>JARBWK010000003.1:194674513-195414513 GCA_030556195.1 Anolis apletophallus
TCTGTATACCTTTATAAAACGGAATGTTTGTATGTGTGTATGTGTGTCTGTATGCGGAGGGCGGAAGGGCGGAAGGGCGGATATGTGGCAGCTATTTGCATAAAGTCCTTTGTTTGGACAGCCTCGCCACTCCAAAATTCTAAGGCACCAGACAGAGGGCATTGATAGCCACTGATTAGCCCGCAACCCAGAATCCAGGCCTCTACATTCAAACAACAGGATTTCTTCCCACTGAGGGGAAAAAAGCCAGCAACCCAGAATCCAGGCCTCTACATTCAAACAACAGGATTTCTTCCCACTGAGGAAAAAAGCCAGCAACCCAGAATCCAGGCCTTTACATTCAAACAACAGGATTTCTTCCCACGGAGGGGGAAAAAGCCAGCAACCCAGAATCCAGGCCTCTACATTCAAACAACAGGATTTCTTCCCACTGAGGGGAAAAAAGCCAGCATCCCAGAATCCAGGCCTCTACATTCAAACAGGATTTCTTCCCACTGAGGGGAAAAAAGCCAGCAACCCAGAATCCAGGCCTCTACATTCAAACAACAGGATTTCTTCCCACTGGGGGAAAAAAGCCAGCAACCCAGAATCCAGGCCTCTACATTCAAACAACAGGATTTCTTCCCACTGAGGGGAAAAAGCCAGCAACCCAGAATCCAGGCCTCTACATTCAAACAACAGGATTTCTTCCTACTGAGGGGAAAAAGCCAGCATCCCAGAATCAGGCCTTTACATTCAAACAACAGGATTTCTTCCCACTGAGGGAAAAAAGCTAGCAACCCAGAATCAGGCCTTTACATTCAAACAACAGGATTTCTTCCCACTGAGGGAAAAAAAAGCCAGCAACCCAGAATCAGGCCTTTACATTCAAACAACAGGATTTCTTCCCACTGAGGGAAAAAAGCCAGCAACCCAGATTCCAGGCCTTCACATTCAAACAACCGGATTTCTTCCCCCTGAGTGGTAAAAAGCCAGCCACCCAGAATCCAGGCCTTTACATTCAAACAACAGGATTTCTTCCCACTGAGGGAAAAAGCCAGCAACCCAGAGTCCAGGCCTCTACATTCAAACAACAGGATTTCTTCCCACTGAGGGGAAAAAAGCCAGCAACCCAGAATCCATTCCATGCAGGCCTTTTCCAATTTTTTTACTCCTTTCTGTTTTACACTGGTATACTTTCACAGGCCAGGGCGGATATGTGGCAGCCACTTTCAAAGGCCAGGGCGGATATGTGGCAGCCACTTTCACAGGCCACAGCGACCAGCGCGGGTGATGGACCTGCACCAAACTTGGTACACATAACCCCCCCTATGATATGACCCACGTATTATGGGATTTGTAGTATTTTCCAAGACTTTGGTTCCCACAGACCACTGAGGCCACCAAAAAGGACCATACAGACCACACTCAGCACACACAGCCCCCATGACCCACTCTACGTCCTGGTGCAGTTCGAGGAGGGTGGGCCATGGATGATGGGACTTGAAGTGCCTCTACTCACTTCCAAAGTCCGCCCCAGTGACCCACTCTACATCCTACTGAAGTTTGGAGGGGGACAGAACATGGATGATGAGACTTGCAGTACCTTCCTTCACTTCCTAATCCTGCTACAAACCTAATCCAATGACTGATCAACACCAAATCTGGCACACAGAGCCCTCATGACCCACTCTACAGCCTGGTGCAGTTTACTGTGAGACGGACCACGGATGATGGGACTTGAAGTACCTTCACTCACTTCCGAAAAACAATGCATCCCTCATCCATTCACCAATACAGACCAAACTTAGCACACAGAGCCCCCATGACCCAATCTACATCCTACTACACTTTGGGGGGGACGGGACACACAGAGATGATGGGACTTGCACTACCTTCAGTAATTTCATGATACCACTGCAACTCCCAGTAATGATGGATCAAGACTAAACTTGGCACACAGAGCCCCCATGACCCACTCTACATCCTGCTGCACTTCTCAAATGACCCGGGCAGGGCCGGGTCCCCAAGCTAGTATATATATATATATATTTAAATTCTCATTCTTATTTTTATTATTATTATTATTATTTACAGGCCAAGCCAAACGAATAAAATTGCCAGGCCGTGCCTAACCTTGGGTGAAAATTACAAGGTTCTTTTCTTCTATTTAATTATAATTAATTTTAATTTGTGGGACATGGAAGGCCGATAGCAGGCTCAATTACGGGTTGCTAACAACTGCGCAGGCCGCTCGGCTACCCCACTGGTACTTGGACTGGCTTCGAACTCATAACCTTATGTAAAGTTGCTTCTGGTGTGAGAGAATTGGCCATCTGCAAGGACATTGCCAGGGGACACCCAGATGTTTTTGATTGCTAATGTCGTCGGCCATGGGTCACAGTAGGCCATACCAAGAATCGGAAGCTCACTCTTCAATTTAAAATTAAAATGACCCAGGTGAAATGACAAATGCATTGCTTGAAGTCAGTCACTCAATTGCTAATGTTGCCATTAGCAACCCATGTCCCTGCATGAGAAGCTGGAGCTGACAGAGGGAGCTCATCAGCACCCTACCCAGGTTCAAACCTGCGACCTGTTGGTCTACGATGAAATGTCCCCTCCAAGACTATAAACGAAGTAGGGGGGGGGGAGAGCAGCGGCCATGTGGCCAAAATGGCGCCTCCCCAAGCTGGTGCCACCCTGCAAGGTAGCTAATTAAGAGGGGGAGGGTCCGGGCCCAGGAGCTGCCCAGCCAGCATCCGGCCAACAAGCCCCAGGCAGGGCGACGGCTGCCCTGCGGGGAAGCAGCGTCCGCGTCCTGCCTGGGCACAGCGCAGCTTGCCCTACCCGCAAGCGGCAGCCCCGGATGGCGAGGGAGCGGGCAGGGGACCAACCCCGGCCGCGCAGCCTCGCCTCCCGACAGGGGCGACAAGCCCCGAAACCCCGTCCCCCGCCCAGGACTCACGGCGAGGCCAGAGTAGCCCAGCCGCGGTCTCTCCCGGGCCGCAGGGGCAATGCGCCGCCGCACTGGGCCTCCCGCCACCTGCATCAACGGTGAGCGGGAAGAGGTCGAGGCCCAGCCACCCTGGCCCAAAAGCTGCCCTCCCCGCCGACGAGGCCACGCGGGGAGGCAAGAGTCCGGCGCTGCGGGAGGCAGGCAGGCCTGGGACTGGCCCCCGCCCCCTCCCGCCACTCCGAGCCCAGGCCCCGCGGCACCGAGCCCAGTCCTCGCAAAAGCGGGGACCGGGGCCCAGCCGAAGGGCAAGCCCGACAAACCGAGGGGGGGAGGGACAAGTCCCCACTCCCCCCACGGAGCTCACCTGAGGGAGGAGACTGCGACCGTCTCCTCCGACTGCAGAGCTTCAACTGAGCTCTCAGGAGGCTGGCCTTCCTAAAGGGAGGCCACGCCCCCTGCCTCCCAGAGGTTCCAAGAACCTCCTCTTTCTCCGTGGGAGGGGGGGCAAAATCCTCTCCCTCTTTAGCCTTTGGCTACGAGGGAAATTCTGTTATTTAAATAGAGCCATCAAGTGTACATACCACTCCTCCAACTGCTCCTTTTTTGTAGGGACAGTCCTCTGCAATCCCAACGTTTTCAGCAACTTTTAAAATGTCCAATTTTTTTAAAAAAATTGATTTTTATTGAAGTTCCAAAATATTAAAAACATTAAAACACATTGTCCCATGACCATATCACAAAGGCCAAGTGTAGTGTCCCACTTTGGCTGGCTTTGCAGAGGAAATAATCAATCATTCACTGTTCAGCTCCCTCCTGCAACACTTTCCCCATCACACGTGGGAAGTGTCGCCTTTTTGGGGAGGATCTGTTTTGGCTCCATTGGAGCCAGCACAACAGAGGAAGCTTCCTATGTTGTGCAGGAAACATCCAAGGATGTTTTCACCTGATTTGGGGGTGGGGCCTCTACTGGAAGTAACACAATTTCATGTGATGGCTAGCATGTGCTCCATCCCCAAAACAGGCTGGAAGCATCCTAGAATGCTGGATTTGGTGAGTGTGATGAGTCACCAGTCTCTCTTTCTCCACCTTTGACTATCCTCTGCTTTCAGCTTGCTTTACTTGCTAGAGTGGAATCAAGCTCCAAAGTTTTCACTCAACTCAGCAGAGAAAGAGAAGTTGAGACAGCACTTGACCTTCTCAGTGGGCTCAAGCAAAAGCAAACTGCTGCAGCTGTTCCTAACTTGTATATTCTTCCTCACTGGTACTTTTTGCCATCTGGACCACACTTTGATCTTGCATGTTTATATGAGTCTTGATTTTTGAATGTGAAACATTTTAAGGTGTGTACAACCTCACTTGGGGAAGGAACAAACAGTCCAGTGGCTCTCAAAACTTGGTCTCACAACCCTATTCAGCTTGGACAAGTATTCTAGTAACTGAAGTCTAAAAGATCTAGAGGACCAAAGATAATGGAATCATAAGTGATCTACAGTCAGCCAACCAGAACTTCTGATTCCATTTTTTTAGCAACAGCAACCAGGAGACTTTCCCCTCCTGTTTCTGAATTAGGTTGCAGTGATGGAGAAAGATTGTGATATATAATGTCATTAGAGATCATGTCATGTGTGAGTGGGCCCTGGCACTAAAAACAAAATCCTGGTGTAAGAATGGGTTCAGGTGTATCCTTATTTAAAATAATAATAATAATAGTATGTTTATTGTTTTCTTCCTGGCTTCTGTTGGTAGATTTAAGTCTTCAAGTAACAGATACCTTATCCTGATATAAATGAATACAGAAAAGAAGGAGGAATAGCATGGATGAAAATTTTAAGGACCTCATCCCAGAATAGGGAAGGGTAGAAACAGGTGGAATCTTATTTCTTGTGTGGCGTTCCATGGTGTTCCAGCTTTAAAGAAGATGGAAAATTTACTAATAGCAATAATAGCTTTATTTTTGTATCCTGCCACCATCTCCCCAAAGGGACTCAGGGTGGCTTTCATGGGGACAAGCCCAGTCAAACATAGAATTAAAACATAGCACAGTAAAATTTATTAAAACAACATCAAAACACCATAAAATAACATCATCAATCAACCCATAGCCTGACGTAGTAATTGAATACAAGACTTGGTCAGGCAGAGGCTTCAGCAATAAATTTGTGGTTGCAAGGACAGGGCAGATGGAAAAAGTGCAAGATCCGGGTGATAGTTTTGACTAGAAGGGCAATGTTGATTAAAACACTCTATCTAGAGGGCAAGGAATAGAGGGAACCCCCATTACACAGGATCACCTCTGCTCATTTCAAATTAAACTATGTGTTTCATTCCTGACCACATGGATTGCTGTTATATCCTCCAATTCTGTCCTCTTTGGTGTTTCTACATCACTGAGATTTTTTAAATTATTTATGTTTGTGCAATTACAAAAGTACAAAACAAGAAGTTCTCAATAAGGCACAACTTTCAGGTGTTCACAATTGCACAGTTACAGCAATAAAAATATTGTAAATATAGTAATTTTCCAGTCCTTTTCTGAAGAATAGTGGTAACAGAAGGGGCCTTGAGGGGCATTAACAAATCACCTACATGCACATCCACACTGAAATGTAAAAAACCGAAGTGTACAGGCAAATTCACCACTTCCCGTCCCAAGGAAAAATACCTGTTTTAAAGCATTTCTATGAGCAGAGAGAGGAGTTTAGTTGATTTCTGCACAACTTTCAATTTCTACAAGCTGTGGAGACAAAGTCCCACAGACAACCCATGAAATGGTCATGCATCATTTGACGGGCACCATTGGATTTTGTCTTGAAGTGTGTAGAAATGTAGAAAAATGTCCATCTGACGAGATCCTGATTTTTTCCTGCACAGCAATTTTAGGGGTTCGATCAACCATTCACTTACAGATGGAATAATACTTTATTTCCTGTGTCTGGCATTATTATTACTATCATCATCATTATTTATACTCCGCATTTCTCCTTGTGAGGACTCAATGCAGCTAACAATCCACATTAGACAAGTTTTTAAAAGGCAATACAAAAGTTTAAAAACAATTAACTAGTAAGAGTGTGGTAAAAACATAATTAGAATACAGTAAATACACTAAAATGGCCTTTAAAATTCATACCCCCCAATCCCACCCAACCTCCCCAGAGTCTGCCCCTTCCCCTTCCTCAAATACCTGTTGGCAGAAAGTGGTCTGACTTGCTTGGCATAAACTATTCAGGCACCTGTTATAGCATTTTGAAAGATAACCATATTTTTTCTTATTGATTACATCATTTGCCAATCCCAACAAAAATACCTCTGGTAAAAACAGTGTATTCTGTTGCAAAATTCTTTGGATTGTTTCCTCAACAGCTGTCCAATATACATAGGCTTTATTACAGGTCCCTATACACAAAGCTAAACCACAGGGCATAAAGGGGCAGATCTATGGGAATAAAGGTGTAGACACGTGTTTGAGGTAAAAATCACAGGTATAATCATATGAACAAATTCATGTGCTAAATAGCATAACAATCTCACAAAAGCACAATGCAATGCAATTCATTCACAGTGTTCCAGATTCACATAATAACAATAGTAGTGCCCCTACAATGGTATAGGGCCAAGTACAATATTCCAACAGAATCTGTGTTCCCCTATCAATAGTCAAGAGTATAATAACTCATAGGCTAATGACTGAGTCAGAAAGGGAGCCTTGGTGGGTTGAAGAGCTGGCAAACTGCTGGATGGGCAGGCGCCAATGGCTGGAGGTAAGCTGACGACGCCAAGATGGCCGTTTCGCGTAAACTCCGCTTCCTCAGGGCGCTCAAAACTTCTGACCGCTCCTCCCCAGTGTTGTAGTAACACAATAAGGACTCAAAGTCGATACAGGAGATTTTGCTTTTCCGCGTTCTAATACATGTCAATGCTGTGAGTCATCTCCCGGGCTGATTGGAATATTGTACTTGGCCCTATACCATTGTAGGGGCACTACTATTGTTATTATGTGAATCTGGAACACTGTGAATGAATTGCATTGCATTGTGCTTTTTGTGAGATTGTTATGCTATTTAGCACTTGAATTTGTTCATATGATTATACCTGTGATTTTTACCTCAAACACGTGTCTACAGCTTTATTCCCATAGATCTGCCCCTTTATGCCCTGTGGTTTAGCTTTGTGTATAGTGAGTTGTTACCAGTGATTGCTCTATTTATTACAGGTCCACCAAGTGTGGAAATGGTCCCTTCTTTTGGCTTACATTTCCAACATTTATTTTCCATTTTTATTCACTTTGGCAAGTTTTACTAGAATGATGTACCTACCACCTGTGAAACATGTTGTAAAAGTTTTCTTTCAGTTTGTTTGCCTTTGTGCATTTAAGGCCTTTGGATCATGTGCCTCAATTCAGCAAATAATGGTTGCATAGTAGGCATGCTAAAATTGAAACGGAAATCTAATTGATTCGTTAGAAATCCGTAATTAATGGGACTTTTGTTGTTTTACGGATCGCTGCCCCGAACCAGGAAGTAGACTTCCTTTTACGGTCCGTGAGGCCAACAATTTGCGTTAGGATCGTTAGAAATTCTTAATTATTAATTAATTAATTATTGTACTACTCACTTCTCCCTGTCTTCTCCGCTCATTTCCTTCCCGCCTTCATTCAGCTTCTTCTTTTCCCGCATTTATATGGGGAACTGGCAGTGACGCTGCGGCTAGGGAGAGGCAATGCATACTGGAACGTGAGTCACACACACACACACACTCGCACGCTTCTCCTCTCTCTCCAGGCTTCCCCCCTCCTTCTCTTCCCCGTTGCTCTGCTGCCATGCATGCCCCATCGCAGGGGCCTGATTCACACACACACACGCGCGCGCGCGTCTCCTCACTCTCAGGCTTCCCCCCTCCTTCTCTTCCCCGTTGCTCTGCCCCCCCTCCTTCTCTTCCCCGTTGCTCTGCTGCCATGCATGCCCCATCGCAGGGGCCTGATTCACACACACACACGCGCGCGCACGCTTCTCCTCTCTCCAGGCTTCCCCCTCCTTCTCTTCCCGTTGCTCTGCTGCCATGCATGCCCCATCGCAGGGGCCTGATTCACACACACACACACGCGCGCACGCTCTCTCTCCAGGCCTCCCCCCTCCTTCTCTTCCCCGTTGCTCTGCTGCCATGCATGCCCCATCGCAGGGGCCTGATTCACACACACACACACACACGCACGCTTCTCCTCTCTCTCCAGGCTTCCCCCCCCTCCTTCTCTTCCCCGTTGCTCTGCTGCCATGCATGCCCCATTGCAGGGGCCTGCTTCACACACACACGCGCGCGCTTCTCCTCTCTCTCCCTGTGCTCTCTCAGATGCTTCTCTTCCCCGTTGCTCTGCCTTGCCCCATCGCAGGGACCAGCTTCAGCCCTCCAGGTACGTGTTTTGGACTTCAACTCCCACCATTCCTCACAGCCTCAGGCCTCTTCCTTTTCCTCTCAGCCTGGGCAAACTTGGGCCCTCGCTCCCTCAGGATCGGGGTGAGAGAGGCAGCAGCGAGCGAGAGGGGCTCCTCCTCCTTTTCTTTTGCTGCTTCCAAGAATAGAAAACCCCCTCCCTCCCTCCCTTCCTCCTTCCCTCCCTCCTTCCTATTTGGAGAGTCCCATCTAGAATTCAGTGTGGTTTATTCAAGTTTTGGCCTACAACTCCCAGAAATCCCAGCCAATTTACCAGCTGTTAGGATTTCTGGGAGTTGTAGGCCAAAACCATCTGAAAGCGCATGCTCTGGCATACGAATTTCTAACGAATTTCGTTAGTACTTAAGTTACATTCCGAAAATTTTGGGAATTTTTTTTGTAAGTCTTTGATATACTAAGGGGGGGCAAGGAATGATCTGTACACCTGTTTTTCATCCCTGAAAGAAAACACAAAAATAAGCATAAACATAGAACGGTGACGGCAGCATAGTGTTCACAATTTTCTTTATTTTCTTTCGATTATGTTTTGCTGCAGGGAACCTTGCATCAAACCCATTTATTTGGTCTGAAGCCATTCACAACGTATCACATCCATATTGATGCTGTAAACAATGCTGGGCATGTTTCAAGCCCATGGACCTCCGTGTGCACTTTGGAAGCTTTCCCAAGTGGCCTCAGTAACTTTACTGTGGAAAAGAAGGAGAATGGCAGGGCGCTTTTGCTGAAATGGGCTGAGCCTTCCAAGCCCAATGGTGACATTAAGGTAATTGAAACCTAGAAACTTATTACATGAAATTGGGGGGGGGAGAGATAAATATGTAAATATGAATACAGCATTCTTGCTGGATACAAAGCCAAAATTATTGTCACTTTCAAAATGTTGTGAGCGATGGCTAGCCCAGTACTAAATGGGAGTGAGAGGTAAAAACATGAATCCAGCATTTTTGCTGGATGCAATGCCAAATGCTGTTTGTGGTTTATGGGTATGGGCAGACACAACATGAATTGACTATTTTCAGAAGCTGGGTGCTCACTAGTAGTTATATTTCATGTCCTTCTACTGTATCCAATAAGCAAAAATGCTGATCCCTGGATGTGAAGCCTCCTTTGCCTATTCAGAGGTAGAGTAGCTAAACTATCAGAATAAACTTCCAAGATCCTGAAGAATCCATAGGAAGTTACCAAACAGCACTTCATCCATCTTGGAGATGCTTCTGGTTGTAGATATAACATTCTGATCAAGTCAATGGCATGACATTGGGTGAGTTAAATGCACATTACATATTATATAAGAGCAAGATTTCTTTGCAGAAAATTATTCATGATCACAACATCACCCCCATATTTGCAGGGATACTCCTGAATTTACTGTGAAAGCAGAAAACTGGGGATAATAGTGAATCCTATTGAAATCAACAACTTCCATTTGAAGTTACATAGACTCTCGCTTGAAGACCTAGAGATATCAGATTCTTCAGCAAGACTCTGTGGTAACCTCCAAAAGAAGTGTAGCATAGAATTGCCTGGGGAACCTAGAAAATTCCTTGAGAGGGCATATTTTGACAGATGCAAATAGGTAGAGCTGCAAGTACTGGTCCAGAAGGTGTGAGAATCATGTTATTCTTTCTTCTTCTTCTGCATTTTCTTTAGCTAAATGTATGATTCAGTGCAAATGTTTGAGGGTTTTTAAAATTCCATCTTCACTGCAATTTATGGTTGAAGCAGATACACAAGTAGAGAGACTCTCAAATGGAAGATAATAGGGTCTTAGTAATCATTTTGTAACTAATGTTCTTTTGATACATGTTGATCTATATTATTGGAATTTTAAATCAATGTTATCCTTCAGCTTCAGTTAGACCATTATGAACCATGAAACACTGTAATTTCTCTGCCTAGGTTGTTTTATGGTAATGCGGTGAAAGTATGTGTTACAATATGCAACTGAGAAGCATTACTGCTCATGAGCCATATCCCCCCATTTCAGGCAGGAAGTTTCCTCAGCACACATCCAGAATTGATTCTCTGAGTTCTTTTGCATTTGGGTGGAGTGGGGAGAAACATGCAGAAAGACTGTGAGGTTGCTTATTGCTGCCAATTTCTTGCTCACCCTGTCCTGCTCATCTTCACCACCCCTTTTATGAACACTACAGTTGGGGGGACCTCTGGGCAGTACAATGGTAAGAATTTACCCCAATCAGGGTCAGCAAAAGGAGACATCAGCTTTTCCTTCCTAATGGACGATGGACTTTATTGCACAAGGCATGCAGACCTTATCACACAATAGCAACCAATCTCACAACATTCTCATCACCTACTTTGTGAAAAGACAGCATGTTGGCAATGGTGACATCAGGGGACAATATTGTATTCATCTATCACTTCCTCCACCCTCACTATTACTAAGTTGCTTATTTAATGTTTTTCAGTAATATTTCTTGGTTTTTAAACTATCACTTGAACTGGTAATTTGCTTTTAAAATTATTTTAAAAAATTATGAAACAGTGGAAGTGTGAGAAGATAAGATTATAAGAGCATGCAAAAGTACCACCACAGGACCATAGATCAGCAGCACAATTACTCAAATGAAAAGAGGTGCAACCAGGAAAGTGTTCATTCTGGTATGTATTGTCTGGATGATTGTACAACTGCCATGGCATAGTGGGTTCATGTCATAAAGTCCAATGTGTTGAGGAGCCCATTGTCTACCATTGTGTCACAGAGAATTGGAACACAGCTCCTAAGTTATCATGCTAAAACTCTTTGAAACATCCTATCTTAGATGCAATTGGGTTTGAAAGCATGTGCTCAGCAGGCTCTAACTAGCAGAATCCCTCCCACTGCTTTATTGCAGCCTCTAAGCATGGGAAATAAAGAAAGATTGCTATTTATGATTGCCACTTCTCAGTGGCAAGAATAGCTTTTCCTTTAAAATCAAAGTGGCATTTTAAGCACTCTTTTAAAAATAACCCAGCATGCTTAAATGTAACATGCAGTTTTGTCCCACCTTCACATGAGTTCCCAGCATGTGAAGAATACTTGTAGATTTTTTTTATCCTAAATGAGAAATAATGTATCAACAAATCAAATACACCTAGTAAAATTGTCTATAATCAAGGACTTGAAAATATGTGTTGCTGTTGTGCACAGAAAGTCTGCTGTGTAAATTTTTATGCAAAAAGGTATTTTTTCATCAATATAGAAAAACCTGTAGCTTGTCAGAGCCTCTAAAACATCTGAAATATTTCATGCTTATGTGTTAGAATTGCTAGAAGTTTTAATCCCAAACAGACTGGTAATATGATATTTTCACACTTAATTTCTTCATTAGACTGAAAATCCAATTGCTAGTCCCAGTTAAAGTAAAGCCTCAGAATAAATAAATGACTTTGTCACCTCTAATGTAAAGTCTTTGACTAGGTCAATTCTAGCTCAGACCAGCAGTTGTGTTTCCAGTTCACCACACCATTGTTATTAGCATTAATGTGGGATATAATGATTGTCAGATATTTAAATGCCATAACAGCCCAATGTAAAATATAGACTATATTATATCCCTTTTTAATCATGAGTACAATACTGATTTCAGATATTTTACGGCCATCACTATATTAACCCTTTTTAATCATGAGTACAAAACCTCCATCAGCACGCTACAAGACTGAGACTGAGACATGGTGAATGGTCCAAATGATCTCTCTTCAAGTTTCATAGCATCTTCAACTAAGCTGGCTTGGTCCTCATACTTGGTTCTTTGAGATGCAGTCAATTCTCAGGTTAAAAGTTCAGGAAAAAAGTTATTGTTATTTATTTATTTCATACATTTCTATCCTGCCTTTCTCCCCACAAGGGGGACTCAGGGCAGCCTCACGTAAGTATCAGATGATGCTAACAACATATACACCAAAAGAATTACAATTAAAACAGTAAAATCATTTTAAAAACATTATACAAAATCATCAGTAAATTCATTTAACAATAAATTAACGTGCCAGTAAAACCAAGCCAGGAAAATCCAATGTTGCAAAAACCCAAAATTCTTTTCCTATTAATCATATTAACACCTATCATAATTGCAGTGAAGCTTTATAAAAATAAATGGAGGTTGATTTCCTAGTAACTTTATTACATGAACCTACTATGGTATGTGATAGTGGAAACATACCACATTGAACTTTCCTCAATAGCCCACCTCTTCAGTGCAAATTCACCAGTTCACCAATCTGGGGTTCCACAACTGTACTTTTGCACACCTGCATAACCTTGCCTTTCTGTACACTGCTGTTCCTTAATTTTTAAAATTATTCTAGTTTTTGCATAGTTGCACAATTCCAACATTTAAAGGTAAACAAAGAGAGCAAGGGGGAGACTGGGGAGAGGAGAAAAATCCTACTTCTGATGTCAATTTACTGCTGGCAGGCAGGAACAAAAGTAGAAGGGATTCACTGCACCAAGGTAGATTACTCAAACATTGTGGGGTTGGAAGCTTTTGATGTGTTTTGCCTGTTAATAGTTAGGGATGGAAGAACCATGGAGGGGAGGCCGACTGACAATGGGATGCACACAAGATCATGTGATAGAGAGAGACCATCATCAAAGATGATGTTTCAGATATAATCCTGATTTGCCTGCTTCATGTGATAAAGTCCTAAGTATCACGATAACATATCACGTTGAGAGCATTTCAAGTGCCATTTCTTATGCCCTACTATGAACTTGATAATCTCTCAGTTTTTATAGTTCCAATGAGCAGCAGAATTGTATAGAGTATGTGAATTCCTGTGCATAATTTGTGGCCTACATTTGGCATACTGAATTTCATGCAATACATGCCTGAACTATAGATCTCCGCTGTCAATATCTTTCTGGTAACATATGGATTTTTTCCCTTTCAGATTTACAATATTTTCAGTGACAACCATCTAGAATACAGTGGCTTGTCTCGTCAGTTCCTTTTCAGGCGCCTGGAGCCTTTCACGCTGTACACTTTGGTCCTTGAAGCTTGCACAGTAGCTGGCTGCACCCGCTCTTTGCCCCAGCCAATTTGGACAGATGAAGCCCCTCCTGCTTCTCAGATGGCACCTGTAATTGAGTCAGTGAATGCAACCAGCATTGGAATAAAATGGTCTGAGCCAATTAATTCAAATGGGAAAATAATACGCTATGAAGTTATTCACAGAAACACCAAAGAACATGCTTCAGGGAAAAATGCAACAACAGAAGAACAGAAAATTGTTTTCACAGAATATAACACTGGGAGTAATACATTTGTATATAAAACTGAAGGTTTGCAGCCGTGGACTAGTTATGAATATAAGATACGTGCCTGGAATTCAGCTGGCTATACAGATAGTTCTTGGTCGGTTGCAAAGACCAGTCAAGCAGCACCCAATGGCTTGGCCCCACCTATCTTCAAATATATTCCAGGAAGTCCAGAGAAAATATTGATTTTATGGTCCCCCCCAGAAGAACCTAATGGCATTCTCCAGTCATACAGACTACAGAGAAATAGTGTTCCTTATCCTTTTAGTTTTGATGCTGCTACTTTTAATTATACCGATGAAGACTTGCTACCATATTCAGAATACCTCTATGCTGTCACTGCTTGTACAATGGGAGGCTGTACTACCAGTGACCACACCAGAATACAGACACTAGAGGCAGCTCCAGCAATAGTGAACCCTCCTAAATTGGAAGATCTAAGTTCTACCCATATGAACTTTTCTTGGTCACCACCCCAAATTCAAAATGGAGAAATCACAAAATATATTTTGAAAGTAAATGGTGAAGAGCTCTATGTTGGAAACAGTTTGTTCAGGGTAGTGCTGAATCTACAGCCTTACACTAAGTATGACATCACTTTGGTCGCATGTACAAATGGGGGCTGTACAGCTAGTACATCCAAATATTTTTGGACAATGGAGGCTCCTCCCCTTAACATAGATGCCCCCAAGTTGCTGGTGACAGGTTCAGAATCAATAGAAGTCACATGGAAGCCTCCTGCAAATCCAAATGGTAAAATCCAAAGGTATGAGCTGAGAAGAAATGGATTTCTGATTTATTCAGGTTTGGAAACACGCTATCATGACTTCATGCTCACTCCAGGAAAAGAATACAGCTATGTTGTTAGTGCAAACAACAGCCAAGGAAGTGTTACTAGTACTGTTGCTAAAATTAGAACCAATCCGTCTGCCCCTTCTGGAATGTCCCCTCCTAGACTTCATGCACGGTCCTCAGAAACTGTTTTGGTTACTTGGGATCCTCCAGCAAAAGTCAATGGTGATATAATCAATTATACCATCACTACTCGGGATCTTATTAAACCAGAAAGGAAACTTGTTCAGATAGATTCATCTCATGTTTCTTTTGGTAGGCGGTCCTACACCTCAGAAGAACTAGAACCCTATCACAGGTAACTTTTGAACTCTGTAAAATGTGTGAGTGAATGTTTTGCATTATTGTAATGATCATCACATTATCCCTTTAGGGAACTGGATGAAATGGTGATAGTGTCCATGGTTTCTAGAAGTCAGAATGAAGATCAATAAAAGTTTTGCCCACTTATAATGGGAATTAAGAGACTGAAACTTCCAAGACGTACAAGATTTACCTTATATATTCATATTTAACTTGACCTCATGTATAAAGTTTGGGACCAAAAATGGGATGGATTGTAGGTTTACACTTGGATTTATTGCAATGTTAGTGAAACAATTCTAGCGAGAGACCGACAGCAGAGGACAACAAGTGAAGCACCAGTTGGCATTATGTCTGGATCCACTTGGACTTTTTTCTTCCTTCCAAGCTACAAGGGCTATTTTGTCCTGTCTGCCAAGGGCAGAACGTGTGCTGACAGCCAGGAAAATGTCTGGGATATCCGCTTTTTAAACAAGGAGCTTACATGAGTACGGCTGCTGTAGCTGGAGTTCTTCCTCTCACTCACCTTCTTCTCTTTCCTCTTCTCTTTCCTCCCATCAAATTTTTGACAGTGGTGGATCAAGAACTCCTTGAAGGAAAAACTCAAGGGACAATGGATGTGACTAGCCCCCTTTCTCCCCATCCATCATTCACTATGTACATGCAAAAATAGGTATTCAATCCAAAAGAATTTGAACTATGAAACACTTATAACCCCAAACATTTTGGATTAAGCAGGTTCAACCTGTATATTCCCCATACACATACACACACAGTGGGCAGTGGCTTCCTCCTCTTTCACTGCTGTTAAGGAGCCAGTGGTGATAATAACTTAATAATAACTTTTTTCTTATATCCCACCATCATCTCCCTAAAGAGACTTGGGCCGGCTTACATATGGATAAAAATGCCCACAAGATATAAAAGCAAAACAATCCATTAAAGCAAAAACACAATTAAAATAAGAGCATAGTAAAATATAACAATCCAGAGAAAAACACAGTTCTATAAAATGTAAGAATTAAAGAACAGTAATGTTGAAACTCAAAACAATGCTCAACAAAACCAATAACCAGTAATACAATGGACATGATAGCAGAGTGCATGGATGGATAGTGGCGCGACAGTGCTGCCTAGCTTCTGGCCTACTGAGAAGATTAATATGATGTTGGCACAGGACAGATAAGACACCAAGTTGTTACAATATAAATGACCTGTAATGGGCAGCAGCAAGAGAATGTGGGAACTTCTGGGATTTCAAAGAGCAAGAAAGTGGTGCCGTGGCATGGAGAATAGAGTGGGTTAGTGCTTGTTTTAGGATTTCCCAGGATAACATAAGGCAAGAGCATAGTGGATAACCTGGATAACCTAAGAAAGCTCTAACCATTATTATTCTCCCTGCCATAGAAGATAATGCCAAATAGTGTCTGCCATTTTTTGCCCAGGTTACATTAACCCATGGATGTGTCAACTCAAGTTTTTTTGTTGTTGTTGATTTGTTGTCAAAATTCTTTGAGTTATACATAAGAGACAGTATATGTTGTAAAAATAAACTATTATTACAGCACACAATTCTTTTTTGCTCCTTCATATCCAAGTTACTTCTTTCAGACTGCAATGATAGAACAGTCACAGCCTAATAATTTAGGAACACATTTTAAAAATTATTGCTATTGGTTCTCCTTATCCTATAAAAGACATTATGGCCAGCTTTGATCCAGAGGCATACAAGATTATCTACTGTAAAAACTGCTACCTCTTCATTCAGTTGAACTTACTTAAGCAATCAATTTTCCCTTCTCTCATAGCTATGCCCTGTCAATGGGATCTTTAATGTGCTACTCCCTGAACAATTAAAGGAAGGTCTTTTTATCAATAGCTTCAAGAAACTACTATTTCTTTTTTTGCTCTCTTTTTCTTTTCTTTTTTTCTTTTATTACCATTGATCTCTTAAGTATATGCGTAAGTATATGTATATGTAATAAACTATGAAGAAAACGGCACTGGTTCAGAACCCTCTAATCACGTTGCATTCGGTGCAGTTTCATGAAAGATAGGAGTGTTCATTATTTCTTGGCCCAAATGAGATTATGTCATTGTTTTCAGTAGAGGCATATGTGAATGCTTCCTAGGTGCTTCCATGTATTTTTCACAAGAGTATCGGTTTCTTTTCGCATTCTTTTTCTTAGTAGGCAAGTGAAAATATGTTGTATAAATATGGCTATGCAGAAAAATGTGACTATTACTTACTCTTTTGTTTCTTAATAAAAACATGGGCCCATTAAGATAAAGTTCTTCCTAAATCACCATGTACATGAAGTATCCTGTAGCAATCTAAATTGTATCCATTTAATACAGTATGTATTGAAACCAAAGATTAGATCATATAATCTCATCTCTTTTTTCTTTAATGTACATTATGATGCCAAAACCTAATTGCAATCATTTCTTTAAATATTGCATTTTATTGCATTTTACGCTATATCCCATTTAAGCTGAGAAATTGATCAAGATGAATCATTTGTATTTTGAATAGAAAGAGAAAAATTCAAATGCACTTTTTTCTTCCAAAACAAGTGAAGCATAATCACTGATGCATCAAAATGCAGGAGTGCTGCATTTTCCGATTTATTTTAGTACACATTGACACATCAAATATATTGTAAGTATTGTTTTGCCAATATTTATTATCCTAATGATTTCTTGAAGGGGTTGATTCTTGTGAATACATGAAGGTTACATACATGCAGGAATTCTGTGCTTTCCTGACTATTTTAGTACACCAGGCAGAAGGGTATTTTTATGCCCAGCTGTTCTTCTCTGTTGGTGAAAATGACAAAACATTTCCAGAGCTCTAAATGTGTTCTGAAGTCTTTGGCTCTTCTTATACACAAGGACATATGAGCCGTTCTCCAGTTAGGCAGAGTCAAAATTCCTCCATCTCATGGGTTGAGCCTGAGAATCAGTGAGTCATGTCCATGCACAGACATTGAAGAGCCCTTCTGATTCCCCTCCCTCTGGGTTGTGGTCTGGTCAGCTTCCCAAAGTGGGCAACTATGCAAATTCTGGAGATGCATATCAACTACTTTTCTTGCTATTACTATGTTGAAACCAAGAAACAGACATAGGACCATATTAAATGGGCAAAGGGGAAGCACATGGCAGTGCAGGACAGCCTAGGAAACTGTCTTACTCTGCCCCCTTCCATTCAGGTTCATCTTCTGCCATCCCACATCCTTTCCCCTTTCACTCACTCACTCACTCACTCACTCTCTCTCACACACACACACACACACCTCTACTTTGTGCCATTGGGAGTCAGGTAACAACTGAGTTTTCCAAAGGCACTCTGGGCTCTGTTTCTCCATACTGCCAGAAGTTGCCCTGTGTCATGTGATTAGCTCCGTGGGACCCTGTTTCAGCAGCATGGAGAAATGGAGAGAAGACACAGAGTATCATCAAAGTTAGTCTGGCTCCAAATGCCCTATTCTGTATTGAGGTCTCTTACAGGATTTTCTGTGTTGTGATGGAATTTTTTCAAGTGCCCTATGCAGAAAGACTAGTTTTGAGAAAGGACTCCCCAAAGTTTGGGATGAGAGTCTTGGTGACACTTTGGGAAATGATGCAGAATACTTTGAGCTCTCCCCAAGGATGACAAGAGGCAACTGAGTCGTGGTGTGATGATAGTGAAGGTGGGAAGGAGTATTATAAATAAGACTATAGAAAGGTGCAAGGTTGTTTTTCTTCACCACCAAAGCCAAAGAGCTTGGCCAACCACAAAAATGTAATCTTAATGTAAATGGGTTCAACCCATTTACACTAACAAGAGGGAAAAAGGTGATAGCAGGGATCTTATGCATTAATTCTGAAAGGAAATAGAGTATGAACCTGCATTATGCTGTATTACTCTCTCATTTAAACACAAAAGAATCAATGCAGACCTTTATCTTGTCA
The DNA here is from genome assembly GCA_030556195.1 of Anolis apletophallus. NCBI lineage: Eukaryota > Metazoa > Chordata > Lepidosauria > Squamata > Anolidae > Anolis > Anolis apletophallus. The sequence continues at coordinate 194,693,272 of JARBWK010000003.1, forward strand.
AACGCTTTTACTTTATGTTCCCTTTACATGCAGTGTGTATGTGCATAAGCTTCATTCTAATGTCTAACTTCTGTTTTGTATTTCTAAAGGTATGAAGTCCAAGTGCAAGCTTGCACACTCTTGGGCTGCAGCTCCAGTGAATGGGCATCTGTTCAAACACTTGAAGCACCCCCTGAAATGCAGCCAGCCCCTCTCATTGATGTGCAAACAAATCATGATGGATTCCAGTCTGTTCTTTCCATTGTGTGGACAGGCCCAAAGCTAACAAATGGAAAGATCTCATATTATGAGCTTTATCGAAGACAAGCAATACACAGTCAACTAAATCGAGACCCAGTGCTCATTTACAATGGTTCATCCACCTCCTTCAAAGACAGCATGCTCCTGCCTTTTACAGAATATGAATATCAGGTATGAAGCTGGAAGGAGAGACTAGTATTTGTGGTGTTGCAAAGGCAATTGCTAAACTTCTATGCAGAAAAGTTTTCTCACTCAATTGTTCATATAGTTGAAAAGAATATGCCTTGAAACATCATTTCAGATCATTTCAAATATATAAAATGGTCATGGAGTTTGGGCAGAATTAAATATACTCAGCATCATTTCTTTGACACAGTGATTTCCATTTTTACATAAGCTTGTTTTGTGATATACAGAAGCTGACATCTTCCCAGCGGCATGATGCTCAATAGTTAAGAATGCCCTCTGCCCTTTATTTTATTCAGTTAACTCTTTCTTACACAGTGCACAGGCACTCCAGTATTCTGTTCCTTTTGTGCATGGCTACTGGCTTGCCCTTTGCAGCCTCATATTTAGAAACTTTGAGAAGCTGTTGTTGTGTTGTCTGAAAAATATGAAAGGAGCTCAAGACATTTTGCTGCCTGAGACAATAATGTAAGCCAAGATGTGTAGTACTCAAAACCAGCCAAGTTGTTTTGGAATGAGAAAAAGAAAATCCCACAAGCATCTCTTTCCACATCTGGGAAAGAAAATTTCCTTCTCTTTCTTGACACTCCCAAACCTGCTGCTTGAGAGTCTACCCAACCCTGTTTAATGGTAGGGCCAACTCTGCATGAATCTTACAGGGAAAATTATAATGATTTCCTTCCTTTAGTAATTATTCCTATGTGTTTTCTTGTCTGGACTGAAGGTCCAATTAGCATTGGCAGCCTTGTCTACTTCCACTGAATGTTCTTGGATGGCCACAGTGGTCCTGCATAATGATAGCTAAGATGTACATGACCTCCATTTGGCAAGTGTATGCCAGAATGCTTGGCATCTCAGGGGAATCCATGTTTCATTGCTGACAGTGGCTCTCCGGATACTTGATTTCCTACTCTTTCTAATGATGTAATTTGCCTTAAACTTCAATGAACTTAATAGCTTCAGTGAGGTAACTCCTAGGATTCTTTCCAAAACAGATCACTTTGTTTTAGAGGCTGGAATTTCCCCCCAGCTTTTCTCATAGTTAATGCACCAGAGAGTATATTTTTCTTGTAACTGGACTCTGTGGGAAAAAAATTAAATCTTTTCAGAAACTTTAATGATACTTTTTAGCGAAAGGAAGCAGTTGCCTTTGAAAGTACAGGTGCTCAATGTGGTTCAGAAAACTTTGCTAAGCACAAATTATTAAGGAGGAAGAACTCATAAGCAGGGAAAGGCTGCAACAGTTTCATTTTGCCTGAGCGTGCAAGGAAGGGCAATTCTTTATCCCCTCCTCTCCCCAGGGGCGGTCCTACCTATCTGGGGGGGGTAAGTGAACATTATTTTGCCCCCCCCCCGTGGCTCCTGGCCACGCCCTCGATTCGTGCATGCGTGAAAAACTCTGTGCATGCGTGGCGGCATCCAGCGCGCCTCCAGCCAGTGCACATGCATGCGGAGGTGTAGCCGGCACGCCACGGGCGGCGGGGCTGGCTGTGGAGGCGCGGAGGTGGCGACGCCCTACGCAGCCGCGTAGTCCGCCTAATGGAAAGACCGGCCCTGCCTCTCCCTTTTATTAAATTATCTGAGTGCAAACTACTTTTGCACTTTGAGCTCCTTTTTGAGCAACTGAAGTAATCTGAGAATGAAAAAAGAAACATGGGAACAGGAAAGAAGGTCATTTTTAAAAAGTTGTGAAAGTGAGATGCCAGAAGGTTTATCATGACTGTCCCTGCCAAATCAGAACAGTTGGAATGAGGTGAGACTTAAAAAAATTAACTGACAACAGTGTTTCAACTAATAATTGTTTTTGTTGTATGATTTTATTGTATAACAACTTAATTGAATACAACTATTCTTTGGAGACCCACATAACCCTGTTTTTTTCTGGCCCAGAACATTGGTACATGTGTAGGCAAAAGTAGAACATTATAGAAAACAGAAGAAGTATATTAAGCTATTTAATGTCAAATCAGATCATGTAATTCAGTATCCTCTATTGATTGCTAATCCCATCCCTAGAGCAGGACTTTAAACTTTTTCCACTTGTGACCCCTTTCTGCACAAGACATTTTTATGTGACCTCAGATGGAATAAAAATAGGAATGAAAATCAAACTTTTCCTGAGAATTGATCGCCTTTGCAAGGCTTACTGAACAGATTGATTTCTTTTTCTTTTTCTGGAGTACAGCTGAAGCATTTTCTGAAGAGTTCATTGAAAACACTTTATTGCTAACAAATTTATGTAAATGTGTGGCATTCTTTTACTGTTGCCATTTTTTTTTGCATAAATCTGGAAGAGACCCCAAGAGTCATCCAGTGCAAGCCAACCTCTGTTTAAAAACCTCCAGAAAAGGAGACTCCACTACACTCCAAGGCAGTGTATTCCACAGTTCTAACCATTAGGAAGTTCTTCCTAAGGGTTAGGTGGAATCCCTTTTCCTGCAATTTGAATTCATTGGCTCCATGTCCTGGTCTATTGAGTGGCAGAAAACAAACTTGTCCCCTCAGTGTGACAAGTGAAGCAGGATGTTGGGTTAGGGAGAGTGAAGTATGGCCAAGTAATACTCAGCTCTGAATGCTTGGGCAGGTGAGTGTCTTGTATTCCAAATGATCATAGAATCATAGAGTTGGAAGAGATCTCATGGTTCATCCAGTCCAACCCCCTGCCAAGAAGCAGAACATTGCATTCAAAGCACCCTTGACAGATGGCCATCCAGCCTCTGTTTAAAAGCCTCCAAAGAAGGAGCCTCCACCACACTCTGGGGCAGAGAGTTCCACCAGGGCCCTAACAGAATAGGGTGAAAGCAGCACCCCCCCCCCCCCTTCCAAGGTTGATGGCAGAGCCAGCCATGGCTGAATCTCAGGTTATTAACCTGGATAAGGAACTAAGCCAGAAATCATTGTCAGACCATGTTAACTTTCAGGCTTGAAGGAAATACTATCAGCTTTTGGCAGACACCACTAGGCCTAACTTACCCCCACATACACTATAGGGACCATGTTCTTCCCATGGCTTTTATGGTTTTACTGTAGCTCAGTGAAATTTGTTCTCTGTCTGCTCTTGCTCTGTGTTTCACTAGGATTCAATGAATAACAGTTTGCTGAAAGCCTCCCTGTGTAGTCCAGTTCTTCCTAGTCAAAATGAGCTATTTTAGATCATATTTGCCCCATCATTTTCTCCACCTGCTCTTTATTAATCTTTTATTAAAATCCACACAGAAGGCGGGAGAGTCCTACAGTGCTTTGACCAGTTACAACTAAGCTACATATCTTCTAGGACTGTATTGTTTTATATTGAACTGGCACACGTGTGTGTGTGTGTGTGTTCATATATGTTTGAACCCACTTTCTTGGGGATATATTCCTAGTTCCTCCATTGTTGGCCATTTATATGTGGCCTATGAGACACTTTATTCATAAGTATAGGGATTGGCTTTCACTATTATGCTGATGGAACCTAGATTTATATTTCACTTAAGCACTATATTGATTTTGCTACTTCTTTCTTGGAGGCTTGTTTTCTGGCCATAAAATTTTAAATGCGACTAAATTTCCTCCAGCTGAATGAAGCTAAAATTAAGCCACTATAACCAGGCCCTTTGAAACACTTAAAAAAATTCTGTCAGTCATCAAGGTCCAGCTTGATGGGTTTGACATTAACAGCACATCTGAGGTCAGGAATTTAAGTGTCTGTTTTTTTCTCTTTCTCTTTTTGAAGCTTTAGCAAAACTCAATTCAAAACACTTGGGCAACAAGGGGAGAAATGGCAGTATTGTGGGAGGACACGTGCTTTGCATAAAGATGGTTCAAAGTTCTCTGGTAGAATTTACTTGAATGGGTATGGAGATGCAACATCTTAATATATTGGTGGATTCTAATCTATGTGTAGCAGATTTTTCCGTATTTTATTTGCATTGCTGTTTATGCCTTTTCATATGATTTCTAATTGTGACTTAGATCATGTCTACATAGCCAAAATAGAGTGATGACATTAATCATTTATGTGGGACAGGGGAGTACAGGAGTTACTCTGTAGCTTCTAGGAAACTCTGTAGTAATCCCAGAATGTTGAGTGGATCCAGCCTGATCCACTGCTCACTACTCCAATAACCCTACTGCTGCATTGCTGCCAGCAAGCAGGTCCTTGCCAGGGGCTTCCTGCTGACATCACATTTTTATGATGTCACATTACAGCAACCAGAAATGTGACCAGGTAGCTCCTTGCTGGCAGTGACAGTGACAACACTGATACACTCTCAGCCCAACTGGCCATATAGATAGTCAAAGGGCTCTGGGGACAATCATGAGCTGTATTGGAGCATCACTGGAGTTTGCCTTCCCCAATTCTTCTAATATGTGATAGCTTTAGTATGCTCAGGAATGGAAGTTTTGTCTTTTTATAGTAAGTCTGTACTTTTTGTGCATTCTCCTATGTGAACCCATTGTTTGTGTAGATATGGCCTTAGACCTACCCACAGTGGTCCAAGCTACGGTCATCTCGAGACTGGACTACTGTAATGCTCTCTATGTTGGCCTTCCTCTGTCAGTGATCCAGAAACTGAAGCTGGTCCAGAATGCAGCGGCTAGACTCTTGTCTGGCGTTTCGACGCCACTCATATAACACCTGTCTTGCAGGAGCTGCACTGGTTACCAGTGGAACACCGGATCACCTTCAAAGTGTTGGTTCTGACCTTCAAGGCCTTGAACGGTCTGGGGCCAGCGTACCTTAGGGACCGCCTTATCCCATATTGTCCCGCTAGGCCACTATGTTCAGAGGGGGGTCAGCTACTAGAGGTGCCCGGTGTCAAAATGTACCATCTGACGGACACGAGGCGGAGGGCCTTTTCAATAATTGCTCCCATCCTGTGGAACGCACTGCGTTCCGGAGTCCATGTTCTTACGGACTTAATGGCATTCCGGAAGGCGTGCAAAACCCTCCTGTTTCGGCAGGCCTTCGGGTATTAATGTTGAGATAGGTAGGCTCCTCGCCTTCCTGTGTTCTGTATGCCGATGCAACCATTTACATCTGTGCCTCGGCCTGCTCTGTACCATACTGATGTATTTTTACTGTACTTTATTGTGTTTGAATGTTTTATGGTGTTTTATTCTGTTTTTAATCTTGAATTTGGTGTAAGTCGCCCCGAGCCACCCGGGAGTGGTGACTCACAAATTTGAATAAATAAATAAATTTGCCTTCTGCCTATGTTCCATTACATGTAAGACGGCTACAATAGGAAGCTGCACCCCAAAAGGGATGGAATATCTGGAATGGTTTCTGATGGGCCAGGGAAATTGCAAACAGAATAGAAAACCTCTTATGGTAATGAGGGCAGGCTCAAGCAATCAGCTCAATTTTATTTTCTCATTCAAAATACAGACTATAGAGCCTACTATAAATGGCTTTCTGCACAAGGTCACTTTTGTGATATAAATGATCCATGCTTTGGATGTCCCTCATGTCACAGGTGAGGTTAGCATGTATCTCTAAAGTGTAGAGCCTTTTCTATGTTGGCACAATTTATGGAAAAGGTCTTTCTTGGTGCCTGCAACACTAGCTTCTTATTAGATTTCAAAGGGAAAGGAATAGAAGTATATTTATTTCTCCATGTCTTTGAAGAGTCAATCTTGCTCTTGTAGACTTTAATTCTGTAGCATCGTGTATCACTTTAGTATTTTTATTGCCAGTTTCCTGGTTTTATTTTAGTAGAGGTGGAAAAGCAAGATAGAAAAATATTGAACAGACAAGCATCATAATCTGTGTTAGCATCATCTCTTGCTTTGCTCACAGTACAGGAAGTTGATCCCAATTTAAACGAAAACTCTTGTGTTCATCACATATATGAAAGAGCAAATTTTTCAAATTAGAGTATCCTTCTTTGCTATTATGTATGTACGTACAACTATTATTTGTTTATTCTCTAACCAAACAAAGGTATCCAATTTATTGGCCATTCAATATTGGTAATGAGCCTGTTAGGAGTCTGGCAAAACCTCCTTGGGTAGATTGTGATCTGACATATTCAAACACCTTGACAAACCTATCCTTTAAAAAGGCATTAATGCAGGTGCCATGGAAAAATGCACCCCAGGGTTGTAGATGAATTGATATGATTTCCTTGATTGTATCTTTTTATTTATAAGGCATAATTTATGAGCAGTGAAAAGCAAACTAAAATGAGTGATGACTAACTACAGCCAAAGTAATAAATCAGAAGCACTGAAAGAAGTAGTGATTTTGATCGAATCTATTGAATTAGCTGTTGCCCTTAGCCATTACAGGTATTGGAAAGACCTTTTAATATCTGCTTATCTATCTCCTGGGAATATTTTAACTATCTCATTATGTACCCATAGGAAACAAATTATTAAATTGTCTGCTGTTTGCAGTTAAACTTGTTTGCATCTCATCTTTGTAACTGATGTGATAGAATATTAAAAGGAACAAGAATTGGTTGAAACTTTGATCACCCTTTTTGTGTCAGACTTATTTAACACCATACATTATGTTTTCCCCTCAAAGGGAACCAGTTCTCAAAGTGGGAGTTGATGTTTTTAATGTAGTCCTATTATATGGACATAAACTTGCAAATTTTGATTTTTACTTCATCATGTAATCTCACTGAAAGATTTTTGTCTCTGTTTTGTCCTCTTTATACATAGAAACTACTGGAAAAATAATCCATAAAATGTAAATTTTAGTATTGGAAAATTATCAGACATAAAGGGAAAGTTGGGCTGGAATTTGGGCCTGGTGTAACATTATTACTATGTTCTTCAGCAAATGTTATAGCTGCTGCTCTTGCAAACACCACTATTTAGTCTTACCTTCTTATAGTCTTGATTTATGCAAATATGACAAATATGATAATTGAAAGCCTTCTTCTATAAGGGTTGCAATTCCTCTAAATACACCAGTTAAGTTGGAGATTTGGAGATGTTTCTCCAAAATTCAAGTTTCTGTTACAACCTGGAAAATTTCTTGAGGGCAACAGTTAGAGCCTTGTTCCCATATCTACTTAGTTTAACCCATATATGACATACTCTGACCTCTGAGGCTAAACACTGCCATTGTGAATCATCACTATTTTTATTTTTCAGTTACATAAATATATGAACTGAAGCCAAAAAATAAATAAATAGACAAAACGGCAAAACATTGGATACATAAAACCAGGCAAAATCCAGCTAATACTAATACTCTTCCCTGTAATTTTATTTGTTAAAAATCAAATGGCTTGATGGGGGAAAAAAAGGCAAAACACAATACATACATAAAAAGACATACAATAAAACATCAACATATACAATAAAAAAATTAAAACACCATTATAAAAAACATACATCAAACACAGGATGCAAAGGTCAAAATACAGTGGTAATAGTATGTAAATTCAAAGCACATTATTCAAGTTGATTGGTTAGACCTGCTGGAAGATATGGGGCTCCATTTGAGTCTTAAATTCTGCTCACTTGTTTAGCTATTGGATCTCTAATGTCATATCATTCCACAGGGTAGGCCGGCCGATGAAAAGGTCCTTAGGTTGATGGTTGTCAGTCAGGTTCTAGCTGGTTGGACTAAACATCCCCCAGAGGACCTCAGTGTCCTAAAGAGCGGATTGTGCAGAAGGTGATCCTGTACAGCGACATCCTTGATTATTCAGGTTTATATATGTTTAATCTGATTATGTATATTTTAGTGTTTTTTTTAAAATCCTCATATCATTAAAGTTGTTGTCTCATGTAGTGACAATAGCAATCAAGTGCCAAGAGAAACATATCCATCACAGTCACCACTAAAGCTGAAGACTTTAAGGTATCTGTAACTTTTAATTTGGTGTGTGCCCCACCCAATTCAAATTTTACTAACTTCTATGTATTGATGATCACATCGTGGTCTAGAAACTCCAGTACTTTACAAAGCCTCTGTGGGCTATTAATCATTGCTATTAAACTCTACTCTAGATGATGTTGTACTGTTGTCTGATGTGCCAGTTTTCATTTTAAAAGTATCTATAGATCTAAAAGTATCAATGTAAGTCAGGTGCCATCTGTGACGCATAGTATTTGATACTTGACAAAGACCTAGGGACCTGTGGCTGTTTAGACACAGTTAAACTCCACTTAATATATGCTTAAATTTTAGTAATTGGTGTTGGATGGGTCGAAATGAAGTTCCACAACTAGAAAACTACAGTTTTTCCATCCCCAACCTGATAGCTTGTTTTGAATAGATGAAAAACTGTAAATTGTTACAATACAAGATCTGAAATGTGTGTTTCTGTCTCTATGTCTAAAACTTACCTTATAATATGCTGAGGGTTGCTGACAATTAAAATTAGGTCCAATCCCTCTTTGGAATAACAATGATTCAGTTTTCCTTGTACCTTAGAGAGAAAGACAATATAGATCATTTAACTACCGAGCAATTGCAGTGGTCACCAAAGTAATTGCTGCCTGGGGACCATTCTTCTGTCATATCGTATGGTTGAGGTCCTCCCAATCATTTGACATACCACCACCTTGGTTGCCCATGGTGTCATCTAGCCATTCCATTACTGCTCTACAGCAACAGGTCTCTGAGGAGGCACATTTTTTTCAGTCACTAAACAAGTTTTGCTTTGCGGTGCCTAGAATTTCTTAGTTCCCTAAACAGTTAGATTCTACAGAGCTCTCCTTGTTTTCAAAGTGCTCTCTGGGCAAGTAGCCAAAAAAGTGAAGATGAAGACATCTGAATTACTGCTTGTGTAGATGAATCTGGAGCCCTCTCATGGCTTTTTTAAGCCTATGCAACTTCTAATAATGACAGAGATTTTGGCAAGGGTTTGGATGTGAGAGCTGCGCAGCATGATGTAAGATTAAATTATAAAAGAGGTAATATACAGTCAATGAATTCAAGGCAGAAGTACTTTCTGTTCCCTTTTCCCCTGCAATTGACCAGAAGATATAAACCTGAATCTCTTATCTGAAGACTATTTTAAGCTGCTGAGAAAAGTGTATGTCATCATCACAAATGCAGTATTAAAAAGTCAAGAAATGTCTTTTGACTTACAGTGTGTAGCCCAAGAATATCCTAGTCTTCAGTGTCTATATTAAATTTAATTGCATTGGTTTTATTGTGCCATGCACATGCATACAGATTTATATGTATGTGTATATATACAGGCAGTCCCAGTATTACAAGCATGCAACTTACAAACTAGTCATATTTAAATACGGGAGTGAGACAACAAGAAGTGAGAAGAAATCCACCCCTAGGAAGAGAAATTCACTCCTGAAAGAGTTATCATGTGGAAATGGTATCTCCACAGAAGCTTTATCACCAATCGTTGTTTCCATAACAAGCCAAATTTCTCAAAATTCAATTATCATAGGTACAGAAAGTGAGGTGAAGTCTTTGGACAGGGATGCAGACAGCAAAGCAAACACCACAAGGGTGTGTTAACCCTTCTCTATACTACCCAAAGCCTATCGCACATGCATGTGTACGTGTGTGTGTGTGTGTGTGTGTGTGTGTAACTCCAGAGATAGATAGATAGATAGATAGATAGATAGATAGATAGATAGATAGATAGATAGATAGAGATCTGGAGTTATACTTTAAAATGTACTTGTTCTGACTTACATTCAACTTGAACAAGTATACAGAACATGTCTTGTAGAGTTGTAAGCTGCCTTGAGGGTTGTAAGCTGCCTTAAGTCACCTTCGGGTTCGAGAAAGGCGGGATAGTAATATTGTAAATAAATAAATAAATACAAATTCAACTTGAAGAACAAACCTACAGAACCTGTCTTGTTCATAACTAGGGGACTGCCTGTGTATACATATATAGCTATAAATACACTTTAATGTAGATTAACCCAGCTCATGCCATTTGCTCTCAAAGTGAATTATTTAAGTTGCACCCTTACTCTCATTATTTATGTCTGCATGCTTCAAGTATCCCAAATGATCAGACTAATGGCCTTTCCAGACAGACTGTTATCCCAGGAAAATCCTGGGGGCCTAACTACACACACCCCAGAAAGTGAACGCTTTCTGAGGTGGGTGTTCAGAAGTTCTTTCAGGAATGCCTGAGAGAACACCAGGACATTGTAACCCCCTCCCCAGAAGCCCCCTCAAAACACAGTAAAAAAGAAAAGAACTCACCCAGACTCCATGAGGCAGCTGCCAGAGTTCTCCTGATGCATACAAATGATGCGCCAGGGAAAAGGGTTGGGAGCAGGAGTGATTTCAACTGTGGGAATACTGTCTTGACTGCAGTATTCTACAGTCCAGACACTGGAAGTAGTGGGTTTATCCTGTGCCTTCCAAGAAGGCACGGGATAAAAATTATCCAATTAATTCACCACAAAACAGGGTTTTCTTAACAATTGGTAAACTGGCTGGGATTTCTGGGAGTTGTAGGCCAAGATGCCTGGGGACCCACAGATTGAGAACCACTATGTCACGATGCAAGGACTCGGCCGGCCCCTTAATCACACACACAGAGATGGTAATCAGCTAACTATTTATTGAATAATAAAGAACAGGTGAAAAGGTAATTGTCCATAAAATATTGAAAAGATCAATCCAAGGAAAGAGTCTGTAACAATCCAATCCAAAGGCTTGGCAAAAGGCTTGGCAAAAGGCTTGGCAAAAAGCTCCGCAAGGCAATGCGGATCAAGGAACAAGGCAAAGTTCAAACAAGACCCAAGAAACTTCTTGGCAAGGCACGAGTCGGCAACTTGGCTCCGTGGTCCTTTGCTCGCTTCACTCCGCTTAGGATAGAAGTGGCCGAGCTACTGAGGATCCATTCCCATGGATCCTATACTTAATCCCCTTGGCGAGGTCCCCGACGCTCTAGGCTTCGGCGCCAATCTGTGCTACGGGATCTCGCACTTCTCTGGCGCTCTAGGCTGCGATGCCAACCCCTCCTGCTGGACTCGATGCTCTCTCTCCTATCGAAGCCCCGTCCTTGCCTCCCAGCACCTGGTGTACTATCTTCATGAGAGCCAAACTCCCCTTCGGCTTCCATGGCCTCCTCCTCCACTGTTTCCCTGATTCTCTCCTGCGACCCAAAACCACCTGGCTTCTCATAACAATCGTCACTATCAACACTTTCTGAGTCAGTCTGACCTTCCCAGTTATCGTAGCCGTCCGGCCATCCATCATCCAAGCCAAGCTCTCAGTGGGGGAGGAAGGCCCAGCTAACTCATTAACCCCTTCCTGCATTTCCTCATCAGCTGCGGCTGGCTCCAATGCAAGTGGGACCCCCGGTGCTGCCCCTTGCCCCCCAGGCACAAAAGAGAACTGGGTTGCTACACACTGTTCTGGAATAAGAATATTACATTCCTGAGACAGACAAATGGGATAATGCTAGCATGGGGGCTGTTCAGTTAGTACAGGGGGCTATTGTCTGCCTCTAACTACCAATGTCTGTAGGTTAGAGTTGTACTGCAAATCATTGATCCTTGTATGATCATGCAAAATTGTCATGTGTACAGGTATTGTGCAGTTATATACAGTAAGACTGCAAAGCGAGAATGGACGACCAACTTACCTTCAGCTCCAGACCCTGATTTGTAGAAACCCCTTTAGGTAGTTGTCAAGAACACTGATCTCATAAAGCGTGAGTGCATGACAGATCAGAAAGGTGAAAAGAATATTGTTTTAGTCTAGAAAGAAAAATCACAGGTAAACTTGTAGCTTTACAATTTACTGTAGATATTAATGAATACGTTGACCTCATGTATAAGTCAAATTCAGGTTTTGGATCCAAAATTATGGATTTTAACATGACCGATGGTTTGTTTTCCCCTTTTGTTTTCAGAGAGAGTTTCATTAGTTCACAAGAAATGGGAAAATGTGTCAATTTTATTTTCCTCTTTATTCACTTTTTTAAGCTTGAGGCTCTTCATTCTCTGCATAGGAAGTAATTTGTGAACTGTTGTAAATACTTTAACATGGACTGGACTGGAATTTCTCCCCATCTGACCTATTCAAATTCAATAGCTCTCAGCATGGAGAAGGCCATATTTTACCTGTTAAATATAATGAGAAAACAGCTAAATACACAGACATTTGAGCGCTAAAGCAGACAAAGGATGTAATCCTTGTACATCTCTGCACACAGCCATGTGGATCTGCTAAAGCTTCACTGGACCTCATTCTCTCTGTGCATACCTCCCAGTTAGGGAGAGGTCTTGCATTGAAATATTTCCACATTGAGATTTCTGCAAGTATGTCAAAGACGTGTACATGATATCTACAATCAACAATAAGATTAGAAAGCTTACTGCATTATTATTGTTGTTGTTGTTTTGCCCTAGTTTTCCCCATAAATTAAAACCAGTCAAACGAGAACTATTAAAAATAACAAATAAAACATGGACAGTACAGTACAATTTTGCAAAATCCAGTCCTCCTGAGCAATCAAATTTCAAGGGCCTGCTGGCAGTCTTGACCTTTCTAAATTCCTCTGTCTTTTCATGGAATAGTCTATATTTTTTGCATATGCATATCTCTTTGGGGATTTGGGGGATCCTTTATACCTTATTATTGCTGTGCACACAGTGTTTGCTCTTTTCAATGAGATTGGCTGTGTTAGTCTATTGCAACTAAAATAATAAGGAATTTCTTGGCACTTTATGGACTGACAACGTAGCCTTTATTAGTCATTTATTAGCCTTCAGAGCTAGATTTCTAAATGGTGTGTGAATATATCTTGACAAGAGTTCGCATGAATGTATATGAACACTAATGTACCCTGTAGGGCCCCAACATTTCAATTCAGAGAAAGAAGCTATAATCCAGTGCTTTGCATGTGAGAGGCCTCCATTCAGTTCTGAACATCTATTGCAGTTCCTGGTAGTATCCACTGTGGTATGTCCTCCCTCCCTCCCCCAGATACTTAGTATAATTAAAAAATAGAACTGAAAGATAATATCGAAAAATACATTTTATTGAGATAAGATAGACAAGACTAACTTATTCCTTAATTGACTTTTGAATAAAAGTTAAGTTAAAATTTCAAATTCTAGAACTATCATCTTCCTTTTATTATATTATTATGGGAAATGGTTGGAATAGGGGATAGAATTAGATACAAATATCCTTATACTGGCAGTTACACTAGTTGAGACAAAAATGTTTTAAATATGAATAAATCTTATGCCACCCAGAGTAACATGTATCATCTCATTTATTTGGATTTACACAGTTCCGTGAAACTAACAATCCAGGATTGTGTATTCGTTTGTTTTAGGGTAGAGGATTGGTTTTGTGATTTTATTTTCTCAGAAATACTATCTATCCATCTAAAATTGCATTTGATTCTCCTCCAATAATAACAATAGTTTCTGCAAATTTTTCCTAAAATATGCATTCAATTCTTCCTAAATTCTATTTGTTGTGTGTTGGGTGCATAATCAATGGCTGGTGTTAATTTTATTCCCACGAGTGCACCTTTCACCAAAACAAATCCACCACTTTTATTTCTGTACCTTCATTGTATTGAGTGCCTTGTACATCAAATGTTCATTCAATTTCAGTTTCAGGTTGCAACACAACAAAATGTGGAAAAGGTAAAGGGGGTATATGTGAGGGACTGTTATTGAAAATGAGTGAACCAGAATTAAGTACTGGATTCAGAAGTGATGATTCATAAAGTGAGCATGATAATTGAGAATGAATTACATTGGTTAGATAATTACAATATTTCACTACTTATAGATTCCCCCTTCCATATTCTTGGGTGGTATTATGAACTCATAAGTCATATTTAAGGATACTTCACAGAGACTACTCTGGTGAAATTATTCATCTTGGGTCTTTTGATTTGTCTTTTTATCTTGGGACATGGCTGCAATTCTAGAACCTAGAATGTCTAGATTGCTGCTCTCTTGAAGTCTTTCCTCCATTTGGAGATTGATCCAGAATTCCTACCAATGTGTTCGACAGTCTGGAAGGGTATTCCTGTTTTCTATTTTAAAGGAAATCCAGATTATGCCTCCAAAATGTACAAGGGATCACATAAGAGCATGTTTTGCTGCAGTCAGAACTGCTCAACATGAAAGCTTACTAAGGAATACTTAATACTAAAAATCACACAGACAGTCCCCTTGTATTGCCATTTAGATCTATCATTCTGATTGATCACTGTGTGTTTCGCTATTATTGAGCCTAATTTAACCCTATACGCTCACACATCCATCTACTCCATCTATTGTACCTGACATTATACAAATTACTTACTCATGCAAATGATGACCTAAGTTAACCTTTTATGCTATTCGTGTTTAATTATACAAATGGTATTTGATAAATAAGATTATACATCCTCCCATATGTTTATTCTCCCCTTGATGAAAGTGAAATTTAATTTTCATGCAGATTTCTGAGCAGCCATATTTAATAAGTGCTGAGTTTCATATAGTGTGCAGATCACCCTAGTTTTGGGAAGCTGACAAAAACAAATTCATTAGGCGTAGTTCATAAAGAGAAGCTGTATTTAATCAGGTGCTGTTCCAAGGAGCATATCTCGGAGTCCTAGAACTGGATCCCACTTCCTGTAGGTGTTGATTGAAAAAACAAAATGAAACTTTTGGCAAAAGTGGTACAAGTAAGAAAAAACATGCTGACTTAAGTGTTCTTCTTAAGAGGAAATGTTTATATCCAGCAGTAATTGAATATTACTCTTGGATCAATTTCATTAATACTGACTTTAAAAAAAAGTGCCCTCTGCAATTACATTTGATGTTACTGAATGAAAATGAGAAAGCAAAGTATTAGGACTTCATTACATGGAGGAATCCCCCCGCCCCCATATCGTTTCATCAGCCTCCGTGGCGAAATGGCAGTGAGGAGAGGTGACTATGTCACCCTGCATTTTGCTTCATCATCGTATTGCTTTCCCTCATCACATAGGCGAAGCATTGCTGAAGTGGCACAGGTTCATGCTGGCTCCACAACACAAGCTAGCTCCCATGTTTGGAGAGAAACTTCCTAGGCACAACTTCAGAGAAAAACTGGGACATTTTTAAAGCTGCTGAAAGAGCAAGGTTACAGGCTAATCTAGACCAGGGATGCTCATTAGGTAGATCGCGATCTACTGGTAGATCGCGTAGGGCGTCCTGGTAGATCGCAGGTAGGGTGGGAGGAAGGCTCAGTCCCGACCCGCAGGCTCCTGACGCCGCCCAGGTGCAGCAGGAAGTTGGACTGGATGGCCCTTGGAGGTCTCCTCCTATTCTAGGAACCCATTGGTATTATTGTTATTATTATTATCAGAGGCTGAATGGCCATCTGTGAGGAATGCTGTGTTTTTCCCTTATGGCCGAAGGAGGTTGGATTGGATGGCCCTTGGAGGTCTCCTTCTACTCTAGGAACCTATTGTTGTTGTTGTTACTATTCTTAGTAGTAGTAGTAGCAGAGGCTGAAAGAATATTATCATAATTATTATTATGAATAAATTCAGGGGCTTATACTCACATTTAGTTGAATTCAGTCTTAAAATAGATTATATGGCTCTCACTGAAATAAATTTCCAAATATTTTGCTTTTATGACTCTCTGAGTAGTGGGTAGGTAGATCATTTTGACTTGGTTGTTTTATAAGTAGCTCGCATGCTGAAAAAGTGTGAGCACCCCTGATCTAGACTGTCTCTGCCAGTTGAAAGATATGGATTTGCAGGGTAATAATAATAATAATAACTTTATTTGTATTCTGCCCTTTCTCCCCAAGGGGACTCATTGCAGATTCCAACATAACAATGGCAAACATTCAATGCCTACATAAAACACACAATACCAACATAAAATCCCAGAAAACCCTCACATATCAAGGTAAAATTAAAGCGTAACATCAAATTAAGACCTAACACCAGTAAATTAAATGTGACATCAGTAAATTAAACTACACATAATCAGACAAAATTCTATAATAACATAAATCTAAACAAAACATCCACATTAGTGTACGAATGTATGGGGCAAAACCTCAGGACAAGAGTCCTGTCCTGAAAAATGTGTAGAATCATAGAATTGTAGAATTGGAAAGGATCCAAGAGATTTAATATAACCCTCTGCTATGCAAGAATACACAACTAAAGAAGCCATGTTAGGTGTTTGATCCTCTTCCAAACTCGGCTTAATAGAATATAAATGTGTGTGTATTATTTGTTTGCCTTGATTTATTATTATTACTACTATTTGATCGACATACGATGCACAACTGTGCTTGATATTTAAGATACTGTGCTTTACAACATTACCAAGGCTAGTCACAAAGGATTATCTGTAGGTCTCAGGTTTTGGCCCTGAAATTTCAGGGTCTATGATAATCTTGATCTGGCAATCCTCTTCCAGCTTATGAATGTGGTTCTCGACTCCAGAGAGTGCTTTAAAGCTATTCTGAATGCCGTGCTTTGAACATTATTATTTGTGGTTTTTAAGGTTTGGTCAGTAAACTCTGCAGGTCGGACTGGTAGCAGTTGGACCCAGTGTAAGACAGGACCGGCTCCTCCTCAAGGACTTCATGCACCCCTTTTTGACACAGTGGCTTCTACTTCAGCTGTAGTGAACATTAGCCCCCCTCTTAAACCAAATGGAATAGTCAGTCTCTACAGACTATTCTCAAACAGTACCAAAGGCAGAGACGTGGTGGTAAGTGATGTATTTGTCAAATACTTTCTCTCTGGTTTAATGTATATTTAATACATATTTTGTTTCTTAATCACAAATACAAAGAAGACTTTCATTATTATTTACCACAACATATATGTTAAATTTAGTAACAATATGTTCTTTCAGCATTGCTTAACTATTGCTGAATGAATATATTAGTGATACTGCACAACATCATATTCGTATAGAAATATTATGGTGTAAAAAGACTTCACTCTAAGGAAATTTTGCGTGTTCAAGATTATATGTATTGTGCAAAATCTCATATTTTAGATGTGAGACATAAATGATAGACAAAGTTATCAAAATGCTTTTTTTGAGGCATGGTGTTGAATTCTAGTTGTGCTGAAGACCAGGAGATTTCTAGAAAAGAATAGGAATCTCTAGATCCTTCAGAACAACTCTTTAGTCATTTGTAGTCCAGTGGAAGTTAACAATAGAGTTGTAGTGGGTAACATAGAGATTCCCAGAGAGGGCATCTTAGTCACATTTGCATAAAATTAAGTTTGCAAAAAAAATAAACCTAGAAGTGTGAAGGACTAACCATATTTATTTATTGTTGTATTTATAACTCACCTATCTCCCAAAGTAGTATTTAAAGCAACATACAACCCCTTTAAAAGCTTCAACTGAAACAATTATTTCTAGAAAAATTAAAAAGGAATCAAATATCTCAGTTATTAAAACATGCTTAAAATTGTTAAAACGCCCATATAAAATCTATTTTCAAAAATTTTTTTTAAAGTTTTACACCACATACACATATACACACTACAGCTCTGTAGTTTAAAATTTATCTTCACCTGCCAGCAGAAAGAGCTGAAAGAGGGCCAGTCAGAGTTTTCATGGAAGTTTCACAATCTGAAATCAGCCACGGTGGCAATCCCCTAAATGTACTAGTTTGTTGACTTTCCACACTGTGATACATACACACAATTCTGTGCTTTATTGTGTCAAACTGGGGTTTAGGGCATAATCTGGCCTTTATGATAAACCGTAAATGGCTAAAATAATTGATTTTTGGTCATATTTATTTATTTATTTATTTACATTTATTTATTTACATCATTTATATCCTGCCCTTCTCACCCCGCAGGGGACTCAGGGCGGATCACAATGCACATATACAGGCAAACATTCAATGCTATAGACAAACAACATATATAGACAGACAACGAGCTACACAATTGGTCAAGAGCTCACCCCAACCCAGGCAGGCCTCAAACTCATGACCTTCTGATCAGTGGAGATCTTATGCAGCCGACTCCCAGCCAGATGCACCACATTCCCAGTGCATTCATATAAGATAAATGGATGAAGGGTGCATGCTTGCATCAATAAAGGGAGCATGCTTGCATCAATGTACTTTCTAGCAGAATTTGGGGAAAGAAGACCATATTATAAATTTATTGATTAATAAAAGAAGTCACAATCTTGAGTTTCCAAAATCTGAATTGAGCTGTTGATGACCAGAGCTTTTGGAGGTCTCTCATTCCCAAGGTTGCTGTAAGTTGAAGCCAGCCCAACATGATGACAAATTACAACAGAAACTAAACTTCACCTTGGTTCATCCACTTCATGACTCCACTATTCACACATTACTTAAATCAATCTGCATTTTCCCCCTCTACCTTGCTTTGGTCCTCTATTATATCAGCTGTCTGAAGGAACCTCAACCCAGCAAACAATCCATGGACTCAAGCCTTTTACCACCTATTCTGTTGGAGTTGAAGCCTGCACTTGTATCAACTGTTGCAGTAAAGGACCAGTAGCAGAGATCACCACCCAGCCAGCTCCACCTTCACAACAACGTCCACCCGATATACACAATGTGACCTCAAGGACCGCTTTTTTTTGGTGGGATGCACCCCAGGAACCCAACGGTATTGTGAAAAGGTAAGTGCAAGAGTAGTGTAGAGGGTTATAATAAAATTTTGTTAATTAAAATTCAGGCAGTCTCCAAGTTACAAACACCTAATTTACAAACAACTCATAGTTAAGAATGGGGTGAGACAACATAAAGTGAGAGAAATCTACCCCTAGGAAGGGAAATTCACTCCTGAAAGAGTTATTATGGGGAAGTTTTATCACCAATCCTTGTTTCCACAACAAGCCAAGTTTTTCAGAGTCCAATTATCACAGGGACAGGAAGTGGAGACAGATCTTCTGAACAGGGGCACAGACAGCATAAGAGACACTACAGGGGTGTTAACACTTACCTATGTTATACATATCTCTTTGTATATAATTATATATTGGTTGGAGTCAGACTTAAAAATGTACCAGTTCCTACTACCATACAAATTCAACTTAAGAATAAACCTACACTTTGTATTCTTTTATGGAAACTCAATAAAGAATATTTTAAAAAAGAATTAAGATACACACAAAAAAAAGAATAAACCTACACAACCCATCTTGTTCATAACTTGAGGACTGCCTATACATTACTTATTTGGAAATAGTTGTGTTCTGTTTTCTAGATTACCTAAAAAGTCACACATTGCACTAATACCTAGAAAGAAGCTTGAGCCTTCAAAAATTGCATTTGGGAAAAGACCTTGAGATATTAATGGCTATTTGAACTAGACCAGGGCTGTCCAACTTCTACCGGACCTGTGGCCGGAATTCCGGTTACTGATGACCTGGGGGGCCGAAGGGTCTGCTCCGCCCCCTCCCCGGCTCCACCCCTGCCCCTCCCCAGCTCCGCCCCTCCCGCCTTGGAGGTGTCTGTGGAGGACACCGGGGCTTTGACTTGGAGATAGAGATGAACACCAAAATCCCAGTCTCAAGTCCCAGTCCCTGCTTTGAACTGGATTATATTGCAGTGTGGACTCAGGGCCCTTCACACAGCCATATAACTCAGAATATCCAGGCAGGAAACCCCACAAAACCTGCTTTGAACTGGATTATATTGCAGTGTGGACTCAGGGCCCTTCACACAGCCATATAACGCAGAATATCCAGGCAGGACACCCCACAAAACCTGCTTTGAACTGGATTATATTGCAGTGTGGACTCAGGGCCCTTCCACACAGCCATATAACCCAGAATACCTGCTTTGAACTGGATTATCGGAGTCCACACTCATATAATCTGGTTTAAAGCAAATAACATGCGATTTTATTCAGATGTGTGGAAAGGAAGTCAAATAAGAAGCCAAGGCCCTTCCACACAGGCCTATAACCCTGAATGATAAGGCATAATATTAATTCTGCCTCTTCTAATAATAATAATAATAATAACAACAACAACAACAACAGGTTCCTGGAGTAGGAGACCTCCAAGGGCCATCCAGGGCCATCCAGTCCAATCTCCTTCTGCCATAAGGGGAAAATACAATCAAAGCATTCCTCACAGATGACCATTCAGCCTCTGATGATGATGATGATGATAATAATAATAATAATAATAACAATGGGTTCCTAGAATAGGAGACCTCCAAGGGCCATCCAGTCCAATCTCCTTCTGCTATAAGGGGAAAACACAATCAAAGCATTCCTCACAGATGGCCATTCAGCGTCTAATGATGATGATAATAATAATAATTACAATGGGTTCCTAGAATAGGAGACCTCCAAGGACCATCCAGTCCAATCTCCTTCTGCTATAAGGGGAAAACACAATCAAAGCATTCCTCACAGATGGCCATTCAGCCTCTAATGATGATGATAATAATAATTACAATGGGTTCCTAGAATAGGAGACCTCCAAGGACCATCCAGTCCAATCTCCTTCTGCTATAAGGGGAAAACACAATCATAGCATTCCTCACAGATGGCCATTCAGCCTCTAATGATGATAATGATAATAATAATAATAATAATTACAATGGGTTCCTAGAATAGGAGACCTCCAAGGGCCATCCAGTCCAATCTCCTTCTGCTATAAGGGGAAAACACAATCAAAGCATTCCTCACAGATGGCCATTCAGCCTCTGATGATGATGATGATAATGATAATAATAATTACAATGGGTTCCTAGAATAGGAGACCTCCAAGGGCCATCCAGTCCTACCTCCTTCTGCTATAAGGGGAAAATACAATCAAAGCATTCCTCAGCCATGTTGAATCAAACCTAAACTCTCATGAGAGCAATAGAAAGTACTGAACCTTGAGTTCTCCTCCATCCAGAGAGCACTGTGGACTCAAATAATGATGGATCAGGACCAAACTTGGCAGGAATCCTCAGAAGAGGAGGAAGCTGGAAAGGGAATGGATGAGCATCCCCCCGCACGCTCCAAACTCGGCCCTGCCCCTTTTTCGCTCTGGCCACGCCCCCTCTCGCTTGGTGCACTCTCTTCTTCCCTCTTTCTTTCAAGTGGTGGAAAAGGGAAGGAATGAAAGGGAAAAAAGAGAGAGAAGGAGGGAGGGAGAGAGAGAGGGGGAGGGAGGGAAGTAGGAGGAGGAGGAAGGTAACCTGCTCCCCGCCCCGCCCCTCACCCCTCCCCCCCCCCGGGCCGGGAAAAAAATAAATAAAAAATATTCCAAAAAAAATTCGGAAAAAATATTTTAAAAATATTTTTTAAAATCTTAAAAAGTAGATATCTTGCAGGAGGGTAGGGGGCCGTGGGGAAGGGGTTGGGGGGCCATATACGGCCTGTGGGCCACCAGTTGGACAGCCCTGAACTAGACAATGTGCTTTAATGTTAAATTGTCTTTTTTTTTCCTTTTCAGAGATAGTATCTTGATTAAAAAAAATAGGCACAATAGATTTATAGAATAATCTAGAATCCCAGAGATTCCTGAGTTCATCTGTTTGATTGAGAGAGGAGTGGGGAAAAAATCTGTTCTACTACTCAAATATATCATTAGTTAGATTTTGGATTTAATCAAATATCTTTGATTAATGCAATGGCATCTGTGTTGGGCTAGAGTTTATATGTATAGCTCCCATATGCCCATTATTGATAAGTAGATAAAATAAATAATTGGTCTATTACCATTTGTGTATAGCACCTTGTTGGATCAGAAGAACTATATCTTAATAAATACACACCAAACCGATAAATACTAAAATTCAGCATTTTGTTGATACCCCCAATCTTACTTCTTTTCTTAAACAAACAGAAAGGAATATCAGAGTCTAACACAACCAGGCAAATTATTTGTTCTTTTCCATATATAACAGTCATAGAAAAATTGCACATATGTAGCAACTGTGCATCTAGAAATTTGATGCTGATACAACAAAGGAAGTCCAAACATTATTATATCCAACAATTTGCTGCTGATTCCTCATAATATAACACTGGAGACATTTTTGTTCATCTCTAGTATTTCAGGATGAGTTGCTCAAAAGATGCTTCATTTTCATATTGACATATAATTTAATTGTAACTAATTATTTAGAGTACTGTTAATTAGAATATTGTAAAATTCCGAAACACTTAAGTTGGAAACAGATACTTCCATTTGATCAGCAGCTAAACACTAGTGTGAAAAGCAAAGCTGTATTTATCAATTTTGTATTTCTCATCTGTATCTATAATTGTTCCCTTCAGGTATGAACTCCACATGCATTCATCCTGCCCTTCTTCTTTACAACCATTAGAAAGGACTTGCAAACCTGGTCCAGTTGAAGTTAAATATACAGGAAATGACCAGCATTCCATTGTGAGTGATCTACAGCCTTATACAACCTACAAGCTAAGAGTGGTGTCCTATAATTCAGTAGGTAGCACATCTTCACAATGGATCACCTTTACTACAAAAAAAGAGGGTGAGTTTACATGAGCAAGTACATGTATATGAGTCCTTCCTAAGAATCTTCGTTCGCGAAGTAATGCCGAGAGAGACATGTATATATTTTGGCTGGTTTTCACCACTGTTAAGAACACACTCATCCTGACTAGAGACCATGGAAAGGACTGATCTCACATGAATCAGATTTCTTTGCAATGTAAGTGATGCCCATAAAAGGTTTAGTCTCCCTTATCCAAAATGCTTCAGATAGCTGTGATTGCAAATACAACATACGTTTATGTATAAGTCAACATCATGTATAAATTGAGGGTAGATTTGGGGGCAAAAATTATGGATTTGGATATGATCCAAGGATAAGTCAGAGAGGAAGGTACCAATGCCAGCTAATAGGGTCAGTTGCTCCTTGCGCTGCCACCATTTTCCTGCCCAGGCATTCTGAAAAGCCAGAAGGGTCCTGTGGTGGAATGAGTAGAGGGGGTTGATGTTTCTTGTAGGTACTTCGTAGATGGGCTAAGTTCTTGCCTTTCACCACTCTACTTAGAGAAGAGGATGGTTCCTTTTTTGTGATAACAGTTAAGGTACAATATTCACATTGACTCAAGAATCAATCAACCCAGATTTTTGGGTTCATTTTGTAACAAAAATTTTCATTAGTATAAAAAAATTTCTAGACTTATCAGGAAACATGAGGAGGAGTAGTGACACTATTGGGAAATCCCTGGGATGAGGTAATCCTCTGGGGAAGTGCTGAATCAGAACGGAAGTGATGTAACCTCCTCTGAACACTTGAACTGCACGGGATATCATCAGGATGAGGTCATATCCCCAGTATGATTGCTCAGCAGGAATCATGCAACCTTTCCAGGACGTTACGTTGGGGTATAAGGTGTGTTTGGGTGATGGGACACCTTTTATACCTGCAATAAATGGATAGCTGCTGCTATCTTTACGGGTAAATTTTATAACACAATATTTTATACACAATATTTTTCATAATTCATTAAACAAAGCTAGAATATATTGAACCACCAGAAAGTCAAGCTGTGATTTTCTCAGCTATCCATGTGGGTAATTTGAGATTTTAGAGGATTTCGGATTTTGGAATTCCAGAAAAGGGATGCTCAACCTACATGTATACTCTGGAATAGCAACTAAAAACCTGTATCATCATTTGATGCCCATTTGGTTTTCTGATAAATAAGGTTAGGAAAAATGTGAACCTGTCAAGTTTTCCTGTCATAAAAATATGCATTTGAGGAAGCACAGATACAATTTTAAGGCACTTTTTAATGGATGGGGTGTTTATACTTATTCAATTCCTATTAAAAATTGCCTTTGTGATCTTAGTCACTCTCCCAGCATCTCTGAAGCCTATTCTTGATTCATTTTATAGGGAAGTTGGATGAAGTAAGAACACTTGGCACATCAGGGAAGGTTGCATTTTGTGAAAGAACAATTTTTCCTGATGCTAGCAAGTGGTGGTGTAGAGATTACTGAATGTATATGAAATGTATTGAACACTGTAAAGTTCTCAGAATAAATGCTACATATTGGTGTGTCCCATTTTCCAGCTGCAGCAACCCACAAGGAAACAAATTGATTCTCCACAGTGGTGCCCATATAGTATCTTTTTCTCTCCATAGTTGAGTCAGAAAAAGTGGGCTGTAGTGTTTATATTGATGTTCTTAATCTCTAAAATCTAAAGGCGTTTCCTCGCACTTACAGATGAACTCCTTTCTCTGTTCCCTTTTTCCAGTACCTCAATACGAAACTCCATTTACAGTTGTCAGCAATTTATCTACCATCTACCTTGACTGGAGTCACACCTTCCTACTGAATGGGCCGCTGAAGGAATATGTGCTAATGGAGGGAGGGCAGCGCATCTACAGTGGCTTTGACACCAGGCTATATTTGCCAAGGACATCAGACAAAAGTCAGTTTGAGTCTCACAATTCTCTGGTTTTAGGGAAACATGTCTCATATGTATTACATTTCATTTACTTACTTACATGTTCACATCTTGCCATGTAACTAAAAATCTCTGGGTAAGAGACAATAAAAACTACTTGAACAATGTAAAAAAATATTAACAGTAAAACAAAGTTTGTTTTAAAAAGCAAAGCATATATAGAATTATTTAGCAAGCTAAAAGAAGACCATGTCAAACCAGCAAAAACTGTTTTACATTATTTTAAACCACACACATGGGCAATTTTTTCAAAAAATAATTAACATTGCATCCCACTGTAATATTTAGTGAACAGCCATGTTTTTATTTGGTAGCAAAATTATAATGTTTTTTTATTTGATGGCAAAATGATAACAATGTTTTGCCATCAGGCCTAAGGTGGGCATTTCCTAACAGATAAGTAGAATGAGAATTGATAGACATAAAAATGAAGTGACATTTGAAATATTTGAAGTGTTTTAACCATCCCATCTTTTCAGCCTATTTATTCCAGGTTGCATGCACTACGGATGAAGGGAGTGCAATAACACCGGTGATCAAATACAACACTGCTGCAGGACTTGGTAAATAGTTCAAGGCACATGTGCACCATTCATTGTGTGTACATTTATAAACGAGTATTAGCTATTACTATTAAATGCATTAGAATAGATTTGGAGAAGGAAGGCTGTTATCTCCATTAAATCTGTGTTTTTTGACATTTTAACTACCTGGCAACTTAATCAGGTCCAGAACATACATGGAAACTACCAGTGGATCTCGTTCGTATGTCATCATCCCAAAATTGTAGGCTGAGATTCTGAATTTCAGAAATGTATTACTTCATCACATTAAAAAATGAATCCACTTTAAATCCGGTTGCTGCCTCCTGCAGAATTTGGAGGTTTGTAGTTTAGGGAGGTGCCTTTGACAGCCTCATTAAACTACAAACCCCAGGATTCTGCAAAAAGCAGAAACCAGATTTAAAGTGGATTCATTCTCTAGTGTGATGAGATAGCTAGAGTCAAAGTGTTATATGGAGAGCTATAATACATTTCCCCTCTTACCACTATTTCCTTTAAAAAAACCTTTTAGCTGCAAGGGACGTCTTATGCAGCCTAACAGTGACTAGTGGGGAGCATGGGGCAATGGAGAAGTATCTTATTATGTCCCCTATGACATAATCATGACACTACTTTCCAAGACCCCCAGAGAACTCTGGTTAATTCCTGGTTCTGTACTCAGAGCCAAGATACATTGTGTGTGTGTGCGTGGGGAGGGGGGGTCTGAACAGGTTACCTTAGCTCCAAGGACTGATCTCGGAAGCATATCTGACTCCTCTTCTGGTCTTGGTGTGAAAATATGGTGGATGGCCAAGCCCATTCAGTCATCTTTATTCATACATTAGGACATCATGTCACAAGGTGAGGAAATTGATACCATCCTGCAGGGGCAGTGAGAAGAGTCAAGCTACTTGTCGGTGAATTATGTGAGCAGTTTAGAATAATAGAATCAAAGAGGCCAAAAGAACTATCCAATCACATGTCCTGCCATGCAGTTTGACCCTATATTATCCTGCAAAAACAATACGGGGTGGTTGCAGAACAATATTATCCTGCCCTTGCATGAAGACAAACTAGGAACAGTTTTCCTTTTGTAAATAAATAGCAGCTGTAAAAATAGGGTGACTCAAGGTGGTTTACAAATGGCACAATTCGATGCCCCCAATAACATGAAAACAGTTAAAAACATTTAGCATAATTACATCATATAAACATTAAAAAACAATAAAAACATAAATCCTCAGCGTCTCATTACTAAAATCATTATCTAATCGCATTGTCCAGTCGTTTTGTAGTACAAAGTTTATCTGTTACACTGCATTTGGGAAAGCTTGCTCAAAAAGCCAGGTTTTAATTTTTTTTTGCAAAATGTTAGGAGGGTGGAGGCCAATCTGATATCCCTAGGGAGGGCGTTCCACAGCCGAGGGGCCACTGCTGAGAAGGCGTTGTCCCTCATCCCTGCCCACCGAATCTGTTGGGCAGGACCGAGAGCAGGGCTTCCCCAGACGATCTTAGAGTCCTAGATGGTTCATAAGGAGAGATACGTTCAGACAGGTAAGCTGGGCCAGAACCGTTTAGGGCTTTATAGGCTAAAGCCAGCACTTTGAATTGTGCCCAGTAGCAGACTGGCAGCCAGTGGAGTTGGCGCAGCAGAGGAGTTGTGTGCTCCCTGAGCACTGCTTCTGTTAACAAACTGGCTGCCGTCCATTGGACCATTTGGAGCTTCCGAGCAGTCTTCAAAGGCAACTCCGCGAAGTAGTGAGGTAACACTGTATTTTACCAACCCATGTGGATTATTCTGGAATTATAAATAAGGACTGCATCTCTTAATTTCAAGAGAAGTCTCCATCAGTGACTTGGAATGAAATGGATAAGGTTTGAAGGGACCATGGTAAGGAGTGGGAGAAAGAAAGCTAACTCCTCCTTGCCTCCTCCCCCAGCCCCAGGGTCCCAAGGCTGCTCAGAATTCTTGGCGATTGCTATGTATGTAACAAAAATAGGCACAGCAATTGCATTAATACAATTAGCATTACATCTAGACTGCTCCCAAGTTGGAGCCTGCACACAGCTAAGTGTGTGTGACCTTGAAGAAACAATTTGGAGAAATGGAAAAGAAAGATCAGTCTTCGTTCATTCATAAACTGGGAGAGTGGCCTAGAATTGCAACCCCTCTTTCCCTGAAGTTCTTCAGTGCCAGTTTTTTCCACTGATGTACACGTATTCAGAAGGCATTGTATTCTGCTAGCAAAACAAAAGTAAGTGGCTTGTAACACACACTTTTATTTTGCTATAAATTTGGGGTGAGGGGAGGGGAGACACCAGTGAAGCCACTTTCTGATTGTTTATGTTTACGTTATCCCTCCTCACTTTTTTTAAAAAAATGCTGCCTTCCCAGACTTCCCTGATTTCACTTTTTTTGAAGAGGCCTCAAGGGTTGCATTGACCACAGGCATTCTAGTTCCTTTGGCTTAAGCACAAAAAAGCTTTTTGCAACATACCTTCTGCAAAGGCGCACGCACAGGCCTGTTAATTGTTCCAGCTGTTCAAGGTTATTTTGATGAATCTGCCTCAGCTTTGACATATACCCTCTCCCTGCCTTCTCCTACCTGCTAGGTGCCAATGCATGGGTGATTTCCAACCCAAGCAGCAATGCCAGGACTTAAAACACAGTCTCCAGAGTGCTGTAAGCTTTATATTCTACCCACTAACATACTGAGCCATTGTAGCATCTCAAAAGCACGAGTGGAGTGTGTGATAAACTGCTACCAACATCTTTCCAACACTTTACAAAATCAAACAAAGGGAGCAAATAGATTGTGCAACGTTCTCTTTCTAAAATAACATCTGCCTCACTTCCTGTGCTTCCTTTCTCTTTCTTGAATTTCACAGGTCCTATATTAACAACTCCAGGAAAAAATCACGAAGCAGAGAAGCAGCAGCCAATGTTCTACACAGAGCTGTGGTTTATAGTCCTGATGTCTGTCCTTGGCTTGATCCTTCTGGCAGTTTTCCTGTCCCTAATTCTGCAAAGGAAAATCAGTAAGCAGCCATTTGCACGAGAAAGGCCTCCTTTAGTCCCACTTCAAAAGAGGATGTCGCCGATGAGTGTCTACTCACAAGGAGAAACACACATGGTAAGAGACACAGCCTGAAGGTTGCTTCACAAAGGGAGTCCTTGTGAACATAAGTATAATCTGTATTATTGTGTCCATGCATGTATGCAGAGGTGTATGCATTTTAAAAAAAATGTTGGAATATCTCCTCCAACATTTCAAAAATGGAAACTGGGCCACTTGTGCTGAAGCAACATCAGAGTATAGTCATGATTTGAAACGTTATTGTTGAGGGAGATCACATAAGCCAGGAGAAGCTACAGAAGTTTGCTTGCACCCAAGTCTCCAGAGAATGGCAGCATTCCACCCCTTTCTTTCCTCTTTTTTGTTTTTTGTTTTTGAGTTAATTGAGTACAAATTTTGGCAGCTCTTAGCATAACAATGACTTGAAGCATCTATGCAATCATGTTTTAGTGGTCAAACTGCTGATTCCCATGTTCAAATCCCCATTAGGGAAACACACTTAGTGACCTTGGACAAGTCATACTATCACAGCCTTGGATGAAAGCAATCCTAAATCAATTCCAGCAGAAACAGGTTGTGTCTTGATGTAACACAAACACCACTTACAAATAAGGCCTTAGATACCACCCTTGAGCACATTCCACACATTAGTGGCAGAGCTTCACCTAACATCACAGTGTCTACAGAACCTTAGTCTCTAACTGCGGACCTGTAATAAGTTACACCTGCTCTTGACATAATAACACAGGCAAACATACTCAGAATGTGGATTTCCTTACTAGCTGGTGTGGACTGGGGAACTCGATGATATAGGAAATGCCTATGTTTGGAGGCTGCAATTTTGGTTAGATACCCACATTGATATAATGTCTGCATTCGCCCTTTTTCTCACCTGCTGATGCCATAGTTTGAGTGTGTGTAATTTTATTAAAATCATGCATAAATTAGAGAAGTTCACTCTCAGAATATGAGGCTTTGTAAAGTTACTAAACTTGAAGAAGGAAGCAGAGTTTTTACTGGTGTCTTGTGCCTTTCTGAAGGATCTATTGCAGAATTATATAGCTAGCCATTTCTCTGATCCCCACATGTGCTATGTTCTCTCCCCCTTCCTCCCCCCACTTCAAGCTGAACAGCATGCTTAAATGTTTCTGTCATTTTCACAGCTGAGGCCTTTGTTAAAAGCCTTTTAAAGACTACCGCAAGTCGACAATTTTAATTTTTATGTAGACCCTTAAGGACCTGTCAGTGCCATGGCTACTCCTAGAGCATTACTGAGTTAGGGGGCCAAGCGGGTGCCTTAAAGGAAAATGTTTGTGTTCCAAGAATGACCCTCCGGAGCCTGGGGATGCTGCTCTCAGCAACATTTCTATGGTGACTAGGGTTGGTTGTAAAGGCTAAATTAGGACCTGCTTAACCAATTTTATTTGAGTTTCTGAAAAAGAAAAATGAGCTTTGAAAATAGGCTTATTTGCCATGAGGGTTTATAGGAATAGTCACTTGTAGCTGAAAGAAACAACCAGGAGCAACAGTCAAAAACTACAGATGTACTTAGGTTAACTGAGTGAAAAGTAGCAAATCTTACAGAAGAAAAAGAAGCAGCTTTGGAGTGTTTTGCATGTTTGGTTCAGCCGTTCTTGCTACTGTGCTGTTAGAGATCCTGTGGAGGGGACTTCATAAACTGCTATCCCTGGTCATTCCCAGATACTCATTTTGGTGGTGGTCTAGTAGAGTTCAGAAAAGGTCTCAAAACATTCTTTTTAAAGAAAGCTTTTGGCTGATTGGATTTGTTAATATAAATAGATGATGGCATTCGGATGGCTTTTAGGAACCCTTGCTTTAGGATTTTTAGTTTTATATTAATACACAGGTTTTAAAATTTTTCAGTACTATTGAATATTTGGTTTTATTATGTATTGTGTATTGCTTTAATGTTTGTATTGTGTGTATTTTTATAAATGCTGTTGGCAGTCTTGGGTCCTTGAGTGGGGAAGGGTGGGATAAAAATCGACTAAATAAATGAATAAACTACAGAAATACTGTAGCATGCTGCCTAGAAAGTCCAACCATTGGTCAATCTAGTTTAGTTTTGGCTATCTTCTGATAGGTAGCAACACTCCAGTCTTTCCAGCTGGGAAATGCCTCTCTCAGAGAGAAAAAAGTTGTCTATGAATGCTTTTGCTTCTGCTCATGTGGAGAGCTTCTGCCTTGATATACTTGAAGAGCTCCTTCTCAGACAAAAAATAGTCCAACCAGGACCCACTGTCTATCAGTAGCAGAAAGACTTATTTATGAGCAGAGACCATAAGGGGGTTTGCATCTGATATGTCTAAGGGATATCCCATTTCCCACTCTCAAATTCCAAACCTAAACAATTTGGGGGCCCTAAGAGGTGAGATGAAAAATATCCACAGGAGGCTTCAAGGAGGGTGATTCTCCATATTGGGGCCAATTTTGCTCCACCAGAACAATGAAGAGGGATTGGAGGGTTTCTTAGGGCCCATACTGTGGGCTTTAGCGAGCTGCATGTGGCTGGGACATGCAGTTTTCACAACTGCCCAACACAGGTGGGAAAATGGATTAACAGGAGATTAAAAATGAGCTTTCTTGGATGCTTCCTCAAAATTGTAAACTACAAATACAGAAACTATGAGGAAGTCCTGAATGATGTTGGTCCTTTCAGCACTGATACCGTATTAAGATGTCTCTGAAACATCATGTAAGAGGGGGAAAGTGAAAGTTTGTCTCTAACCTTAAGCTTTTTATCCCAGTGTCCACACTCTCACCAATTGTGAAAGATCAAGAATGACAGAAAATAACAGCCACAATTTAAACTACTCTGCATATACATTTTTTAAGCAACATAAGTTCATAAATTCCCATGATTGTGAAACAATGTGTAATGTATGTTGCCCATGACTAGTGTTGCCAGACTGGATCTGGAATGAGACCTACCAGATCTTGAAGTAGGATGAGGAGCCACCTTCCAAACATTCCAAACTCCGACTTTCGATACAGCTACGGATGCCAGAGTTGAAACCGGAGCAGGCTTCCCTCCCAACACAGCAATTGCCTCCAATGATAGAGGCAGTACCAGAAAGTATCTAATCTTGTTCATATTGCTGAACACATAATGCTTTTCTGAAATAGGAAAATATATTAAACTAGACAAATAAGCCAATAACTGTGAGAAATTGATGTACATGTTTGTGCATGAACTGTATGTTTGTTTCTAGGCAAGTCATCCTCCTGTAGTGCCCTGCTCCCCGGCAACACAAAACTAGGTCACTGTTTGTTTGACTGGAGTTTAGGTGGGTTTCAGGACAATTTACAAATGTGGGAATGATCCCACAATTGCCAATGTGTCTCGGAAATAGCTACACAGTCATACATTTGACTTCTAATATTGTACCTATCCAGCTGCCAGCACATGTATTTGAAAAACTAGCTCCTATTTCCTCAAAGGAAAAAAAAGAAGAAAGAAATGAATTTGGTCATTAGGATTTGCTATATTATTTTGTCACTTAAAATAAATTTGCACATTTATTGTATGCTGTTGATTCTGTTCTAGCTGAACACCTACATTTCAAATCCAGCTTTTGTGGTCTTTCTTTCTTTCTTTCTTTCTTTCTTTCTTTCTTTCTTGTTTGTCGTCGTCCCCCACCCTTCCCTTCTACTTTGGAAGGTAAACTGTCTGAACTGCAGCTCTTTTTCTATCTCCTGCATTTTAACTCCTTGCCTTCTGTACTGCCTTGTCTTTCCCTCTGTATTTCTTGCACCTATGATGTTTCAAAAATGCAGAGACCCTCTTTCCCTGATAATCCCTGCCATCAGCCTCCTATTGCTACTCCTTTACAAGTCCCTGTCATCTCATCTTCACAAGTATCACAGAGCTCAGATAAGGTAAGCCTTTGCAATGCATATGTCTGCATAAACATTTCAGAAAGATATATTTCTGAACCACTAGACAATGGCTCTCCCCACTCCACCCCCACCCACCCCATTAGATTCAGGGAGTCGCTCTGTTTTATTATCACTTTCAAGGTCACACGGCATACGGTGCAGATAATTGTAAGTGCCGTTTTTACACCTAACTCAATTACTGGCTTGAATCTGGAACACTCAGCCACTGCAGTCCCATACAAATGCTCCTGAAACTTGCCTCCAAGAACAATAAATTGGCTTTCAGTTGCCATAAGACTTTGCTGCTAACATCTTTCCGTGTTTGTGACTCAGTATAATAGGGCAATTCTCCAGCCATTGAGGATCAGCTCTGTTTTGCCTGAAAATAGTGAAGGTTTGGGGCCCTCCTCCTAGTTGATGCTATGGATTGCTTAGCTTAGACATTCACAAATGCCTAGTCTTACAATGGGACATGTGTCATAGTATCCAGGTCATGCCGAAATGCTATTAACACCTTTCCTCCCCTTTTAATCTCAGTTTGAGAGGGTTGCCGATACATCTGAATCATCAAGCAGCGTCACTCTCAAAAGCTACACAATGCACTTTGAGGTAGTGATTAGTGTGACAGTATCGGGTGGGGTCTGGGCTACAACATGCTTGAGTTGTTGGTGTGAAAATTCTTTGCACGGCATTTGCTTTATTGCTGCATGACTAGTAATAGCTGCATGGAGATTACTTCTGAGCATTCACTTCCTTGGTTTGATTATCCATAACAGCTGAGCAGATGAAAAGCTTTTAACTTTCACACAGCTCTGTGGTTCACAAGGCAAATGGGATTTCTATGCGAAAACTGGTTTGGATTTCTTGGAAACATGAAGAATGGATTGTAGACCAAATCTGGGGCATCTGTAGATCCTTGTGGAAAGAGAAAAAATAACAATTGTTCCTTCTAACAAGGCATCCTATGGTGGAAGATTAGGATTCACGACTTCTTTGCAAGGGGCTGAATTCAGCAGCATGCTCCTATTTAGCTCCAATCACCCACTGAGCTGGCTGACACAGCTCCATGGGTGAAGGAGGGCAGAGCTGGTGCATGCCACTACCAGGGCAACACAGGAGGTCTCCACGCTCATGCTTCCCCCATCTGATTGCCCTCAGCTGGAGGTGGGCAATGCAGAGCGTGGGGCGCCAGGTTCCTTACACCCCTTTATGAAGTGAAGCATTTTTGGCGGTCATCTGATGATGTCATTATAGTTCTAAGAATTACTAGATCTAGTATTTAATTTCATAACTTCAAAATGATCACACATGGCCGGAATGACTGGGTTGCTGTAAGTTTTTCGGGCTGTATGGCCATGTTCTCTTCTGACATTTCACCTGCATCTATGGCAGGCATCCTCAGAAATTGTGAGGTCTATTGGAAACATTGGTTTTCAGTAGGCTTCACAACCTTTGAGGATGTCTGCCATAGATGCAGATGAAATGTCAGAACATGGCCATACAGCCCAAAAACTTTACAGCAATCCATTCCATTCCAGTTGCAAGTTTTCCTTAATTCATTTTCACATCTAGAATAAGTAAAGTAAAATGTCCACCAACTCCCTTTTTTTGCTGGCAATAATTCTGGATTTGGATTGACCCATGGATACGTTGCAGAGTATTTCATGGAGGGAGGGAGGTGCTAGTTATGCCTTAGGAGGCCAGCTGCCCCTGGGTATTTCCATTCCTATTTTCTCATCCAGGCATTCATAAAAGCCAGAAGCAGTGCTGCAACTGAGAGAGTAGTAAAGAGGGTTGGTGTTTCTTTTAGGATCTCTGAGAAAAAAATAACCTTTCATTGTTTGCTACTCTATTCTGAGAAGGGGATGGTTTCTTTCTGAGAAGAGTTATTTGTACAATACTTACATTGACACATAAGTGTGTGTGTGTGTGTGTGTTGGGGGGGGGCAATTTTTGATTAATATTTTTAGATTTATACATTAATACATAGGGTAAAAGAAATTTTGCATATTTTTCTGCTGATTTCTGCTTTTTGGGGTTGTTTTTTATGGATATATATATACACACACACACACACACACACACACGTTATATGACCATAAGCAACATTTTGTTCCAACAACAGTACATTGTGAATTTTGGAAATTTGTTCAAAAAAGATACAAATGAAGGGTTCAAAGGATCCTAGGAAGATGCCAGCCACAGATGCAGGAGGCGAAACATCAGGAGAAAATGTTGTGAGAACATGGGCATACAGCCCGGAAACCACTAACATAACTCTGTAACTCCACATAACTCAAGTGATTATTTCCATGAAAGCATTTGACAGTTACAAACTAAGTTTGCACAAAAGGCCTTTGCATGGGGGATTTCATGGCAGTTGTTTTTCCCCAGTTAGGTGTGTTCACACAACCTTTTTCATAGAGGACAAACAATTGTGAGAATTCTTTACAATTGTACATCTGTAACATTCTAAGAGAATGTAGTTGCTGGGGAAGCAATCACATTAGCAAAAGACTTTGTGCTAATGGGATTGCAACTAACAAGAACCCAGCGGTGTACATTTGGTAAGCAAAGCATGTCATTGTCTCTAATCTGTGTAAGGCACTTTGTGTGCCATTGTGGTTAGGACCATATGAAGCTGTCTTGATCAAATAATGACAGGCACCTCTACAAAGGTAGAGCCTTCCCAGCCTTCCTTCTTTTAGTTCCTTTAAACTTTACATCGAAATTGAACATGGCACCTTTCCTTTCAGAGTGGGTGCTTCAGCTGTAAGCCTATAATCAAAACTAGGTCAAGAAAAATGAGAACCAGCATGGTGTAGTGATTTGGGTGCTGGGACATGACCAGGGGTTTGTATCCCTACTCTTCCATATGAAAACCCACTGGGTGACCTTGAACAAGTTACGTTCACAGGAAGGCAAAGTCAGACTCTCTTTTGAACAAATTTTGCCAATAAAATCCTATGATAGTGCCATTTTAGGGTTGCCATATGACTCAAATGATTTGAAGGCACAGTTACAATGCAGGTTTTTTGAGTTGGAGATATGCTTTCCCTCCATCTCTAAAAATGGGATATATCTTAGAATTGTTATCTATCTATTCATTCTGTTGCTGGTACTGAAATAGGTGTGCATCTTACAAATGACGGTGTCTTGAATAGAAGAAGTATGGTAAATATGCAGCCAATGCTATGACTTTATCTTTTTGATACATACCTTGGTTCTTTCATCCACCTCTTCCAGAAATACCCATATTTGGAATTAAGGGTTGTCACATAGATTATGGAATAGGATTTCCGTTCTTGCAAGGCTTATATAGAAGAGTTCCCTCTAATATAAAACCATTAAGAGGACATAAGTCTTCCCTTATTTCACTTGGCAGCCCTACTGGAATAAAAGGCACATTTGCCACTTTCCTATGCCCCAATCTACCTGTTCCCTTCTGTGGAAAACAAGATGGTTTGTGAGTTTTGTGTGATTACAGCCTTGTCTCTTGGGTTTGTTGTGCTTGTGGTGTTTCTCACTGTGTATATTCTTTGCAGCCTAGGTAACAAGACATGCTGAGATCAAATTATAATGCAGCAAACAAGATTTCAATAGACACAACTTGTGATATCTATTTTTTAGAATTTTTTAAAATACGACTGATCTATGTGTTTTTAGGGGAGAAAACAACTCATTCATCTGTGAGCCAACGGCCCCAATCACCTTGCAGGCGTTGTCGGAATGGAATGGCAGTTCTAATGGCAACATGCATGTGTTGCATGCTTAACGGAGATCACCTTGTGAAACTGCACTCCACAGGGAGCAATAGCTGAAGAGCGTGCTAATGATCCTTACTATGTGTGTTTAATAGTGTTCTGTTATTGCCCATAAACTCTGCTGTCAAGATGGGCTACTGCAGTGTTGTGAAATTAACTCTCATCTGGTCATCGGCTGGGGATGCTTTATGACATGGGAGTCATTTTTCAGTCTAAACTGCAGCTTGGAGATATGATACTTTGTTTAGTAAAATAACAACCACCAACACTTTCCCATAGATAATCTTTCTCTGTCTATATTTCTAGGGAATAGCAGACACAAAAATCCCAGGGCCAGCATCTCCTACAAGTGTTCGAAGCAATCGAAGCAATCGAAGTACTTCTGTCCTTCAGGCCCCAAGCCAGATGCAGGCAACTCTTTCTCAAGGTTCCCTACATCGCAGTGTCAGCCAGCTTATTGATGTCTATGACAAAAAGTCCTTGATAGAAGATGCTGTTTGGGATACCATCATTCATGGTCAAGAGAGAAGCTTGGTGAGTTCTCTTCTAGGATAGCTTGACAACCTTTCGTATTAATATGCCATAAACACAGAACCCAATTGTAAGTAACAGTAAGTAAAGAATACTGGTAGGAAATGTCTTTTCCTGTTATATTAGCAAACTACATCAACAGTAGCCAAATAATCCTGTTTACTATTCCTCTAGCTTACTTGTGCATATAAAACACTTTAATCCTATTGCTAGTACTAAGATTTATCATGATCTTACAAACAAATTTAATAGATTTCTGTTCTGTGCTCCTAATTTTGAAATTGTAACTTAAAAAAACATTAATATATTTATTTTTTGGAAACTCCAATACATGTACATTTCATAATTATAGCATGGATAAAAGCATGGTCTGGTGAGGGCATCTTTCTTCAAGAACAAAAATATTTCATGATACAAGTCAAGATCCTGTACATTCTTCTATTGTCTTTTGGTCCTTTATAAAATCTTCTGTACTATTACTCATGTACTATTACTCATTTTGCATCTCAAAGTGATAAAAGCAAGATGTTGTTGTTGATGATTTTAGAGTAACTATATATGTATATGTGTATGTCCATGTCACATCACAAACAATGTTGATTGTAGTTTTCTTTTTTCCAGTACGTGGATGATGAAGATCTTGTGAATGCTATCAAAGGCTTCAGCACCGTCACTAAAGAACATACAACATTTACTGACACACATTTATGAATAGTTATTCCACTGTTATAGCAAATGCAATATGGAAGGCACTTATATTCCAAGCCATTCTGAATACATTTGCCTTATTTTGTCATTGTGATCTAATGTGCCTATTGAAACCTTACCAATATTGATTTCTTCAACTGCATATGCTTGAAATGTGTTTTTTAAAGATACCAAGCAATTTCAGTGTTCTAGAACAATGTTTATAAACATGCATTTCTAGAAAAATTTAATTCTATAGAAATATATGTTTTGTTATTTTAAATGTGGTTTTGATAGGTGTCTATAAATGAGCCAGAAACGTACTACATTTTGGAAATTGTGGCCTATGGCTTACTGGTCAACCAGTGTTACTACTACAACGTGTACAAAACTCTGGTGTTAAATTTTAACCAGAACCTACTGGTTTCAAGGTTTTAAAAATTCAGCTCATACCCAATGCTCTAATAGTGTTTGATCAGGAGGCAGGGAAGTATTACTTTTAAAAGCAATATTCCTATAAAAACCCATTAATAAAAGGCAACATTTTGGGGGTCTTGCCTTCAATCGCAGCCACTTGGAGCACAGGAAATCTTAAGACAGATCATGCTAACCTCTTACAACACTTAAAATATGGGCATCATAATTTCACTGCTGTCCTAAAATGTTTTTAGATATTGAAATTTAGGTCTAAACCACAATTCTTATCAGGTTACTTATTTAGATCTACCTTCTCAGGGACTTTGCAGAAGTACTTATCTGAACCACAGAGATGTTTCAATTTGACACATTTGAGGGTGTGTGTACACTGCAGAATTCATGATGTTTGACACAACTTTAGCTACCATGGCTCAATGCTGTGGAATCATGGAAGTTGTATTTTTGCATGGTCTTTAGATTTCTCTGCCAAAGCGTGGTGGTTCATCAAACTAAAGCTTCCACGATTCCCTAGCATTGAGCCTGGCAGTTCAATTAGTGTCAAACTACATCAGTTCTTCAGCATAGATGCACCTTGAATTAGCACTATCAGTTATTCCAATACTACATTTGTGTGAGGATGTAGAAAGCAAAATTGAACAAATATGTGCTTTGAGACTTATGTGTTAAAACTATGCTTTGCAATAGGAAACCCTATCAAATTCACCTATTGATTACATAATCTCAGATAAGTATAATAGTACAGTAGTTTAAGGCTTTTAGTGGAACTGTTCTAAGAAGTCAGTAGTTTAGCTGTAATACTCAAAGCACATGTTGTCTGGGGAAGTTATAGTCTACTGATCTGTCAATGGATAATTTAACAAATAGCTTTCAACTGTCTGTGGAAGGTAGTCAACTTGTCACTACTGTGATGGACAGAAGTTGAAAAGATAAGAGTTGTCCCGTTGCAGTTGTGTGCACATAACTTATATGACTAGAAATAAAATACTATCTTACCATTCAAAACTAAATACCAGTCATTGCCACAATCAGCAGGGAGTATTACACTGACATCTCTATCCATGGCACATATGCAGTTATGATTCTGTTGCAAGGATACAACTCAGTTATATGCAGTTATAAGGCTCTAACTTGGGAAGTGTAGGTTTGTTATTTTGTTACATGAGGGGAACCAAATGCAATTTAAGTTATACAACAGTATGGGACTGAAAACAGTAAGGATTCTACAAGTACTTTCACTAGCCGATGGATGTACAGCAACCTTGTGTATTTACGACTAGATCTCTCTTTTCTAAATGTAATGGGACCTGTTTGAAGTATTAGCAGGGGCAGAAAAAAATGGACTATTGAGCAAAGGGCGAAATTATTAAACACCAATATGTCACTTAAGAATTTTAATCATGTTTATATGCAGATAAACTAATAGGCAGCATAATATTTAAATATAGAATTGAATATTTTCTGTGATTATATGAGGAAATGTAGTATGCTAGCCAGACTGTGGGGTATTCAATAAAGGATTTTTCCTTAATTTGTTTCATTTGCTGCCCTTGATTCATCTTGATCTGTTATCAGTAATGCTTTGGTCAAGCAAAATCTGGCTCAACTTTCCAGATATGCATGCCAGTATTAAGAAAAGTTGGAAGTATTGCAAAGTATTACTTTAGCCTTTGTGCCTCAGAAGTGTCTACCTACAGAAAACCTGTTGCCATTTACTATAGCTTTCTAGGATTTGAGCTACCTTGAGCCAAACAAACTGTCAATATAGTTTTTTAAAGTGTCATCATTCACTGTCAAAGTAGTAATTCAACTCCTTTTGCATAATTTACCAATTCTTAGTATTCACAATTCCTTTACAGTCCTTACTTCAGACCATGAAAGGCCCATTATCCCCAGTTACCAGAAAGCAGCTGCTGATATCTGTTACTCTCACTCAGAAATCAACCGATTGATGGAGGCTGACCTGGAATTCACTTCTTGGCAATATAACTATAGTAGCTATGCATTTCTAACTCTCCAATACTATTAGGTTTGCACACAGAAGAAGAAAAAGGAAAGTACCATAAACAGATACTGCTCAACTTTTAT
Organism: Anolis apletophallus; assembly: GCA_030556195.1. Lineage (NCBI taxonomy): Eukaryota > Metazoa > Chordata > Lepidosauria > Squamata > Anolidae > Anolis > Anolis apletophallus. The sequence goes on from JARBWK010000003.1 coordinate 194,733,053, forward strand.
TTGTATTTTAAGGTGTATAGGTCTATTTCCACCATATAACCCTAAAAAACAAGTTTCAGTATTATTACTCTTTGAAAGTTTTGATGAATTACAGCAACACATTAATGTTATACTATAAATAAAATAATCTGATATGGCTCATTTGAAAACTGTGCAGCTATTTGCCAGATCCAATCCTTGCTGGGAAGTATCCAACAAGATCAGGAATTTTATTCATATAGTTTGGTGATCCTCTGTGAGACTGGTCTACACAGTGAAATCTGCTAGGGGTTTCACGCTGCAGGATCTGAATGTAAACATTTGATCCATAAAGGCCTAAAATGCCAAAAGATTACAATATTTGTGCAAAGTGTTGTTTGTAACTGCTAATGTTTTACAGGTGGGCGTGCCTAGTAACAAGTGGTTTGCATCTCACGAATAAAAGGAATACAAGTATTAACTCTGTATACTTTAATATTAAAGACAAAGATATGCAAAATAATGCTTTACAGCAACCATAGCCAGTAACAAGACATTTTTATATGTCAGAATTGCAGTATGATTAAATTAACAAATTGCAGCACATGATGAATGCAAAATGTATTAATGCTACTAATGAATGTCGTGCCCCAACAGAAAAGGCAAACATAACGTAAAGCAGCCATGCAGCCTTCTTTCCTTATTACTCCCAACACTGATACACAAAAAGTGTTAAGTGACAACTGACTGAAGACCAACAAACAGACCGTTAAATATTTAGAATGAAAAGAGCCAGGAATGGAAAATAGTTAACACACAACAGAAATAACCCCTACAAACAAAATGGTAGTGCATGCTAGCTTGCTTGAAATCAGAGTCTGTACCAGAACTGGACTTCATATTAATAGTTGTACAAAGTTGATATTAGTTAACATTTCAAAAATGCTTCTGTTGGTTGTGCTATGAAGCCAAGTTCTTTGTGTTGAATGATACGCTTCCACATACTCTTATTCCACTTCAAACATGTCCCTTGGTTATAAAGTCACAGACTTACAAATGTATAAATGTAAACATTTCAGCCAGTTTAGTGTTAAAACTTGTGATATTTCTGGAATATTGATATCCCCTTATAAGGTATAATCCTGGCAGGAAGAATCACTTTTCTTATGCCGTGGAGAAACTGGTGTCTTTGTAGGGGATGGGGAAGCAGTACCAAGTGCTTCAGAGCCTCCTTCCACAATACTACTTGACGAAGACACCAGGTGTGGCACTTTCTTCCTTCCCAAGAATCCTCCCCCTTCAAATCCACTTTTCTTTTTATTGTCTGCTTTGACCTCAGTGTCTTCATCAGTTCCCCGTTTCTTCATCTCTGATAGATTTTCAGGTATTTTTTGAACTTCAGTGCCACTGTCTGTTGTTCTAGGTGATCTCACCTCAATTGGGGAGGCTGAAACCTTTTTCTCACTTAGGTTTTCACTTATCCTCTTCACTTCCATCTGTACAGGACTCTGGTTGCCATTTTGAGGAACAGCTTTGTCTACCGTGGTTTTGCTCAAATTAAAGGCCTGAATTTCCCTGTAACTATGAAAGCTTTCTGTCCTTCGTGCCCTGGCTAACAAAGGGCTTTCTCTATATGGTCGTATGGCACCGTATGTGGCAGTTTCATGGATTGTTTCCCGGTGCTGCAACTGGAGGCTGAAAACATGTTAAATATTAGGAATGGTATTAAGTGCACTGACAGACAAAAGAGATCTGAAATTCTAAAAACTTGAGAGTTATTTCTAATAAGGCAAAAAAGGATCTTATCTGCCTTCTGATGGAAAGAAGGAATAATCTGTCTAGAAGACATGCATTTTATACATTTCACATATCAACATGCAACTATTTATTTGAAATTAGCATACAAAAAATGGTGGAATTCTATTAGTTAAACGCAAAGACTTAAGTTCCTGTGATGATTATGCATGTCTCTTTAAGATAACTGCAGAAGGTCACTACTGCTTCCTTCTCACAATCATCTACCACACAACATAGAGCTTAACTGTCAGTTGATGGTGTACACCCTACTTAATCATGCAAGAGGGAACATCCAATATCCAGCCTAAGTATGGTGTATTGCTGCTGCTAGAAAAGACAAGATCTATGTTTTCTTTGTGCATTTGGCTCTAATCCTGCGATCCCCCAGCTGTGGTGTGAGCATGTATTAATAGTGAACAGATAGAGGGAAGGGTGGATGCTTATGCTTATAGTGGATGCTTATGATTTTCCAATCAAATGTCAAATCTTGGTCAGTGTCTTGGTCTTAGGATGCATTCTAATTTAAGGCTAGTGGAAAATAAAGCTCTGTCAGCATATTTACATTAACAATCCAAGGGAGAGAATGGAAGTGTAATAAATGTCAACTGGTTCTCCCTAAGAATCATAGAATAAGAGAGTTGGAGGAGATCTCATGGGCCATCTAGTCCAACCCTCCGCCAAGAAGCAGGAAAATACCATTTAAAGCACTCCCGACAGATGGCCATTTAGCCTGTTTAAAGGCCTCCAAAAAAGGTGCCTCCACCACACTCCGGGGCAGAGAATTCCACTGCTGAACAGCTCTCACAGTCAGGAAGTTCTTCCTAATGTTCAGGTAGAATCTCCTTTCCTGTAGTTATCCCCCAATCAATGGCCTTTTTCAAGGATGGCAGCAGAGTAGAGCCTGGTGCCATCTAATTCTATTCTGCAGCCTGAAGGAAACATTTGTGGAAGGAAATTCCGCTATAGCCCTGACTATGTCATCATAAAGTCACTAAAAGTATTCCAGCCATAAGATATCATTCTGAGAGTCTTGCCTGAAAATGTCAACATTTAAGATAAATGAAAACATGGAGTTACAAAGCCATGTATATTTGCACATATAGTACTTCTACAAAGGACTTACCTAGAATTTGATTCACGCAGTCGGCTTTGCTGCACCACTGAAGTGGCTGGGCTGATGTTGGGAGTTGCACACCGGGATGTGCTTAGATCACACTGATCTAAAAGTTTAAGTAATTCTTCTTCAGTAGGACCTCCCACATCTTTAAGAAAGAAATAACCATCAGAGTCTATTTAAAAAGGAACATACCAATGTACTTTAAGTCCAAGAGTTACCACTGACCACATTACATAGTACAGACAGAATAACATCTTATTCTGGTGAAGTAAAATGAATTTTATTTGAATCTAAGTTCTTTAAAGAACTTTCATACCTCTTGTAATTCTCTGACACAGTACATCTTAGTTGGAAATTTATACAGGATTGTGGTGAGATTTAAACACACTCAAAGCCGTCCTTAAACAATGTGTACATTTTAAAAATGCATGAAAATTAAAAATATGAATGGGAAATATTTGCACAAAGGGGCAAATAAGGAAATTGAGTACAAAAATGCGAACATTGGGGAAAATGTGCATGGAAGATGTCTACAAATTTTCCTAGAGAAAGAAAACTGCAAAATCTTTCTAATTGGAATATGTAAGATGAAACACATTTGGAGAAATGCAAATAAAGTTTTTCCACATTTCTAATCATAAAATGACACAGTTCTCATTATATGTCCTTAAGCATGCTATGTTAAAGATTAGGAATATGAAAATTTCACATTTCAATCCCAGAGTTCTTCTCCAAATCACCCACATAATTGGTTGTCAATGGCAAATATTACTAGATTACACTATTTTATTTTTCCGACTGCAGCTGGAAGCATACAATTCTCTTGCTAAAACAGCTTCATTGGTTACTGGATCTGTTTCTGAGAAGAATTCAAATTCATGATTATGACCTCTAAAGCCCTATATGACTTAAGTCCAGACTGTCTAAAAGACTATCTTCCCTATACGAGCGTTAAGATGGCTTCTTCTGAGCCTCACCAGCAGTGGTGCTGTCCCCCAATTCTCTTTTCATTTACAGACCAGGTTCTTTCTATTTAAACCAGCTTTCAGTTCTAACTGATTGAGATACTGTTTTAAACTAATGTTTAAGTCATTTATTTTAATGCTTTTTGTTTTTCTGTATTTCAGAATATTTTAAGATGGATTGTGTTAATGAAAGGTGTCCACTGGGACTATTATATATTTAATTTATATCTTTTATTTCTCCAAAATCAGATCCTAAATGACTTACAACTTAGATTAAAAGGAAGTAATAAATACTGAGCTTGGGATAACCAAGCATGGTTTCTGTGTGGGTGGATGGTAAATTCTATTCAGTTTTAATACTCCAGACAAATACTTGGTTTACATTTCTTTTAATACTAGGTGTTTGACATATATCAGGTTCCAGTTGGTGATTTCAGAGTTCTAGTAAATCTCAAAAGCTTACATTCTACCTGCTTTGGCTTTTTAAGCTACAGGATGAAACTTAAAAAATAACATGTAAGAAACAGAGGACATTGTACAGAATGGAAAACAGACAGTGTTTTGAGTATTATGAGAATGTTTACTATATCAACACAACTACCTTTTTCTTCACTTTTATTAACCATATCCATTGCTGTGGTCAGGTCCCACATCTGAATACTGCCATTCACATGACCTGTGAAGAGGTAGCGTCGGGGCCTTGAGCCCATCCTACTAGATCCTTCACATTCGCGTACAGTGAATGAGGAAATTGTAGTACAGTCAACTGCCTGAATTTCACATATTCTGTATGAAATAAGAATAATTGCACATTAGTCACTGATTTCAAAAGCAGTCTCAATTAATATTTATAATATAGTAAAATATTGCATATTGATATTAAATCAGATAACACACTTTTAGCTTTGATAAAGACTATCAATGTGGCACAAGTACTCAGTATTTCCCTTTCAACTTCATTTAAACTAGTGAACTGCAGAATATGCCACAGACTAATTATTTAATATTTTTATTTTCCCCTATCCAAACAGACAAAGCTTTCACGTTTTGTATGCAAACTAGGAACTGGATGAAGTGTCCCTGTGGTAATTCTGTAAGAGCCCAAGTTCATGAAAGAAAATCATTTCAATGTATCCATAGGACAATATACTGTGTCCATCCTATACTTGTTGCAGCATGCCTTAAAGTTGTTTCAACTAATGGCAACCCTAAGGTGACTCTATAATGGGCAATATTCTCCTTCCTCTAAGCCTGGGAGAGCATGATCTGTCTAAAGTGACACCTTAGGCTTATATGACGGAGCAGGAATTTGAATCCTCACATTCAGTCATAGTCCAATGCTCAAACCACTGCATCATGTTGACTCTCTTATTCTTTTCTATTCCAAAACTTTTAAAGAGCAAAATAAAGTGCCAAAGAAGACAGAATCTTTGTGGTGCTTTCATTCATTTTATACCTCCAACTATATTGAAATTCCATAACCTAATGAAAATAAGTGCATCCTAACCTTATTGAAAAGGTAAAAATGATGTCACATTCATTTGGCAAATGTCCATGAACCATGTGGAGACCACCTTTTGAAAACTACTAGTCAAGAAAAGCATGACCTTGTTAGAAGTCAATTCTTTGAACAAGTGATATTCATAAGCATTCATGTAATGGCACACAGGTAACTCAGCTGTTAAACTGAAGAACCATGTCTTTAAACTGCCAAGGATAAAGACATGCCATTACAAAAATATATTTGGTTGTTTTTTTTGAAGTTGAAATTTGCAGTTGCAATTGCTCAAAAGAAATACACTCTTAGTTTTTAAAAGTCTTCTTTGAAAAGTAACATATCTTGTTTACTCACAAACAACTTGTATTAATTCAGCATACAGGCACATTCCTTATTAAAGTTCAGTTAGAGATAAGATGTAGTTCCTTCTCTGTGTTGAGTACACAGGATATTCTTTAATCAATAGTTCATAGTCTTTAAATATAGCTGTACTCAGTGACGTCCGTATATCATACTTCTTTATTAAAGTCTCTTAAGTCCGAACAGCAACCATGCATTCACCTCCAGTGAGGTGTAAAGTAGACACTGAATACAAAATGGACTCCCGAGGCTGAACATGCTCAGTACAATCCCATGTCAATAACCCCTCCCACACCAAAGAGGTAATGCAAACTGGCAAATCAACATACACATAGAATACAGGTTAGCAAACATATAGCAAACAAAGAGTGAACGGCTTGGGAGGTTTCTATTTCCAACAAACTAAAATTTCAAATGAATCAACAGGACTGCAATCTTGTTATAGCCCTTCCCTAACTACTGAAGGAAGCCTACAGAAAGACTCAAAAGGGCAAGAATCAGATCTGTACAAAATGATTGTGCAGCTGACTAGATCATGGGCAATTTAACTTTTACTGTTTGAACAGCAGGATAACCAGGAACTCAAGATGCAAGCAAAGGTGCTTTTTCCTTATCCCAATTGTGGCTGAACAGTAATAGAATTCTCCGTTACTATGCCAGCATGCTTTTTACTCCACCAACGTTTTGCTGGATCTCAGCCATGGTGTTCTCTTAATTATCTCGTCCAAAACATATTCTAAAAAACTTCTCTTCCAGCCTTATGTGACAAAGTCCAGGACAATGGAAGCTTAGTAATGGGCCCATATTTTAGGGAACAGTTAATTGTCTCACAGAAGCTCAGAAGGAGATGCTTAAGAAAAGATGTGTAGCATCTGAATGCACCCACTGCAAACTGCTACCATGGGAACAGATTACTAACACAATTATTTTCCAGGGCAAAATGGATATACGTGAATTCAGGTTTAATTAACATGTAGAAGGTGCAGGTTGATTAAACTATGCCTGCAGTAATCAAAGAGGAGAAGGAGAACAGAAAGAGTTCAAAGTTCAACAAGCTTTGAGTTATTACGTTAAGGTTTGCCCTAATACAACACCAATTTTAATAAACATGTGGCAGTATTTTCCTGTCCGCGTAAAGAACATTAAATCATAGTGATTTATAACATTTATTGGGATGATAATTTGGCCTCCAACCATATTACAAGCTTCTAATGTTATTTGCTTAAAAACAAACAAGCTGTCAAAGTGATAATCTAGGTGCTTGGAAAATGTACTCTTGATTAATTTCTCTAACAGTTGCTTATGATTGTACGTAATGAACTTTGATGCAAAGAAGATTGATTCTCTTAAAGACTTTTATTCATTACAAGATTAAGCAGGAAGAAACAAGAGGCTGTGTGTTATAGAACCAGTGTGCTGGTGAACCGCTATTAGCATCCATAGTTGCACTAGAAGTTTCAAATTTTAGAACACTGCTATTTTCTTTAAGTAGTGCCCAGGGCTTTCAAAAACACTTTAGCTGCTGTTTCCACATCTTTGGATTTCATTTACTTTTAAATGGCCAGGCAACATATCATATTTTTAATGAAAGGTAGCAATACACACTAGCATATGGGACGAACAGAAGAGAGCTCTAAAATAAGGGATATAATTAAATGGCCATTAAAAAAGTGAAAGTTAAAAGCAATTCTGCCTGTAGGTAAACTATGGTTGTAAAATACAAATTTTACTATTATGAGATAAGCCAAGACTCAAATTGATTCTTTGTCCTTCTATATCCTTGCATCCAGATTCTCAAATACTTAAATGTTTAGTTCTCTGCAACATTTTAGACAGGCAAACATATGTAAAGGTCACACAACATCACAACTCTGGGCTCCAAAAATTACAGTACCATGACACCCATTCAATTTAACCCCAACAAATGACAAGTAACTATTGGCTGAAGGACAAGTGCAAAATGAAGAAAACATTTGGGAATTATATTCAGAACTTAGAGGTGATAATGGTAGGTTACATACCTGTGACCATCTTTCTTCGAGTAGTGCTCTCTGAATTTACACATGTGGAGTGACTGCGCCTGCGCAGGCCCCAACAGAAACTTCTCAAGTGTAAACTTTCAAGTTTTGGCGGTAATCCCGCCCAGTCCTACGCCACCAGCGAGAAAGGAGGAGTTTTGTAAGAGGGAGGCTGGGCATAAACAGAGCACCACTCAAGGAAAGATGGTCACAGAGGGCCTTCTCGAATGTGGTGGCTCCCGGAGTCGGGATGGAACATGCTTCCCAAAGCGAACATACCGATCGAGCCCAAGAGGGCATCCTCCTGGCATTCAGGAAAGGAGTGAAGTCCTGGCTGTGGGACCAGGCGTTTATTTATGAACGCAGTTTAGCACAATGCAGCACTTTGGACTGGATTTGTATGTAAGGGCAAGTTGATGGAGATGGCTCAATGCCCCTGTTATGGACGGAACACTGTTTTTAACTTAAGTGTATGTGTGTGTGTGTGATGTGTTAATGTTAATTGTATTCTAATGCTGAATGATTTTGGTTTTTATATTGCATTTTACTGTGTGGGCATCGGTTGGTGGGGAAGAGAGGGCCTTCTCGGTGTGCCTTTTGTTAGCGCTCTGAGTCCCCCTCCTGGCATTTGAGAAGAGCAGGGTAGAAATGTTGGAAATAAATAAAATCAATAAATAGCCTGTCTAAGCCAGAGCAGTTGGTAGATAAGACACCTGTGTTTGGAGGCTTCGGATAGAAGGAATGATAATTGGCAGATTCAAGGCCTTTGATTCTTGCTGCAGCTTGAATGCCAATTAGGGGGAGTAAAAGAAAAATCTAGTTTTGGGTTTTTAGCTTTGCTCATGCCTTGGGAAATTTAAATTCAACTTGGTAACTGAAGGTCCATGGGATCCTGAGTTCAAGCTGTTGGCCTAGTGGGGCCTCAAGAAACCTTGTTCTTATATTCCTAGTTTTGGAATTTTATGCTGGGCTTAAGACTTCGTTCTGCTTATGGAAATATTCTGGCTTTTGGGTTTTTGGACATTGCTTGTCTGATTTTTCTGGATTACTTTGCAGCCTTTGTTTTGCCTTTGGCTTATGGAACATTTATTTCTCTTATGGAATATTGATTTTTTTCAACGTTTTACCTTTTACCCTGTATTGCATTTATTGGATTGCTTGCTTCAATAAAAAGACTGCATATCAAATACTGGTGTTGTGAGAGTGATTTAGAGCAGTGTTTCCCAACCAGTGTGCCGAAGGGGAAGCGGGAGGAAGAGGTCTCTGTCAAAAGCTGGCATGGGCAAACTTGGACCTTCCAGGTGTTTTGGACTCCAACTCCCACCATTCCTAGCAGCCTCCGGCTCTCCCCCCAGCCATTTAAGCAGGAAAGGGCCTCAGGCTGTTAGGAATGGTGGGAGTTGAAGTCCAAAGCACCCAGAGGGTCAAAGTTTTCCCATGCCTGTTTTAGGGACCTTAAAGTGGTGAGCCTCTTTCCAATATTGTGATTCTGGATAGAAAACAAACAACAACATAACATAACATTGTTCGAGTCCACAGTGCTCTCTGGGTGTAGGTGAACTACAGCTTCCAAACTCAAGGTCAGTTCCCAAGCAAACCCTTTCAGTACTTTCTGTTGGTAATGAGAGTTCAATATGCCAAGTTTGTTGCAAGAGTTCAGGATGCTCTTTGTGTGTTAACTATAAATCCCAGAAACTGTAACTCCCAAATGTCAAGGTCTATTTTCCCCAAACTCCATCTGTGTTCACATTTGGGCATATTGAGTATTCATGCCAAGTTTGGTCCTGATCCAACATTGATAGAGTCCACAGTGCTCTCTGGATATAGGTGAACTACAACTCCAAAACTCAAGGTTAATTAATGCCCACCAAACTCTTATAGTATTTTCTCTTAGGTATGGGAGTTCCGTGTGGGAGGTTTGTGTCTTTCTGCCATTCCTGCCAGGATATCTATGTTGTGTTCAACGAAACAGGCCCAGGTTTCACACTGAGTGTATAAATACATTTAAAAACATATTAACTATATGTATTACTGTGTTAGAGTGTCATTTTGGTTGGTGGTGTGCCCCAGGATTTTGTAAATGACAAAAATGTGCCACGGCTCAAAAAAGGTTGAAACACACTGCTCTAGAGTGCCTTTAAACAATACAATATTATTTATTTATTTCCCGCTTTATCTCCATATGGACTCAAAGAGGCTCCCAATCAAAAAACATTACTACTTAAAATATACAAATATACAATAAAACAGGATATCATGATGTTATTATATATTATCAGTAGTAATTATATTTAATATTTAATTTTATTATAATTTAATTATAATAGTTTTACTATATTATAATATTATATATTACATTGTATTATTCTTATATTGTATGTTATACTATTATCAATATGTTTATACAATATATTATATTTAGTATAGCACAATTAGTATTATATATTAATATATTGTACTATACCACTATACTGCAAATTGTTAGTAATATTACATGCAATATATAATATACAATTATTATATTATTGGATATTATTATATTGTACTATATTAGTATAAGGAGGGGAAAATCTTTACCTATATTAGTATACCACAATATATATAAATACACTATAAGTATATTATACAATTCGTATTATATAATATATTGTACTATAGAAGTTGTAGTACATATAATATATAATAAATTATATTACAACATTATTAATATTATGTATAGTATATTAGTATTATTACATTACAATGTTATTATTTCTATATACTATTATATTGTACATAGTTCTTTACTGTGTACTCATTTTGGTTGGTGGTGTGCACGCAAAAAAGGTTTGCTGTGCCGTAGTCTGTGGTCTGTGGTTAACCCCTTCTACCCACATGGTGGGAAAGCACAGTCAAAGGTCTCTTGACAGATGGCCATTTTGCCTCTTGTTGATAACATTAAGAGACCTTTAGCAGTTTGCTCAGGATGAGTTGGGATTTGTATCTTCCTTTTGTTGTATTGTAGTCCTGTCCCACTGTATTCCCAGGCCATGGCATGAAGGGAAATGCAAGCAGCACCCAATTTCCAAGGTCCAGTATTCTCTATTGCTCAAGTTTAGTTCAATTCTATTGCTGTTGGGAGTTGAAAATGCTATAAATCCCAGCAGCTACAACTCCCAAACGACAAAATCCATCTCCCACAACTCCACCAGTGTTCAACTTTGGATATATTGAGTATTTGTGCCAAATCTCGTCCAGATCCAGGGTTGTTTAGGTTCAGAGTGCTTTCCAAATGTAGGTGAGCTACATCTCCCCTAAATCACTGTCAATTCCTCCCAAACCCCTCCAGTATTTTCTATTGGTCATAGGGGTTCTGTGTGCCAAGTTTGGTCCAGGTCTGTCATTCATGGGGTCTCGGCTGTGGAAGTCAGAGCTGAATTGGTCGAAGGTACTGCAAATCCCATCATCCATTGTCCATAATCCCATAAACATATTTTTTGTGATTAACCACTATGCTTTAATTATGTTCAATTTGTAACAATGAAAACACATCCTGCATATTAGATATTTGCATTAGAATTTGTAAGAGTAGCAAAATTATTTATGAAGTAGCAACGAAAATATGGTTGGGGGTCACCACAACATGAAGAACCTTATTTAGGGCTCACGGCATTAGAAAGGTTGAGAACCACTGCATTAATACATATATGTTTCTGTTTAATTGCTGTTAATTTTTTAAAAATTAATTTCTAGGGGGGCGGTGAGTCAATTTTTTTTCTGGAAAGGGGCGGTAGACCAAAAAAGTTTGGAAACCACTGGTGTAGACAGCTAAAGTGGTGCCAATTTTATAGTGTAGCTCAGTGCTTCCCAACCTTCCCAAAATGGGATTTCTGGGAGTTGTAGGCCAAAACTTGAATAAATCACACTGAATTCTAGATGGGACTCTCCAAGTAGGAAGAAGGGAACAGAGAAGAGCCCGTTTGCACAGCATGAGGCAGGGACCAGTCAGAATACTTCGGTTTGAATTTTACCTCTTGTTATTGTTATTACTGCTGTATTATTGCATGTGCATGGAATGTAGGTATGACCAGTTGGATTACTTATAATATTAGGCACTTACAGTAGCATTCATTCTATTATACATTAGGTTGGTTTCTCACCCCAATACTCTTTGATGCTTTAGATCCTGGCAGGCAGGAGGCAGGAAGCCTGGAAAAATGTAAACAGAGAGGTTTACTCAAGTAAATCCACAAAGGAGGGCACTTCATCCAAAGTGCCCTCCTTTGCAGATTTACTTCTGAGTAATCCTCTCTGTTTACATTTTTTCCGGGCTTCCAGCCGAAAGAAGGAGCGGGTTTAGGGCTTGCCTTGCCATAATACTTATTGGCAAGGGAGGCGGGAGGGTGGTGAGAGAGAAGGAGGGTGCCCCCTTACGACCTAATAACGACACTTAAGAAAATCCTGGCCCCGAAGTTCTATAAAGAAAGTCCACTTCCTGGTTGGCGTTCCAGGTGCGGAAATACTCAAAAGTAGCATTTCTTACAATTTCTTATATATATATATATATATATATATATATATATATAGGGGCTCCTGAATTATGTTGCAGGAGACACGTTGAAGCTGTGTCTTCCTGGCTGCCCTCTCTTCCCTCTGTGGCCTCTGAGCTTGAACGTGAACAATACTTGAACTTCAACAGAATCAAGCCCAAGGTGTTATAACACTGCTAATCAAGAACAACTTTTGATGTGGGTACAATTCACTAGAATCAACTCTGTCATATGTTTGGGATAATAATCTTGTTAAAAGCCTAACAGTGTAAACATAGCAAAAGCTTGCTTTATAATTCACTGTGTCCTTGCCCTTTACCATGGCACTTCAGTGCGATTCTGTTGCTTACCTTTTTCCGGTAGAAGACAGCCTTACAAAGAGCTTATTAGTGATGGGAACAACTTTTTGTATAAACACCTGTTGATCATCACGCTCACCAAATGGCCCTATGATGGCAAAGCAAAAGCAGAAAATGTTTTTTCATCATTCAAATATGTTCTCAACACGTGCCCAGCTCCATAAAATGCAGTACTTGTTATATTAATGCCATGGAATACTATGCACGTATTTCCTCCCCCCCCCCCCCCATGGATGCTCTAGAAAAACAATCTTTGATTCAAGGTGGCCTTATAATTAATCTTCTAGAGCACAGGTAAGGAAAGGATAGCTCTGGGCCATACAAGGCTGTTTTCACAGCTCTCAAGCTTACAATTTTTCCCAAACAAACCCCTTTCTGGCTAAAAAAAATACTTAAAAAAATAAAGGGTGTGTGTGGGTGTGTGTGTGTGTGTGTGGGGGGGGTGTTTCAAAACCAGGAAGCCAGTTCAGGGATTGTTTTATGTATTTTGGCAGTCCATACTGCTACTGAAGCACGAAATAGATAGAAAAGTGGCCCTTGAATCTACCGTAGTTGCTCACCTTTATCTTAAAAGATTGCTTTCCCTACAATGTGTGTTAGGTGAATCGTTAGACAAGGCTTACATCACAAAGCCTGAAACACCAATTGTGTGGCATTGGCACTGCTGCATCTTTTCAAACAGTTTTATTAGTAGTTGGGTAGAGAACCACCAGAAATCTCCAAACAGGTTTAGAAGAAATCCTGCCTGCAACCCTGGAAACCTATTGCTATCAGTCATGGTTGACAATGCTGGATTAGATAAACCAATAGTCTTACTTAGCATAAGCCAGTTTTCCAATTTCTTTTCTCATCTCTCTTCCTCCCTACATCAGTGTATAGTGTGCCTGGGCTCCAGTAGTTGGTGAAATCCATCCCTCCAACTGCCATTGTTGTGGCCTTTGAAGGACACAAAAAGCTTCCAGCGTTCTGATGACTTTCATCTCCTTCCTCCTCACATTCCACATTTCTTTGTGTGTCCTGTCTTAGACTGTAAGCCTAAGGAAACTACATGTAAGCCGATTTTTTGGCTGATTGGTAGGGTACAAATACTTCAATTAAAACAGAAATGTCTAATCAAAGAATAGTTGTATTCAGAATGCTTCAACTACCTATATCATTTCCTGAAGAATAACTTCCATGACTCTCAGTCTCCTCCAAGGACAAAATTTTAAATGATGCCAAAGGAGTGGATCCTGGTTGTGTTGAAATCATCCCTCTGAAACGAGTCACTGTCCATGTCCGAACATGATTGTTATCTGCACAAACTGGAAAGAATTTATATATGTTTATATATTTACAAAAAATACAGCATTTTGTCGTTCGAATCTATTCAAAGCTTTGGTCTTCTGGTGCTTTCAAGTGCTAACTCTAATGAGCTGCTCTCCAGATATTTTGGATAACATGTCTATATGAACCTCAGAGTAACCAATGGTCATAAATGATGGGAGTTTTAACCCAAAATATTGGAGGCGGATGCAAAAACTTGTAAAGTTCTTTACTTAGCAATCTTTATTTATTAATGAATGAGTCAGATGCCTTTACACAAAATAAAGCACTAAATGTGGCAAAAACTTAGCTTGTTGTAAGTCAGGGCTGTCCAACTGGCGGCCCTGGGGCCGGATCCGGCCCCCAGCCTGTTGGGCACGGCCCCAGCTATGCCCCAGCCACCATTTTTTATTTTTTTAAAAAAAATCTAAATTTCTTTTAAAAAATGGCGGCCGGGGAGGAGGGGCGGGGCAGGGAGGAGGAAGAGAGCTAGCTCCTCCTCCCTGCACCGCCCTCCATCCCTCTCTCTGCGCCGAAAAGGAGGAGTAGGCGCCAAGGGGCAGCGCGTCACAGGCCTGGCGTGGCACGCTGCCCCTGGCGCGCCTACTCCCCCTGGGCGGCTCCTCCCTAGGAAGGGCGGGGAGCCGCGAAAAGGAGGAGTAGGGCGGAGCCAAGGGCAGCGCGTCACACCAGGCCTGTGACGCGCTGCCCTTGGCGCCGCCTTCTGCTCTCCCTCCTCCTCCTCTTTCCCGGGCGCCGTGCCTTTCCCTGGCGCCCGGCGCTCGGACAGCCATGGTGCCCGGGAAAAGAGGAGGAGGAGGGAGGAAATTCCTTCTCCACAGCGTCAAACTGGGCAAAAGGCATGGCGTAAATCGCCGTGCCTCTTGCCCAGTTTGACGCTGCAGAAGGAAGAGGTGCAAAGGAGCCCTCTCTGCGCCTCCCTTCCTTCTCCACAGCGTCAAACTGGGCAAAAGGCATGGCGAAATCGTGGGTGCCTCTTGCCCAGTTTGGCACGCTGCAGAAGGAAGAGAGGTGCAAAGGGGGCCCTCTCTGCGCCTCCCTTCCTTCTCCACAGTCAAACTGGGCAAAAGACATGGTGAAATCGCCGTGCCTCTTGCCCAGTTTGGCTGCAGAAAGAAGAGGTGCAGGTGGGGAGCCCCTCTCTGCGCCTCCCTTCCTTCTCCACAGCGTCAAACTGGGCAAAAGACATGGCGAAATCGCCGTGCCTCTTGCCCAGTTTGGCTGCAGAAGGAAGCAGAGGTGCAAGGGGAGCCCCCTCTGCGCTCCTTCCTTCTCCACAGCGTCAAACTGGGCAAAAGACATGGCGAAATCGCCGTGCCTCTTGCCCAGTTTGACGCTGCAGAAGGAAGAGAGGTGCAAGGGAGCCCCTCTGCGCCTCCCTTCCTTCTCCAGCGTCAAACTGGGCAAAAGGCATGGCGAAATCGCGTGCCTCTTGCTAGTTTGACACACTGTAGAAGGGAGGGAGGAGCAAGGGGACCCCTCTTTGCTCCGCCCCCCTCCTACAGCGTCACTCCGGGGATCCCCGCCGCGCGATTGGCCGCCCCCAATTGGCCCGCGCCCCCGGCCCACCAGGTGGTCAGCCACCAGACGTCCGGCCCTTGGGCCTATAGAAGTTGGACAGCACTGTTGTAAGTATTTGAAAAGGGAACAGCATGAAAGCCGTATAGCTATTTTCTGAGTGATTCAAGCAGAAAATACATTACTAGAATAAGATAAAAAACAGAAACTGTCACCCTGAAGATTATTCTACAGACTGTTTTAATATCTGTGCAACATACAGGTCCTTCTCAAAAAATTAGCATATAGTGCTAACGTTCATTATTTTCCATAATGTAATGATAAAAATTAAACTTTCATATATTTTTCAATTCATTTGCACCAACTGAAATATTTCAGGTCTTTTTTTTTTTTAATACTGATGATTTTGGCATACATATCTCAAAAGAATAGCATATTCCATCTGACCAAATATGCTAATTTTTGAGACAGTATTTTGGGTTTTCAGGAGCTGTGTGCCAAAATCATCAGTACAAAACAAAAAAAGACCTGAAATATTTCAGTTGGTGTGCAATATCTGAAAGTTTAATTTTTATCATTTCATTATGGAAAACAATGAACTTTAGCACTATATGCTAATTTTTTGAGAAGGACCTGTATTAGAACCTGCAGCAGCACCATCTGTATTTGGATCAGAATGCAGAGTAAAATAAAATTTTGAAATCCCAAAATGCATGTACAAAAGATGGCCTTCCTACATTTAATCCTACAATGTGTACCACTCTCTGCACCAGATTTACTCATTCACACATTCATTAATTCTGCCTAAGGCAGCGGCGCTGTCAGCAAAACATATGTTTCTCAGTGACTATCAACACCACATTTATGTTTATAGTTCACTCTACTATATCACCACTACAATGGTTATTTTTTTTAAAGTTTACCTCTATGACCATTTATTCCTCCTGGGTTTCCACACTAGCCTCACCACAAGGAGAATGGACTTTTATCTGCTATGGTATATGAACTCAATACTTCGTTGTTTTTCTTTGTAAATTCAGAAATGTGAAGGGATGCATATAATCAAGCAGTGATGATAGGGAGTCACCATTATTCCAGCAAGATTACCTGATACAAGATGTTTCTCAGACAACATGATCTTTGTAACGGGGCTTCGATGAACAGTGAAAGTCTGAAAGAGTTGAGGGCCTGAGCCAACTGTTTCTGGGTGTTGCACAATTACACGCACTGCTCCCGAACTTGTGCCATATGCAATTTCAATCCAATTGCCACTTACACCTATGCCAGAAAGAAAACAGGTTTCAGTACAACATATCTTTTTCCAACATAGTTTTGAACTGCTCAGTTCCTCCAAAATTCTGTATTATAGATTAGATACTTGCACACAACTTCTACACTCTTTAGAATGGTTTCTGACTTGTTTTTCTTAACATATGTATGCTAAAAATGGCTTTTTCTCACACTGTAGTAACAAAGTATTAGTGACTACACATGTTCAGTTACATCATCATTGCAATCAGTAAAAAATGCTTTCACGGCATGACCAGAAAATAAAAGCTTACTTTTAAAATATGGAACTATTTGCCTTCTCATACTAAATAGCTGGACATTGCTATGCTAAATGAAAGAACACATGACCTCAAGTTGTAGGATTATTTAATAAATTATACTTTAAAAAATCTAGATTTGTATGAAGTAGAAATTTGATAAGTAACGTATCCTTATTTTTTGATAAACATTTTAAAACAGTATCATATTTACACTTGTCAACAGCAAAAAAGAAATCCAAAGACAACATTAACATCTTGTAAGAACTGATGAACATAATTAACACTACATAGATCCTAACAAGTACACGTATTGTGTGTTTGTGTGCAAACAAGGAAAATATGCTTTTCTTTCCATACTACAGGTGTGAAATGAAACATAAATTAAAACTTTAGATTTCTAATTACAAGATAGAGTAGAAAGGTGCCTCATACAGTATAAAAGACATGAAGAGCTCAAAATAGTACAAACTTGTTTTTGGTGTAAGGTAAACACTAAGTGCTGTTATGGCGTCATTGGAAGGATCATGATAAAGTTCTGTCACCAGAAGATCATTATCCTTCATCCGTAATGGAAATTTTTGCATATCTGTGGAGTAAAAGATATAAAAGTTATTTTACAATGATAAACTAAAAAATGAAGATGATTTTAATACCTTCCCTGAATAACCAGAGTAATTGCTGTAATAAACAGAAAGTATATGTGTGTGTGTGTGTGTGTGTGTGTGTTTGTATAGGTGTGCAGGCCTCGGCCTACTTGGGCCCTCCTGACATTTTAGACTTCAGTTCCCACAATTCCTAACAGCCAGAACAGTATGAACAGATCCTTGAGTGTTGTTTGGAGAAGGGCTCATTTGGAGGGCTCCTGAAGAGCTTGGGTGTTCATTTTCCACCTTATCTTTCTTCCTTGGAGTCTGCATTTGGGGGGGAGATCTTGATAGCCATTGTGGATTGGATTAATCTGTGTGGTCTGTCCAGCAGTCATCAGCACTTGTCATTGCTTTTGTGAGAAGCACATCGCGGCAGTCTCTGGCATGTGTAATTACATAGTCTAAGAGGTGCTAATGCTTTGACCAAATTAGGTGACAAATGGCAAAAAAAAAACCCTCCCCTTGGTCCTTTGATCTAAACACTGGGGAGCCGGATCCAATATTATGTTGTGCATTGAGCATTTATCTTACCAATGTAATATATGGAGCCGTTGTTGCAGCCCAGCAATAGGAATGATCCAGCAGTATCATAACTAGTGATAGGAACAACATCCTGAACCTAAAATAAATAAAAGGTAACAAATGAACTGAAGACTACATTTTTATATAAGATTTCAGTTTCAACCATGCTAACATAATATATGATTTCACAATATATCCAATTGCTAGACCTAAATGAGTAGACCAATTAAATTACTAAAATCTACAGAAAAGTTACCTTACAATTCAGCAAATGATTTAACAAACCTATTCTAAAAGGAACTAGAAATTTAATATTTTCCTATTTCAAGTAAGGATAATTTTATGTTTCATTTGAGCAAGTTAAAGACAGTGTATAAATTGCAATGTATATGGTGACAATCCTACAATTTTTATGAATCTGGGAAATATGTGTTTTGCCACACCCTAAACACAGCTATTTCTCTTTTTAATATACAGTAACTTGAGCTTATCTTACAGCAAAATAATTGTAGAAGACCACTGCAGTTGATAAAAAATGAAGGAAAAAACTTACATTTGGCAATTCAGCCACTTCTAGAATGTTTCATCTTTAAAGTACATGATAACCATCATACCAAATTATCAAAACATCAGAGACTAACTGTACTCTGATATACATTATAGTGTTCATTTCCAAATAATAATAATGTAAGACCAGTTATCCTGAGTAACATCTAGGTATAATAGTGCATTTGTCATATTAAACAGTGTTTATCAAGGTGTCGTTAACAATAAATTTATCAATGCACGATGAAAAATTATAATCAGGCTAATGATTAGTCTTAGCTGTTTTGAGTCTCCTTGTGGAGAGAAAAAGGGGTATAAATAAACATAATAATAATTAGTTCTCTTCTTTTTCAATTTAAATTCTATCAGTTTTCAGAGTAACAACATTTAAAGCAAATATTATGCTATCCTTTTTTTTCCAAGGGAGTTTATTTCTGGAGAAGGTCATATACTACTACTTGGAACATTTAGCTAAATTCATAGGAACAGTATTTTTAAAAGCTTGTTAGTGTCCATGCATCCTGAATGCTCCCCACTTTTTCCAAATTTCTTTGTTCCAACGTAATTTATCTGGCATTTTATAAACTAACAATTAACACTTATCCAACATTACATTGCTTCCTAATCAAAAGTGTGGTCAACTTTCCTCTCCTTCCCATTTCCTAAACAAACAGGCTGCAGCATGTTCTAGCCCTTCAGAGCATGTTTTGAATGGCTGCAGGGAGAAGCAGAAAGTTTGTGAAGAGAAAGGAAACCTAATGGAACAAGGACGGAGAGCCAAAGTGTTTGAAGAGATTAAACTTGAATAAGTATCATATCAAATAAACTTCATCATGCGTCTCCTTTGCATTCCTCTTTCTTTCCTACCAAAATCCTACTTTGAGTCTCAAAGTTCTACTTTTTGTACCTCTGATTAACCAGTTGGCATATGTGTTGATTTAGCAGTTGATAACTGTTAATAACTGATTAAAGGATTGTATTGGAGCTAATCAATGTCATTCAAGTTTATATGTCCATTAGTAGAAGGAAGAAGCTCTAGTTATATTAGAGCAATAGAAAATTATGTCTCTCTCTCTCTCTCTCTCTCTCGGCATTACTTCGCGAACGAAGATTCAGGAAGGACTCATCCCACGCTTTTTACAAGGGCGCTGATGACTAAAAAGGCCAATCTGAGATAGGCAAGTGCAGTTGCAGAAAGCACAGCAGAAAGTCTCCTTGGGTGATGTTTCCAAGTTGCGGTTCTTTCTGCGTTGTTGTTTCTCTTCGAGACTCATTCGGCGTGTCTTCTCGAAAGAGGGCGCAGCATTGTGGATAGTGCATCTCCATGCCTCCCGATGTGAGGCCAGGGTGGACCATTGTTGGTGATCAACCTGGCCGAGCCTGAGATGTTGTTTCAGGGAGTCCTTATATCTCTTTTTGGGGGTGCCTCTCTTGCGCTGACCCGTGGCGAGTTCACCATAAAGTAGTATCTTTGGGAGGCGGTGGTCCTCCATCCTAGAGACACAGCTGTGTTCTCAATAGCATGGCCTCAATGCTGGTGATCCCTGCTTGCTCAAGGACAGCAACATTAGTCACATAGTCAGTCCAGTGTATATTTAGGATTGTGCGAAGACAGGGCTGATGAAAGCGTTCGAGGAGTCATAAGTGTTGGCGATAGGTGACCCACGTTTCAGACCCATAGAGGAGGATGGACAGTATGATAGCTCTGTACACACTGATTTTGGTGCTTTGCCTCAGGTTCTTATTGCTCCAGACTCTTTTGTGAAGCCTTCCAAATGCACTATATGCCTTTGATAGTCTGTGATCTATCTCTTTGTCAATCTTGGCGTCTGAAGAGATGATGCTTCCCGGGTAGGTGAACTGCTGAACGGACTTAAGCACAGATTCGCCTATGCTGATGTGGGGATGATGGTGTTCTTCCTGTGGTGCGGGCTGGTAGAGGACTTCCGTTTTCTTCAGGCTGACTTCCAGCCCAAACAGCTCTGCAGCTGCTGCAAAGCAAGATGTTAGGTGCTGCAGGGCTGCTTCTGAATGGGCGACAAGGGCAGCATCATCAGCAAAAAGCAGCTCACGGACTAGGTAGTTTAGAGTCTTAGTGCGAGCCCTCAGACGGCTAAAGTTGAACAAGCTACCATCAGTACGATAGCGTATATATATATGCCGTCTTCTTCTTCTTCAAGGTCTGATGCTTATCATGCTGAAGAAGATTGTAAATAGGGTTGGTGCAAGAACACAACCTTGTTTCACTCCATTAGTTATTAGAAAGGGCTCCGAGAGAGCATCACATAGAAAATTATGTAAGAGGAATACATTAGGTAAACAACATAGAAATACAGGTGAAATAAGCTGAATAGTTCCTAAAATAGTTTCAAAATAATGATTGCCTTCATATAAATGCTTCAAGAATTTTCAAGGGATGGCAACAGAGCTCTTAAGAATTTAGCTATCATTAGTTTCAAACCTATTAGGCTAGTTTACAATGCAAAATAGAATTATTGTATTATGCTACTTGGCTTTCTGCATTCTCATAGCATTGCTCATTGACATGACTGTCACTTATGGGCAAAATCAGGATTTATTCAACCAGTGCTGTGGCAGCCACAGAGTCAGCCTAAGGTCACTTCTGCCTCTTTGCAAGACAGCCTCCTGGATTTCATTACACAGCGTCTTTACATTGTACAATAAAGACATTCATCTGGCTGTGTTACAAGTTTGTTTCTTGCATGAATGCCCAGCATTTCCCTCAGTCTTGTCTAGAATCCAAGATTCTCTATTCCCATTGTCAGAATGCATAATATATAAAAATCACAGTGCATTTCAGAATAGAAATATAAAATAGATATCTTTGAGGTATCATTTACAGTACATAACTGAAAAAAGTTTGACAGGATGACTAATTCTAAATTTTGTAAGATCAACACAGAGTTAATTTGCTAAATACTAGGTTTGTTCTGACTTGAAATTAAGCCAAGTGATCATCTGTAAAATGGGAAACAACCAAAACACAAGAAGCAAAAGAAACACAAGAAGGGAAAAAGAAACAATATTTCCATAAAGAATGGGTATATAAACCTTTATTACTAGTAGGGGTTTGAATACTGGACTTCAACCCTGGAGAACTTCAGCCACGGAAACCCTAGAAAACCTTGTGGGAGGTTTTATTTTAAGGTCACCATAAGTCAGAAACAATGTGAAGGTACACAACAAAAAGTCATATAAAAATGGCTGCCCTTTTTGGAATCTCATGGAACACATTGCTTTGAAGTATTTACATGTAACATACCTGCCAGTGTTGAGTCACAGCATTCCATACTCCCACTTTTCCTGTATGACTAGTAGCCACCAACTGGTTACCAATAAAGAACAGAGCATCTACCGGTACTCCAAGGCTGAATATCCCTATAAGAAAACACATGCACAACACCTCAAAGGAACTGTTAAAACTGTTTTGAGAATAAATGCTATCAAGGAACACAAGGAAAAGACACATATCAGAAAAGAATAGCATTTTCATAATCTTAAAAAGAGACAAGAAAACTATTTTTAGATTTTCTCTTCAGCACTCTATAACAATATCCTATGAACTGCAGTTCATCTAATGTGGAATTCAGCAACGGCATCAGCCATGTCTACATATCGACCCAAACAACTCCTCCATCATCAAGTGAGATAACAAGCATGAATTCAGAAAGGAATTATTTGCATACTTCATTCTGTGGCAGTCCACAATAACCACACACCACTGGTTTTATACCTTAAAAAATCCGAATCTAGCAGTACATTTAAACTGACACAGAACAATTCTTCTACTTTCATTGTTACAATGGATGATCACGTACTAGTTATATATATATATATATATATATATATATATATATATATATATATATATGATGCTCTGACTCTCCAAATTGAAGTAGAAAGTTAAGGTGACTCGGTTTGAGACTTTCCTTTTTCAGACTCTTTCTCACAGCAGAACAGCACATGATAAACAAATTCAAGTACATGCAAACCCTCTCCAGTTATCTATGGCACTAAATTATCTATGGATTTTAATCAGATTTGTGACACAAACTGTCAAGTCAATTAGTTGATTATGAACTTCTTGACTTGAAAGACTCTTGTGCTTTTCCAAGTTTATCTTCTGAGTGTGATTTGACAGACTGCTTGCCAACTATATCCATCAAATCAGAATAAGCTTACAGTATAATAAAAGCAGCAAAAAAGCACAACAATACTGCCAAGCAGAAGGGTTCCTTTATACAGTTTACTGTAATTTCATTATATTTCCACTTAAGAATTAATTAATCCTGCAGGAAATAATCATGCATTTATACCAATACTTATATCAAAAGCTCTAAAAAAAACTCATCTGAAGACCCTTCAGGTTTTCAGAATTAATGAGGGAAGAAACTGTGATATTAAGAACCAATCTGATATTTTTAAGTGGAGAATGGAAATTGCTATGTTTTCTGATAGCAGGCAAGAAGCTTGGTGCATAAAGTGATTTAATTACAATGCCAAATAATTTTTCAGGGCATATGATCATCTCTGATGTTGACTATATTTAACAACAGGGCACATAAAAGGAGGCAATAATAAAAAGGAGAGAAACAACTAGAATTGATTACTCTGGAGAAGGACGAGGTTCAGGGAAATCAAGGAAGACAGCATGAATAGTCTGAAGGAATTTAAAGTGTCACTCCTGCTTAGGCTCAACAATCCTGATGGCCGTCCACAGGGAAGGCGATGGTATAAGTAATGACAGGTTCTTGTCTTAAGGGGCCCTCTCAGTAAAATATTGCTTATAGCAGCAATCCAGTAGTGGTATCTTATGTAAGTAATATTGAAGGGAAAACAGCCTCTGGGAAAGCTCTATCATGGAGATGCCAGCCCTTGCAATTTTCCATAGATGGTGTTGTCAGCTTCTGAAGAGTGTTTGTAACAACAAATTGTTTCTTTTACAGGACATGAACAAAGCACTACTTCTCTATCCCAAGGCAGTGCGGCTGACATTAGTCTCAGCAAGAGAAACGGCCCTGCAAAGTTATCTGAACAAGAACAGCCTTGCCTATTCAGTGACTAAAACTACAAATAGGTTGACGTGTATTCATTTCAATATATCATTTTAATGTGTTGTATAGTACAGTTAGAATACACCAATATGCTTATCATGTACTTAATCAATTTAGCTTTTGGCCACTTGGAAGGATATTTCTTGCTGAAAAATTTTCATGTCTTAAGTGTGATCAAGGTGAGAAGGAATGTTTTATCTTATTTTCTCACTACAGTTCTGATTGCATTACCAGAAATTAATATTAAAATGTGTTTTGCTGTGTAAGTTTGGTGATGCCAGTCACAATGCAAACCCAATCATTCATATAGACTGCTCTCCTTGTCTTTGACTACCTATGTTTTTAGTTCTCATTTGCCCCCTTCTACACTTGAGACTGTTAGTCCACTGTGTTTCCAGACTCCAGAAATGACTGCATACGTTGTCCCAGTTTAAAAAAAATACTCTATTTGGAATAATATGACTCGCATAAAGAGCACAGGGAAAGGTAACCCAGACATATGTGAACAGGTAAGCAAGAGCAAATAGAGGGAAAGAATCCCTCTTATTTGTTTTAACTTTGTAGTTACCTCTAGATATAAGGTAACTACAAAATCAGCACACCAGTCCCCGCAATTCAAGCTACCCAGGGGGCGGGGGGTCATTTCCCGTCCTGTTCATACAAGTTTATTTGAGAAGACAAACTATTCCTTCTGCTATTTGATAGTCTGGCCAAAGTAAAATAAAAGCACATAAAAAGTGATTTGCTGTCGGTTTTCTGGGCTGTATGGCCATGTTCCAGAAGTATTCTCTCCTGACGTTTCACCCACATCTATGGCAGGCATTCTCAGAGGTCTGGAGGTATGTTAGAAACTAGGCAAGTGATGTTTATATATCTGTGGAATGTCCAGGGTTAGAGAAAGAACTCTGGTCTGGCTACCAGTATTAAAAAAACCTCTAAAATCAGAACAGTAAATAAAGAGCAACACTTACAAAAAAATAGGGGAATTCCAGACAAGAATCAATCAGAGCAGATAACACCTCCCAACAAAGCATCCCCCATGGAGCAACCAGCCAGCCTTTGAAGCTACAAGGCTATTAAATGCTAATCAAGGTGCCCAATTGCAGCATTCACACTTGCCTTAAGTAGACAAGAGTTCTTCTCCCACCCTGGCATTCCAATGATATATATATAAACCTCACTTGCCTAGTTTTCAACAGACCTCACAACCTCTGAGGATGCCTGCCATAGATGTGAGACATCAGTAGAGAATGCTTTTGGAACATACAGCCCAGAAAACATACAGCCACCCAGTGATTCCAGCCATGAAAGCCTTTGATAACACATTTAAAAGACTTCCCAACAATGTGGAGTCCTCAAGATGATTTAATCACAGATCCCACTTCGCAACCAACAATCGGGAATGATGCAAATTCTAGTCCAAAAGATGTAGACAGCAGCAAGTTGGTGTAGTCTTAGATTGTGCAATCAGTCCTCTGTATCCATGGATTCCTAATCCACAAATTCAACCATCCCCAGTTTGAAATTATTATTTTTAAATCCAAAAAGGAAAACTTAGTTTTGCCATTTTATATAGGCGCCATTTTACTATTCCATTTCATGTATACAATGTTTTTTGGACTTGAGTGCCCATGGGTTTTAATATCTGCAGGTGGTCTTAGAACTAAAACCCAGTAGATACCAAGGTCTAATTGAACATTTATCTTATATCTATTGCGACTCTTCTAAATGGTGACCAAAGAGTGCTCTGTAACTGCCTTCTGCTTCTGGAAGTTTTTCCTAATCACTGTTTTTAGTGTTTGCAGCCTTAATTGTATTTGTTACTTTTCAATTTTATTTTATTTTATTTTTAACCCTCTGAACCACACAAATAAATATTCCTTTATTGGAACAGCAAAGCCAAACAAACTAAATATTCACACTGTCCTATAGTCATTCTACTCATGAACACTGAATCCTTCTGGGACTTAATTACTTGAGGCCAGGAAACAAACCCACTTCTTTGCATACCTTTCGAAACATACAAGCGATTTTTGGAAAAATGTATCAAGACACCATATCTATAGTTGTGAATAAATTAAATCTGCAGTGACAGTTCTTCATAGCTGGGGGAAAGAGTCTGTCATTATCATTACACCATTATTTCAATGCTATTTTGGAACTCAAGAGATTCCCCGTATCTCTGTCCCTCCTCAAAAAGACTACTGTTGATGTTTGGAAGCAAGTATGTATTTTAGTAAGCAAGATAGGCTTTCAATCAGATCTCTAGAGTGAAGTACTTGACTTCTCTGAAAGCCTTTTCCATATTTATGTACCTTCTGGTAATGTAAAGCCATTGGCTCTAAAGCTGTCTGATGCCCAGTGCTAGCCATCTCCGATAATTTCTGTTCAAAAGACTATTAATGGCAAAGCATTGCCCAAATTATGTTTTTGAAGGTTATAAGAAGGAGACCTTGAGAAACATGGCTTTTAGTAAGAACAAGACAAGCTGGCAGTCATTCCAAACTGTCATCTCTAATTCCCACATTTAAGTTCACCATGCAGAGCTGAAATAAGTCAGTCACAAATTAAATTACTTTCTACTTATTATCACAACAGGGCTTCGGCAACACTTTTTGTAATTGACATATACCACCATCTACCCATTAAGGAAACTATTGCTCTTAGATTTTATCATCTTTCCTATTAAGGTACTGCTTTAGCCTATAAGTGACGGCTAGAGGAGAAATAAATGTTATCTGAACAATATTTAGTTTTTGCTTGCTTTGAGAAAATGAATTTAGACAGGCTGCTACACCATTATCGTGAAACACTGAACTGGGGCTGAACTAAAAACATACTCACCTATTTCACTACCACTACCACCATCCTGAACACTCCATAAGATGATTCTGCTCTCAGATGCAACCGCCACCATTTTATCTTTATCTCCATGTGGTCCACCAACAACCTTTGCATTTAATGCCACACGCTCAATAGTCCAATCTAAGTATGGACTGGTGAATACCTGTTGCCATCCAGAGGATTCTTTAATTCTAGGGAAAATAAGTATATATTACAAATATGTTTCCGCAAGGCAAGATTTTCAAAATATTGCTTAACTTTAGAACTCATCATTTATTCCAATCTATAGATCACGGGGAAGGAGCCCCTAGTCCTCAAGAGTTTTACTCTGCAATTCCCATAATGCTTTTACCACTAACTATGCTGACTTGGGCTTCTGGGTGTTGGAACTGAGAAACATCTGAAAGACAAACATTCTCTAGTCCTTGCTCTAGGGAACAGATTACAAATGCATAACATGTCATAATATTCTATCCATTAATGTGGGGAGATATATGGATATTGAGCCAGCATGGTATAGTGGTTTCAGCACTGGGCTAAGCCTCTGGAGATCAAGATCTGAATTCCTGTTCAGACACTGAAACTCACTTTGGACATGTCACTCTCTCTCAGGCCCAGAGAAAGGCAAAGACAAACCCCCTCTGAACACATCTTGCTTTAAAAAAACCTCATGATAGGTTCACATTAGGGTTGCCATAAATCAGAAATGACTTGGAAGTATACAACATGTCTATATAGGGAGAGAGATTTTATCTTTGCAAGGCAGAACAGAAATACCTACAAAGTACTATCTAGATTAGTGCTATAACACATAATGGAGTTCTGACTTCATTACATATTTTAGAACAATTAAGTGAAATTTCTCTAATTCTGTAACAGACAGACATGAAATTTTCATACATATTCACAATTCTCAGCAAATTAAAATGACATAGGATAATATTCATGTCTAGGCACTGTAGAAAGGCTAAAAATGACACATCATGCTTGCAGGCATACAAACTGTTATCATATTGTACAAAATGGATGGTTAAAAAGAGAGAAGCTTGTCACTGGTTTTTGAAGTTTCATAATAGCTCTTATACCTGGAGCACACATTATTATGTGATATCCGTCAAAAAATAGGTATTTCTCAGTCAAGCTACTGACAATCTTACTGACATTCCATTTGGCCCTCTGTTAGTGCCAAATGGCATGGCTGCTAACAAATAACTAAAGGGAGAGAAGAATCCAAATGGCAGTTAGCACTAGTTAAGTCAATGGAACTAGATGTACCATCTCATACTGTCTACTGCTGAAGCTGGGAGAAAAAAGATTAAATGCTCATGAACCAAGGTAGGAGTTGTGTTCTGTTGCAAAACCATACAAAACTAGATTTACACCATAGGTATTCTGAAGTACTGACACCTGAAAAGTTGTAAATAAATTTCTGCAAATTGCAGAAACAAGCAAAAAAAATGCCAGGAAAAACAACTATCCTGCTCATTTGGGGGTTTTTTGGTTTTTTAAAAATTGCTATTGGAGTACTTTTTTGTCACAAACAAAACATGTACCTTTCTATTTTTCGGCAAATCATGATGTAAGAAAATTAAGATGACTCACAGTAAGAAATTTGCAGATTTGCGGAAAATCTTGTAATTTGTTTAAACAAATCAAACTGGACTTGTTTATCAGCCACAATTATTTATTTTTATTTATTTATTTATTTCAGGATTTTACCCCGCTCTTCTCAACACCCGAGGGGGGACTCAGAGCGGCTTACAGTAAGGTGCAATTCGATGCCCACACAGTAACAATATAAGACCCCAGAACCCTTCAACAATTAAAATACATTAAAATACATTAAAATACAATTACCTAATCATCATACGCATTCATTCCAGATTAAAACAATGTTCTGTCCATAAAAGCATTGGCCCTATTCATCCACTTTCCATTAAAATCCCATCTAAAGTGCTGCCTTGTGCTGGTGTGCAAATGCCTGGTCCCACAGCCAGGATTTTATTTTTTTCCTGAATGCCAGGAGGGATGAGGTGGATCGTACATAGATAGGGAGCGCATTCCACAGACGGGGAGCCACCACCGAGAAGGCCCTATCCCTTGTCCCCACCAGTCACATTTGAGAAGTAGGTGGGAGCGAGAGCAGGGCCTCCCTGGATGATCTTAGATTACGAGGTGAATTATAATTATAATTGAATTATACCCCAAGATTTAGGGAAGCAGTTTTCCCATTCTTGAATTTGGGGACTACTGTTTCTATAAGAATATCCAGTCAAATTAACATGTCCCAAATACTGCCATTGTTTTTACACTGATTAGCATTTTAGCAAAACATAAGTAATCATCTGACAATGTTAAGTTATTCCTCAAATAATAGCATCAGCCTGTTCTTATGTAGCCAGACAAGTACACCTCACTGCCAACACAACGATTTATATAGGTTACAGCAAAATCCTGCATTGCATTGAAATTGGATTATCCCATAAACTGAAACAACCATGTTAACATTTCTCCTGCAGAACAGAACATGTTTAAATGTTACACAATATGAAAAGCAGTTTTGGCAATTCTGTATTTACCTATAACAAACTGCAAAGTGAGCATATGCAGCTACAATCCAGTTGTGATGGCCAGCCACTATCAAAACTTTCCGTGGATCCACAGGAAACCCTTATAAAACAACAATACAGCAGAGGTATGATGGATCATTAGTCTTTTTACCTAATCATGACTACCATTACAGTTGTACAGTCATGGCAACTACATTCTAAAGTTCTGAACATATTGTACAAATGTATTCTAAATGTGATACAGGACTACAGTAGAACCACAGTTAAACAGAACTCAAGCAACTGTCCAAAAACATTAACTAAAACTGCATTCTGCATTCACAAAACTGTTTTTATAATACAATTAAACTGTGTCACTTTAAAGTTTTGTCTTTATTTCCTTTTAACTACTGTATTTCAATATTAATATCAGGCTAATAATAAGAATAATGTTATTTCTTACTAGCATCTTCTCGCAACTTAAGGCGAGGTACAGAGTTCATGGAATGGTACAGTATGGGGTATAATATTAGTTAGGCCTATTTTTAATAGTAAGTTTCAACCAGAACCTACATTTATCTGGCATCTACCAATCCCCATGGTTAACTGAGTGTCTACTGTATTGTTTTTTGCTGTAGCAGACATCACAATAAAAATATTTTAAATATTGCAACTGCACTAAAGAACTAAGACAATTTTAGTCACCTAGCCTAACTGCATCTTCTCCAGCACCAGCAAGTGAAGGCTGCATGTTTCCTCCTCGTGCTTCTCCTTCAGGACCATTCTGAGGTGACCTAACATCAGCAGACACACCTGCGGAACTGCTGATCTTGCGACTTGGAATGCCTGCATCAAAAATTAAGACATTTGGCTTTACTGTCCTTTATTATTGTTGTTGTTAATTTATACCCCACTTTTTCTCTCTAGGAGTCTCAAAGCAGCTTACAATTAAAGCATTTCAGTACAATTTAAAATCTACAACTATACAAACACTAAAACATAATTAAATATCAAAGGTATTTTTAAAAATCACAGTTAAAATATGTACAAACATATTCAAAGTAAAAACCACAGCACCCCTGACTTGATCTTAAAAACCTTCTTTAAAAGCCTGCCTGAATAAAAAGGATTTAGCCTGCCACCAGAAGGACAGCAGGGAGGGGAACATTCTGGCTTCCCTGGCAGGCAGTTCCAGAGTCGAGGGATAGCCACTGAAAAGCCCTCTCTCATTCCCATCAACCAAGCTTGAAATGGAATAAGACGCTCTCCTGAAGATCTCAGGATGTTATGGATTCACCAGCAATCAGAGTAGTATAGGACTGGGTCCTACATACAGCAACTCATAACAGGAAAGGACTCCGAGTAAAAAATCAAATTTATAACCCAATGAAAAGAAAGCTTTACAAGCCAGGATGATCCCAATAAAGTTTCCCCTATTTCCCAATACTGCATCCATTTAAGTAACAGGTTTCCTACATAAAGCAACTCATAACAGGAAAGGACTCCGAGTAAAAAAAACAACAACCCAATGAAAAGAAACTTTACAATCCCTTCCCCCTATTTCCCAATACTGCATCCTAAGTAACAGGATTGGAAGATGGGGGGAGCTAGAATGGCATTGAGGTTGCAATAGGATGCAGAGGCATCTTGGCTATTATGCTAAGGTGTCGCCATGCAATTTTAGTCAAATTCTGTTTTCTTCCCTCAGCAGCCTCCTCTATACTTTCCTATGCCATTTCACCAGAAGCTTCGTGAAAGTGTGGCATCCTTCACAATCCAATCCACCATTCTTTCAAAAAGTATTGCCTGCAATTCATCAGTTCTAAAATGCCATCAAGCATGCAAGGCATGCACTAATTCCAGTACCACTGACAGAAAAAAATATTTTAGAGATGTTTATATGGGGAAATGTGTGTCTTAGAACTGAGGGAATCGAGTATATAATTTTGGTGTGCAGTGACTTATCAGTAACAAGACAATAACAAATCCGATAGTGATAGCTTATCAATCTTAAGGGTCCTTACTGGATAGATCAGTCCAATTCACCAGAACAACAGTGAACAACTGATGGCCTTCCATCCGTTGTTGGATTACAACTCCCCTTAATCCTACAGCGAATATTTAGGAGAGAATTATGAAGGAATAAAGGAGTAGTAATTCATCAACACCTGGAAGGTTACCGTTTGCTCACCTCTGCACTAGAAGCAGTAAACTACCTTCACATGCATTGAGTAATACAACAATGAATCGTAACCATGTAATTACTATCTATACTTGGGCAGTGGTCAACTTTATAAATGAGTCATGGGCAAGTTTTGGGGTCAAAATAATCATTTTGCCATGACCAATGGATAAGCTAAGGGTAAAATGTAGGGGCATATTAAAAGAATATTTTCATCTCCTTTTAAAAATGCATAGAGGGCACACACTAAAGAAGAGCTAAAGAAAAGAGGATCTGTATATTTTAGGAGTTTCAATGGAAGGCATAAATTACTTTACAGATCTTGAAATATCTTTATCTACGATAGGGAAAAATGAGAAAAATGAGAAAGCAGTCCAGAAAAAAGGAGTGGAAGAAGAGCAAGGAAAACAACATGCCTCTATTAACAACCTATAGAAGGCAGTGACAAGAGGCAGAGATGAAAAGCCTCCACCCATGATCCTTCCCTTGCTCAAACCAAAGAAAGAAAGGCAGCGCTTCCTGGGTTGCTGTAGGTTTTTTTGGGCTCCTGTCAGGAGAGAATGCTTCGAGAACATGGCCATTCAGCCTGAAAAACCTACAACAACCCAGTGATTCCGGCCATTAAATCCTTTGGCAATAGGCAGCCCTCCCTCTTTCTCTCCTTCCCTACTTTCTTTTTCCATCTGGGCAGTGTTCAGCAATGACATGCAGAAGCCTGAAGAATGCAGTGAATCCACCATTTTGGGCACTTGATGTATAGTACTGTGGTGCCAACCATTTTAAATAAATGTTTCCTGCATAACCCTGAAGAAAGGCTGTGGTGGACATTTTTAATAGGGGCAGACAGACATTTATAGTAAGCCACTATTAAAAACGGCTGCCAAAGTCTCTGCAGAGAGGCTTATGAAGAAAGCTCCTATTAAAATTGCTGTTTCCATGCTGCTCCACCTCAAGTATCCAAAATTGTGGGCATAGACATTCTTCAGGCCCCCCACACTGCTACTGAATGCCGCTTGGGCTAAAAAAAATGTAGAGAAGGAAGGGCAACTGCTTTTCTTTCTCTGATTTTGGTAAGGGAGGAGTACATATAGCCTCTGCTTCTTACTTCCTTCACAATGGGTCCTTATTCCAGCATTGAGTCACTCCAGCTATTGGGTTGATTTTTTTTGTTAAATTCCAAAAGACTAACAAACTTAGCATCCATTTGTTACAAAAAGGAACAGAGCTTCCCCCCCAGAGGATAGGAATGGCGCGCAAGTGCACACACACACATATCTGTACCTGGGGGTGGAAGATATCCATGAAATAGGACACTGCCACAAGAGGAACGCTCCAGCTCTTCACATAAGAGTAGTCTTCTTACTAAAAGGAAAAAGAATATATAGTGAGAACTAATTACATATATGCAAATGTAATCTGGGTTAATCCACAATGCTTTGTATTTCCTTTACTGTCAAGTATAAAATCTAAAGATGAATGTAGATACATACTGAGCTCACTTTAGAGCTGAGCTCAAATGTCCCTCCCCATTTTGCTAAAATGAAGAGTGCTGATGATAAATCATTACTATGGTGACTTTCATTCTCCAGAGAGGTTGCCAAATTCATCTCCAACATTAAAATTTCAAATCATTAACAAGATCCTAAGAAGTCTAAAGTAGTTAAGGATTAAAATACACTTAAAAATGCCACAGTAAACAGCAAACATCCTCCTAACAATCTATCTGAATAACACCAATGACACCCTTTTGGGAGGGAGTTCTAAATTAGGGCATGGCAATGCAAGTGATCCTGATCCACATTACATCTATGTATACATCCCTTTTTGGTGAAATTATGAGATTAGGGTATATCATGTGTAGCTAAAAGGAGAAATCTGCCCTGAGAACAGGCAAGTTAATTTTATCTTTATTTTCCCCACAACTGAGCCAGATATTCTTGACTGTAAAATTTTGGCAAGCAAACAATATTGTTTACTACAATTTACTCTAAACAGGATTTAACTATTTGTTTTTGTTGTTGTTGTGTGAACTCGTTTTTTCTGGCGCTCTATGTGGGGCTGCCTTTGAAGACTGTTCGGAAGCTTCAAATGGTCCAACGGGCAGCAACCAGGTTGTTAACAGGAGCAGCGCTCAGGGAGCACACAACTCCTCTGTTGCGCCAGCTCCACTGGCTGCCAGTTTGCTACCGGGCACAATTTAAAGCCCTAAATGGTTCCAGCCCAGTTTACCTGTCTGAACACATCTCTCCCTATGAGCCATCTAGACATTTAAGATCGTCTGGAGAGGCCCTGCTCTCGGTCCCGCCCCCTTCGCAGATGCGATTGGCGGGAACGAGAGACAGGGCTTTCTCAGCGGTGGCCCCTCGGCTATGGAACACCCTCTCTAGGGATATTAGATCGGGCCAAAACCTGGCTGTTTGAGCAGGCATTTGCAGACACAGTGTAACAGACTAATTGAGATCCACAGAACAATTGGACGATGCGACGGAAAAATGATTTTAGTGATGAGGCACTGAGGAATTGTGTTTTATGGCTTTAATTGTTTTTATATGGTTTATATTATATGTAATGTTTTTAACTGTATTTTATGTTGTTTGGGGGCATTGACTGCTGACTGTAAACTGCCTCGAGTCACCTTCGGGCTGAGAGGGGCGATATATAAATATGGTAAATGAATAAATAAATCGCCACATTTTCTTGGCAAGATTTACTGAAAGGAAGTTTGCCTCCCCCCGAGGCCGAATGGGTTTCCATGGCTCAGCAAGGATTCAGACCCTGTTCTCCATATTTCAACACTCAGAGCATAACACTGAGCAAATTCAAACTACTGAACAGTAAAATAAGCATATTTACCTAAAGGTGTGATTCCATAAAATTCTGCTTCATGTCTGAGTACATTAATACTCACTCCTCTGCAAAAAGAAAAAGCATGAATATTAATCACTTTATGGTTCAAGCATTAAAATTCTAAAGAGAAGCTAAATGTCTTATAAGAAATGCCAATTTTACATGCCAGCAAAATACCTGATACAGCAGAAAACAACTCAACAGATTATCAACAAACAGAAAGTTCTGCACAAACTTAATACAGGCAGTCCCTGACTTACAAACATCCAACTTACAAATAACTCATAGTTAAGAACAGGGATGAGACTACAGGAAGTGAAATAAATCTACCTCTAGGAAGAGAAAATCACTCCTGAAAGAGTTATCATGGGGATAAGGTGTCCCAACTGAAGCTTTATAACTAATCCTTGTTTCCACAACAAGCCAATTTTGTCAAAATCCAATTATCACAGGGACAGAAAGTGAGGTGAAATCTTCGGAACAGGGGCACAGACAGCAAAATAGACACCACATGGGTGTTATGCTATCCAAAGCACATACACATGTATATGGCTGAAGTTACAAAAAGTGTACCTGTCCTGACTAACATACACATTCAACTTAAGAACAAACCTACAGAACCTATCTTGTCGTAACTTGGGGACTGTCTGTAATTCTTAAATTTAAGCAGCAATTCTCTTAAAATGAGAACGCATCAGTTCCTATGTTCTGTGTAAAGAGTTCAACAAATTCATGCAGGATAAGGCTATCAATGGCTACAAGCCATGTTAGCTATATATTAGCTTCCATAAGAAAGCAGTATACCTCTAAAAACCAACTGCTACAGACAACAAACTTCTGGACTTCAGATAGGCATATGGTTGTGATGGGGACAAAATGTGTACTACATAGGCCTTTGGTCTGATCCAACAGGGATCCTATAAGTGTTTTAAATAACACTGAAAATTAGAATTACTTACCGCAAATCTAATTCCTTTGTTCGAAGAAAATTTAAAATAGGTGCAAAGGCTGCAGGATCTCGATCAATAAATATCTATGAAAAACCAGAGCATATTTATTGTTTTGCAGTCATGTTTTAATCCAAAGAACATTTCTAATCCAGTATTTACTATAATTTGTTCATTTAAAATGCCAGTACTATGCCTTACATACAGTGCTGAATTTGTAATTGAATACAAAATTCTCTAAGGGCTCTTTAAGAAGACCTTTTCAAACTTTGCTAATTTTGATATGATAGTTGCCCTCACCACCAGTGGTTTCAAACAATTCATCTCTTAAAATTGACCTGTATAAAACTAATAACAATCTCTTCCCATTATTAATTACCAAATGTAGAAAGCACATTTACTTAGCTAATGTTGCTCAGATATTCCAAAACAAACATCATTTCCACAGAATTTCATCACTAGTTTAGAGTCCAGAAAAATTCTACATTTTGGAAAATGAGACCATATTTTAGTTATATATATGAAAAAGTTCTTTAATATTTACTTATTTTTGATGTAACTCTTGTTGATAGTTGAGAATGATGTCACCAGACCATCTGTTCAAGCACTCTTTTGTTTGGTGAGCGTGTTTTCTATTTGGGTCAGTTCTCTTTAATGTCTCCTGCAAATGTTTTGTTGTTTAAGCTATGCCATTAAACCAGAATTGCACACCAGGACCTTTTACTACTACCATCTATATTTTACATTCGTTTGTTAATCATAAAGCATTCCCATTTACATACATCAGGTAGTTCAAGCTATGCTAAATCCAAACGAGCTACATTTAACGCTGGAATCAATTTGCCTATTCAAGAAAAATAAATTAACTGAATACTCACAGCACCAGTTTCATCTTTCAGTGTTGAAATTCTTCCACTAAGCAAACTAAAAGTTTTAAAAAAATAATTATTTTTAATACGGTAGAAACAAGGAAAGGATTCGAAGAATAATGAATCAAGACCATGGATTATAAGCTAATTGTTCTACTTCCAGAAGAACTGGGATGATATTTGCAAATTCCCTGTGATATTGTCATTTCCCTCCACATACGCACACACACAAATTAATGGCAAGTTTTCTTCAAGCCCATGGTAGATTTTTAGTGGTAGAAGATGGCTGCAGAGGGAAAGGGGAGGATGGGAAGCCAGGATCCAAAAATGCAAAGTCTACTCCATGTATTGAATACAAAGGTAGGTAGATGTAGGGATGGCTAGTATATCTCTCAATTTTATAATCAAACTTTATGCAGTTGCTCCAAGTTGTACAGGATCTTTCCCCTTGCTGAACTTCAGTCAGGATATGTGTCCAGCACAGAGAACGTTCCTGTACACTGAGAGTAGTTAAAGGAGAAGCAGACATAAGAAAGTGACTTTCTCATCTCCAGAGAAACAGATTTTCCTGTCACCCCTACATCTATGTTTTTCTACCCACTAATTTCTATGACTGAACTTCTATTTACCAAGGACAGTGAGGTGGCAAAGATAACATGTTTTCAAGCATAATATTTCTATCAAAAGTCTTACTTGGGGATATTTGCATAAAATAATTAGGAGGTACAGAAATGTTTAGGAATCACTTTCTTAGTCCTTGCCTATAGATTTTCACAATCATTCTCTCAGAAACATGGGTTTGGAAAGACACATTTGACAAGATAAAACATCATTCCAATATACTATACTGACAAGTTTAAGACAGGATTTCTCAACTCAGAATTCATCCCATCCAAGCTGGATATAATTGAAATTAACACGAAATTGACAGGCATCATTAAAAGACTTCTGATCCCAGGTTTTCTATTTATCCCCGTTTATCTGACAATGTGGACTCATAAATCCAGTTTAAAGCAGGAAACCTGGGATCATATCCTGGGGTACAAGGCCTCCTTGGAAGGGCCCAGAGATTCTAGCACAGTGAAGATTGTGGGTGCAGCCAACTCAGATAGGATGTCCTTTAATTTTATTGAGAGTGGGTCAGGTAGAGAATAGATTCTAGACTGCAAAATGTTTTACTATTGCTTATGCACAAATATATAAGTTAAAATACTTTTCCCCCAAGGCTAGTAACTTCTGGGGTTTTTATGGTGGCCTCTTATATAGGTATTATCCAGGTCCTGTTTAGTGCCCAAGATCAGACAGGATGTGGTGCATGCTGGAGGCTATATTTCAGCAAAAAGAAGTGGCAAAACCACCACTGCGCATTTCTTGCTTAACAAAAATCTATGAAAAATTCATGGGATTTTCATAAGTCAATATGCAACTTCAAGGAGCGCATACGCAACTTTGGGGACTGTGAAATTCCTGAACTTACAAGTCAGTAACTTTGGCATTTTTTACTGGAACTACATGTTTTGTGGTCAATTCATGCAACAAACTACAATACTTATTACTTTTCTTAGAAAGCGGTCTTTAAAGAAGAGGTGCAACAAAGAAACAACAATAAGCTACCACTTAACTCTTTACTCCTTTAAATAAAATTATCTTTAAAAATCGTAGACCAATAAAAACATGTCTACAATCCCATGAAGGGAAATACAGTTTGATTAAAGTGAGGAGCAACGAGCACTAAGGGTATAAGGCTACTTGAAGACACATACATACGCGTACACACTGCAAATGATAATGGCCTTTGATGGTAATGAAACAATGCTTGAAAATATATACAATAAAGTAAATTATTAAAGTTTAAATTTATCTAAATTTACCTATAAATAAGTCACAGCAAATATAATGATGCTTCCAAGTCAGAGTCAGCATGGTATAGTAGCTTGAGCACTAAACTATAACACAGGAGACCAGGCTTTACATTTTTGCTTAGCCACGGAAACCCACTAAGAGACCACAGGAAAGTCATAGTTTCTCAGCCTCAGAGGAAAGCTAAAGCAAACCTCCTCAGAACAAATCTTGCTAAGAAAGCCCTGTGACAGATTTACCATAGGGTTGCTATGAAAAATGACTTGGAGGCACACATCAAATCAAGTCAGTATGCATCAGGTTTCACAATACCTGGAAAAGAAAGAGTCTGGAATCCACATTAGTGTTTGTCTTGAAGTGCTGAACCTGAAAATGAAAGATAAAAAAGTATTTTAATTAGAAAGCTTTTTTTATTAAATTACTTTGAATGTACACGGAATATTAACTCATAGATCAAGTCTTCAGGAATTGCAACTTGAAATACATCTATTTCATCAATACCCAAAAGTTGTAAAATACAATTTATTTCATGATTTTCCCTGCGAATGAAAAAAGCCATAAGCAAGCAATAAAAAGACTTGCAAAGCGACAATCCAGTTGAAATTAGTTGTGACACCCAAATGACAAAATAGTTCAATGAATTTAAGAACTTAAATTGTCCATATTGCCTTTATCTGGATTGAAGACAAAAGTCCTAGGTTAGAGGCCGGGGCCCCAACCACTTTTTTGGTGACCCCACCTTGGAAAAGAAAGTATGTTCCCTCCAAATGGTCAATAGCAACCTGTTTCACTGGATGTCCCTGACACTACTGTAATGTTTTCTATATTTTTACCTCCCTATCCTTTTCTAAGGTTTGTGTGTTATATTTAGGACTGTAGCTTTAGTTTGAATTTCTAAATGGACTTACATGCAATATTTTAAAAATCACCTGTTAAGCTATTTAAGATTACATTTTTCTACACAAGTACATATTTATGATTTCCCATTAAACTAAGTCATTTAATTTTAGTCTTTTAATTATTATTCATATACAGAAATAATAGAAGAATGAATAGCAGCATTAATTAATAAGAGTCATAATAATATTGTTATTTATTACTGTCTCTCCTTATGGATATACCTGAACAGACACAAGATAGGTGTTCATGTATTATGCTGAATAGGATTTATTTTCTGTCCTTTCTTCCCAAACCTTGGACTCAAGGTGACCTATAAAAGATTTTTACTTATTTGAAACCAACAGAGATAAAAAGTTTATATCATACAGAAGTTTAAATATACTTAAATTATAAATAAAATACAATTTGAAAGCATAACAAAGTATTTAAATTATAAACAAGATAGAATTTGAAAGCATAATTTTTCAATGCAACTAAATTATTACTAAACCAAACTATATTCAAACAATACTGATAAAATCAGAGTAATAATTAATTTGCTACATCTGATACAAAATGTTATATTTCTGACATTAAGTATTTATCTGGAAAAAGTGACATAACATAGCTAATTTTGGGGACTAAAAGTAAACAATATTGCAACTATTACCTTGTAGAAAAACATTGTTTTGGTTAGTTAACATTGGAATTTCTTCAATAAATTCTACAACTTGAGTTACAATATTATGTTTGCCAAACTTTTTAAACTAATGCGCTTTTTTAAAACAGGACTTATAAAAACTTAAAATAATGCTAAGATGTTCTAAATATTAACCAGGGGCACACCGACACTGACCACTTAATGTGGAAAGGACAAACGCTGCATCGTTCTGATCTAGGCTAATGTGAGCCAAGGCTACCTTAACACAGCCTTGACCCATGTTAACCGAAGTCAGAGAATACTCTGAATTGTGGACCGGAATTCGGAGTATCTCCCAAGCAGTTAGAGAGAACTGTTTTTACTACCAGCCTGTATTTTCCGGGCTCTGGCAGCCCAGGATAGCAAATATTGTCCTATTCTGTTCTCTATATTGTGGCAGTCTCCAATTGTGACATGGGTCCTACTGGTCAGCCATCACTTATAGTGACATTGATCAGGTAAAAGGGGAAGGGATGGGGAGAGGAGGGGAAAAATTCTTATACAAGGCTTCCTTGTCTTGGCTGCTTTATGCCACACATGCATATTGTTTGTTTTATAGAAAATGTTTGCTGAAGTATGTTGACCTGGCCTTCTGTTTTCTTATTTTTATTCCTTCCATTGTACTTCTGCCTCCAGGGGGAAAAAATCTGTTAAAAAGTAATGCACAGAAAGAAATGTGCTTTGTTAACTTTGGTGGGCCTATATACATAAACGTAAACCCAAATCCTAAAAGAAGTTAAGGAAGTCTTCTATCTCTTTTTCCACCTGACAGCCACTGCAGTTCTGGAAATCCCATCCTGGAAGGGGCTTGTAGAGTTGGAAAGGAGAGAAAGTAATAAAGAAATCTCCTTATACAAGATCACAAATGTGAATATATCTTAAGATTGTGAACGTATCTTAGGATTCTATGTTTTCTATTTAACTCTCCTGAAATTTAATAAAATTTCAACCTAACTACACAATTATTTAGCCATTACAGGTAGATAACTATGTAGGTCACTTAACATGTTCATTTCTTCCCTCTAAGTACAGTCTGGCATTATAGGAAAATATTATATTAATCCACTACATCCCTTTTCATGCATGCATTAATAACACAATGAATACTGAATAACAGGCAATCCATAGTTTCTTTTGTTTGTTCTTTAATTTTATACAACTTCACAGGGATTTTTTCATGTCTTTAATTTCCACTCCCTGTCCATCTGTTGGAAATCAATCTAAACTACCGGTATTTATTTATTTATAACTTTTATATCCTGGCCTTCTCACCTCTGAAGAGGGACTTAGACAGACAGATTTAGTGTTGCAGGGCCAGGATTGTAGGCCAAGATTATAATCCCATAGCCATTTACCTTGGAATAATATTAATTTGATCAAAGACATAATAATGGGCAGACATGTATAGGATTATATTTGAAAAGTATGAGCTGGAAAACCATTTCAAGTTTCACCTAAATTTAAGAATTCCCTAGGTGGCCTCAAGAAAGGTACAATTCTTCAGCAATTAAAAGAAAATACTAGCTAAACTACTGTCTCCTGAACTCTGGTCTTCCAGGTGTTTTGGATAGCAGCTCCCAGAATCCCTGACCACTGCCCAAGGCAGACAAGGCTTATGGGAGATGAAGTTCAAAACACCTAGAGGACTAGTGTGTGGGAACTGAACAACTATCTTTCAACAGCAAT
The DNA here is from genome assembly GCA_030556195.1 of Anolis apletophallus. Classification (NCBI taxonomy): domain Eukaryota; kingdom Metazoa; phylum Chordata; class Lepidosauria; order Squamata; family Anolidae; genus Anolis; species Anolis apletophallus. The sequence goes on from JARBWK010000003.1 coordinate 194,774,201, forward strand.
GCTGTAGGAATTACTGGTGCTCTTGCTTAAAGCATTAGAAAGACTGCATAAATGTCATTGTAATTCTTACATTTATAGATCTTGTGATCTGCGAGGCTCAGTATAGAAAGAACCATTACATCTCTAATTATTCCAATTAATACATCTTTGAAACACATGTCTATAGACTGGAGAAGGCTTTTATTGGTTACAAATCAAAGGCCAAAATGTCCCAAGTAATTGGTTGTCGAATGCATCAGAAATCTGAAATACTGTTTGAGCCTGTTTCTCAACTGGCACCTAAGCATTTAATGAAACTTGGCCTTCAGTTTTATTTTTGGCCTCAAGAATGCCAGATATTTCTAAATAATGAAATACGAACAACGTTTAAGTATTTTGACATAAACACACAGTTCTTCTGTACAATCATCCCACATAATTACACATATATTCCATTGTTCTGGCTGCCAATCAGCAAGAACAACGAGATAACTGACAATGGCTTTCAACATGAGACTGAATCCTCAAAGTAGGCCAAACAGATGCTTTTAACAAGCAAGTTTTTTCCTGTCATGTAACAACGGCATCAATAGCTTGATCACTGCATCACCTTTAAAAGTCAGCAATTTTTAAAACTGAATAAACATAAATTCAAACTAGTATATTTATAGTTACCTAAATTTCCAAATCTAACTTTTCTAAGTTATCCCATCAAGACATTTACCCCAAACAGATCTTTCTTATGGCTGCATTTTTTCTGCTAAAACAGAAGCTTCTCTTGAGTATTATAGAAGACAAAAATTAGAATGTCATTTAGAGTATTAAGAAAACGTATTTTAGAAGTGTATACTTTCTGAGTGTACACCAAGTGCAGTGTACACAAATTTGTAAAATTACCTTCAGGCTCTGTATTTAATGATATGAAATATCATCAAATTATGTATTTAGATTTGGGTCCTATCTGAAAGATATCTCATTGTGTATATGCAATACAGATATTCCAAAATCCAAAAAACTCTGAAATCCAAAACACTTCTGGTCCCAGGCACTTCGGAAAAGGATATGCAACCTGCAATTGTTGTTAAATGAATGGGAGACTTCCAAGTCACCCTATCATCAACAGAGCCACAACTTCCATGATTGAGTCTATACATCTGTAATGCAGTCTTCCTCATTTCCTACTGCTTCCTACTTTACCAAGTAATTACAAGCTCCAATTTAGTACAATTTAAATGTCAATGCAGAATACAATATGCATTCTTGCATACCTCATAACTCTAATAATTACTCGGAATTAAAGTAAACAACCCAGAGAAAGCCAAACATTAAGGAACCAGATTTTCCTGCCTCTTTTCAGTGTTGTTTCAGATGTGGTTCAACTACAGCTCCCATCATCCTTCTCTATTTACTCTTCTAAGTAGGTCTGATGGGATATGCAGTCCAGCAATATCTGGGAAGCTACAAAGTGTTGTAGAGATTTATGTACAATAATGTGAACCTCAATTCAAGACGGACATTGACAAGATAAAATGTCTCCGGAAGAGTAAAAGGCAGACCATCCCCATAGTCAAGAACAGTAACTTTTCCACAAGGCTCAGTCACCTTCCTAAGGCCCCTGGGCATGGGCCTAAGTTTGTACAGGTGAAGTCCAAAACACCTGAAGTTTGCCCATGCCTGATCTACTGATGAAGCTTGAAAACACTTTAACTGCCATGGCCTCAAGTTATGGAACCCTAGAGTTTGGACTGTAGCGAGGCACTAGCAATCTTTGCAGGGGAGGCCAAAGACCTGGAAAAACTACAGCTCCCATGATTCCATAGCATTGGGGAATTGTGGGAGTTGAATTGTTTGGACTTCAAAACACCTGGAGGGCCGAAGTTTGCCCAGGCCTGGTTTAATCACACCCAATGTTATGGAATTATGGAGGCTGCTGTTTCCTAAGGTCTTAAGCTTTCTCCTCCCAAGAGGGCTAGTGCTTGACAAAACTACAACTTCCCGGATTCCACAGCACTCAACCTTAGGAGTTGTCATTTGGAGGCAAAAGCCATGGCAGTTGAAAAGAGGTGTCAAACTGTATTCTTTCTATAGTGGGCTGTTAGGAATTGTGGGAAACACTTGTCCAAAACACTTGTCCAAAACACTTGGAGGGCTGAAGTTTGCCCAGGCCCGGTGTAGATACACCCAATGCTCTGGAACCACGGGAGCTGTCGTTTTACAAGGCCTTTAGCCTTCTCTGCCTATGAGTGCAAGCTACAACTCCCAGGATTCGATAGCAGTGGCCAAACTGCATTAATTCTACAGTGTACGTATCTCAGGCATGAGCAAAGTTCGCCCCTCCATATGTTTTGGACGACAACTCCCATGATTTGACAGCACAGGGCCATGGCACTTAAAGTGACCAAACCACATTAATTCTACAGTGTATCTCAGGCATGAGCAAACTTCGCCCCTACAGATGTTTTGGACTTCAATTCCCACAATACTAGCTGCTAGGAAATGTAGAAACTGTAGTTTCACAAGGCCTATATCCTACTCTGCCTATGAGTGTAAACTACAACTCCCAGGATTTGACAGCACAGGGCCACGTGACTTAAAGTGGGCAAAGTGCATTAATTCTACAGTGTAGATGAGGCATGGGTAAACTTCGCCCCTCCAGGTGTTTTGGACTTCAATTCCAACAATACCAGCTACTAGGAATTGTAGGAGCTGCAGTTTTACAAGGCCTATAGCCTTCTCTGCCAAAGAGTGCAAGCTACAACTCCCAGGATTTGATAGCAATGAGCCATGGGTCTTACCCAAAATTAATTCAGTGTAGATGAGGCATGAGCAAACTTCGCCCCTCCAGGTGTTTTGGACTCAAATTCCAACAATACCAGCTACTAGGAATTGTAGGGACTGTAGTTTTACAAGGCCTATAGCCTTCTCTGCCAAAGAGTGCAAACTACAACTCCCAGGATTTCATAGCACAGAGCCATGGGTCTTACCATATTAATTCTACAGTGTAGATGAGGCATGAGCAAACTTCGCCCCTCCAGGTGTTTTGGACTCAAATTCCAACAATACCAGCTACTAGGAATTGTAGGGACTGTAGTTTTACAAGACCTATGGCCTTCTCTGCCAAGAGTGAAAACAACGCCCAGGATTTCATAGCACAGAGCCATGGGTCTTACCAAATATTAATTCTACAGTGTAGATGAGGCATGAGCAAACTTCGCCCCTCCAGGTGTTTTGGACTCAAATTCCAACAATACCAGCTACTAGGAATTGTAGGGACTGTAGTTTTACAAGACCTATAGCCTTCTCTGCCAATGAGTGAAAACTACAACGCCCAGGATTTGATAGCACAGAGCCATGGGTCTTAAAGTGGCCAAAGTTAATTCTACAGTGTAGATGAGGCATGAGCAAACTTCGCCCCTCCAGGTGTTTTGGACTCAAATTCCAACAATACCAGCTACTAGGAATTGTAGGGACTGTAGTTTTACAAGACCTATAGCCTTCTCTGCCAAAGAGTGAAAACTACAACGCCCAGGATTTCATAGCACAGAGCCATGGGTCTTACCATACCGCATTAATTCTACAGTGTAGATGAGGCATGGGCAAACTTCGCCCCTCCAGGTGTTTTGGACTTCAATTCCCACAATACCAGCTACTAGGAATTGTAGGAGCTGTAGTTTTACAAGGCCTATGGCCTTCTCTGCAAGCTACAACTCCCAGGATTTGATAGGAATGAGCCATGGGACTTAAAAGTGACCAAACCGCATTAATTCTACAGTGTAGATGAGGCATGAGCAAACTTCGCCCCTCCAGGTGTTTTGGACTTCAATTCCCACAATACCAGCTACTAGGAATTGTAGGAGCTGTAGTTTTACAAGGCCTATAGCCTTCTCTGCCAAAGAGTGCAAGCTACAACTCCCAGGATTTGATAGCAATGAGCCATGGGACTTAAAAGTGACCAAACCGCATTAATTCTACAGTGTAGATGAGGCATGAGTAAACTTTGCCCCTCCAGGTGTTTTGGACTTCAATTCCCACAATACCCGCTACTAGGAATTGTAGGAGCTGTAGTTTTACAAGGCCTATGGCCTTCTCTGCAAACTTGGGCCTTCAGGTGTTTTGATAGGAATGAGCCATGGGACTTAAAAGTGACCAAAGCATTAATTCTACAGCCCAGATGAGGCATGGGCAAACTTACCAGCCTTTCAGGTGTTTTGGACTTCATTCCCACAATACCAGCTACTAGGAATTGTAGGAGCTGTAGTTTTACAAGGCCCATAGCCTTCTCTGGCAAACTTGGGCCTTTCAGGATTTTAGGAATGAGCCATGGGACTTAAAAGTGACCAAGCTACATTAATTCTACAGTGTGTAGCATTTACAAGGCCCTAGGAATTGTAGGAGCTGTAGCAGGCCTGGGCAAACTTGGGACTTAAAAAGTGGCCTTTCAGGTGTTTTGGACTTCAATTCCCACAATACCAGCTACTAGGAATTGTAGGAGCTGTAGTTTTACAAAGCCCATAGCAGGCCTGGGCAAACTTGGGCCTTTCAGGTGTTTTGGACTTCAATTCCCACAATACCAGCTACTAGGAATTGTAGGAGCTGTAGTTTTACAAGGCCCATAGCAGGCCTGGGCAAACTTGGGCCTTTCAGGTGTTTTGGACTTCAACTCCCACAATTCCTCACAGCCTCAGGCCCCTAGAAGGGGCCTGAGGCTGTGAGGAATTGTGGGAGTTGAAGTCCAAAACACCTGAAAGGCCCAAGTTTGCCCAGGCGTGGCCTATAGCCTTCTCTGCCAATGTGTGTAAACTACAACTCCCAGGATTTGTTTTGGACTTCAACTGCCACAATTCCTAGCAGCCTTCCCTTTCTGTCCAGGCCCTGCTTCGACCCGAAAGAGGCACGGCCTGTATCCCGACCCTCCGCCTCCCTGAGGCCTCCCTGCTGCTGCTGCCAGGCGTCTTGCTCACCTGGTCCCCCCGACGTTGAGCTGGACGATCTCCCCGCTGCCGGCCCCGGCGAAGCCCGCGCCGTTGCCCGCCATCTTCCCCAGCAGCAGCAGCTCTGGCTCCGAGCACCGCCTGCCCTCCTCCTCCGCCGCCACCGCCGCCGCCCCGGAGCCGAGGGAGGGGAGGGGAGGAGGCGGCGGCGGCGCCGGGGAAGCGAAAGGCGCGTCCAGCGAGGCCGCCGCGCAGGCCCCCGCCGCAGCAGCAGGGGCGCCCCTCACGGAGGGCAAGCCTGCCAGGGCCGAGGCTCAGGCCCTGGAAGGCCAGGACGCGCCGCCGCCGCCTCCTCCCACGCCAAGGCCCGCCGCGGCCTGCCTCCGTCTTCCTGGCTGAGGCAGCGGCTCGTCTCTGCGGGCCGCGAGGGGGAAAATGCCATAGCAACGCGCGGCACCTGGAGGAGAAAGGGGCCCCGCGAGGGTCAAAATACCGACGCTGCGGCTGAGGCTTTCGCGAGAGCGCGAGCGGGTGACGTCATCTGGCGGGAGAAGCGAATTGCACAAGAGCTGGCTGGCGGCGTTGGAACGCCAGCTGTCAATCAAGCGTTGGCCCCCTAATGGGCGTTCCAGGGCTATGGGGTTTCTAGTTAAGTAATCTATACAAGTCCCTGGATTCCCTTGGCAGTTCTAGTGGTGTCAAACTGCTTTAGATCTACAGCAGGGGTGCTCACACTTTTTCAGCATGGGAGCTACTGATTAAAAAACCAAGTCCCAAAGATCACCTGCCCAGAAATGTAAAACGTATCACTATTTTCTTATATATTTATTTATATGTATTATTCATTTTTATGTACCGCTCCTTCCCGCAGGCTCGGGGCAGTTTACATAAAATGAAGTTATAAAACATCAACATTTCAATTTAATAACAACAATATAAAACAGAGCATAAAAATACATCCAACCACCCCATTTCTCCCACACTGCCATATTACCACACATATTAGCAGCCAGAAAGTAAGAAGAGAGGCTTTTGAACTGCAAGGCCATTTAATACTCAGCAAGGTAAACAAAGGGGCATGCAAAAATACATCCAACCACCCCAACACTGCCATATCACACACATATTATCAGCCAGAAAGTAAGAAGAGACTTTTGAACTGCAAGGCCATTTAATACTCAGCAAGGTAAACAAAGGGGCATGCAAAACTACACCCAACCACCCCATTTCTCCCACACTGCCATATTACCACACATATTATCAGCCAGAAAGTAAGAAGAGAGGCTTTTGAACTGCAAGGCCATTTAATACTCAGCAAGGTAAACAAAGGGGCATGCAAAAATACATCCAACCACCCCATTTCTCCCACACTGCCATATCACCACACATATTATCAGCCAGAAAGTAAGAAGAGAGACTTTTGAACTGCAAGGCCATTTAATACTCAGCAAGGTAAACAAAGGGGCATGCAAAAATACATCCAACCACCCCATTTCTCCCACACTGCCATATCACCACACATATTATCGGCCAGAAAGTAAGAAGAGAGGCTTTTGAACTGCAAGGCCATTTAATACTCAGCAAGGTAAACAAAGGGGCATGCAAAAATACATCCAACCACCCCATTTCTCCCATATTTCCATATTCCCCAACATATATTTCTCAAGGAACAAAGCAAGCAGAGAGGCTTTGGAGCTAAAAGGCCATTTTTAAACATTAAAAATAAACAAAGAGACATGCCACAGAACAATCAAGCACCCACCCCGAAGTAAAAAGACCGACCTTTGAGATGTGGTATGGAAATGACCCCAAAGCGTCCTTCTTCTTCTCCTCCATTGTTGCTCCTATTTCCATGCTGCCAGCATGCGTGCTGCCTCCAAGAGCTCACAAGAAGTCCGAGAGGCAGAATGGGTGCTTCTGCGCATGCGCGCGGGGCCAGCCATGCATCGCGTCATCCAGGCCCGCCCCCTTTGGTCTCCTCAAACTCCGAGTGGCTGGAGAAGGACGGAGGAAGGAGGAGGAATCCAAAAGAGGGGGCCCAGTCTGCCTCTTGGACTCTGCAGCTTTTGGAGGCGGCGCGCGAGCAGGGAGGAGCAACGACGGAGGACTTCTTTGCAGCGTGCAGGGGCGCGTGAAGAGGACCAACAGCAAAAAAACCTGGTCACGAGTCTGAAGATCACCAGGATGAGGCCCGAAGATCACCCTGGTGATCCCGATCACCATTCTGAGCACCCCTGATCTACAGTGTAGATAAGGTTGGGCAAATGCAGTAAATAAATAAATAAACAAACAAACCAAAAGAGCCAGTGTTGTCCATAGACATCTCCATGTTAACTTCCCGCTGGAGAGGTACCAATTGATCTACCCACATTTGTATGTTTTCAAACTGCTAGGTTGGCAGAAGCTGGGGCTAACAGCAGGAGCTCACCCTGCTCCCCGGATTAAAACCGGTGACCTTTTGGTCACAGGCCCGGATTAACACCTTTTTGCACCCTAGGCCACATTTTGGAATTACGCCCCCTTTAAGCCATCCTCTTCCTCACTCACCCCTCCCCTAGGAAAGGACCGGGGCCCCTCCTTACCAGCCGGGCAGCAGAGCAGGAAGGCCAAGGCTACCAGGAGGCTCCGGCAGGCGCTTCCCATGGCCAGGCGGAAGGAGGAGTGTCCCGGGCAGCCGAGAGCCAGGGGCCGGGCCAGGACAGGAGAGTCGAGGCGAAGCGAGCGGACGGGTGGGTGTCCTCTGTCCCTGTGTCCGTCCGTCCGTGCCTGGCCGGTGTGCCAGGAAGGCAGAAGAGTCCCGCCTGGCAGGTCAAGGGGCAGGCCACGCCCACAGCCAGCCCCCCTTCCCCCGGCAGAGAACGTGTCCTCCCCCCTCCGGCGGACCCTGAGCCTTGACCCTGACCCTCGCTTGGCCCAAGTCTTCTGGAGGAGCCTCCTCCCTCCCTCCCTCCCTCCCTCAAAAGCCACGTTTTGGCAGCTGAACCCACTCTCCCCACCCATGTTTTGATGATAGCAGCCACGAGGAAAGACTGGCTGACATGGGCAACTCACCAGCCCTGGAGGAGATTCTGGCAAGAAAGACCCTCCCCCCAGGACTGCCCCCCCCAACCCATTCAGAACATAAACACACTCTTGTAAGGGTCATTATTTGCAAAAAAGCAGAGAGTTCCCCTGGTGAACAATAGCTCTCTCTCTCTCACACACACAGTCAGGAAGCTCTTCCTCCCTCCCTCCCTAGAAGCAGAGGCCCCCACCTGGCCTCCTTCTCCTTCCCAGCCAAGGGAGCAACCAAGGGCCCCGGGGACAGCCTCTCCAGGAAAGATGGAGGGAGGGGGCCAGCTAGGCTGGGGCGCTCGCCCGCAACGCCATTCGCTCCCTCCCTCCGCAAAGGAGGCCATGTCCGGAAAAGAGGGACGGAGGGAGAAGAGGGCCAGGTCCTCGGGATTGGACCCGGGGACAGAGCCAGGCACCCTCCCCACACCCAACTCCCCCTTGGCATTCGCAAGCTCCGAGAGTTGGGAGAGAGAGACCCCAGGGGCCGGCCAAATTTTTTTTTTGTTTCAACATTTTTTTTTGTCTGTGATCTGTGCCCCCCCCCCCCTGGCTTGTGCCCCTAAGCCATGGCCTAGGTTGGCCTTATGAGTAATCCGGGCCTGTTTGGTCAGCAAGGACAGCAGCTCAGTGGTTTAACTCACCACACTGCCAGGGGCTGATGCTTTACCAAACCACATTTCCCAAGATTCCATAGGATTGAGCCATGACACTCAAAGTGGTGTCAAACTGCATTACTTTGACAGTGTAGACCAGGCATGGGCAAACTTGGGCCCTCCCTCCAGGTGTTTTGGACTTCAACTCCCACAATTCCTAACAGCCTCAAGCCCTTTCCAAAGCTTTAGGGCTCCGTTTCCATGCACTTTGGAAACGGAGCCCCACGGGAGTCCTACACAGACTATCACATGATGCAAGAGTACTTCTGGAAGGACCCCATGGAAGGTAAAGGTAAAGGTTTTCCCCTGACATTAAGTCCGACTTGGGTGTGGTGCTCATCTCCATTGCTAAACCGAAGAGCCACCGTTGTCCGTAGACACCTCCAAGGTCATGTGGCCAGCATGACTGCATGAAGCGCGGTTACCTATTGATTTACTCACATTTGCATGTTTTTGAACTGCTAGGTTGGCAGAAGCTGGGGCTCCCTGGATTTGAACCTGTGACCTTTTGGTCAACAAGTTTAGCAACTCAGCGGTTTAACCCACTGCGCCACCGGGGGCTTCCATGCAGCACATGGAAACAAAGTCCTAAATATGTCTTCAGGAGTTGGGTGTTACTTAACTCCAAATGGAGAAAAGTGGGAGAAGGTGGGGAAAATATGGATATCGATGACATGGGATTCCTGGCCATCCCAGAAGATGGGGAAAGAAGGAAGGGAACAGGGTAAGACGGTTCCCTCTGTTTCCCCCTCACTCACTGAATAAGGTCCTTAGTGCACTTCAGCAAGCCCTAAATCCAAACCACATCATATGTAAAATTAATTCTCACATGACATCTCTTCAGATATTTACAAATATATATCTTGTCATCACCCAGCCTTCTCTTCTCCATTTGTCCCTTTCTCTCGTGTACCTTCTAACCTTGGTTATTCTTCCTTTTCCAGGCAAGTTTTATGTGGAAACTCCCTCCTTGAGGCTTCTAATAACATTATTGCTGTTAATATCTGTATCAGTTTTTCAGTCTAATTTTTTTTTGTGTGAGGCCAAACGATCTGTTTGATTAAAACATAGGTATTTTTAAAGTGTGGTTAACACAGAGACATTTCTTCTTAAAGCAGAGCAAGAGGGCCCTCAATGCAGATCTGAAACACACCAGGATGGGCTTCATGCTTTGGAGTGGACAGCATAACACCGAATGTTATGAGAACCAGGAATGACCAGATACCTTTCAGCACACCTCTTGAGTTCTTCCAAAGCTTCATTAACATCTAGAAGAGGAATTTTAAAATTTGAACAGTGTCAGGCTCTAGGGCAGGGTAGGGAACCTATGGCTCGGGAGCCAGATATGGCTCTTTTCATGATTGCATCTGGCTCTCCAGAGCAGCTCAGGCCTCAGTTTCCCAGCATGCAGCGGGGAGGACTGACACAAATGTGCCGCCATCGCCGTCTCTTCCTCATCCCCCACGGCTTTTGGGGCCCTGCACCCTCTCGCTGGGGATGGTAGAGCCTGGCGGCTGCGGCGCCTTGTCTTCCTTGCCCTCTGCCACGAGCCTCGGGGGAAGCGGCAGAGGCAGGCCTGGCCCTGGCACCGCGGACCCAGCCTCGCTGCCCCCAGGGGATGCCCAGCTCAGCGCTCTCATCTTTGGGCAGCTCAAGGGCCACTGCCTCTTCAACGCCTGCCTCGCCGACATCAACACCAAGGTCCACCTTAGCCCTGCACCCTCCTCCCCCTCCATCCCTCCCTTCCTTCCTCTTCCTTTCTTTTTTCCTGTCTTTTTCTTTCATTCTTTTTCCTCCCTCTCTCCCTAGCTTCTTTTCTCCCTCCCTCTTCGTTTCTTCCTTCCTTCCTCTTCCATTCTTTCCTTCTCTCCTTCCTTTTCCCTCCCTCTCTCCCCTTCCTTCTTTCCTCCATTCTCTCTCTTCCTTCCTTCCTTTCTCCCTCTTCACCCTTTCCTTCTCCTTCTCTCCTTCCTTGTCCCTCCCTCTCCCCTTCCTTCTTTCCTCCATTCTCCCTCTTCCTTCCTTTCTCCCCCTTCACCCTTTCCTTCTCTGTCTTTCTTTCTTTCCCCCTTCCTTCCTTCTGTCTTCTCTTCCTTCCCAGAGTCCTGAGCATGCCTTTTGCAGAGCCAGGTCTGAAGTGTCCTGTCATTCTGCCGGGGGAATCCTTTTCTCATAGTATGTACATATATACTCACATTTAGTTGAATTCAGTCTTAAAATACATTATATATACTGTATTATATGGCTCTAACTGAAATAAATTTCCAAATATTTTGCTTTTATGGCTCTCTGAGTCAAAAAGGTTCCTGACCCCTGCTCTAGAGACTATTTGAATGTATGACAGCTTTGCTACCATGGCCCACCATGCTTTATTTGCAGAACTTTACAGCAGTATTTCTCAAACTCCGCTCCTCCAGATGTTTTGGACCACAATTTCTAACAGCTGATAAGCTGGATGGGATTTCTGGGAACTGAAGACTAAAACACCTGGAGGAGCAGAGTTTGAGAAACACTGTTTTACAGGATTATTAAAAGACCAGTCCAGATTTCATCCCTAATACTTTAATTGTAACAACGTTCTGCATTACAGTTCTTTTCACATGGTGTTTTTTAAAATCCCTAATGCATTCTTAACATTTTGTTCTGCACTGTTCTACAATGTTATTTTGGATTCTGTGTCCTGCTATCTTGGTACATTCTTGCTTTTTTGGACAAATGTAAAGCATTTAAAAACATAATCTACTAATAGAATAATTGACCTTTCAACTTTTCCAGGCAGTAACTCTTATTAAACTATTGAAAGCTCCGATAGCACATTTAGGCATTTCTTGTCCTCAACGTTGCAGGAGATAATTTTTAAAATAAAGAATATAAAGAAATTATAGAGAACCAAATGGGACTGCAGTAACTTGTAAGTCAATCCTGAGGGTATTTTCCTGCTCTACAATATCCTATTATGAGCTTTAGCCTTTCTGGTAGAATTAAGAATTTGACCCTGATTTGGCCATGGTGGTCCGTGCCGTAGTCACCTGTATGTTGGATTACTGCAATGCACTCTACATGGGGTTGCCCTTGAAGACGGCCCAGAAACTACAGTTGATCCAAAGATCTGCCACCAGATTACTTACGGGAGCGGGTTACAAGGAGCGGTCTACCCCCCTGTTTAAACAGCTCCACTGATTTCCAATAAGTTTCCGGTCCCAATTCAAGGTGCAGGTTACCTATAAAGCCCTAAATGTTTCGGGACCTGCTTAACTCTGCAATTGCATCTTCCACTATGAACCAGTACATACCTTGAGATCATCCAGGAAGGCACTGCTCTCTCTCCCTCCGCCTTCTCAAACATGGTTGGTGGGGATGAGAGAGGGGGCCTTCTCGGGGTGGCCCCCCGGCTCTGGAACTCCCTCCCTAGGGAGATCAGATAGGCTTCCACTCTGTCCTCTTTCTGGAGTCAACCAAAAACCTGGATGCTCAATGTGCTTTCGACTAAGCAGTCCACCAGTAATCTTTTTCTCCCTGACCCTACTTTAAATTCATATACACACAATATTCTAGAGTGGAAATTGTACAGACAAACACAAGCGGAAGCAATAGGATATCAAATATCAAAATTTCGTATAATACATTCTACATATGGATTATATCAACATTATATCGTATCAGGATCTTTGTATTTAAGGCTTTGCCTCCGCGGCCTAACTTACCTTCGGGTCCGCAGGATGCGTCATGTCGGATTATAACCAATTGCTGGTATGTATGATCTGCTCCGTTGCATTCACTTCCACTGTGGAAATTTGGTTGCTTCTGTAATATAGTTATTATGATATTGATGTTCCAGAATATGTGTTATCCTGCGTTACGCTGCCCTACATTGACACCAACCGCCGCTTGAGAAAGCCCCGCAGGGGGCGAAACGGATCGGGCTCGTCATTACACCGTCGCGGCCTCGGCTCCCACCTGCTCCACAAGCCGGCTATCTGCGCACGCCATACAGGATTGTGACTTATGTGGTGAAGCTGGATGAGTATATATCCATTGCAAATGGAAAAGGGATGGACAATGTTATAATTCCCTAAAAGACTTACCTTTTTTCCCTTTCCAGGACTATTTTCCCACATACCTTGTCACCCCACATTGTAATTTGGCTTGTGCTGCATGAGGGATGCCTCATTTGTGTATTTGGGCATTTTGTTGATATAATCCATATGCTTGTGTTTGCCTACTTTAAATTCAGCATTTTACGTTCGGCCCTCTTATTGTTCATCTCAACACTTTGATGATGCTATTCCCAATCCTGTCTACTTTATCTTTGCACCCAATAAATCCTTTTCAGGATTTATTGCACTTCTGGAGCCTGAACCTCAGCAATTTTTCTCTCAGCCATATTGTTTGATATTGTTTACAATTGTATTTGTTTTTATATTTTATCTGTTGTTTTAATTGTGTGTTCTATTTGTAATTTTGGGGCTTGTCCCTTGTAAGCTGCCTTGAGTCCCCTTGGGGAGATGGTTGGCAGGGTATAAAAATTAAGTTATTATTGTTGTTGTTGTTGTTGCCTGTGAATCAGGTTGTTATAAGACTCAAAGCAAAATGATACCTATATTGTTTTAAAATTCTTGTGATTGTTCTTTACATACACATTTTTCAGGACTAGTTCAGTAGTTGTTGATCAGAAAATCACGAGTTCAAAGTTTTCATCTCTATGTTACATTTTCATTTTTTTCTTGGAACTTCAGGAATAGTTTGCCTGGTATGTCAGAGGGCCCTTCCACACAGCCCTATATCCCAAAATATCAAGGCAGAAAATCCCACATTATCTGAGGGTGGACTCAGATAACCCAACTCAAAGCAGATATTGTGGGATTTTCTGCCTTAATATTCTGGAATATAGGGCTGTGCGGAAGGGCCCTGAGACTAGAGCTAAGTTGAAAAAAAACTTTTTGGACTACAGACCTCAGAAGTCCCTAGTTAGCATTAATATGTGAATTGGGATGCTCAGAGTTTTAGGAGAATCAGGAAGAATATAATCCAGGGACTCCCTCTGCACACTTTCCCATACATCCCTGAATCCAGATCTCAAAGACTGGAAAATCCTTCAAGGACGATGTTTCGCTGGTGAAGTGCGAGGGAAGAAGACATCAAAGGAAGGATATAAGTCCCGTTGCAACAGACAGCATAGTGTTGAATAAACCTAGTTTATTGTGTTCAGACTCGGTGGGATTTGTAATCCAACAGCAAACCTTGACTTAGAGCTAGTTCATGTACCCACACTATTTTGGCAGGAAAAGCCTATTAATATAAAGTATGAGAACCAATGTGGGTGTGAAAGACTGCATGACTATTAGCATAAGTTTTGTCTGTGTTGGAGTCCAACTAGTCTGGATTAAAAAAGAAAGGTGAACAGTGCCACTATTTTTGTGCATATCGGAATATCTACTTATCCTAGATAGCTACTAATCTCTCTTTTTTTAGGGATAGTGGGAAAGATGAATCTAATAGAACATTAGTAAGACTTATTCAAAAAACAAGGGCACAGTCATAGTAATGTATTTCATTGCTGGCTGCAATTATAAAATGTGTCCACTAGATGGGAGGATTGGACTGGAATTGTGAATTATTCTAGTTAATCTTTCTAGGGAAAATGCATGTATCAAAGATACTGTATATCTTCAAATGTTTTCGTACCTTGCCACATCTTTGCTAGTGGACCTTCCACAAAGAAATATATACCCCAAGAGTGGGAAGCATTCATTCTTCAGCTTCCCAGAGAGCCAACACTTCTGGGAAGAGTCTTCATATTCACATTTTCCTGCAGAAAATTTTGTTTGGAAATTTTTTTTGCAACACATTACTTTTTTCTGGATCCAAGCCCATAATGACATTTCTGTTTCTAAAGCACGTCTAGAACAGTGTGTACTTCCTTTTTTTAATGTTATGTTTAGGCAATTTTATTCCTTTTTAAAATATGGATATTTTTTTTCGGAGAATGAAGAAAACAACAAGCAACGATAAAACAATTTACTTTTTCCCATTTTACAAAATATGCACTGGGCACATTCAGAAAGACTAGGAAAACAAGGAAGTCCATGTTTTTGTTCCAGTCCTTTCTAGGTTTTTGTGATAGTTGAGATCTATATGATTTTTCCCCATCTTGAATTACTCCCAGGCAAGTCCCAGAATTTACAAGGGCATTTTATTCCCTACCCGCAGACCGTCATTTTGAGAAATATTAAATTCATACACTATTTCTCAAAATGAAATGTCCTTTCCCATGACTAGCTGGCTGTGTTATCTTGTAGTATTGGGCCCGGATCAGTTTGAACTAAAGTAATTTGTAATATTCAGTGGTTCATTTTGTTTAATCCCTGAAAACAGAATAGGGAGGAAGGAACCAGAAAGCAGACCAAAATGAATCAAGAGAGTCAGATTTATCGGCTTTTGGAGAGGATGGAGTTAAGTTTGAGGCAGTGGCCTGCCGAGGGGGCTCCTGGAGAATATGGTATTAACTGTAGTGCTTTCTCTCTTTCCCCGGCAGTGGAAAAGTTCCCTAGTCACCTCCTTCAGAAAAGAGTCCTGCTGGGAACTTGATTTCCCAACAGCAGTTGCATGGGGGCGGGCATTGAAAAGTATCTGAGATCTTCTTGGAGCGTTATGGGAGTTGAAGTTTTTTTCTCTTTCTCTGTCTGACTCTCAGCCAATAAAAGGCCTGGTTGTGTTCATGCTCTGATTGGATTAGAATGGACAAAATTGGTGACTACTATTCCCAGAACCCTTTCTTGTGGTTTGTATTATTATTTTTAATGTTATGGTTAAAAAAATCAGTCGATTGGGAAATCTTTCTGAAATTTGGAAGGCCTGCAGTTGTAAATGGGGTCCAAACTGAGTCAGATAGGCCTTAAAATGGTTGAGGATTGAGCCTTTAAAGTTCCCCATTGTAGCCAATGGGCCAAATCATTGACAAATGAAAACGGCAACACTTCTCCCAATTTGAGTAACTTCCCGGTAAACAGAATGAGAGGCTAGCTGAAAACGGACCCTGAAACGGCATTCTTTTTGGCCAAACTGCACAAGTCTATTATCTTGGAAGTAGCTAAGATTGGTTGCTACCAAGAAACATAATGACAGTTCTCAGGACAGCTGATTCAACAAAGATCAAATGAGGAAAGAGGAATTCTAGCAGTAAAAGAAAATAGTTTGAATGTTTTAACACTTTAACACTGACTATAATTCGTGTATCATTATTATTATTATTATTTTAAAGGCTAAGTGGAAATTGATAATAAATCAATGTCTGAATTGCAGCAGAATCGGGGTGATATGACTTCTATTCAACACTCCCGCAATGAGTCGAGCTGCAGCATTTTGCACTAGCTTAAGTTTCCGGATTACCGGCAAAGGAAGATCAATGTAAAGGGCGTTACAGTAGTCCAATCTCGAAATGACCATTGCCTGGATTACCGTAGCCAGGTCATTCCTGGTGAGGTAGGGCGCCAGCCACCTAGCCTGCCGCAAATGGTAGAATGCAGATCGGCTCACGAGGCGACCCAGCCATATGATCTCCATCTTCGATGGGTTCAAAACAGGTAAAAACAAAACAAAAAGAATTGGAAAATCTCACTATTTCCAGGGACTTTTTCCTTTCTAGGTAGATCTGTTATTAAGTTCCATAACGAATTCTATAAAGAATCATAGTTTAAATTGAAACTTTGAAGCTGTGAGGAAGATTTAGAAAGAAGTCAAAATAAAAGATATATCCTGCCTTTTTAAAAGACGATGACTCAAGATAGCATAAAGTTAAAACAGATACAGCATTCAAATTCATATTTGGGGAGGGGGGGGAGTAAAAAATAATTAAGCTAACAATAGAATTAAAAGCAATTACAAGCTTGATCAGTCCCAACAGTCCCTTAATCTTCCTTTCTTGCGCTTTTATAAATTAATGACATCCTGCAACTTCCTTATATCGTGCATATGGTACCTAATAATCTCCCATGATCAGCAAATACAAAGTTCTTGCACTGTATGCAACCATAAGAAGAGAATGAACTGTGGTAGGATTTTATCAGCTAAACCGATATTAGAATTAATTCTGGAATGCAAGGTAATTTTTTTACCTTCTTTCTATCCTTGCTCTTCCACTTATGCTTTGTACTTTCATCATAAGTTTTTTAACAAAGTGTTTGCTTGTGTCTTCAAACAAAACAGTGCATCTATCAATATCCTTTATGTATTCAAGCTTTTTATTTTATTCATTGTCTGTTTTTTTTCCTGATGGAACAGCACATTCCCACTCAGGGATATTTCATTAAGTTCAATAGGTTTTACTCCTAACTGCGTGTGTCTACAGGTGTAGCTACACTGTAGAATTAATGTTGTTTGGCACCGTGTTCATTACCATGCCTGAATATGTATTAAGGAAAAATTACAGTGGCAAGGGGAAGGATTGTTCATGGGGGATGATAACCATAACATATTGGACATTAAGTTCAGCCATAAAGAAATGGAGCTTATACTGATAAATGTTTACATCCCACCAGTCACATCCTCCTTTGCCAAAAATTTAGCAGTAAAAGTGGTATCAAACTACACTAATTCTACAGTGCAGATGTACCCTAAGACTAAGATTAAGTAGAGCATTCACTCTCTACTCAAACTGAGGAGAGAGTGAATGTTTCAACAGTCCCAACTTAGCAGTGACAGTCCCAATTAATCTTTGTCATCTCATGTTTTCAGGAGCTTCAAAAATGGTCCAAACAGGATTTCTCCCAAATCGAAGGATGAGGGATAATTTAAGATCATTACTTAACTCAATAGAGTACTATGAGAATAATCCACAGAAGGAAGTCGGCCTGTTATTTCTAGACGCCGAAAAGGCATTTGATAATGCTAATTGGGACTTTCTGAAACAAATTTTAGTGGAAAAAGACATGAGATTTTCCTTCAAGAATGCTATACAGGCAATTTATTCCAACCAATCGGCGAATATATTAATTAACGGGCAAAACACAGGCAAAATAAACATCCAAAAAGGGACACAACAAGGATGTCCCCTGTCTCCTTTATTATTTATATTGATGTTGGAACTTCTATTGGAAACGATAAGGAAAGACTCGAACTTAAAAGGGCTGAATGTGCGCAAAGAAGAACATAAAGTCAAAGCGTTTGCTGATGACATCCTGTGCATTATTGAAGATCCATTGACAACACTCCAATATTGGATGGAGAAGATAAAGCAGTTCGGAGAAGTGGCGGGATTGAAAATCAATTACACAAAGACCAAAATTATAACTAAAAATATGAGAAAAGAGAGGAGAGAAAGACTTCAAGTCTTATCCAAATGTGCCATGGTAAATAAAGTAAAATATCTGGGAATCCAAGTCACAGCTAAAAATAACCAACTGCTCAAAAACAACTATGAGCAGACCTGGAACAACATAAAAAAAATGAAAGAATGGAAATTTCTCAATCTAACATTAACAGCAGAATTGCTTCCATTAAAATGAACGTATTACCGAAAATGCTGTTTCTTTTTCATAATATTCCAATCTTAAGAACCAATCATCTCTTCAACATCTGGAGAAAAGACATACTAAGATACCTTTGGGAGGGAAAGAAGCCAAGAATAAACTACAAGACTCTCATGGACAGTAGAGAGAGGGGAGGATTGTCACTGCCAAATTTAAAGATATACTATGAGGCGGCTGCCCTATGTTGGGTAAAGGACTGGGTAAAATGATCCAGTCTCCCCATCCCGCCCCCTACACTTCTATCTTTTTGACTTGCTTATTTCAAAGGCTGCAAACATGAATCAAAATGCAAAAGTAATTCCCACTCAACTTTGTTAGAAGTGCAGCTAAGCACTATTTATTTATTTATAGTGTCAGGAGCAAATGAAACAGTTGTATTGCATTAAAAACAAACAAGCAAACAAAACAAGCTAAGCACTGAAGAGTCAGGAATGACACAGAGAGAGCAGCAGCAATAGGCTCAGGCTGGTTCCAGACAGGCCTTTATCCCAGGAGAATCCATGGGTTGTTTTTTTAAAAAAACCAAAACCCACAGATTTTCCTGGGGCCTGTTCACACCCACCCCAGAAAGTGCACGCTTTCTGGGGTAGGTGTTCAGACATTCTCTAGAGACTACATAACCCCTTCCCCCAAGTCCTCAGACCACTTAGAAAAGTAATAAAAACTTACATATCCTCCATTACAAGCCTCAGTCGCTTCTCCTGATGTGTAGAAATGACGTGGCAGGAGAGTTGGGGGGGGGGAAGCGATTTTTCTCCCCCACTCCCCGGTCTCCTGGTGTGTCATTTCTACAAACCAGGGTTTTCAGGACTGTTCAGAACGTTCTCTGGACAACCCCTCCTTTATTGCAGTAGATCCCACAATAAAGGCCCTTTCTGGATGGGCCCTTATATAGTTTGAGTGAATTCAAGTCTCTTCCCTTCTTGCCTACCTATCCTGCCCCTCTGTGATGTAACCTAATATTCTTAGGGATGTTTTTCTATCTCTTCTCTTCCCTAGAATGAAGCTAAATTAAATTAATACCTGAGTAGCTTTCCCATAGAATGGAATTCCTATACTAAAGTTTTTAGTTTGTTTTGCCAAGCCATCGGTGTACTTCCTCCTTAATGAGGACTTCAAACTGCTTTATGTGCCCTCTGTCAAAAATCAGCAAGATAGAATAGGAAACATTGATTTTCGCAGTAGATTCTGACAAAAGCAACCTATTACCGATTCTCCTAGCCATGCTTGGCCACAACATGTCTATTATACCCAAGGGCAGTGGTTCTCAGCCTTCCTAATGCTGTAACCCCTTAATACAGTGTTTTATGTTGTGGTGACTCCCAACCGTAAAATTATGTTCGTTGCTACTTCATAACTGTAATTTTGCTATTAATTGCAATTATTAATTGCAGTTATTAATTGCAATGTAAATATCTGGAATGCAGGATTATTTTCATTCACTGGACCAAACTTGGCACTAATACACAATAAGCCCAAATTTTAATACTGGTGGCGTGGGGGGTGGGTGGGTTTGATTTTGTCATTTGGGAGCTGTAGTTGCTGGGATCACCTACAATCAAAGAGCATTCTGAACTCCACCAATGGTGGAATTGGCTCTATCTTTGCACACAGAACTCCCATGACCAACAGAAAATACTGGAAGGGTTTGGTGGGTATTGACATTGAGTTTTGGAGTTGTAGGTCACCTCCATCTAGAGAGCACTGTGGACTCAAGCAATGATGGATCTGGACCAAACTTGGCACGAATATTCAATATGCCCAAATGTGAAAACTGGTGGAGTTTGAGGAAAATAGACATTGACATTTTTTAGTTGTAGTTGCTGGGATTTATAGTTCACTTACAATCAAAGAGACCCTTGAACCCCACCAATGGTAGAATTAGACCGAACTTCCTACACAGAACCCACATGACATGTACAAACTATATAAAGATTTTGCAGAGCTTCGAAATGTTACTATTGTTTTATAGCTCCCAAAATCACACAAGCAGCATGACCTTTGGGAGCTGCAGTCCCTTCAGATTAATGTTTCTTAGCTCTGGGATTGCGCTGTTTTAATTCCATTGTTCATATTTATGTTGTTTATATTTTTGTTAAAGCAGTGACTGGGAAATGAGACGTAGAATATATATAGTAATTTGTCTTGTGGTGGAATTCATTTCCTAATGTTTTCTCCTTCACTGATCACTGGCTGGTTGTACTTTGATTAAAGATATTCATCCCAGCATCTGAGGGAGAAATGTGATTACTCTTGACTACAAATAAAGCAGTAGTGCATTATGACATATTCATGTTCAATACCAGTGCCGCTGAATTTGAAAGATACTCATTTGTTACTCCTAAGCATTTTGTTTTCTTAAAATATCATAATGTCAAATCTACAGCACAGCCTTAGGCTTATATCATACCGGTTTGTAAACTTTTATTTCCATTGTTGTATTTTAAAATGCTACTATATAGATTTAAATTAGTGGCGTCTTAATTGCTGTTGTTGACTGCCATCAACTTTGACTTGTCACTATATCAGCTCCCCGGGATATTGCAGGATTTTGGAATTCTGGATAAAGATGCTTCATCTGTACTTGTCTTTGTTTTGATTCCAAGGGACAAGCAAGCTTTTTAGGCTAGGCCAACCAACTTGAATGTATCATGCCATTAAGGTGTTTTTGTTGTTGTTATTTTTACAATAGATACCAAATAGAAACCCAACAGATACAAAAAGTGAAGATTTTAGCAGATATTTCACATCAAAATTTTATCCACTAAGGGTCACTGTGGAGCTGCATGATATACCTGCATTCTATGGCATTTTAGTCATTATCATGTTCTGAAAACATTGAAACAAGTGCCTTTTGCAAGGCAGTATGGCCTCCTTATCCACAAACTGGATATCCAATTACCCAAGCTCTTAGAAATCCCCTCAAAACATTTGTGGGCCTCCCTAGGGCCTCCAGTGGTGTTATACAGTATTTTTCTCACCCAAGTACAGTCAAAATATATTCAATATTATCCACAGTTTCAAGTATCCACAAGGAATCTTGGAACATATCATTTGTAGATATGGGAGCCTTACTGTACAGGTTTTTGACAAACTTTTCATCAGATAACATTGTTAAATATTTTCCATTAGAGTCTTAATGTACAAACAATATTACTGAGCAATACATCCTCTAATTCTGGTCCTTGGAACCCTCAGGACTAGTCTCTATCATGCTTGCCAATATAGGGTCAGGGCCATCATCCCAAAGCAGACAAGAAGGTAAAGGGAGTACTACATTGACCAGCAGTAAAGAAAATCTTGAAGCATCTTTTAAGAGTCATTTTATCAGCTGTGGAGTGGTATGGTGTAGTGGCAGCATTATGCTTCTGTACACCAGCCTCCCTAATCTAGTATGTTTATGTGACTCAGGGTGTATCTATAGTGTAGAATGAATGAAGTTTGGCACCACTTTTACTGCCATGGCTCAGAGTTATAGAATTCTGGGATTTATATTTTGGTGAAACATCAGCACTCATTAGCAGAGAAGGCTAAACACTTCAGTCACCATGATTCCATAGTACTGAATTAAAATGTGTTGAACCGCATTAATTATACAGCGTAGATGCACCCTTAGTCTGCTTGTAGAGTAGTTGCCAGTAGGGGTGTGCATAATGCTGTTTTTCAAAACAGGATCCAGGAAATCTTGCAGTTTTGGAAACCAAATCTCCAGGAACGAACTGGACAACAGGGCTTGGTTTGATTTGGCCAAAATGGAACACATGGCTGCCAAAATGCTTTCGGCAGTTGTAATTCCATTTTATGTGTGGCACCTTGAGTACTTTGCTGGCTGCCCCAAGTTCCTTCGGGGAGATAGTGGTGGGGTATAAATTTTTTATTATTATTATTATTATTATTATTGGTTCTACCCAAGACAGGAAATCCATCAGGATGAGGAGATTGAATAAAGTGACAGATGAAGCAACATTTTGAAAACCTGCCAAGGTAGAAGGTAGGCCACGGTTTATCTGAATAGTTCTCTGCCACTTGGTGAATTGTATGGTATGTTAATTGTTTGTTTGTTTATCTGTTTATCTATTTCATCAGTTAATTTGTTCATTTATTTGTTCAGCAATCATCTCATTTATATTCCACTTCTCCTCCAAAGAGTTCAAGCTAATATACCCAGACCACCACTTGATTTTATAGCAACCCTGTGGGATAGGAAAGAGTGAGAAATGCTTTGTGCTTCATGACCAAATGAAAATTTGAAGCCCGCTTTTCCCAGTCCTACCCCAAAATTCAAACCATGACACCCTTTCAAGAGAATGGATAAAGTTTGGCTCTAGGTGGATGTCACCTCCTCCTCCTGAACACATGTTGATGCCCACCAACAAAAACACGAAGTGACTCCAAACAGGATGTGCTTTTTTCCCCTGCAACTTTTTTGAGGTGAGGAATCACTATGTTTCATATTAAACTGTTGCCTGTCCTCTTCACTATTCATACAATTTCACATTACGAGAAGTTTATTCATTCATTTATTTATTCAATGTGTATTGCCCCCTTTCCCCCAGTATGGGGCCACAGGCAATAGTGATAGGGAGAATATTCAAAATTATTCTAAAAATGGCCCAAAAGGATGTTTCTTTAGTGCCAAAAGTCCTGGTAAAAATCTGAACTGATGAGAATGTTTGCAACTTGAAACTTATTTGTCTATGGTTGTTTATGACGAAATAGTGTTTTTCTATACACAAAATTACATTGGGGGGAGGGGGACGACACTGTTTCTGCACAAACAATTACGTACATTATTTTTTCACACAGAATAAGTCTTGAATTTCAAATAGTATTTGAAAAGTGTAGTCTTTGAATGCTTTCTCAATAGGCTCAGGATATGCTTTTATTTGCCTATGGCCCAAGAAGAAAATAGTGGTAGTAACTCTCCTAGGTCTTCAATAGTTTGTTTGATTTTATTATCAAGTGTGAATGTTTTGTTGTTTTACTAGTTTAGACCTAACAGATTTACTAATATTTGTCTCTTCACTGGGGCTGGATTTTTAACTGCGAGTTTTCACCCAGAAGAACACAAGAACCGAGGGGCAAAGTCATGGTGAAAACAATGGAGACTAGGAAAGAAAGAAAAGAAATTCACAGAAGAAACTTAAGGAAACTGTGGGGCAGGAAATTAAGGAAAGCAAAGACACAACTTAGATTTCAGGAATGGGAGATAAAAATGCTCCAGAATGAGTCCAGATGTTTCACAGCAATCTAGATCATTGAAGCAGCTCAAGACAGATAAAATGCTTATTTACTACTGAAGAACCTGTGAGGAAGCAGAACTCTATTTCCACTTTGAACAGATTCTCACTGTTAGACTCAGAGGAGCTCCCAAGCACCTGAGCCCTCTTAACTTTTCTCAACTAGCACTGAGGCACATGGTAATGATTTGTCTTTGGGGCCAAGTGAGATTGAACTTGCCCTTAGACGAAGAAAGTGCTTTGCAGCAGCAGCAACAGCAACAAGACCCCATACAAGATTTTAGTACATGCCAGTAATTCTTGACTGCACAGTTATATCTATTTTGGAACAGATAATTAAAATAAATAGCCATCTAACCAACATTAAACAATCTTTTGAGGCTTTTTATGCTGAATCACCTGGAAAAGCTCCAAAGCTTAGCAAATTCCTCTGGCTCAGTCTCCCAGTGGAGGAAAAATAAAATTTAATGAAGGAGATAGGGATGGGAATGGGCTGACACACAGGTGTGAGAACAAACTAAGACAAGGTCAGTCTTCACAAAGAGCAGACAATGGAGATTTTACTCAGATTTTACAAATGTAGCAAATTAATTTCCATGTTGTGCCTAACAAGACTAACAGGAACTGCTGGAACACACAAAGAGTGACAAGATCCTCTTTCAGTAAGATCTTGAGAGTCCATCCATATTCCATTGATATTACTGCCACAGAACAGCTCACCTATTTATTATAAGAGGTCTAATAACTGTTTAAAAATCCACTATGCTTCTTCATTTCAAATATTCCCTGCTAGGGTTTTCTGTGAGCTTGCAGCATGCTCATTAATTACCCCAAAGATAACCTTCAGAACAGCTAATGTTAAGCAAAACAATGCCACCACACACAACTTGGAAACTGGAGCACAACCTTAATCCCCTTTCTCTCTAAAGCAAACTCCTGACAGAAACCCTATGGAAGCTGCAAGTGATATCATGGAAGTAATCTGAACCCATTTCTACAGCAGACGGAGTTTCAGATTACTGCCTGCCTGAAATCATTTTGGAAAACTGTTTGCTTGTGTGTTCAGAACCCTCTAAAACAGTGGTTCTCAACCTGGGGGTCCCCAGATGTTTTGGCCTTCAACTTCCCAAAAATCCTAACAGCTGGTAAACTGGCAGGGGTTTCTGGGAGTTGTAGGCCAAAATATCTGGGGGCCCACAGGCAGGGGCGGTTCTTAGCGGAGGCCAATTAAGCGGTCGCCTCACGGCGCCACGTGGCAAAGGGCGTATCCAGGGCCGGGCGCCACGCCCCCAGGGGCGCCGGCAAGGTGGGAGGAAGGCTCGCGTAGGGGCGAGAGAAGTGGGCAGAGGCGGCCACCGTTCTAGTCCCCTTGCCCCAGCGCGTCTCCTCCCTCTGTTGCCGGCGCTGCTGCTGCCGCCAATGCACGTGGAGCGAGGGAGGAGGAGAGGGAGGCTGCGGTCCGATAAACCCTGACTTGGTGGCTCCCTCCTCCCATGCACTCATCTTCTTCCCCTCACACCGCTCTTTCCCCTCCCTTCTGCCTCGTGCGCTTTCCCCTCTTCCCTTCTGCCTTCCACTAGCTCGCTCGCTCTCTCTCTACCGCTGTAGGCCAAAACATCACGGAGGAGGGAAAGGGAAAGCTCCCTTCTTGGAGCTGCTCTCCTTCAGAAGCCCAGGCACTGGCCCGCCCTCCAGGCAGCACTCATATGGCAGGAATGCCAATCAACACCAAGCCCCACCTCAGTCTCACAACACTTCCGCCTTCTCTAAGGTAGCCAAACCCCACCCCACCCCTCCTAGAGGGCCAGCGGGCTACTGCTGCGGGGGAAGGAGGAGGAGGCTGAGGTGAGCGGAGGGAGGGTCAGAAGAGGCCCACCCATCATTATTTGAGTCCACAGTGCTCTCTGGGTGTAGGTGAACTACAACTTCCAAACTCAAGGTAATGCCCAGCAAACTCTTTCAGTACTTTCTGTTGGTCATGGGAGTTCAATATGCCAAGTTTGCAAGAGTTCAGGATGCTCTTTGATTGTGTGTTAACTATAAATCCCAGAAACTGTAACTCCCAAATGTCAAGGTCTATTTTCCCCAAACTCCATCTGTGTTCACATTTGGGCATATTGAGTATTCATGCCAAATTTGGTCCTGATCCAACATTATTTCAGTCCACAGTGATCTCTGGGTGTAGGTGAACTACAACTTCCAAATTCAAAGGTCAATTCCCAAGCAAACCCTTTCAATACTTTATGTTGGTCATGGGAGTTCAATATGCCAGGTTTGGTTCAATTCAATTGTTGCAAGAGTTCAGGATGCTCTTTGATTGTGTGTTAACTATAAATCCCAGAAACTACAACTCCCAAATAACAAAATCAATTTTTTGACCGATGGTCCCTCCTTGGGTTAGTATTAGTATGTTTTGTGGCCAAATTTGGCAGCAATTTGTCCAGTGGTTTTTGAGTTATGTTAATCCCACAAATGAACATTATATTTACATTTATATTTAGAGAGAGAGAGCACGCACATCACAGGGAAGCATGTCTGTGTAGGAGGGTGGGTCAAAAGAACATCACTGCAGACTGAAGACTGAGAGGAGACATGATAGCCCTATAGAACAAGCCCTATGAGGAGCGGCTTAAAATGCTGGGCATGTTTAGCCTGAAGAAGATAAGGATGAGAGGAGACATGATAGCCATGTATAAATATGTGACAGTAAGTCATAGGGAGGAGGGAGCGAGCTTGTTTTCTGCTGCCCTGGAGACTAGGATGCAGAACAATGGTTTCAAACTACAACAAAGGAGATTCCCCTTGAACATTAGGAAGAACTTCCTGACTATGAGAACTGTTCAGCAGTGGAACTCTCTGCCTCAGAGTGTAGTAGAAGCTCCTTCTTTGGAGGCTTTTAAACAGAGGCTGGGTGGCCATCTGTCTGGGGTGCTTTGATTGTGATCTTTTTGTTGTATGAAGGCAGAAGGTCCTTGGACTAGATGAGCGATGGGCAACCTTTTGAGCATGGTGTGTCAAAATTCGCCAAAAAACCAAGCATAATTTGGGTGGTGTGTCACTTCAAGAAAAACCCATAATTTTGCAATATTTAGTTTAAATAATGGTAGTATGGACTCAGATATCCCAGTTCAAAGCAGATAATGTGGGATTTCCTGCCTTGATATTCTGGGATATAGGGCTGTGCGGAAGGGCCCCCAGATCATCAAGGCAGGAAATCCCACATTATCTGCTTTGAACTGGGATATATGGCAGTGTGGACTCAGATAACCCAGTTCAAAGCAGATATTGTGGGGTGTCCTGCCTTGATATTCTGGGGTTTAGGGCTGTGTGGAAGGGCCCCAGATCATCAAGGCAGGAAATCCCACATTATCTGCTTTGAACTGGGATATATGGCAGTGTGGACTCAGATAACCCAGTTCAAAGCAGATATTGTGGGGTGTCCTGCCTTGATATTCTGGGGTTTAGGGCTGTGTGGAAGGGCCCCCAGATCATCAAGGCAGGAAATCCCACATTATCTGCTTTGAACTGGGATATATGGCAGTGTGGACTCAGATAACCCAGTTCAAAGCAGATATTGTGGGGTTTCCTGCCTTGATATTCTGGGGTATAGGGCTGTGTGGAAACGTCCTGAGAAGGAAGGAAGGTGAATAGATACAGATACACACACACACACACACACACACAAAGAGAATAGTAAGAGGGCAGGGGAAAGGGTGAGAAGGAAGGTGTGTGTGTGTGTCTATATCTGTATCTATTCACCTATACATATGGCATGGGCGAACTTTGGCCCTCCGTGTGTTTTGGACTTCATCTCCCACAATTCCAAACAGCCAGTAGGAAGTCCAAAATACCTGGAGGGCCAAAATTTGTCTATACCCCCCACACACACATATATATATATATATATATATATATATATATATGTGTGTGTGTGTGTGTGTGTGTGTGTGTGTGTGAGTGATTGGTTGGGGGGGGGGGGGCGCCAAAATACTGTTCGCTTACCATTTAAAATTACCTAGATCCGGCCCTGCCCACAGGTTGAGAACCACTGCTTTAAAAGAACCTGTCCATTTTAAAAATAAAGCATAGCTTCAACGTGCCTTAAAAATTAAGACCCTTCTTTTATTAATTATATTGCTAAATTGATACATTATTGTTTCAAGAGACATGGACTTGTGAGGACTTAGGACCTCATCACACGCAGCCAGGGCTCGGTCCTACAACGCTTCCAGAATGGGGCTAGGATGGACCCCGCCGGAGCCCATCACATGATGCAGGGATACTTCTGGCAGTGCTCTACCCTGGCAGTGTCATAGGATGAAACCATGAAAACATGGGTGGTTGCCCGTGTTCTCATTATCTAAGTTGGGGAAGCTGCGTAGTGACAGTGTCCCCCTTGTTATGGGGAAGCATGCAATGTGGGGTGCTTTCCCATACTGCCTGATGGATTTGCCCCATGGATGACCCTGCTATCCCCAGACTTAAGGACCACAATGTGATGAGGTCCTTAGAGTTAAATTATTTTGCCACTTGCACACTAAAGATTTTACCTAATAGAAATTTGTTAAATCACCTAAAGTGAGGACTTTAGGTGAGTTAAAATATTTATTTCCACCAAGCATCAGGGTACTATCATCAGGCTTGATCCTTACCAAACATACTAGGCGTGGCCCTCACAGCTGTGTCATCTCACTCGAAGCCAGCAGCAGATAAAACAGCCTGCACTGGACCAAGAGCCTGCTTTGCAATCCAACTGTGTTAAGCCAATCAATAAGATCTTGGCACTATAGGACTTTTGGCAGCATGGATAGAGACACTTCACCATCATGAGAAAAAACACCCCCATCTGTCTCGCCAAGGACCTCATACCACAGTTTATAACCCACCCACCCCCCACCCCCCATGAAGACCTGGGTTGCCTTCCTATGCCTAAACAGTATTCAGAGGACTCCTTAATTGGGGGGATCTGCGAATCTCTGGGAGGGCATAAAGAATGGGGCTGGATGCTATGGGGAGGCGGGAGGGGGATGGTAACTAGACCAAAATAGGTCCTTTTTAACTTGTGGAATTGTGCAATATAATAATTTTATTCGGCCAGCACCTTAAACACTTTGATTCGGACACCACCTCAGCCCTGTGGATTTGTAAATGTCTTTTTACTCTTAATGTTTTGACTATTTGCTATTATTAGATCTAGTAGTAAACATGTTCTAAATGGCAATGTAGACTCATATAATCCAGTTTAAAGCAGATAATCTGGATTCAGAAACTGTATTAAATGGCAGTGTAGATGGGACCTTAATCTAATGCCTAACACTATGGGTAGTTAGAATAAGGGGATCAAGCCTGGTGATAGTATCCTGGTGATTGGTGGAAATAAATATCTTAACTCACCTAAAGTCCTCACTTAGATCCATTCATTGCTGTGGTAATAGTTGTTGTTATTGATGTATATTGTTACTATTATTTTTGATGTATATTTACCCGCTCACCAGTCAAGATGGACTAAAAAGGGTTGGAGGAATACATTACTAAACAAACTGTATTATACCCAGAAACCCTTATCATTACAGAGAGACCTTAATTCACAGACCAGGCAGAACAGTGGGACATTTTTTTTCCTGATTTCCATTAAATTCATCCATTTCCAATAAATTTTCTTTTTACCCAATAGGTAATCAAAGGGCAATAGATGTAATGATGTGGGACTGTGCCTTCCACGCATGACAAATAAGTCCGATTTTAATGAAAGAACAGAAAGAGACAAAATGGGATATTTACTTTCCTATCAAGTAACTAAACTTCCACAATTGAATACATGTTAGTTTATATTTTAGACATTAAAATGCTGGTGGTGGCTCCTGCCCACACAATATGTAGATTTCATGTATATATTGCATTTTATGTCACCTTGTCTCATGTGCCTTATGGTAAGAATTGTCTTCTCTTTTATGATGGTAATAAATTAGTGATTGATTTACTCAGCAAATTAGCAATGAGTTTACTTCCTTGTTAATTAAAGGCATCCCAGACCTAAACAGATAGGGAGGAGACTGAAACACCTAGCAATCTCCCCACAACCTTTAGGGAGGTTTTGAGTGAGTTTATTTAAAAATGGGACTTGAGGGGCTTCACGTCTTCCATGACTTCCTTTTCCCATTCCTGATCTGTGAACTAGGATTACATCTAAATTTCAGAAAACATGTAAAATGCAGAGTCTTTTAAAGAACTTGTGTTCTGGTTGTGTTCTGGTATTTCATAGAACAAAGGCATGGGACCAGATTGCAGCTCCCAACATCTCTCACCCTTGGCTATGCTGGATGTGGCTGACAGGACACACAGCTCAACCCAGAGAGACGCATTTTTCCACTCTTGTCAATAACAATAAATGTAGCAACTTCACCATGTAGTGATCAATCATGCATATATCTGACACAATATAATAGCATAACATCTACATGTGATCATATAGAATAGAATGTGTTCATCAGAGTAACAAAGTATTGTAGTGACATACTTTAGTAACAACATATAGTATATCTAATAAAAATATAGTAACATACAAAAAACTTTTTCTCCTCTAATCTATATAAATAAAAATGTAATGTTCGTTTGTGGGATTAACATAACTGAAAAAGCACTGGATGAATTTACACCAAATTTGGACACTACACCTCTAACAGACCAATGAGTGACCATTATTCATACACCCCCCCCCCCAGACACACACAAAAATCAGTGGAAATGATTTTAAAATCCCCCAAAAACGAAATGACGATACAGCACATGTGTGAAAATGACTCCCCCCCCCAATGCCCGTGCTACAGTGACATTGGAAGGCTGCAGCCCTCAGTGACCCACAGCAGTTCGGCCCCCAGTCCTGTGACCCCAAAGATGGTGGCAGTTGGGAGGAGCGACAAACAGACCTGAGGGCGAGTGAGGGCACAAGGAAAGTGTGTGTGTGTGTGTGTGTGTGTGTGGGGGGGGGGTAGTCCCTCACCTCGAACATGAGCAACTAGGGAAACTTCACAAGCAGCTCAGATCATGCATCAAGCTCGGGCCACTATCTACAGGCATTGTGGTGGTCATCTGGTTGGCTGTCTGTCTGGCCACAAACACTGCACAGTTCTACTTAACCCCTTGCCTGCAAGTCTGGGTGCTTCCACAGAGCCCATTATTCCATGAACATTCACAAATGTTCCTGAGGCCCTATTTACAGATGCCTATGTAGATGTCCAGATGTTCTTTGGGAACTTCAGGAAACACCTGGATACTCTTATCCCCTCCCCAAAAGCCCCCCAAAGCCTTTAAAAACAAAAGAACTTACCCAGCCTCTATTAGAGAACTACCGGAGCTCTCCTGATGCATAGAAATTATGCAACAGGAGAAGGGGGGTGATTTTCTTCCTCCTCCCCCCTTTATCCTGGCGCATCATTTTTATGTGCCAGGAGAGCTCTGGCAGCCCCCTAATAGAGGCTGGATACGTTCTTTTGTTTGGGGGGCTTTTGGGGAGGGAATTGATGTTCTCACGTTTTTCCAGGCTAATTTAGCCCAGAAAGCCATGGGACTACTGACTGGAAGTAGTGCCCATGGAATAAACACACTAACAAATTTGGGATTTGGGAGCTGTAGTTTTACAAGCTCTTTAGCCTTCTCTGTGAAAAGATAATAGGGTGTCCCACAAATTGAAATTACCAGAATTCAATAGCACTGAACTATGGCAGTTAAAGTGGTGTCAAACTACTTTAATTCTACAGTATAGCTGCATCCTGGACCTTCCTTGGGATGGTGTCTCAGTTATACAACATTTATTTCAGACATATTCACTGTAGAGCAGCAATATTTTGCCGGGAAGTCTAAAGACCTTGTAAAACTACAACTCCACTGATTCCATAGCATTGAGCCATGGCAGCAAAAGTAGTCCCAAATGGCATTAATTCTACAATGTAGATGTACTTTTCATGTCAACATTGCTATCTCTTTGGTTCAAGGTTAACACTATGCTTTTACCATTTGCCTTTGAAGGCATATTATAATGAGATGCCTTTACAAATTACATTTACAGGTCGCAATTCATCATCTGTATTCATAATCCAACTTTCCCATAACCAAGAAATTATTGAGATACTTTCTGCTGCCTGAAAATAGAACTGTTAACACAATTGGGGATCCACTGAATTATGGGGAGGCATAAAGATTACCACAAAAATGTGGTCACAGGGAAGCACAGAATTTCTTTTTAACATTTAATGTATGCACCAAATTGAAATATAACAACATACGCTCATTTATAGAAGCCTTTTCTCTAGAAGATTGCCAGTCATAGCAGGTATTTAGAAAATAATGCAATGGCTTTGGCTT
The DNA here is from genome assembly GCA_030556195.1 of Anolis apletophallus. Classification (NCBI taxonomy): domain Eukaryota; kingdom Metazoa; phylum Chordata; class Lepidosauria; order Squamata; family Anolidae; genus Anolis; species Anolis apletophallus. The sequence continues at coordinate 194,805,946 of JARBWK010000003.1, forward strand.
TAGATTAAGCAAATTTTGAGAGAAGGAGCATACCTATTTACTGTATTTTATGTTCATTATAAAGAGCATACTGTTTCGCAGATGTAGCCTTTGGGATTAGAGTTTAGATCTAAGCTCCAATAAATAAGTAAGTAAATGTGTGTCGATGCCAGAGATGGAAATGTTAGCTCTCTCAGCCTGAGAAAACATTGTCAGGTTTCATAACCTTCTTCTCCTGCACTTAATGACTGCCTCAGGACAATGGGGAATTCCTTGTCACTTGTGTTAGATCAGAAGTCCTGATGACAGATTGACATGGGATGGAAGAATCGAAATCTGTATTTAAAGAACTGCACTAAATGATCATGCTCAAAAAAGGTTAGATCTGCTCTAGCTGTGAATAAAACAATACCGGGGTGCATTAATGGTTTGCCATTGGGAGTCCAAGAAAAAAAGTAAAATAACCACAGTCTATTTTTAGCAGCAATGCAAATAGCCTAAACCTTAATGTTAATGGATAATGGCTATATTCCATTTGTCTGCAAAATAAGACCATGTCTTTAGGTAACAGCAGACAATCCTGACAGGAATTGCTAAATAAATTCTGTGTCTCTGTACCATCTCAGCAGTTGCTTCAACACATTAAGTGCCTTGACCTACATCTCTCTTCGGTACTCTCTCTAAATGCACCATCTTTATATGCTGCTTAGTGACATAACAATGCATTGGCATGGTTAATCAACCTAGAAAAGTACTTCTTCTGACATAGTGCATAAACAGGTCAGCCATGCATTTGGTTCAACAGAACCTTCAATGGTGGGGGAGCTGCATTTGTTCTGCCGTGATTCATAAATTCAGAAACCTTCAGACCCAAAGGGATTACATTGATCACCTGGTCTAACCCTTTCCACAAGAATAGACTATACAAATCCCCCTGCTGTTCCAACACAAGATGAACACATGCTGGGTCTTTATTTATTTGATTTTCATCTTAGCCTTCCTGCAGGACATTTGTGGCTCTTGCATTTTTCTTCATAGAAAACATATAAGAAAGACTCAGTTGACACTGGCTCAAATTACCCAGTTAGCTTCATGGCTAAAGGGACTTTTAAAAGATGGCTATTGGACAGCCTGGTATAATCACCCCATGATGCTGGGTTGCTTTGCTCAGCTGTCCAAGCAATCAGAGTTTGGTATATTCCAATACTTATATCATTACTAATGTCATTCAAAAAGTGAATTCATTGCACTACTTAATAAGTGGCTTGTTACTTTTTGCATTATTTACCTGTTACTAGAAAAACATTCGAACCTTAAGGCTTCCATAGATTTCTAAAATGTGTGTTAAAAGTAATTCTAAAGTACTGTTTGTTTTCCATATATGCACCAACATAGTGCTATAATTCCAATGCATTTTATTTTGCCAGTATGTCCTCATTTGCACCATCATCCCAGATTGTTATGGATTGTTATGGATTACCCATCAATTCCTTATTTTAAAGCTCCAAACAGCCTTCCTCTTTGCTTAGACATCTCATGGCCACCATCTAGGATATGAACTGGGATTTGTGTGGCAAATAAAGGTGTGGGGAAAAGTACACATCATCACAGAGACCTGAGTGCATAGCACAAGGGTCCAGTAGGCTGCATCAGATGGGAACAGAGTCAGAGGCTATTTAAGGCCTGATCACCTCTTCACATGCCTCTTTGCATCTTCACTGCATGACCCAACCACCCTCAGTTCGGTATGAGACTTCCCTGGTCATTTCCTATTCACCTCCAATTATTTCAAAAAGAGTTCTGAAAATAAAATTGACTCCTGTGTACCACATTTTGTCCACCCTGGTCTGTATAAATTGGCAATGTTTAGTCCAAACTTAAGAAAACTACTCAAAGTGCTGAACTTTTTTGGCAAATGAGTTTTAGGACCTTGGATGGCTGACATAAGTTTCAGACAAGAATTCCGAGCAGACATGGAATCCACCAGTTATCACTGGATGCTAGGAACCATCCTTAGGAATAGGCAAACAGGAGCATCATCATGCAAACTATAGCTCTACCATTGAGCTGTGAACTCTCTGGCTTCTTGTCACATTGACCAGCATCCTGCTACTGAATGAATTGGATCACAACTGTGGGATGTGTTGAGCAGACAATGCAGAACAGCAGTGGAAGCAGAGTTATGCATGTGGAAGTATTGCACATGTGGTTGCCCAGTGACATCAGAATGGTGTACAAATTCATATTGTGAATGCAATTGCACATCCACTTGCGCACTTATTTATATTCCGCTCTTCTCACCCCGAAGGGGACTCAGAGCAGGTACACATACTTAGCAGACAATCCCTGCCATTTCCACATACACAGTACACACATATAGATGAACAGAGACAGACTCTGGCCACCAGGGGGAGCTGATGCACTCCTCATCTCTCAGCATTCTCAGCGTCCCTTGTTGTTCCGTCCGCATTCATCAGCGTTCCTGGAGTTCTTTAATGACCTCATAATTCAGTCAAAATTGCCTCCCCACTTAATGTGGTACCTTTATCTACTACTTGACAGATGCAACTGTCTTTCAGGCTGTAAATGTTGACAGCAGGCTACACTTAAAGGTCGAGCACCCACCTCGATCCAGGCAGGCCTTGAACTCATGACCTACTGGTCAGAGAGATCGTATGCAGCTGACACTTAGACAGCTGCACCACATTCCCGGTGCACTTTACTACATTATCCCATGAAGGGATTGGATAATAGCAGCAGAATGTAACTTCACTGACAGTAATTCATGCTATGGGACACCAATGTAGATCTCGGCTTTTAAATCCTTGTATATCTTTCATGTTTGAGAACATTTGAGTGTTTGTGGATTGTATAACTGCAGAGGTCTGCTTCAAATTCTTATTATGTGGAACTAACTGCTTAATTAAAATGAGAACTACATATCTTCTGGAAATAAATTAACATGAAAACATCCCTCTAACTGTATACAGAGTTTAGAAACTACACACCCCCAATCCACAGCATACAGCACTAATACTAATAATCATTTCACTCCCCTGGAAATAACTCTCTGATATTTAAGATTACCAGAAAATAAAAGGGTCTTGAGGGAATATGTAATATTTTTCTCATCATGAGGACCTAAAACATCATAAACTGAAAGAATGACTTCATGGTCAGAGTGTTTGACAGGCAGGTCTGAGCTGCTCCGTGTCTGGAAAATATTCACTGACTGTTTTGAAGACCTATATATTTTTTCCCAAGTGCTTCTTACACCCTAAGAAACAAATAGGCAAGGACTTTCTTTGACAAGGTAAATTCTTCTCTTATTGGGAATCAGAAAGAAATTTATTGTGAATGTCCACTGGTATTTTGGCTCTCAACTCAAAAGAATGTCATTACAAGTTGGTTTTATTTGACACTCAAGCACCTCAGGTCAAGTAGAATGCTCAGACAATGTTCACATGATGCAACAGGTGGATGTGTGGGTCAAATGTATCCTAGAATGCAAAAATGTCAAGTCACTTCTATTGACTGTTACAGCTAGTCTGTTGTTTTCCCAGAAAAAACAAATAAAAATTATTATTTCAGAGAATTTGCAACAATAAGAAGAATAGGAATGCCCTAAGACAACTATCGGATTATTCACTACCAAGGTAAGTATCTTTAAGCAAATTTGGGGAAGGGGGGACTGCATGTGTGATTTTTCCCCAATTCAGCTAGCTTTCACTATAGCACACATTTAGCCCTAGTCTGAAAATGGGAAGGATTGTTTTCCAGTTTAGTGGGAATACCAACTTACATTCCCATTTTAGACATGGGCAGTGGCAAGGGGGGCCAGGAGGAAATTTTCAACCTCATTCTGTGAGTCACATAACCCAGGACTGCTTTGAATATGATTTTCCTGCTTCTTGGCAGGGGTTTGGACTGGATGGCCAATTCTGTCTTCTTCTGAGTCGTTCAGAAGGATGGGGGTCTGTGGATATGGGGGTGTTTGCATGTTTTTTGCACTCTCCAAGTACTGTTTGCACACAAATGTATGGCTCTGTTTTAAGCTGAGAGAGTTGGAGGGACCTCTACCTTATTCCAGGACATCAGACTTCACTCGAAGCCAGCATATCTGTCCACACCCTTTGAGACCCTATATCCTGCCAGCTGTTGTTTTCCACAGCATGCAAATTGAGAAGCATCCGTACATAGGCAGGTTTCTGAATACCTATGTCCATGTCCTATGTTGCATCAGATGTTGCAAGCTGAAGCCAATTAAAATTGTATTAACCTTTCAGACTGAAGTACATGATGTCCCCTTCCTTTTCTTTTCGTGCTTGCTTGCCTGCTTCTCCTCTCTACTCCCACTGCCAGTATGGATTAAAAAAACACAAGTAGCATCCAAAAGTTGGGAATGCGGGCAAAATTATTTCCTGCTATTCTTACCTTTCTTCAATAGCTCAATATCACTATTATGCTGTGTTTTCCATTGTACATTTACTTATTCATTTACAATAGAGTCTCGCTTATCCAACATAAACAGGCCGGCAGAACATTGGATAAGTGAAAATGTTGGATAATAAAGAGGGATTAAGGAAAAGTCTATTAAACATCAAATTACTTTATGAGTTTACAAATTAAGCACTAAAACATCATGTTTTACAACAAATCAACAAAAAAGTCGTTCAACACATGGTAACATTATGTGGTAATTACTGTATTTACGAATTTAGTACCAAAACATCGCAATGTATTGAAACAGCTGTTGATATGGGCTGGAGGCAGACTGCGTTGGATAATACAAAATGTTGGATGAGCAAATGTTGGATAATTTATTTATTTAAAACATTTATATTCCGCCCTTTTTTCTCACAACAACTCAGGGCAGAGTACAGCATATATACGGCAAACAATCAATGCCGGGACAAGAATTCATATACGCCTGAATAAACATTAGAAACATTAATCTCAATAATTAAAATACACCAAGCAAGATAAACAAGACTACTGTACTTAACTTCATTTGTATCTTGCTTTCCCCCAAGAAAACCGAAAGCTGTGTATATTTCTTTCACCACATTACACCTCTGCAAGATGAACAAGCAAACAAACAAAAATCCCACCCAGCTAGAATTGCCAGGTTTCTCAAACAGCAGGACAGGGCAGCAGTCTCAATATGAAGCCTGCCTAAAATTCTTGTGAGAGAAGGGTTTCCCATCAGGATTCAGGCTCACATGAGATTACAGATCTTCTAGGAGAGGAATTCCTCTAAAAGAGTTAAGGTAGGACACAATATAGGCTTACATTGTCTGCTGTTTACCTGAGTCAGCTGGGTCAGTAGAAATGAAAGTGGAAAAAGTGGGCATTAACCATGCTCACAACAAAAAAAACTGCAGCATTTGGCATGCAATTTGAGGCCATTTTTCTGTGCACCTAATACTTGGTGGTCAGTCTCTTGTGAACATGGCTGGCATTGTTCTTTCCGCTCTTACTGGATTTTTAAAAATGTGGGATTTGGGACTGTTCTGTCCAGATGACAAAATATATACTGTATAGCAGGGCTGCCCAACTGGCGGCCCGGGGGCACACACGGCCCCCAGCCTGTTGACACGGCCCCCGCTATGCCCCGGCCGCCATTTTTAATTTTTTCAAAAAATATTTAAAAAAAAAAAGGCGGCCGGGGTGAGGGAGGGGGAGGCGGGGCAGGGACGAGGAAGTGAGCCAGCTCCTCCTCCCTGCACTGCCCTCTTCTTCCCTCTCTCGCCGGCGCCCGATGCAAACCGGATCGCATCGGCGCCGGTGTGAGAGGGAAGAAGAGGGCGGTGCAGGGAGGAGGAAGAGAGCTAGCTCCACCTCCCTGCACCGCCCCTCAATCCCTCTCCGCGCCGCCGCTGCGAGATTGCAGCGACGGGCGGGAGGGGAGGGGAGGAGGAGGAGGCGGGGCAGGGAGAAGGAAGGAGCCAGCTCCCTCCTGCTCCTTGCCTTGCCCCCTCCGTCCCTCTCTCCGCCCTGCCACTGCAATCCGGTTCACAGCGGCGGGGGAGGGAGGGGAGGAATCCTCCCTTCCTCCTCCTCCTCCTTCCCGGCGCCACTGGTGTCCCGATCGCCGTGGCGCCAGCGAAGGAGGAGGAATCCTCCCGCCGTCTCCGTCCCCGGCGCCGGTGGGAGGGAGCGAGGGGGCAGGCCTTCCAGGGAGGCCTGCGGGAGAGTTTTCGCCCGGCTCTCGCGTCCCTCTGACCAGGTCAGAGGGACGCGAGAGCCGGGCGAAAATCCTCCCGCAAGCCTGGATGGCTCGCGGGGGAAGCGAGCGCCCGGTTCTCGCTTCCCCCGCGAGCCATCCAGGCCTGCGGGGAGTTTTCGCCCGGCTCTCGCGTCCCTCTGACCAGAGGGATACGAGAGCCGGGCAACCTCCCGCAAGCCTGGATGGCTTGCGGGAAGCGAGAACCGGGCGCTCGCTTCCCCGTGAGCCATCCAGGCCTGCGGGTGAGGGGCGGAGCCACGGAAGCCTCCTCGCGCGCCCTCTCCCCCAAAGCGTCACAACAGCCTCGGAAGTGGGTGAAATCGCCCGCATCCAAGGCTATTGTGACGCTTTGGGAGAGGGGCGGAGCCGTGTGGCCGGGGTGTGGCCAGGGTGTGGCCACTCGGCCCCCAGGTGATCACTCACCAGAAGTCCGGCCCTTGGATTGGCAGAAGTTGGACTGCTGTTTCGCCCAGCTCTCGCGTCCCTCTGACCAGGTCAGAGGGATGCGAGAGCCGAAGGAAATCCTCCCGCAAGCCTGGATGGCTCGCGGGAAGCGAGAACCGGGCTCGCTTCCCCGCGAGCCATCCAGGCATGCGGGCAAGGGGCGGAGCCGCGAAAGCCTCCTCGCGGCCGCCTCTCCCCAAAGTGTCATAACAGCTGTTGTGATGCTTTGGGTGAGGGGCGGAGCCGCAGAAGGCTCCCGTGGCTCCTCCTTCTCTCCCAAAGCGTCACAACAGCCTCGGAAGTGGGGCGAAATCGCCCGCTTCCAAGGCTATTAATGACGCTTGGGAGAGGGGTGGAGCCGTGTGGCCGGGAGCGTGGCCACTCAGCCCCCAGGTGATCACTCACCAGAAGTCCGGCCCTTGGATTGGCAGAAGTTGGACTGCTGTTTTTCGCCCGGCTCTCGCGTCCCTCTGACCAGGTCAGAGGGATGCGAGAGCCGGGCGAATCTCCGCAAGCCTGGATGGCTCGCGGAGGAAGCGAGAACCGGGCTCGCTTCCCCGCGAGCCATCCAGGCTTGCGGGAGAGGGGGGGCGGAGCCGCGGAAGCCTCCTCGCGGCTTCGCCCTCTCCCCCAAGTGTCACAACAGCTGTTGTGATGCTTTGGGCGAGGGGGCGGAGCCGCGGAAGGCTCCCCGTGGCTTCTCCTTCTCTCCCCAAGCGTCACAACAGCCTCGGAAGCAGGCGAAATCGCCCGCATCCAAGGCTATTGTGACGCTTTGGGAGAGGGGGCGGAGCTGTGTGGCCGGGGGTGTGGCCGGGGGCGTGGCCACTCAGCCCCCAGGTGATCACTCACCAGAAGTCCGGCCCTTAGATCGGCAGAAGTTGGACAGCACTGCTGTATAGTAGGCTTGTTTGATCAAGGAAAACAATGATTCAAAAGTCATTTTGGATGTAGGGGTCGTTGGTGATTCAATTCCAAAGTGATTTCCGATTTATTTATTTTTCAAGTCAACATTTTCTGAAATTTCTGAAATTTCTGAATTGCTTCGTTAATGGCGGGCACGATAGCAGAATGCGCAAAAAACTGCAAACGGGACAGGCACTTGGGGGATTCCCTTTCCCTCATTTTTAAACTGCTACTAACAAAACTTGCCACAGTGGTAGAAATTATTAGCAGATTATAGGAGATTTCTAGTGTAACCCCAAGCAGAGAATGGGGGCTCCAAAGTGGTATGGTGTGGTTCCCCAAGGAAATTATTAGCAGAAAATAGGATTTCCAAAGGGACTTTCTGGGATCCCAAAATCCAAAGTGTAATCAAAGGGGGATTGAGGTTTGTTGAAAGTTAAAATCACTGCTTCAAAAAGGAAAATTGGCAGTGGCAAGCAAGTGAAGACCACTTCTCCCAGCTGCCCTGCCCTTCTTCCCTCCCCACACACAAGGAAGTCTCACAGGCAAGGGGCCTGCTTCCAGCTGGTTTCCCCAATTTGTTCCCAACCCTGTTATTCCCTTACAAAGCAGTGGCTTGGCACCTTTCCCACCCAAGCTGCCTAGTCCCTTCCTTTTTGCGTCCCCAGCTCGCAATGAGCCCACAAGGCACGCATTGGCTTTTTAAAAAGGCAATGGCTGCCATGCCAAAACCCCTCCCCTCCCCACATGGTTTTCCCTCATTGGCTGGAGGCAAGCATCTCAGCATGCAAGCTACTGCTTGCCTCCAAACGCTAGATCTTTTCCAATTCACTTCCTGAGTCGGAATAAAGATGGTGACAGTGGCTTCGAAATGGCAAGGATACTTCCGGGTTCCCAAGTCACTTCGAAATCACTTCAAAAAGGAATTTGATCCAAATTTAATCCAAATTACGAAGATTCCAACTGGACCTAACCATGCCTACTGTTTAGCTGGCCGTTAAGACCACTTTCAGAGGTGCCAGTGCCTTGTAATTTGAACTGACTTTTCCCCTCTCATCAGCCATGGAACTAAGGATATCTCACTAGATTTATTTATTTATTTATTCGATTTGGTAGACCGCTCTCTCTGGAGCCCAGAGCGGTTTACAGCATAAAAACCGGTAAAAACCAATAACAATTAAAACTACATATACCCAATTAACCCCACTCCCAACAATAAAACCCCCGGCAGCGACAATATGCAGGTAGCAAACATGATGGCAAGACATAGCGGATGGCATGTTGGCAAGCTATAGGAGGCATCAGTCGGAACCGAATGCCAACCTAAACACCAAGTCTTTGCAGACTTGCGGAATGCCATCAAACCCCGTAATGCTCGTGTCTCCTCTGGTAGAGAGTTCCAGAGGCTAGGAGCGGCCACTGTAAATGCCCTCTGCTGCGTGCTCGACAGTCTACAGATCTTAATACTAGGCACCTCCAGTAGATTAAGCCCCTCTGAACGCAGTGATCTTCTGGGCTTGTATGGGGTAAGCCGCTCCTTCAGGTACACTGGCCCCAAACCATTTAAGGCCTTGAAAGTTAGAACTAACACCTTGAAGGAGACCCGGAATTCAATAGGAAGCCAGTGCAGTGCGCGCAGGAGTGGGGTCACATGCGCAGACCTTGGGGCTCCTGAGAGCAGGCGCGCTGCTGCGTTCTGCACCAGCTTAAGTTTCCGGATCGCTGACAAGGGTAGGCCAATGTACAGCGCATTACAGTAATCGAGCCTCGAGATGACCGTGGCTTGGATCACCGTGGCCAGGTCGCAGCGGGAGAGGTAAGGAGCCAGACGTTTCACCTGCCGCAGATGGTAGAACGCTGTCTTGCAAGCGCAGGCAATCTGCGCTTCCATAGACAGTTGGGTGTCCAATCGGACCCCTAAGCTCTTAACTAGAGGTTGTGGGCGAAGTGCCACACCATCAAACGTCGGCAACTGGGTCTGAACCCCCCCTCCCCCGGGCGGCCCAGCCACAAGATCTCCGTCTTCGCCGGGTTCACCTTCAACTTACTGGCTCGCAGCCATCCAGTTCTGACTTCTAGGCAAAGATGGAAATTATCGGGTACAGATTCCGCCCTGGGTCCATCCTCAGAATGAGCTGGGTGTCATCAGCGTACTGATGGCACTCCAGCCCAAAACTCCGTACCAATTGGGCGAGTGGTCGCATGTAGATGTTAAATAACAGCGGGGAGAGGATGGCCCCCTGAGGAACTCCACAATGTAATGGGGAGCCCTCAGAGACCACCCCTCCCCACTTCACTCGCTGCAAGCGGTTTTGGAGGAAGGAGGACAGCCAATTGAGAGCTGTCCCCCTTACCCCGGCCACCGCCAGGTGGTATGTCAAAAGTTGGTAATCGACAGTATCAAACGCTGCCGTGAGGTCCAATAATACGAGCAGCGCCCGATCCGCCTCGGTCCAAGTGGCAACGGAGTAGGTCTGTGATGGAGACCAGGACGGTCTCTGTCCCATGGCCCGAATGGAAGCCAGACTGGAAGGGTCTAGCCAGGTTGCATCATCCAGGAATGTCTGCAGCTGGTCCATTGCTGCCCTCTCAATTACCTTGCCCAGGTACGGTAAGTTTGACACTGGGCGGTAATTGGAGGGAGCCGCGGGATCCAGCCCGGGCTTCTTCAGCAATGGACTAACCACTGCCTCTTTTAACTCCTCTGGAAAAGCTCCTTGCTCAAGGGAGCAGTTGACTATATTCCACAGAGGGCCTTGTAACCCCTCCACACAAGCTCGAATCAGCATGGAGGGGCACGGGTTGAGGGAGCAGGTGGTAGGTCGAAGGGCTGCAAAGGCATTTGAAAAGGCATTTCAATCTGGATGTGATTGGTCCTGGTCCTATTGTTAAATTTATTATGTTTATTATGTTTGTTTATATTGACACAATAACTCGGATATAGAGTCCCACTTTGAAGGACAAGGTGGAATTTAACTAAAGATGGTGATGATGGGGTTTTTTTTGTTTTTATCCCTCTTCTCTTGATAAAGGGATACAAGAAAGCTGATAATAAATATAAAACAATGTAAGTTAAAAATGATGCATAGATAGTCAGAAAAACAGATAGTTAAAACAAGTAAACATTTTATACTATTAAATCCATTAAACATATTAAAATATGTTAAAACATTATGCCGCCCTTTAAATCCCAGTGACATCACCTTTAAAAGCTTGACCTTTATTAGTTTATAAACAGAATCTCAGCCTCTCTAGGGAGTAACTTCGAAAATCTGGGAGTAGCCAATGAACCCCCCCCCCCTCCTTTGTTTCCACTAAACAAACTTGAGAGAGTGGTAGAACAGAGAGAAGGGCCTCTCCAGATGATTGTAAAGCTGTAGTGGACACATAAAAGCGATTTGGTCCTTCAGATAACCTGGACCCAAGACAAATAGGGATTTATAGATCAAAGCTGGGGCCCTGGAAGGAGAAAGATTTAGAATGCAGGTAGCATCCCACTTATTAGTCCACTGGAATTGATGTGCTAATTGTGGGAGAAAGGAAAGCTGCACATATGGGTTGGCATGAAGCAACATTTTATTGAATTGTATGTTAGGAAATGAACCCAGTTATACCATTACATAGAGCTGTATATCTGAGCTTCAGTCATCAGATTAATCTGTCAAAGGATAAATATGGAGAGTGAAAGGAGATGAAGTCTGGCTGCATTTTTTATGGTCATGGTTTTTAAAATTGTGAGATGGAAGAATTGCATAGATACTCAAAATGCAATACTGGTGAGGGGTAGAGGGCAGAAGTAATAACTTTTCTGAGCAAACCAGCTTTGGGAGGTTGAGGCATAAAGTACAAAAAGAATATATTTCACAGAAGCTGTAACCATAATTCTGATTGCCATTGGTTCACCACTATAGAAGGAAATGAATTAAAAGTCACTCTTGCCATTAATAAAGGTAAAGGAAGAAAAAGGTAAAAGAGACACACTTGGAAATAAATAATCTTATTATATGAGCTGAAAAATGACAAATTAGTTAGAGTGCTGAAATTTAACCCTGCTTGTCTATTTCAACTATGGATTCTTAACTCTTACCCCATAGTAGAGCTGCATTAATCTTATTGTCACTGGGATTGTACTGCTTCCCCCAATGAAATAGCACCTTAATAATAAGAATGGCACAAAGGTTAGTTAAGCACACATAAAAAATTAGCAAACGTAGAGGAGTTAGGTGGGAAATCCTACCTTCTCTCCATTCCCAATATTAAATTTCCTAACTTTTCAGGTAAACCAGGACAGTTGAAACCAGCCAATCAATGAATCAAACAACATATATGAAGGTAGATAGTTAGCAGAAACTTATCAGAAACTTACGCATTGAGCTCATCTTAATCTACCACTACAAAACCCAGAGCCAGCCAAGAACATTGTCACTCTGAACTGACCCTGGTTGCCACACACTCCATAGGTGTCCAGTTTGGTTCCTGCTAGACAGCTACCTTGGCGTTCCTCTTACCATCACTGCTGCCAGACAGCCACAGAGTTTCATGAGACCTCAAGTGATGTTTTTAGAAATTTCTTCCTCTTTCCAAGAAATTTCAAGTGGACTTGGCCAGACACACCACCAGTGGCCTGCAAGTTTATGTTTATATTTCTTTTTATATTTCTTTAAGTTCTGGCTTTTGTGCAATACGACTTTCTCCCAATATGGGCCCCAATGAAGCTTACAATGCAAATTAAAACAGGCAGAATGGTGTAGTGGTTTGAGTGTCAGACTATGACTCTGGAGAGCAAGGTTTAAATCTCCACTCAGTCACAGCTGTCTACTGTGGGACCTTGGGCAACTCAGGGCACTTCCACACAGCATCAAAATGTGGCTTTTAAAAATGGACCCCTGTAGCCTCATGCCTTCCTTTGAAGTAGATATTCTAAGTCCACAGGATTTAGAATCCTGTGGACTTAGAATTAGGGGGGACGGGGAACATCTGGCAGAAGTTCGGTTTTTTATTTAAAAAAACAACAAAAACAAATCTGTCTGAGATGCTCTGGAGCTCATATGTGCTCATGCAGAGATACTAAAGTACACACAAGCAGATTTCTTATTCTCTTCACCCAACTCTGTTTAAAGCTCTGTTTAAAGCTCTAAAGAAAAGAATGGCTGCATAGAGTTCTGATTGCTTTCCAATTGTACTTCCCTTTAGCCACCTGTGGCCCCAGGCTGATCAGTTGTTTTGGGCTTTAAAAATCTGCACGTGTTCTGAAGCAATCCATGCAAGGGGGGTGGGAAGAAAGTCACATTTTTTCCATGACTGCAGGGAGATATATACATACATACATACATACATAGTCATAGGAAAATGTGCGTATTTGGGTGGAAATGGGTTTTAAGTGTGCCTTTTAAACATATGTTTTTCAGCTGTTAACTCGATTCCACCCATACTTTCTCCAAATGTCATTTAACCATCACCCTCTTTATCACAGTTACTTCTGAGTTTTACCGCTTGTGTAGAAGGGCCCTCAGAGGAAAGCAAAGGCAACCTCCTCCCCTACTATGAATAAATCTTGCCAAGACAACTCCTTAATAGGTTTGCCAGAAGTCAGAAATGGAAATACAACAACCAAAAAAGTAGTAGTATGTGATACAAATGTTTTTAAAAGCATTAAACAATTAACCAAATCAAAACATTAATATAAAACAGATGGAAATATATTTGGCCCATACTCCATAAGAAGGAGAAGTAAGGGGGACACTCATTGGTTTTCCTTCTGCCCCAAACTTTTAAAGCAGAGGGCTTGTTCATGGCCCCTCAGAATGAACTATAGCTTGAAAAAAAGTTTAGGATGGGGTCTGGGTAAATGACCTTGGAGGGCTACATCCGGCCTGCAGGCCTTAGTTTGGGGATGCCTGTTCTATCCTAACCAGTTAAAGATAGAAGACCAATTGCAATAGAGAAGAGAGATAGAGCAACAAGACCTTCAATAGGAGGGGCTTCCATAGCCAAGGACAGGGGTGGGCAATTATTTTTTCCAAGGGGCCACATGAGAGCCAAAAAATATTATGGAGGGCCGCACCTAAAGGCGGAACTACATTCTAAATCAAACAGCCAAGGACAGGGGTGGGCAATTATCTGAGAGGCTTGTGAACTACATTCTAAAGTGAAGCGGTTGTTATTGTAACAAATTCAAAGCAAATACGTGTTAATTCACACAACAAAGTAATAAGCAAACGTCCATTTGTAATCCAAATGCCGTGCGTTAAATAAATTTGTAATCCCCACGCCGATGCGTGTTGTAGGGTAGACCCCAAGTGGGGTAATCGGTGGTGTGCCGTTGTCGTTGAAAGCCGACGAGGACGCAGGTGCGTGGGCCCTTTCCACGTTTCGACCTGGCTGGTCTTTGTCAAGGCTATGCGACAAATGGGTAGAGGTGATTACCCCACTTGGGGTCTACCCTACAACACGCATTGGCATGGGGATTACAAATTTATTTAACGCAACGGCGTTTGGATTACAAATGGACGTTTGTTTATTACTTTGTTGTGTGAATTAACACGTATTTGCTTTGAATTTGTTACAATAACAACCACTACTCACAAGCCTCGAGATTCGTGTGTTTGATTTAGCTTGCTAAGCACCACGCCCTGTTTGTTTGATTGGAACTACATTCTAATCTACATAATGTATTTATTTATTTATTTACTATATTTACTATATATTACACATCATTAATATTAACATATTAATATATCAAGAAATATTCATATATTATTATTAATATCATGATTATTATATTATAGTGTAAATATATAGACATTATAATATATTGAAATTATAATATAATATAACATTATATTATATTATTTATTTTATTATTATTATAAAATTATTATAAAATAATAATAAAAACCACTAAAATAAAATAAAATTCAAGAAGAAAGGTGCGAAGAAGGGAGGAGAATGTCTCAGCCAGCTCATCCAGGACTACAGAAAGTCATCCAAAGGCTCCTCCCCGCCACGCCGCCGGCACTGACCCTCCCATGCTGGCCATCCGAAGCCTCTCCATGCAGGAGGCAGGAGGAGGAGGCGGAGAGCCTGGGGCACTCCAAAGCCACCGCGATGGGATGGCGGCAGCGGCACCCCTTTTTCTTGGTTGGCCCCGACCCTGACGACCTCCCCGGGCCGGACAGAACCGGCTAGGGGGCTGCATCCGGCCTGCAGGCCATAGGTTGCCCACCCCTGGCCTAGGAGCAGCACCAAGGTGCTCTCTCTCATATCTAAACCAGATGACTCTGGGAGAGCTGTGAAATTTAGAGAAAGTTCTCCTCTAGTGATCATAAGAAATCAGGTTGCAAGAATTAGCTTTGTTGCCTCTCTATATTCCTTATTCTTTTAGTACTTAACTGGTATCATAGAGTTGGACCAAACAGCTAGAATGCATGGCTCCAAAACTCCACGTTTGCTGGTGGTGTAGAGATCTAATAGGGCTCCTATTCTGTCTGTTCCTCCTTTATAGGCAACACATTTTCCATGTCTGAACTACTAACACTTAATTTACATCAATTTTAAGGCCTTAATACCATATTAGTTCCCAGAAATGGAAACAGAATTATATGTCCTGGACAATAAAGTACTCACAGTTTTGTATAAAGCAAATGTAAAACCATAATATATGATTGTGTTCACTTTTTTGCAGTACAAATCATCTTTCAAGGTTAAATTCAAGTCATAAGATTGGGTTCACATTTTCCCTGTCCCCAGTTGGCACACAACATTGTTATTACTTTGTAACTCCATAAACATAAAGAATAATTTCTCTAAAATTTGCTTATTCCTTCTATGTACTTTCAAAACAAAAAAAAATTCCCAACTTAACAAACAAATACATATGCCAGCCCAGATTCTCTCATCTTTGATTTAATGACTTTCTCCCATTTTTTTTGCTTTTATCCATTAATTGGAGGGAAAGCCTATTATTATAGCATCAATAACTGCAAAATATCAGTGAATTAATCAGCAATGAAAATAAAAATAAGAACAAAGTAACAAATGCACTATGAAACATACAGTGCTATGTTGTCAGCAATTCCAGCAATAAACCCTGCACATTTCAAATTTTATGACTTTTAAAATAATGGACAAGGTGAATCATGTACATTTTTTTTGCATACCATCAGACACGGCGGCAAATTATTGCCAAGTGTCGACACAAGCCAAGACGTGAGCTCTGTGAAGTTTATGTTGCAAGTTCCCTTCTGCCTTTTGCTGACAAATAGACCATCTGCTCAGTCTAACAAGGCCTGCCACAGTCTGACTTTTCTGTAATCATTGTGTTTAATAAGTCAAGCATTTTCACTCTGACAAATAGGTTTACTTGTACATAGCTGTCCCTCAAATCCCCAAAGACATCGTACAAAGGTACTTTTGCACTTAAATCATGTCAAAGACACCCAGAACCTATAATCTATTAAGAAGCCTGTATTACTAAGAGAATGTAAAAAAGAGAGACGTGTGCATACACCTCCTACCTTAATTTAGCATCCGTTGTACCTCTACTGATTATTTATATATTTATTTACAGTATTATTTATTTATTTCATGCACTTTTACCCCACCCTTCTCCCCCCAAAGGGGGACTCAGGGCAGCCTCACACAAGCACCATACGATGCTGTCAATAAGTAAACAATTTGAAGTACAATTAAAACATTAAAAACTATTAAAATATTAAAACCATTAAGACACATTATATAATTAATTAGACAGTAGATTATATACGCTGGTAAAGCTAAATCTAAGTCTAGGCAGATTCAATGTCGTAAATATCCTGTCTTCTTTCCAGTTGCCGCTATCCGTTAATCAAATGCCTGGTCCCAGAGCCAAGTCTTCATTTGTCTTCTAAAGAACAGGAGGGAGGTGGTCAACCAGATGTCCCTGGGGAGAGAGTTCCACAGACGGGGGGGGCACTGCCGAGAGGGCCCTGTCGCTCGGGCCCTGTTGCTCGTCCCCACCAACCCCATTTGCGATAGTGGTGGGATCAAGAATAGGGACTTTCCTGAAGATCTTAAACTGATGGTTTGTGGCAGAAGATACGTTCGGACAGGTAGTCTGGGCCAGAACCATTAAGGGCTTTGAATTGTGCTTGGCAGCCAGTGGAGTTGGCGTAACAAAGGAGTTGTATGTTCTCTGTATGTCACTCCGGTGAGCAACCTGGCTGCCGACTATTGGACTAGTTCAGTTTTGTCCAACTTCTGGCGGGTCCAGGGCCGGATAAGAGGTCACTGATGACCTGCGGGGCCACTCGGCCCCGCCCCCAGGCCCCGCCCCCAGCCCAGGCCCCGCCCCCTCCTAAAGCCGCCAAAGGAGGGTAGGCGGCGCCAAGAGCAGCGTCACAGGCCTGGCGTGACGCTGCTCTTCCGCCTACTCCTCCTTTTCGGCGCCCCCCTCCCTTCCTAGGCCGGGGGAGCCGCCGAAAAAGGGCAGAAGGCGGCACCAATGGCAGCGCGTCACAGGCCTGGTGTGACGCGCTGCCCCTTGGCACCGCCTACTCCTCCTTTTCGGCGCCCCTCCCTTCCTAGGCCGGGGCCGCCGAAAAGGAGGAGTAGGCAGTGCCAAGAGCAGCGCGTCATGCCAGGCCTGTGTGCGCTGCTCTTGGCGCCGCCTTCTGCCCTTTTAGGCGGCGGCTCCCCTGCCCTAGGAAGGGAGGGGCAAAAAGGGCAGAAGGCGGCGCCAACGGCATGGCGCGTCACAGGCCTGGTGCGACGCGCTGCCCCTTGGCACCGCCTACTCCTCCTTTTGGCGCCCCCTCCTTCCTAGGCCGGGGGCCGCGAAAGGAGGAGTAGGCGGTGCCAAGGAGGCAGCGTCACGCCAGGCCTGTGATGCGCTGCTCTTGGTGCCGCCTTCTGCCCCCTTCGGAGGCTCCCCCGCCCTAGGTAGGGAGGGGCGAAAAGTAGGAGCTAGCTCTCTTCCTCCTCCCTGCCCCGCCTCCCCCTCCCCGCCCGGCCGCCATTTTTTTTAAAAAAAATCGATTTATTTTTTTTATAAAAAAAATTTAAAAAATGGCGGCTGAGGGTATAGGTGGGGCCGTGTCCAACAGGCTACGGGGCTGGATCCAGCCCCAGGGCCGCCAGTTGGACAGCCCTGGACTAGTTGAAGTCTTCAGAGGCAGCCCTACGTAGAGTGCATTGCAGTAGTCTCTTCGGGATGTAACAAGAGCGTGGACCACTGTGGCAAAGTCAGACTTCCCAAGGAACAGGCGCAGCTGGCACACAAGTTTTAATTGTCCAAAAGCTCTCCCGGCCACCACCGAGTCCTGGGGTTCCAAGCTCAGCGATGAGTCCAGGATCACTCCTAAACTGTGACCCTGCGTCTTCAGGGGGGAGTGTAACCCTGTGTAACACAGGCAGTAACCCTATCCCCTGTTCAGCCTTTCGACTGACCAGGAGTACCTCTGTCTTGTCTGGATTTAGTTTCAACCTGTTCGCCCTCATCCAGACTGACACAGTGGCCAAGCACTGGTTCAAAGTCTGAACAGCCTCCTTAGTGACAGGTGGGAAGAAGTGGTAGATATGGGTTCAAAGCCAGAGAGGATCAAAGTAGCTTTGCCTGCGAAGAACTGAGCAAATGCTTCACAGCGGGCTGTCGAATTATCAGGGATCCCATCTTGGGTGATGGGATTTAACAGTCCTCTATCTACTCGGAACAGCTCCACCAGACGGTTCTTTGCAGACTCAATATTGGCTGAATAGAAAGATTTCCTTGTAGCCTATTTTGCCGCAGCATATGCATAGGCATTTAGCCATGTTCGATTTGACTCGTTAGGCTTTTTCCGCCACATGCGCTCTAGTCTCCTCTTCATTCACTTCAGCGCTGCCAGCTCCTCGTTGAACCAAGGAGATGGTTTAGCTCAGCTACTTGAGTGGGGACATTCTGGAGCGATCGTGTCTATTGCCCTAGTCATTTCCATATTCCAGCGAGTAAACAGAGCATTGACAGAATCACCAACCGAGGAGGCAGAGAAATTCCCAAGAGCCATCCGGAATCCATTTGGATCCATAAGCCTCCTGGGACAGACCATCTTAAAGGGCCCTCCAGCCCTGCAGAGGTTAAAGGGTGCAGTGAGCCTAAACTTGATCAGGAAGTTGTCGGTCCATGGCAATGAAGAGATGGTTAACTCCTCTACCCTGCCACAGTCTTCCTATCCCTGACAGAAAACCAGATCTAATGTGTGTCCAGCACAATGAGTGGGACCTGATATCAATTGGGATAGCCCCATGGTTGCCGTGGAAGACATGAAGTCCTGAGCCACTCCTGATAGGGTGGACTCTGCATGGACATTGAAGTCCCCCCAGCACTATAAACCATAGAGACTCCAATGCCAGGTCTTCATTATACATGCCATGTCTGCTTGCTCATCAAGAATTAAATCTTGAATTGTGATGGTTTTTCCATTTACAGACCTGGTGTTTAACAGCCTGATGCTCCTCCTTCTCATCCCAAAGGGGTCTCAGAGCAGCTTACAGAGTACACACATATTGACAAGCATTCAATACCAATTATACACTTAACAAGGACAGACAGACATAAACAGAGGTAAAGGCAGTTGTTCCCATCTTATTTCTGGCATCTTGATGGCTGTGTTCGACTCCTGCCCCAATGGGTGATGTCATTCCATCTTCCATGCCAAGGACCTTCCTACAATCGATCAATGTCGTTATTACTTCCCCGCGAAAGCAGTACATGTTTATCTACTTGCATTTCTGCTTTTTACCTGGTAGGTGGGCAGGTGAGCTGGGATCGAACTGCTAACCTTTCGATCAGCAGGATCTTTCTCTGTTTAGCCGGCTGTGCTAAGCCCAGTCCCTTATGATGTAAGGCCTTTCACTACCTAAGTCAAGGCAGCAAATGATACCCCTTCTTTTCAGGGAGCATAGTAACCAAGCTTTTTTGGGACCTAAAAAACTGTGTTCTCATTTATACTAAATAATAAATATATAATAATAATTAGTCAAACAACTAATAACTTGACAAATTTTGTGACATTTAGAATCTATTCTTTAAAACTTTTTTGTTAACTAAAAGTTTCTGTATTATTAAGCAACATATAGGGATATTTCATATAAACACATAAAATAAAAATCTAAACTACTGACTACAAATTATATGAAAACAAAGGTAGTAGATGAGTTCCAACTTGCCAGTTAAATGTTATAGCTAAATTATATTTATATTTGCTCTAGCACATATATAGCATTTGCAATTTGTTTATTAACTAGAAAATCACTTTTAGTTGTTGTTTATAGCTGCTATTCTTCAAATCCTCAATGGCTACTAAACAAATTCTTGTTCATGTAGTCACTGTTATATAAATTATTGAGCTTTAAAGTTACATTCTTGTCCAGTTCTTTAATCATTGTTCAAATAGCAAACATTAAATCCTTAAAACCATACCAAATATCTTGTTGCCTATTGCAGTCCTGATATTATATCTTACAAATGATCTCTTATATCTCTACCATTACAAAATAGACACATTCTCCTCCCAAAAATTGACTGAAGTGAGCACAGTATTCCCTTTCTCGTATGCGTTGAACTCATATTGTTGTATCACAAAGTTTTCAAATGGCTTTAAAATTATATCCAGGTATCTTCAGGCAAGTTCATCAGTTTTTGAGACCAAATATTCTGGTTTTTGTTACTTGGCCATCCTTCTTTTTAGCTCTCTTCGCCCATGTCTCAGTATCGGATCCTGATGATATATGGACTTAATACTCACCAGCTACTTGGAGTTAACACTTGATTCCATTCAATGATAGGGTTTGATCTGGAATATAACTGTAGGTTTTTAGAACTAAAAATGTCTATATATAACAGTCATACTATCTCTATGTGAAATGCTTAGAGAAGAGCATCATTTGGGGCACTCCTTCAAGCTGATTAAAGAGTGCGCTTGCATTTTGGTCATTAGTTGAATGCAAAATTATTGATTGGCATAGCCAATTACATGGAGCTATAAACTGTGTATCTATATCAGATACAGAAATCTCTTAAGTTCTATGATAGAACTCCAGAGAAGGATGTAGGTCAACATCAGTAGCTCTGTTCTGAGCCCTTTTCAAACTGAGCTTCAGAGTTAGTCATGAACGACATTTCTCAGTGGTAGTTCTTTACCTGTGGAATCTCCTCCCCAGGGGAGTCCTGGGAGTTAGAGTTTAGTGAGGCACCAGTACTCTTTGATAGAGAAAGCTAAAGATTATGTAACGTTACATCTTCCTTGATTCCATAGCATCAAGTCATGACAGTTCAAGTGATGTTAAACTACATTAATCCTGCAGTGTAGATGCAACTTTCCTGGTGCCTTCAAGATTGTTTGTATTCTCTCTGACCTTTTAACTTGCTGTTCATTTTGCTTGTATGTTAAAGTTCTGTCTTAGAATGTGACATATAGGTTATTAGGCCCCATGCATACAATTTATTTATTTATTTAAAACTTTTGTACCCCGATCTTCTCACCTCAATAGAGGGACTCAAACTGCCAAACAACAAGAATTCAATGCTAACATTTAAAATCTAAAATCTTAAATTCACAATAAAATTATCAATTACCAAGCCCTTAAATTCATTCAATACTTAGGAGACCATAGAGGGCTGCTCTTCTTATCACTTTCTGTTCTAGAAAAAGGCTTCTCCTTGTCCATTAGTGCCAAACATATGACAAAAATGCCCTCTATAATGTCTAAAGGACTTTACATAATGGGGAGGGAGGTTAAAATGCAATAGACTCTAGGGATTCCCAAGATTGATGAACACAACCCCCCCCCCCTCCCAACACGGAATGATTTATAGTTTTCCAAAAACATTGAAATAAAAACAGTTTTTTCTTATTTTAAACATTTTTCTCTGGACTTGCGGAGAAGGATGCTGACAGTGGACCATCAGCAGCAACTCCCCCAGAAAGACTATATTGTTTTAAAACCTTTAATAAAATGTATTTTTCTCTCTCAACGTTCTGCCTACTTTGTATCCTTTGAGACTATTTCTATCCCTATATGTGTAATATAGGTAATTTATGCCTAACCATAACAAGATGAGCTTTAGAGGTCTTCACCTTTCAGCCACCCCACAAAAATATTTTTTTGGAACAAAGAGGCTGGGCTGATCCCTCCCCCCCACCACCTCCGTCTAATTCTGGCAAAGGTGATAATCAAGATCCATTATGTGTACATGAAGAACAATAGACAGTTTTCATGCCTGATCTAATAAAGCCAGCTGATCTTTGTTCAGCCAGCTATCCCACTTGGGCCGAGAGATTGCTGACCAGAAAGAGAAGCTTAGAATATGTATATTTGCAGGCTTCTTTATTTCAAATCCAAGGCATAATTAAAGAGATCACCACATTTTGTTCCTGGAACCCCTTGCCTTTGTCTTTCCAAAGCATTTCCCCCATCATCTTGAATTGGACAATTAAGCCACTCAGAAAATCATTAACATTTCCTAAATATGGACATGGATCTTCCATGGATGATGCCTCACACAGCTGATTGGCTCTCCTGGACCAATCCCCTGTCATCTCCTTCCTGCAAGAGGGAATCCCTGCCTGAAGATGGCAATGTCATCACAGCACAGGCCAATCAGGATGCAGATCTAAACTGGCATTTCTCTTGGCCAATCAGGGGAGGGAGTGGGAAGTTTGAATAGCTGTCAAATGTATAAAACTTCATGTCACTGTATTCATGTTATTCTGTACCTTTGAAATTATCTGCATCCTTTCTGGCCAGATCAAATAAACCTATGTGACTTGTCTTCATCCTGATCTATTTCAGCTTAGCTTGAATACTCGCCAGGTACAGATCCTCTTATCCGCAGTCCTAGCACTAAATTAGACTATACAATAAGCCACAAAAATGGCCTTAGGGAACACATGTGGCCTACAGGATTAATTTTTGACTACTTCTGCTTTAATATTGACAATCCTCTGCATTATAAATTGTGTTTTATTATTGCTTTTTATAGTGGCTTGTTACTCTTTGTAGTTATCCATCCTTTCTTCCTTCCTTGTAGGATTTTGAGTCTCATGCCAATGTTTCCCAACATCACGACTGTTCAAAGAGAGGCCTACAATCTGTATGTAGCATGGCATTTTCATTGCCCTTTTGGACTCTTTTGGACTCTATTAGTTTTTTAAAAAAATGAGGCAAAAAAAACACTTGAAAAATTGTCAAAATTATCCCAAAAAATCCACAAAAATGCAGTGAGAAAGTTTTATTTTTCCCTTGTCACCCCAAATGGTATTACAAAAAACAAACAAACTGGTATTTGCTGAAGAGGTTTCAGCAAACTTTGACCCTCACCCCAAGTATAATTTGTCATTTCTGCCCAGAATTGTTATTATCATCTAATTAGATGTCAGTGAAGTAGTCTTGCCTTTTGGGTTACATATAAGTTTTATTGATTACCCCATTGGCTATATTAAAATGTTTAACAAACACATTTAACACATACACATACAGCATGCAGCCTTGGTTGTAAAATGAAGTTAATAGAAAATCTAAATAAAATCTAAAATAGAATCTCCAAGGCTCTGGAAGAGAACATCTCAAAAGACCTTTTGAGTTCCACTATCCGAGCATAAAGTGTTCTTGTCTGCAGTTATAATGAAAACAACCTTAAAAACTCACCTCTTAGAAAACATAAAGGTGCCAGGAAAGAAGCAATTATCCAAATGGAGCAATCTGTTATGTTGGTAAAGAATGAAGCACATCAAATGCTCCAAGACATCATGTTGTCACCTAGTCACGATGGATATAATGAGCCACTAAAACATGTCCTGTTACGTTTTATTGTTTTGTTTTGTTTTCTGTCATTGCACATTCTGTAAAATGTGTGGGTTTTATGAGACTATAATACAGATATACAGACAATAAAATTATTTAACTTTGGTTTACTGTTTTAATAGTGCACACAATTTACTAAAAGGGCTGGAGTTTCCCCCCCTCCCCTCCCCCCAAGCAATCTGTGTTGGCTACCTCAGAAATATCACTGCACCAACAACTGAACTAACTGAAATATTCCTTTTTCTACAGGTGATTAGTAAGAGGAAGTCTGAGAGTTGAAAGTGGAAAATAGTCAAAATTGATGCTTTCCAGGAATGAATCAATCAGTGTGCAGCAAGGGCTGAATGAATGGGAATTTAATTTCAAAATGAAAAAAATTACATCAAGGAACCTTCTTATTTTCTTTTTTTTCTTTGCATTTTCAAAGGGCTTTATTAACATTAACATTTACAGATAGATTTTTTCAAAAATAAATGACAAAATTATATATGCGCTAGCTCATATGAGGGGCCCTCCTTGGTGGTGCAGTGGGTTAAACCGCTGAGCTGCTGAACTTGCTGACTGAAAGGTTGGTGGCTCGAATCCAGGGAGCAGGGTGAGCTCCAGCTGTTAGCCTCAGCTTCTGCCAACCTAGTAATTTGAAAACATACAAATATGAGTACATCAATAGGTACCGCTTCTGTGGGAAGGTAATGGTACTCCATGCAGTCGTGCTGGCCACATGACCTTGAAGGTGACTATGGACAACAACGGCTCTTTGGCTTAGAAATGGAGATGAGAACAACCCCCCAGAGCTGGACATGGCTAGGCTTAATGTCAGGGGAACTAATATGTAATACTATGAATGATCATCCCAGTTTGTGTGATAAAGTCTTAAGTTATAAGAATGAAACCTGCTTTGAGTCTCCGTGAAGAGAAAGAGCAGGGTATAAATAAACATAATAATAAAAACAACAACAAGAATCCTATAGAGAATTAATTTTTGAAATTTTAACCATCAAATAATATTTCCTACTATTGAAACCAATGTTTTGTTTTGTTTTTTTTGTGTCAGGAGCATGTGCAAGTCGCTTCTGGTGTGAGAGAATTGGCCATCTACAAGGACGTTGTCCAAGGAATGCCCAGTTGTTTCATGTTTCAACATCCTTTTGGGAGGCTTCCCTCATGTCCCCACATGAGGAGCTGGAGCTGACAGAGAAGCTCATCCATGCTCTCCACAGATTCAAACCTGTGACCTGTCAGTCTTCAGTCCTGCTGGCACAAGGGTTTAACCCATTGCACCACCAGGAGCTTCGAAACCAATGTTGATTAAAATAAACTAAAATCTCAGATAGAGACTGGCATCAGAATGAAAATGCACAATATAATTGAGTTTTAGTACATACCAGCATGGGACCTGAACCAGTTCCAAATTAAGTCAAAAAGAGTTCATCCATCATGGCATTTGATGCTACATAGCGGAGACTCCATGGGGGTTTGCCTTAAAAGTACCCATACAAATTAATTATGTCAACAGATGTGACATAAAAGTATCTATATGAAATCCTATGAATAAATACCAGGTGCTTTTTTGTGCCACAGGGAACAAAGACGGTAGGAGGATTCCAAACTGTTTATGCAAAAGCTTTTGGACATTTTACATACATTAAGAATTCTTCAGCAAATAGATAATACAATTATATTCTCCTATTTCAGAAGAAGAGAGTTAGAAATGGACAGAAAATCAACAATAAATTAGATGAATTCCAGACTAACCTGGTATGTCTTTTAAAAACTGGATTGTGGTCATGCTACACAGGCAATTACTGAAAATAGGGCTGGCTCTTCCAATACAGGCTGGAGCAGGTGCTCCATTGTATTTCTCCTATTCTTCTCACAAATTATGTCAGTGGCAGGAGAGTAGTCTCCATTGTCTAGTCAGACCAAATTTGTTTTGGCCCCGCTAAACAGTTGATGTTACCTTGGTTAATATTTATTGCCGTAGTGGCAACCATGGGGCTTCAGAGAGCCCCTGGCTATTACTTGGTAACTTTGCCAATATTAGCAAGTGGATGCTGGAGCTCCGTGGCCAACTCTATGGCAACAATGAACACCATCCCATTTCCCCCATGCCACCAAGTACAGTGAAATCAAGATGGTATCACTGACTTGTATGAACAGAATGGATCATTCCAAATCAGAACCAACCCAGTTGTTGATACACCCCTCCCATATGTGGAGCTGCTCTGAATAACTTCTCACCCATTTCAGGGTAAGTGGCTCCTTAGCTACAAACACGTAAACATAAGTAGTCAATGTAGAATTTCAGCCACAATTTTTATTATTATGGAAACGAGCATTATATCATTTAAGTGTTGGATGAAAACTCTGGAGAGAATGGCTAAGAAAACTCCCTTGGGTAAGTAATACACTCTCAACCCCAGAAAATCCCATTACAGGTTCACCTTAGGGTTTGCCATAAGTCAAAAACAATTTGGAGGCACACAGTGACAACATCCATATTTTATTATTGTAGAGAAAAATGTTATAGGACTTTCCCACAACAAAATGTATGCCACAGTTCAGTTCCACCCCAGGCTATAGAAGCCCTGTAACTTTAAAATGAAACTGCAACTTGTGGTATAAACAATTATTATGTAAGTTAAAGAATGAGTGTGGAGTGCCTGCAAATATCAGTATTAATAAAACACGAGTAATGCACTGCATTTGTAGTTGCTGCCATCAGATCAAATCCATTATTTATTTCTGGCTCCATTTAGAATTTAACACAGGGGGAATAGCTTTCTTTTAAAGGACTAGAATCCTTTATTCCATGTTCCTGTTCATGACAAAAGCTGTTATGAAAGAATTTGTGGGATGGGATCTTATAGGTGACTTCTTTTATATGAAATGAATTTCCTCATTGTTAAGTTTGTAAATATTTACATGTTAATGAAAGACACTTCTGATAGTAATTTTTAAAAAATGTAAGCCAGATGCTTTCATATCTTTATGTCTGTCTATTTAGAAAGTGGATAGGAACAACAGGCAGGACATATTTTTATTAGGACTAATTCCACAAGAGTGTATCTGCTATCATGTTTCTCAGAAGCCTTATCAAAGCAAATGGGACAAAAATATAGGTGGGTCAAGACACAAGGATGTTTCTGACTGTTCAAGACTTTCCCTTGCTCTCTTCCCCCAATAATCTCTCCTACTCTCTCTAAATATGTTCTAGAGCAGTGGGTCCCCAGGTGTTTTGGCCCACAACTCCCAGAAATCCCAGCCAATTTGCCAGCTGTTAGGATTTCTGGGAGTTGAAGGTCAAAACATCTGGGGACACACAGGCTGAGAACCAATGAGCTAGAGGGTTTGTCAATTTGCCAGAAGCTTATCTATATAAACAGAAAAACCTGGACTCACATTGAATCCAACATGAACAGTCTTCATGGCACTACAGCAACTTCCAATAAGCATCCTAAGTTTTCTACCCTTATCCCAACTTTGATCCACTTTAGGCAAAGTTGGGAGAGGTTTCAGGAAACTCCAGCGTATCATAGCTAGGGCTTTGTGGCAGTTTTGACTGCTGAATTGGGTCCATTTTGGCTCAGTTCACCATCCAAATGGACACTACCACTACCACTCTTTTCCTGTTATTGATAAGTGCAGGGGAGGGAATGGCATATCCCTGTGTCACCACCGATGCTTCCTGGTAGCCAAAGGGCTCACTTGTAAGCATCTGGCAATTGTGGTTATGTCGTCTCTGGAATCTGATCATTTTTTCTACTCCTGTTTCATTGGGGTTCCTTCCCAAACTACCCAGAAGGGGGTCTCTCTATTACCTGGTCACATGGGTATCCTGTTATAACATAAACAGATAGACAGGCATTCACAGGGAGCTCAATGGCCAATGAAGAAGACAAGGTAATGAGCCAGCAGGGTCAATGTGGTCTTGGCCCAGTTGGACTGGATGGACACCAATAGAGCACAGCAGCAAGTCTGGCTGTGTCATGTTTGCTTCAGCTGTGGCTGAACTAGTCATCTTCTTCAGCAGTGGCTGAACTATGTATGGCAGACTGATGGGAGCTGCTGGCCTCCATCTCATCTGCTGGTTCTTCCAGGAACACCTCATCTTCACTATCTGAGCTTGTTGTGACACCAATCCTTTGCCATGCAGGAAAATATAATCAAAGCACTCCTGAAGAATGGTCCTCCATCCTCTGCTTAAAATCTCCAGAGAAGAAGACTTCACCATGGTCCAAGGCAGAATATTCCTCCAATCTTACAATGTATCTTCTCTTTACGGCATATCTGCTGATGAAAGATATGACTTGAATAATCAGATACAGCAGTTTCTAATCTGCAGGAACCCATGCTATAGAAACAGCAAGTCTCAAAGTGCCACAAACCCCTTGCAATTTTGCAGCAATAGAATCACACGTGACTCCTCTGGAAAATGATACATGGATGGTATGACAGAAAACTCCAATTTTCATCTCCCCCCCCTTTTGCCCCTTGTTATTGAAATGAATTGAAGAAACAGTGCTAAAGTAAGGTTAAGAATGTTAGAAAGGATGGTGTAAATATTTTAAAATAATATGAGAGCTACATTTAACTACTTCAAAGTATGCTGCAGGTCCATATTTTCTCACTCTCTCAGACAAACTGCTTTGTGTTGACAGGCTTGTCAGAACAGAATAAACTTTATGAGGAACGTAAGGACTATTTATGGAATCCCAGCTGGTTTAATTAGTATCAAGGTAGAAAGCTTGCTCTTTCTAAATTCCTGTACCATCATTCTGTCTTGTTCACCAGCCTTGTAATATTTGCTTATTGTTCATGTATACATTGGCTGTATTTTATGCTGCAGAACAGCTATGCAAAATAATCGAAACTGTAAAAAGAAAAGCAAGAGAACTCAGCTGATTACCATAAAATGCTGGTGTGTTAACCCACTACTTTTTCACTAAGTGAGCGGCTCTGCTTAAATCTCTGCTGCTACTAAATGTGAAGACTTCCACAAATTTCATTGTTACCACCCAGATTTAAAGTTCCCCTTATCCCCACTTCTGCCACCAATGTAAAGATCATTCTCCTGTTCAGCTAATTCAGACTTTTAAACATGGCTCATTAATTCCTAAGCTTGACTGATGCCTAATCTTAATCCCCACTTCACTAACACCTTTCTTCTTTCTAACTAACCCTAACTATAAGGATCTTATAATATACATTTCTACCCCATCTCTGATGCTCTTTGCCTACTAATGATTATATGTCCTATCACAAGAGACAAGTGGCTTCTATTTCATCCCACTGAACAGGTCCAGTATTTGGGAGAGTAGGTTTACCATACAGTTTAGGCATACTCTGTTTTGAAATTAAATACCGTAGATGATTTTTTCTAACTTCATCATACACTTTTCAATCTATCCATTTTACTCAGGATTCCTCATTGATTTCCTTCACACAGTTGAGATTTGTCCCTGCTCACTGTCCCTCCCCCATTTTCTTTATAGAAAAAAAAACCCTAAGAAAATTGCTGACAGTAAAAAAATAGGTGCTATTATGGAAACTTATTTACCATTACAAATATTTAAAATCCATCAGTCCATAGCATCGATCCATGGCAATTGAAGTGGTGTCAAAGTGCTGTAATTCAAGAGTGTAGATGCACTCATATACTTACCTGCCCTGGTTCTCCAAACTAAATTAACAGCCAAGGACTATACCTAGCAGCAGAAATCGGTTGTATTAGTGATCCTGTTTGTTAGTCAGACAATCATTTGTAAGAAAAAAACTAGAACTCGTATAAATCAGAACCAGAATCACGAACAGAACAGATGTTGTTCACCCAGTTCAGCTCCTGGCAGTTAAAGCAGATGTGAAGAAAGAAAAAATGGGCCTAAAGCTTTGAAACATTTTCAAGAGTTTAGTTAAAGTTCAGTATACTCCCCAGAGTGCCCTTCTTGGGAATGAGGGGTCTGTCTAGGAAAGGAACCCACCCTCCAATCACTTTCAGTCTAGTGGTAGCTTTTCCAAGGAACTCTGTCCTCACTCAGTGAGATGGAACCCCTCCACAGTCCCCGAGAAACCCCCATTTGGCCTCCCTCTTTCCTTCCCTCCTTAGACCTACATTGGCTCCATCCCTGTTCTAAATTCAGCCCCGGAAGTTCCTTTCAAACCTCAACTCTTTCTCTGTATAGCCACCAAAACTCACAGATGCAACACTATGACAATGGAAAGGCTCATGTGAAGCAATGTTTATATATATTTTAAAAGTAAGCATAAAATAATGCCTGGAATGCCGCTGTTGTGGAATCGAGCCAGGTAGAAGGATGTGAGAAGGGATACAAAGATGAAAGAGGGATGGAAGAAGAAAAGAAAGGGTAGAAGGAAGAAGGGAAGGTATAAAAGAAAGAAGGAAGGGAACGGGGAATGAAAAAAGAGATAAAAATGACAGAAGGGTTGGAAGATGGAAAGAAGAAATGGAAAAGAAAGGAAAAAGATGGGAGGAAAAGTGGAGGAAGGGATGCAAGGGGGAAAGAAGGGGAAAATAAGGGACAAAGGAGAAAGAAAGAGACAAAGAAAGGAAGGAAGGAAGAGAGGAGGTAAAAGAAGAGAAGAAGGGGAAGAAGGGAAAGAAATGAGGAGGAGATTTCTCTCTCCAGGAGATGAAGCCAATGGCCCCTGTTCCTTTCGCCACCAGGCCAGCCATCCTCCTCCAAATTCTCTTTTTGCTACTAAAAATGTGTTGGATTATATCGTATGGACTACCCGCAAACGAGCTGGTTATTCATCAATAAGAACTTTGGGACGTTACAAGAGGTAACCACTCCAGGGCACTTGATCCTGTTCTCAAATTAGTATAGACTGTAAAACGCATGACCAGTCTGCTTTTGATATGATATGTAAAGTTTAGAGAATCATTGTGTGTATTCATATGCTAGTATCTCCTACATTCTACAGAAGAATTTTGATATCTCAGCACTTTTTGCTTCATGTTTTTTTCTGATTGTTCCTAGTTTGTGTACATATACTACTTCCTATAGCCTCGCTGTGTTGTTGTGTTTGGGGGGGGGGGGAATGCCAGATAGCTTATAGAGTCTATCAACAGGTGTGGGTTTAAGACATCCTGTGATTAATCTACTAGGCATGAGAAAAAAGTTATGAAAATGAAATGATTCGGAAGAAATTTGTAAGAAATGCTACTTTTGAGTATTTCCGGATCTGGAACACCAACCAGGAAGTGGACTTTCTTTATAGAACTACGGGGGCCAGGATTTTCTTAAGTGTCGTTATTAGGTCGTAAGGGGGGGGCACCCTCCTTCTCTCTCACCACCCTCCCACCTCCCTTGCCAATAAGTATTATGGCAAGGCAAGCCCTAAACCCGCTCCTTCTTTCGGCTGGAAGCCTGGAAAAATGTAAACAGAGAGGTTTACTCAGAAGTAAATCCACAAAGGAGGGCACTTTGGATGAAGGGCCCTCCTTTGTGGACCCTGCCTCTCCTGCCTGCCAGGATCTAAAGCATCAAAGAGTATTGGGGTGAGAAACCAACCTAATGTATAATAGAATGAATGCTACTGTAAGTGCCTAATATTATAAGTAATCCAACTGGTCATATACCTACATTCCATGCACATGCAATAATACAGCAGTAATAACAATGGGTATAAGAAGAGGTAAAATTCAAACCGAAGTATTCTGACTGGTCCCTCCTCAAGCGGTGCAAACTGCAAAAGGCTCTTCTCTATGAGCCCGGGAAAAGCCAAAAGCAAGGGCACAGCGTTTGCTGCCTGGGTACACACACATACATATTCTTGAGGGGGGATTTGCTGCAGAATCTTCTCTATGAGCCCGGGATTCTGCAGCAAATCCCCCCCCCAAAAGAATATGTATGTGTGTGCACCCAGGCAGCAAACGCTGTGCCCGGGCTTTTGGCTTTTCCCGGGCTCATAGAGAAGAGCCTTTTGCAGTTTTCACAGCTTGAGGAGGGACCACAGTCAGAATACTTCGGTTTGAATTTTACCTCTTCTTATACCCATTGTTATTACTGCTGTATTATTGCATGTGCATGGAATGTAGGTATATGACCAGCCTGGGCAAACTTGGGCCCTCGCTCCCTCAGGATCGGGGTGAGAGAGAGAAGCAGCGAGGAGCGAGGGGGCTCCTCCTCCTTTTTGCTGCTTCCAAGAATAGAATACCCCCTCCTCCCTCCTTCCTATTTGGAGAGTCCCATCTAGAATTCAGTGTGATTTATTCAAGTTTTGGCCTACAACTCCCAGAAATCCCAGCCAATTTACCAGCTGTTAGGATTTCTGGGAGTTGTAGGCCAAAACCATCTGTAATGCGCATGCAAAGATACGAACTACTAACGAATTTCGTTAGTTATTACGTTACATTTTAAAATTTTGGAAATTTTTTTTAAGTCTTTCTATTACTAATCAAAAAAAATCCCCCCCCCATTTGATTTTAGAATCACGATTTTTTGGTTCGAAACCATGCCTATAATCTACATGTTTCGTTCACCTTCTTCGCATGGACAGACTTGTGCCAAACAGGGCAGGCATACTCAGCAGTTGAGTAATACAAGACCAGAGCTTATGTTCTTATTAATTTTGGGTTTGCACCCCATGCACTGCCAGTAAATTTCTGCAGGATGTTATTGTGCGCAACTACTTTGTGCTTGGTGTTCATACAGTGTTTCCTAAATGTTAATGTTCGATTTAAGGTAACACTGAGATATTTAGGATGGGAACAGTGTTCAAGCTCTTGGCCTTCCCAGGTAACTTTCAATTTCCTGTTGGCTTCACTGTTACGTAGGTGGAAAGCACACACTTGTGTCTTGGCAGGGTCAGGCTTTGAGCGGTTATCTTTCTAATAGCTGGAGAGATCTTTCAGGGCATTAGTAAGTTGGTTTTTGACTGTTTCAAAGCCTTTTGCTTGTGTTGTTAGCCCAAGGTCATCAGCATATCTAGCATTCTTAAATGATGAGTTACCTGTGTATGATGAGGTCCTAATAGACTGTCTATGGGAGAGAATGGAGAAAGGCAGGATAGAAATTAAATAAATAAAAATGCAATAAAAAGTGATCAACCTATGATATTTAAGCAGTTCCTAATGTATTTCATTTTTCAAAAAAAAAAGCAGACAGCTCTGTAACTTTAACTGAAACACCAAACTGAAGCTTAATCTTATAATTTACTTTGTGCTATTCCCCCGAGGTGTCATTTGTTATTTCTAACACACTTCCTTTTTTACTTAGGGGTCCACAACATTGCTCACTGACAACTAACTTAGACTTTATTAGAAAAAAGCACGGATTGGCAAAAAGCCAAAAAGTAGACTACAATATTTATGCGATATGTACCAGAGCGAGAGAAGAGAGATTGACTTTAACTGATGGAGAAGGCTAGCTGATTTGGCAATGAGGCAGATATGGGAGGGAAAGATATTTGTAATGTGAAGTACATTATTCAGAATAAACAGAAAGGCTGCCAAACTATGGTAGCAAACAGGCATGCCTTATTAAAAGGTTTTCAGTCAATTGTATCCATGTTCATTCAGAACACATCTAGCTAATTTTAGTGGAAGATATTCCCTAGTAAGAGTACATGCTCACTGAAGACCAAGGCCCCATCTACACTGCCATATAACACAGTTTCAAACTGCATTATATGGTCGATGTAGATTCAAATAATGAAGTTTAACTGCATTGAACTATGTTATATGAGTCGACACTGAGAATATAATGTAGTTTCAAGCTGCATTATAGGGCAGTGTAGATGGAACCTTAAACTAAAGTCAGCCTTCCACATTTGTGAGTTTAACTTTTGTGGATTATTTATGGATTTAGTTAATATGTTATCTATAGGAATCTGTAGATCCTCTATGGTCAATGTCTGGTGAAATTTGAACCATTAAGTCATGCTGGAGGACCCAGAGATTACCAGAGGAAAGATCTCTGTAGGTATTTGTAGGTTTTCTAGAGTAATTAGATGGCCAATGTCTGGTAGAAGGTCATCCTAGCATCAAGCTGGAGGAAAAACAAGTGCCTGGAGAGGGGTTCACGTTTTTCCACTTTCCTGGCAGTTCCGGCCTCTATCACTCATGGATGTTCCCTCAACCCAAACAACAGTGGCTTTCTGGAAAACCACAAAAGGGATATCTAAAATGAGGTAGAAAGGATCAGTGGCAACTGTGTGTCTGAAAGTTGTAGGAGGGTCAGAAGACTGGGTAGCATTATAGAGTATCTAATATGCTCCAAGGATTTTTTAATATGAAAAATGGCAAGTGGAAATAAATAAACAAATATACATTAAAACTTAAGGTGTTGAATGGTTATAATACTGATATAGGTGTATGCTATATATACTCCCAAAGCTTTAATGTAGATCATTTTCTGTTTGTCATTAAATTTGCTTATTTTTACCTATAGAGTACATGTATGCAAATTTTAGCTCGTTAATGGGGTCAAAAAGTTTGCCTATTACCTCAAAAAGGTGAACTCCTTTTTAAAAATCCTTTCCTGTTTTCAAAGTGGAGATCTATCTAATATATGCACTTATAACCTCCAGTTATAGCAAGGCAATTGCCTTTAAATATTAAATTGAGACAGATATGTGATTGAAGCATAATTCACTGGGAAATATATTGCTGACAGGTGAGGTTGACATCTCAAAGAATGCCTGAAGGTCGTAGAAATATGATATATGACTGGTGACAGATTCCAGCCCCTTAAACATTGCCCCTTTCAGTCTATTCACTTTGCAAATTTCTACTGTTAATAAAGTTTTAAGTATGAAAATCAACTGCAAGGATCAAACTCAAGGATCTGTTATTTGAATGTTAACATCTATCCTGTGCAGCTACAAAAGTTTGAAAACCATGTTAAGTATCACGGATACATCCTACAAAATCCTAGGATTTGTAGTTGAAGTTGGGGTTATTAAGAATTCTCTGCTACAGAGCTCTTGTACACCCCAAGCTACAATATTAGAGCACTATAGCAGGGATTTTGAATGCTTCATCAAACTACATAACCCATGGCTGTGTAGAATTGTGCTGTGACACTTAAAATGATATCAAATTGCTGCAGCTGTGATTCTCCACTTAATTTTACTCAAACCTAAGGTGATTTATTACCTCCTGCAGTAGACTCTATGTTCCAATACAACATGCCCTGAACTAATATACTGTGTATGTGTTTAGCTCACAATTCACAACACCCATTATGAGAAAGTGAAGATCTACCAACAAGAGCTTGATGAACTATTTATTTACTTGTTTGTTTGTTCAATTTATATCCTATCTTTCTGCTGGTACTAAACTCTAGCCAGCTTACAACAAAGATTAAAACAAAGTGCAACTAAAAATCTAAAAAAGGAAGCAGTCCCATTACACGAAAGCATTTATATGAAAAGCTTGGGTGTCATTTTGGACCCCTTGTTGACGATGGAGGCCCAGGTCTCCACCATCAGCAAACAGGCTTTTTCCATCTTCGCCAGGCTAGGCGGCTGGCGCCCTATCTTTCCGGGGAGGCCTTAGCCACAGTGATCTATGCCACGGTCACTTCAAGACTGGACTACTGTAGCACTCTATACGTTGGCCTTCCTTTGTCAGTGACCTGGAAACTTCATATAGTTCAAAATGCAGCTACCAGGCTCTTTACAGGAACCCCTGTGTCACCTATCCTGTGTCAGCTGCATTGGTTACCAATCGAATTCTGGATCTCCTACAAGGTGCTGGTATTGACCTTTAAGGCCTTGTATGGCCAGGGGCCAACGTACCTTAGGACCACCTCTCCCCCTATTAACCCCAGTGGTCACCTCGATCCTCCCAAGAGAATCTCCTCCATATACCAGGCCCCAGAGAAATCCGCCTGGAGGTCACTGGGCGGAGAGCTTTCTCGGCCTCCGCCCCAAAGTTGTGGAACTCTCTGCCTCCCGACATCCAAGCCATGCGCAAGCTGAGATGCTTTGCTCTTGCACTGTAAGAAGACTTTGAAGATTTGGCTCTTTGGCAGAGTGTTTGATTAGTTGTTTTAATTGTAATTCTTTTAAAGTGTTTTATTGGTTTTATGTTGTAAGTCGCCCAGAGCACTGCTGGTGGAGGGCGACTAAGTAAATAATAAAAATTGATTGATTGAATTAGTTTAAAATACACTTAAAAATAATAAAGCTGAAGATTCTGATTCACAATCTGAGTGCATTCCTAGATTCAGATATAACTTGAATCCCCATCATTCAGCAGCAGTGATTAAGAATGTGGGTTGCTGTCAGTTTTCCAAGCTGTATGGCTGTGTGAGTGAAATGTTGCCTGACGTCTTGCCCACATCTATGGCAGGCATCTTTAGAAGTTGTTAGTCTGAACATTTCAAGCTAGTGTATGAGCTACATTCCATAGGATACATAGGATTCTATGGAGTGGGTCTCATGAGCTATCAAATCCAACTTCTTATTCAATGCAGGATCTCCATAAAGCATCCCAACAAGGTATCCAGCCTCTTTTTGAAGACATCAAGAGGAGATCCCAGCATTTCTCTAGGAAATTGGCTCCATTGCTGAACCACTCTTACTGTCAATATGTTCCTTCTAATGTTAAATCAAGATCAGACTGTTAGATGGTATCCCCATCTATTTCACATTTAATTGTTTTGCTAATCAAAATATGATAGACCTTATCAAATGCTTTGCTGAAATTCAGATAGATTCTCTATTTAACAAGTCACTGGATTTTTTTTCTGTGTGTCAGGAGCAAGAAACTGCAACTCGTTTCTGGTGTGAGATAATTGGCTGTCTGCAAGCACATTGTCTAGGGGATGCCCAGATGTTTTTGATGTTTTACCATCCTTGTGGGAGGCTTCTCTCATGTGCCCACATGGGGAGCTGGAGCTAACAGAGGGAGCTCAACCGTGCTCTCCCCGGATTCGAACCTCTGACCTGTGGGTCTTCAGTCCTGCAGGTGCAAGGGTTTAACCCATTGCACCATCAGATTGAAAAAAGACATAAGGTTTGTTTGGCAGGATTTATTCTTGACAAACTCATGTTGGCTCCTCCTGATCAATACATTAGCATCACGATACTTGTATAATATGTTCTATTTTTTTTTGGTAATGAGGTCAGTCTGACTCTTCTATAGTTTCTCAGATCTTCTTTTTTGCCTTTTTTGGTGAGAGGAACAATATTTGCCTTTTTCCAGCCTTCTGACATGCCACCTGTCTTCCACAATTTCTCAAAAATGATGGCAAATGGAGATGTCAGTCAGTGATGATTCATTGCCATCACACAGGAAAACCAGGAAATGCCTGTTCTTACAAGGGTGACCACCCCCTACTTGGCCTTCTGTAACATGGGGCTGCCTTTGCAAAATATTCAGAAATGTCTACTGCTCCAAAATGCTGGAGACAGATTGTTGATAAGGGCTGTCTAAATCAAACATATGACTCTCTTGTTACATAAGCTACACTGGCAACTGGATTGTTTCTGGCAACAGCTCAAAATATACTTACAATGTAGGAAGCCCTTTGGTCTTGACCATTTGAAAGATTGTATTCTCCCTTATGAACTTGCCTGGACTTTGAGATCCACGTGGAATGCCCTTCTCTGGCTTCCCTCTATCTGAGGCACATTTGGTGGAGACATGATCATTTTCTCAGTGGTTTCTCCCTGGAATGAAACCTATGAAAAGAAGCTAGTTTTGCCCCTTCCTCTGTTTTTTCTCTGTTATTAGGCATAATTTCTATTCTTTTTTAACTATTGAACTCTGTTATTAGGCATAAATAATAAAATCAATCAATCAATCAATCAATATCATTATCATTGAGTTGTAGGCCATTGGGATTCAAATAGGACTGTTGCTGAAGTGAACTTTGACTAGTAAGGTATTGTTTTTAACTTGTGTCTTCTATATTATTACCGACATGTGCTTTCAAATCATTTCTGACTTACAGAGACCCTGTCATGGTGTTTTCTGGGGCTGAGAGTGTGTGATTTGCACATCTGACTGGCTCAAAGTCACTCAATGGGTTTCCATGGCTGAGCAGGGAATTGAAACCTGGTCTCTAGAGTTGTGGTCCAACACTGAAACTGCTAAATAATGCTGACTTTCTGTATCTTAATAATAATTTCATTTTTGTATCCCACCACCATCTCGGGGAAGCTTACATGGGGACAAGCCCAGTAACAGATTAAAATATAACACAGTAAAAAATCATAAATGCAAATATCATAAAAACATAACCATCAACAATATCTGGTATATTTTACTGCTGTAAACCACTCTGAGCTTCGGAGAGAGCGGTCTGTTAAGCCGAATAAATAAATAAATAAATGAATAAATGAATGAAATAAACAACCAGCAGCCTAACATAGTGGCCATATACTAAGCTAAGGAGTGAGGCAGGGTCTTGTGCAATACAGTTTTGAGGACAGGGCTGGTGGGAAAGTGCAAAGGCCAGATGATATGTTTGGGCTAGAAGGTACAAGTCAATTTGAGCAATACAACTATAGGGCAGGGACAATGGTAAAGTGCAAGAGTCAAATATTGAATTATGGCCCGAGGGGCCAAAATTATCTAGTGAACTGATTTGTCAAAAGCACAGTATTTAGTACGTTACGAAAGTGGACAGGGTGGGTGCCAATCTGATCTCTCTGGGGAGAGACTTCCAGAGCCCGGGGGGAGGGGGCACCGCCAGCCGCACTTGTGACAGGGGTGGGAGTGAGAGAAGAGCCTCCCCAGAAGCTCTTAGAGCCCACACAAGTTCATAGGGGAAGATGTGATCGCAAAGATAGGAGGACCCAAACAATTTAGAGCTTTGTAGGTAATAACCTGCACCATAAATTGGGACCAAAAGCTTATCGGCAGCTAGTGGATCTGTTTTAACAGGGGGGGGGGGGGTGACCACTCCCTTAATTAGCTCCAGTTAACAGCCTAGCCGCTGACCTTTGTACCAACTCCATTTTCTGGGCTGTCTTCAAATGCAGCCCCATATAGAGTGCATTACAGTAATCCAATCTGGAGGTAACTAAGACATGGACCACCATAGCCAAGTCAGACTTCTTGAGGTACAGTCGCAGCTGGCGTACAAGCTTTCGCTATGCAAAAGTCCTCCTGGTCACCAACGGGAGGGCCTTAATTGTTTTCTATATATTATTTGTTTTCATGTTTATTTGATTTTATTAAGCTTAGCTGACTTGCATGGAATGTAACCTCAACAACCAGCTAGCTACTAGCTAGCATGGATGTCAATTCAATAGTTTTGAATTTGTGCATCTACATTGTAGAAGTAATGCAGTTTGAAACCGTTTTAATTGCTCACTCTCTTTATTTTTATTTATTTACTTTATTTATACCCTGTCTTTCTCCCCATGGGGACTCAATTCTATGGAATCCTAGGAGTTGTAGTTTTACAAGGTATTTAGCCTTCTCTGCCAAAGAGTGCTGATACCTCAGCAAGCTACAAATCACAGGATTCCAGAGCATTGAGATGTGGCAGTTAAAGTAGGGTCAAACTGCATTAGGATGCAGTGTAGATGCATCCTGGTGCTCCCAGAATTTTATTCAGCCTCAGGATTTGTACCTAGGGTTTCATGATTATGTCTTTTAAGGATGCAGCAATTAGTTTTGTCTGTCATCTCTAGGCTCCTTGAAAAGTTGTAACATATATACCACTAATATCAAGGAGGAGAATGAAGCACTGGAGATTATTGTGACCTCTCACCCAGCCCACCAGCCACAAGATCTTCTCAGGACATCTCACCAAACCTACAGATCCTTTGCTGGACACAAGTAAAGAGGAACAAGGACTTCTCTGCTAAACTGGCGAGGTAGTCTGAATATTAAGTGCTTCCTCTGGAACACTGTTGCTAAATACATACTCATCTTTGATTCACTAAATAATTACTTTTTGCACAATGCAGGAATGAAAAATAGCAGTTACAAAAAGGAAGAGGGGAGAAATCTGATTGAACTCTTTGAGCCTACATGTAGTTTAGATCAAGATATCACTTCTAACAGCTGTGTCCCCTTAATGTAACACCAACTCAGAGGAGCATGAGCCACTTTATGAATCATAAACTAAATCATGTCTTGCAATATCACAGATGTTCTCTGGAGATCTGTCAGTATGCTGTGTGGAAGGATGAAAGAATACAACTGGAGATTAGTAGGAATGTTAATGCTATTCAGCAAGCTGAACATGACCTAAAATATTAATGGAACCAACAGACAGTTCAAGCATGACTGGTAATGCTATTCTCAGTTAGGAATTGTCTCTGTCAAAACACTGCATCATACTTTACACAGATATCTAGGACCACTGGTATTTGCCACAATAAAGTATGAAAGGGAGACTCATATCTTCTCCAAATATGCATCGTACATACATGAGGGAGACATGGCACATTGTTATTCATACATATCTCCATGGAAAACCCTAATGTCTGGGATTGGATCCAACCTCTTCCTCAAATTTAGCATGTTGATATGGCAAACAACAGTATGTAGCCAAGGCCGTAGCCAGGATTTTGTTTCGGGGCTGAGTTTGTTTCGGGGGGCTGAGACAGGGTCTACCCTAGCAAACCTTTTGTATTGTTATCCCAATAACCCCATTAATGTGGGATATAATGAGCATGGTGATCAGATCATGATATGAATAAACATAACAGTTTAAATAACGTACCAGTCTTTCGGACCACCTTGAGAATTTCGGGGGGCTGAAGCCCCCTTAGCCCCCCCCAGCTACATGCCTGCCATAAGCTCAATATTTGATTTAATATTAATTTAAGACATTTATTTATCATCTTCTGAGCCACAAGTGTCCCTGAGGTGGTGCACAATGGGTTTTTTAAAACCCTGAAAATATCACATAACTTAAAAAATATTACAAAACTCTTATTTAAATGAATTCCCAAACTGTTTTTAAAAAAGTTTAAACTATAGTTAGTGCCAACACATAGGCCAAGAGAAATAACACAGTCTTTAATGCCACCGGGAAGTGCATAAGAGATGGAGACAACTGGACCTCCCTTGAAAGGGAATTTCACAATTTGGGCCATGCCAATCCTGATCAAGACTGCCTTTTACCTGGAAACCAATGTCCTCACTGTGGAAGAACACGTAGATCAAGAATAGGTTTCCACAGCTACCTACAGACCCACCACCAAGACACTACACTTGGAGGACCGTCATCCTCGAACAATGAGAGATTGCCTAAGGGAAGAGAAGAGAATATTCATTGATATACCTTACCCGCTGCACTCTATTATGAGTTATTGAGAAAGGCCTGCTTCTGTAGGAAGGTTTTAACCTGTGCACAAAAGATCAGTAGGAAGGGGGCCAATTGCACCTCTTTGGGAATAGAGTTCAAGAGCCACGGCTCCACCACTGAGAAGGCCCTCTTTCTTGTTCCCACGAACTGAGCTTGTGACAATGGTGGGACCGTGAGAACTTTTAGTAATGTAGAATATCCAATACCGACTGTAAATACTGGAATTTACAAAATATAATATTTTACAGGATTTATGAGACAAATTTTATTCAGTTGCAACAATGGGTCAAATGGCAAGTGGATGGGATCACTCCTGGATAGAATTGCTCCTCTAATTCTGAAGTGATATTTTGTTAGATAGACAGAAAGACAGACATGCTAGAATCCTTCTGCTGACACTGAAGAAGTGGGTTGTAGTCCACAAAAACGTATGCTGGCACAAGTTGGTTCCACATGATTGTTTTCTCCTTCCTCTCTGTTTCTTCCAGTTCTAGTTATTCAGATACACCATCAACTTACTTAGGCTTGCTTGTTAAGCTAATCACTTACAATTCACAAATGCAAAAGCAAGTTTAGTGTTCTATTCCCCTAAGCATCCCAAATATTTTTAGTGCATGGCAAACCAATCAATTTCAATCTCTTTTCATCTCTCCCTGTCTCTTTCCCGAAGGGAGGAGGGGCAAGAAGAATGGAGAGCAGAAAAAGTTATTTTTTGCACATTATAATTAGGGTAATCTGTAACTATTACTGTAGCTGTCTGTGTGTCATTCTCCTTTGCTTAGCTGTGGAGTGTTCTTAATTGCAATCTGAACAGAGAGTCATCGCTTTAGAACCCCACGTTCTGTTCTTGAACAACTTAATTACAGATCATAAAGTCACCTGGAAGAAGACATCAACCTTTGGTGCTTACAGAAAGCAACTTCACTTTCTTTTCCTGTAGATTTGGCAGTTCTGGTAATAAAGGTCCTATGGCTCTACTGCCAAATCTCTAAAGTTGGAGGAACCAGGATGAAAACTTGAATGGGAAGCAACATTTGAAATATGTGTGAAAGACAACCTGAGCTAGAAATGGTTTGGACAAATCTCAAGGCCCAAGGTTAATTGGGCCAAATCAGATAAATTCTGATATTTCCAGAGATGCAGAAGGCTTCCTTAGAAAGCAACCAGATCTGAAGAGGGACCAGAAATGAAACTTCATTAACCTGGATTGAAGACATGGAAAAGCAAGGGGAAAAGAAAAGTATGTTATTTGATATTTTATTTTCTGTGAAAATCCACAGGGAGAGGGATGAGGGAGCAAAGTGATCTTGCAGCAAGGTTTGTGTGAATCAATAATTTGTTTTATTGTGGCTATCCAGCCCTCTCTAGTATTACCTTTGACTTCTTCTGTCTCTCTGCATGGAGAATATCAGGTTTAATGGAAGGAGCATCTAACCATGGAGATTAGTCATATGAGTTGGTATTCTCATTAATTCACAAGAATAGTAGAGGCTGTCCACATCAGCCTATCATGCTCTGGCAACAGAATCCAAATCTGAAGAAAGATACCTACATATGTTGAGCAAATCTGAAGAAAGATACCTACATATGTTGGGGATTTTTTGATAAATACACTTGGAGGGACCAACTGTTTTTCAAGGCAGGCATCAAGGTGCTTCTTCACTCTATAGCTGATACTTCGTCAACTAGAGCAGTACCTGTGTGCTTTCTAATCTAATCTAATACAGATTTATCCAACATTTTTCAACAGTTATTATATTGGGTCTGTTCAGGTTGTATGAAGCATTGGTTCAACTAAGGGGGCTAAAGGGTGGTGCCATTAGAAGTGTGATACATTAGTTCATCACATGCTTAATTGTTATAGTGGTATTATTTGGGAAACTTAATATATGCTTTAGATGCAGATATGTTAAATATTCAACTAAAACATCTTAAGGTAACAAGTTTTTAATGATATATGGAATTAGTTAACTAAAATAGAGTTAGACTCAATTTCAGTTTTTTGAATTGAAAAGGAGGAATATGTAGGAGAACCTAAAATGGCTTGGCGTGTACTATCTCTGTATTTTTGTGTTCTGGTGCAAGATAAATTTTCCCAAAAAGAACAACTTACTACTATGATGGTTCCATTGCATATGGCTGTTGTTTACCTTACAAGAGCCTATAGGACCAACTGGTATCTTTAATTTTTGACTTCCATTGAATTTGTCCACATTGTGAATTTTTTTCATTCCACATGCTTTGAACTGGCAACCTTAACAAACTATATTGGAATGTAGGAGCTCATGGGTCAGGGCTTCCATTTTCTCTAGAGTCTGATCGTCAGGATGGGAAACAGAAATGCATTTCCCCCTTAAAATGTTAAATTTTAATTCACTGGTCTTCTAATTTCTGCTAGAGTTTCTCCTTTTAAAGGGTAAAACCTTGATTTATTGGTTTTCTAATTTCTTCTAGAGTTACATGGACGAAAAGGTTCTCTTCAACTCTTGTCTTACGGGATAGCAATATGGATACCATTATGAATTCTTTGATAATGTCTCATTTAAATTCTTATAGTGAACTGCCCATGGTATTGCCCTTCAAAATCACCTGATTCTAAATGAATTCATTTGAGTAGTGCAATAAAGATTAACAGAAGCTTTCTATTCCCTCCTCTAGATAAGACCAAGAAACTGATTGACAATTTCAGTATGCAGCACAAGCAAGTGAACGATAGAAGAAGGAGGTAAACTGAGAACAGGATTTCTCAAATTGTCAACAAGAACCAATTCTTATCAACAAGGAGAAATTTTACATGCAGCTGTGCTTCCACCCAACATCGATCTGTGTTGGATGAATAATGTCCTACTCAGTGTTAAAGAGGAATGCAAACATTATGTGATGTTTGCATATGCAAGGAGAAAAAGAACAAAGCAAAACACACACAATTTTGGAAAGGGAATGCAACATGCAAGCA
The DNA here is from genome assembly GCA_030556195.1 of Anolis apletophallus. Lineage (NCBI taxonomy): Eukaryota > Metazoa > Chordata > Lepidosauria > Squamata > Anolidae > Anolis > Anolis apletophallus. Next base: position 194,849,525 of record JARBWK010000003.1, read on the forward strand.
GGTTTCAGCAGACAAAGACTGATCGAATCCTTTAGTGGAATTAGCAAAAATATGCATGTGAATATATTCAAATTCTGAGTAATGATGCATTCCACCAAGAACACCTGTTCTGAAATGTTAGAGCCATAATTGGATTAGTAAACAAACGTGCATTGACTCCTCCATGATGCCATTTTGGATACATGAGGATCCACACTTGGAGAATGAATTTACTTATTAGTTTATTCAAAATTTAGGATCTTGCATGGGACATTTTGTATATTTCACAGTGAAAAATCATAATAATAACTAATAATAAAATCCAACAAAATTTCAAAACAACAGCAATGCAATAAAAATGCTCAGGTTGGAGGTAAAACATTGGATAAAATTATGAAATGTGATCACCATGTCAGCTCTCCTGGTATCAATTTTGGCATTTTTTAAGGTTTCAGGTGAAGATGGGTTTTTAAAAAAAAATCTTCCATAGAGGATTAGTTCAATAGCTAAGCCTGTGTGTTTGGGGTTTTTTTTAACTCTTAAAATGGATGCAGGATCGTTTTATACATTGTTTTATTAAGATCATTATTTTTTCTAAATTGTACATTTTAATGAACATCTTAATATATATTTATGTTTGTATTTTTACCCCTTTGTAAATCACACTGGGACTAAATTTGGAATGGGAAATGATTCATACCTTTAATAAAACTGAATTAAGTTGTTTTATTCAGCATAGTTTTAAAAATCTGATGGATGAAGGTGCTCGAAAAAGCCACAAGGATTTGCAAAAGTTCTCCTTGCTTTTAACTGCTTGCTTGGTTTGAGAGATAGAAGAAGGGTAGATCATAAGAATCTGCTTTATATGAATTCTGGTTATTGCCAATGTTGGCAACGATGATAATATTTGGTGAAGTAGAAGAACTAATTAAAAGAGGGAGATTGATTTAATCAAGGAGGCAAAGATGTGAGAAGAGCAATGGATAAGGAAGTCCCTCTTGAGGTCTCTCATTTATAGGGTGATCATCATTTGAAATGTACTTGATGGCAAAGAAGAGTAGCACTTTTTATTTTATCCCGACAACAACTAAATGAGGAAGTTATACCAAAAAGTGATGACTCGTTATTGGCTGAAGAAAGTCAACAGGTTCCAACTCTGTCTTCTGACAGAATATTTGATCTCCAAGATGGCAGAAAGTTTGATTTCCAACATACTTGTGCTTAGCATACATCTTTTGGAATCGTTTTTATAAGCCATCAAAAGGAAACACGTAATTCTATAGTTGCCCTGTATTCTAGTTTTTGAAAGACATTATTTCATTTCAAGACCTGTCAGAAGACAGTCTTCTATTTCATAGTGTCCTCTGTTCCATCCAAAAGTAAAGTTACTCATCAATTATTAGCACCCACACAACAAACTGCCACAAAGATCACAGTCTACCTCATTTCACATGCATTTACTTTTGAAATACAGTTATTTTGCATGCTCACCTTCACATATAAAAATATTATGCAAATATCAAGGGAATCCTACTTCTATTTTCTTACTGCAAAACATTTTCCGTCTTTACTGGTTATGTTGACATGGTACTTTGTATATGTGAAAGGACAATCCTGGGTGAAAAAAATTCCAAAGCCCATGCACAATGGTAAGGATGTGATTTCTCACAAAGTTGCGCTCAAAGTTACAAATGATTAGTTTCAGCAATTATCTTCCCATAGTTTAAAAAAGTCTTCATAAACTACACAGTGTGCAAAGGCTATTCACAATTCAAGACTTATTATGCACACAATCACATGTGGTTATTTTGAAATAGAAATATCATTTTATGCTTGGAAAATATTTCAGTGCATACATATTAATTCATTTGCATAATTTTTATATAATTAGATTTATAAATTTGCAGTCTTGTGTGATCCAGGAATGTCTATAATATTAGCAATGCTTCTGGGTAGTCTGTCTACCTACAGATTTACAAAAATTATCCAAAACTATGCCAACCTTTTCATATACACACATCTAGAGCAGTCTAGATTTTAGTTTTGTATTGATACCTTATGGTGGAGCCAACTTGAACTTTATAGTTTCTTTCACTATCAGCTTGTTTAAAAGTCCATACTTTACTCATCATTGTTCCATTACCTCATTTATTCAAATGTATACAACTATTTTATTGTATTTGCTGTAGATTTTGCTCCCTGGTTATTTTTGACATACATTTTTCTTATTTTTGGTACTTCCAGCAGGATGGCTAATAATATGTGACTACTGCTCCCCCCCACTGTTTTATTTCATTTCACTTATTTACTTTGTCATTGTAATGAATATAACATTAACTACTATTGCCTTGAATTTTAAAAGCCAAAATATGGACAAATATTTTTAAATAAATTATAAATAATACTGGTCTGAACCAATATTGAAAGCAAAAGGAAATATGAAAGAGAATCTGTGAACTGGAAGATGCAAAAAGGTGATGCTCCTATACTTTTATATACATTTCAAATGTCTGTGATATTTTAATGTCTTGTAATATTAGCTATTACTGAGCTACACCAATCTGGGCATCAAAACTGTAGAATTATACCATTTTATACCATTTTAACTGCTATGGCTCAATGCTGTGAAATTGTGGCTGTAATGTTTTTAAAAGGTCTTTAGCCTTTTCTACCAAAAGTGCCAGTGCTTCACCAAAATGCAAACTCCAGTATCTGTCACTGATTTTCCTAGAATGTAAGAACAGCTGTGCAAGATATTGTGAGTCACTGTCACTAACTTATTTGAAATGATCAACAATTATCATTCAGGAATAACAGTCTATTCTGCAGGAGTTGTGAAGGAAAAAAATCTATACGTCTTATACGCTGGGAGTCATTTTATAGATTGGGTGCTGAAACTTCCAATCCGGATTGGAGAATCTGTGGTTGCCGCATATGGTGGGGGGAGCTCAAAAATGGCAGTGGCTGCAACCCTGCTGTATGCAGCGACTGTATGAAAGCATTAAGGGCGACGCTGTACAATTACGGTAGAAGAAAATCCATTCATCAGGATTCGTGGACTTAATGTGGTCCCAATGGAGAGGTGAAGGGGCGCCTCACCAGGAAGGTGTGAGTGAAGGGTGGAGGAAGCTGCAGGCATCCGGGGTGCCCAGGGTATGGAAAAAAAGAGATAGAGTGGCTCTGGGCCCAGAAAAACACACCTCTTTTACCTGTCTCACCCGCCCTTGTATCCTATTACCGTACCTCCTCCTCTGCCTCTCAGTTCTCCCTCCTGAAGACTGCAGTGAAGCAGTGTAGGTGAGCATGTGCAAGATATGAGAGGCAGAGAAGGAGTTACAGTAATAGGAAAATTATCATATTGAAATCAAATCTGATGTTTTTTAAAAAATTTATTTGGTGTGCATTGGAAGAGGGGTAGTCTTATACGGCAAATATATCCTAAACTCTATATTTTAACTGGAAAGGTTGGGGGTCGTCTTATACACCCAGTTGTCTTATATGTTGGAAAATACGGTATATTTTTGGCTGGAGTTACAGTAAAAAAATGTATCTGTTCTGACTTACAAACAAATTCAACTTAAGAAAAAACCCTCAGAAACTAACTTGTTCATAACTTAGGAACTGCCCATATATGGAGTGGTTCCATCAATGACAACTCACATTATTTTGCACATGATGTTCTCCTTATGTTGATTAATGCTGTAATGTATGCATGCTTTCGTTTCCTTCCTTGTTGACATTTATTTTTTTATCACAAATGCTGTTTGCTTGTCAAAATTGGCAAATGGGGGTATTTGTCATTTGCAGACTGTGATCAGTCACAATACAAATAGCATCCAGGAATGATTTTTTCTTTTTTACTTTTCTTTTTTAATCAAATCATCTGAGGATGAAAACTATAATGTTTAGATTTATATCAAGGGTTTGAGAACTCTATTGTATTTTTTGATTAAATTGATATCTCACTTCCCCCCATATGGGACCAAAGTAACTGGCCAATTACAGTCCCCGGCTAGCCCAAAACATATGGCTGGGACCTAATTAGATCTTAGTGCTGATGAAAGATGACTGCCAGCAGACTGTAGGGAGTGATAGATCTCCTTCTCATGTAGCATGATGGAAAGCCTTCAGAATAGTTTTGTCAAGTGGCACGATGAACAAGGGAGCAGGGACAGTCAAAGATTGCAAATTTTATCTTCATATTGTTTTTAATTAGTATTTTTATATTTCTTCTTAGCTGTTTTCTGAGTCCCTACATTGGGAAAAAGGCAAGATAAAAATAAAGTACATAAATAAGTAAACTGTTGGGTCCCATGTCCATGAGGTAGTGAATTTAATCTTTATATGGTAGTTCTATTCATAGTCCTAAATTGGTAGAAACAATGCCTTGGCTAGCTCTTTCAATGTATGGACTAAAAGTTGGTTTCACCTCCACACTGACAATGAAACCACCAGCTATCTCTGCCCAGTTAATCAATCTATCCATTACACTCCAGGAATACCCTAGAGTCCTAAGAAGGTCACTCTATGGTATATTGGAAGGAAGGCATCCTTGCTTACCTATATCCTTTTAACACAGAGAAGATCAGGCTGCGTGCCTAAAATCTTAACAGCTTTTGGGTATACTCTCAATTCATTTGAGAACACATCTCATTCAAAGGAACAGTATAATGTGCTTGCTCAGGGATTTTTCCTTCTTTCTTTACCTGCCCAGCCTTGAATGTGTTGTCTTGATTGCTTGTCTCAATGTGGGTGGATTTAATTAGTTTCCTGTACTAGTTTTTAGAAGTTATGTAATTTCAAAGTCCTGCTCATGATAAGCAAAACTTTAATAAGCTTCTCTTTCATATTCACTGACAGGTGATGAAATGTACAATTGCCTCCCTTATTTCTCATTAGTACAGCAGACAGTGAAAATCTCACTTTTCCCCAAATCTGTGCTTGGCTTAGTAAAGAAAACATTCAAAACAGTTCCACTGCCCACCATTCATATTTGCAAAATATGTGCATCAAGTACTACTAGAAATAATACAATAAATAAAACCCACTAGAGAATTATTGAATAATGCAATGACAATTTGGAATGGCCATGGATTATGATTTTGAATAACGTGGTTTTAATAAGTGTTTTAAGGTTTGATATGTTTTAATGATTTTTAAAATATACAGTATATGTTTATTTTATTATGTATGTATGTTTGCATGGCATTGAATCATTGCCTATATTGAGTTCCCCATGGGGTGAAGAAAGGTGGGATATAAATAGGCTAAATAATTAATTAATTAATTAATAAAAGAGAGTTGTGACAGCAAAAATGTCCAGAAAAGTTCAGAATTTTCTATACCTTGCCTCAATTACTATTCAGAATTGAGATCGTAGTTAAGTAATCAGAAAAGGACTAGGACTTGGAAAAGGAGCTATGAAGGAACTAGACAAGGCCCTGAAATGTAACGACATACGATTGAATACTAAAATTAGAATTGTTCTTGCCATCACATTTCCAGTTTTTATATATGGCTGTAAAAACTGAGCAGTGGAGACAACAGATCAGAAGTGAATCAATTCTTGTGGTGATGAAGACGAGTTCTGTGGATTCTGTGGACTGCTAAAAATAAAATTTGTGCTAGAACAAACCAGACTGAACTTTTTCTAGAAACCATGATGACTAATTTGAGGCTGTTATACTTTGGCCTTGTCATGAGATAACAGAACTCACTAGAAAAGACTATTTATTTATGTATTTATTCAAATTTATCCGTTGCCACTCCCATTCGGCTCGGCGCGACTCACAAACAATAAAAACAACAATAACAACAACATTTACAACTACATTAAAATCATTAGGATTAAAACAGCAACCATAAAATACAGATAGCATCAGAGAGGACAATGTAATGTCAGAGAGATTGACAGTTTTTACGAACCAAACGCCTGTTGGAACAATTACGTCTTGCGTGCCTTCCGAAAAGCCAGCAAACTTGAAAGAGCACGGGTAGGAGCTATGATTAAAACAAAGCCCTCCTCCGTGTTATAACTCTTAGGACTTGGGACCACCAGAAGGTTTTCTGTCTCCTGGTAACTCTTAGAACTTGGGACCACCAGGAGGTTTTCTGTCTCCGAGCGCAGGGGTCTAGTGGGACAGTATGGGATGAGGCGGTCCCTTAGGTACACTGACCTCAGACAATTCAAGGCCTTAAAGGTCAATACCAGCACTTTGAAGGTAATCCGGCATTCCACTGGGAGCCAGTGCAGTTCGCGCAAGATGGGAGTGATGTGGCAGCTGATTGGAACACCTGCCAGCAACCGAGCCGCGTTCTGCACCAGCTTAAGTTTCCGGATCACCGACAGAGGCAGGCCAATGTAAAGAGCGTTACAGTAGACTAACCTTGAGATGACCGTAGTTTGGACCACTGTGTCCAGGACATGGCGGGACAAATAGGGGGCCAGCTTCTTCACCTGGCATAGATGAAAAAACGCTACTCTACTGACGGTGGAGACATGTGTCTCCACTGACAGTTGAGAGTAAAGTGTGACACCAAGACTTTTTACTGATGACAACGGACATAGCGTCATGCCATCCAGGGTTGGAAGCTGGATCTCCCTACCGCCCGGACGACCAAGCCACAGGATCTCCGTCTTCGCCAGATTCACCTTCAACCTACTGGCTCGCAGCCATCCAGTAACGGCTTCAAGGCAGCGATGGAAATTATCGGGTATGGATTCGGGCCGGCCTTCCATTCCCAGAATGATAAGATGAAACCAGTAAGAAAAGAGGAAAACCACATTCCAGATGGATAGATTCAATCAAGACAAGCTATGGTCTGCAATACCTGAGCAGGGTGGTTAATACTGGAGAGGTCTTTCACTCATAGAGTCACCAAATATCAGTTGACTTTGTGGCAGTTAATAATAATAGCTCTTTTAAAAGACCCTCATAGAAATGAAACTTGTAATTATGATTCTGTATAAAATAAATAAGCAAATTATATCTTCCACACTCTTGCATTAATATGCTCTTTTTTAAGGTTACATCTTACCTGCAGATAACTACATCAATTCTCTTTTGTTCCCATCATGCCTAATTTTTAATTTTTCTTTCCTTCTGTCCTCCACTCCCTTTGGTCTAATGTCTGCCCCACAGTCATGATTTAGATTGTACATTTCTCAGAGCAAGGGCCTTTCTCGTTTCGCTTTTGTTACTTTGCAAAGTGAGTGATGGTATAATAATACCCTCCTTTCCAAGCCAAGTACTTTCCATTCCCTATGGGAGAATTGCAAACAATTGCTTACATCTTTCAACTTGGAATTAAGACGACACCCAAGTAGTAGTTTGTAACCATATCAAGCCAGGATCCACTTTTAGCCCAAGTTATTTCCAGGGATTCTGTTTTCAATTTCTGCTATAAACCAAAGGTATAGGTGTACAATGCAGTGAAACCTGACTTAGCAATAGTTCATATGAAAAGGATGTGAATGTCTATAAATGCATGCATGTATTTTATACAACCTTAACATCAAAGAAGCATAATGAGTAATAATATTTGTGTTGTATGAGGAAAAATATCACTCTGTTCTGTAGAGGTCAGGCCATATTTGGCCAATGTCAAGTTGTGAGCCCATATTTTAAGGAAGATATTGACAAACTGGAGAGTGTCCAGAAAATATTGGTATAAGAAGTAAAAGCCAAACCGTGTGATGAATATTTACAATTATGGTATCCTTGGAACATCCTTTCAGATTGAACTGCAATTCAGTTCATGGTATTGACCCACCAGCCATTACAGTAGTTTGCTTGCATGATAATTACCTATAATAAAAAATATAATTGCAGCTTACTGGCCTATCTATCATATGTATGTCTATCTGTCTATCTGCCTCTGCCATTCTGCAAAGACCATGGAACCTAGATGCTTGAAATTCAAAGCAGGTGTACCTTGGGATTGTTTTTAAATGGGTTAATTAAAGCCTGTCAGGAATCTTCAATAATATCTTCAGTTACTAGGTGTTAATCTTTTCCTAACCATGAAAAATAATGCTGGAGGCGGTTCTCATTTTTCCTTAGGACTCCTAGGCACTATCAAATCATTAACACCATCATCATTGTTATTATCACACCACTATTTTGCCACTCAAGACCGTTAGCCATAGTTAAAACATATACAAATAAGTAAACGTACACAAGTGTTCTAAATTAAACTGTAAATCAAAGTTAAAAACTATTAAAAAGCAGAGCCATTCAAGAGAAGATCAATTTGATCCTTTGTGTAGGGCCCATTTTGGTCTTCTGTCCACACTCTACAGACAACTCAAAAAAAGTGTGTGAGATATAGAAAGTATCACTGCCTAGTTTGGGAAAGTGAGTGACCCAATGTCCCTCATACAAAGACAAAGGGTTTTTTTTACATTTAATAAACTTTTGCCATGTTTTATGTTAGACCCAATTAGAAAATGACATTTATAAGCTAGGAACAAAAAAATAATAGTTTATTGGAACTCTGGATGACTATGGAGGGGCAAGTCTCTCTGATGCTAAGCAATGCACTGCATTCTGGGAAATGTGGTGTAGAGCGGGGTCTTTTGAATGCCCTGGCATAGGGTGCCTTTCTTCCCAAAATACATTTCCCACAGTTCTGTGCTGTTCCCAGAAAACACTCTTTTACCTGCTCCAAATGGCGAGAGGCCATTAATTTACAGAGGAAAGTCAGCCTTTTTGGCTTTGCTTTTTCAGCTTTGCTTCTTTGCACTGAATATGAAACTGACTTTGGGAGCCTTCTGAGATTTACAAAAAAAGTATGGGGTAAGTTTTGATTCTTAAATTTTTGGTGTGGGCAATGCCCATGTATCGGATATTGCCTCATAAGTATAAATTTAATGAATTTGATCCAAATTACAAGGACTAACGAAAAAATGCACACCCCTAGTAAGCATGGAAAAAGTTAATTAATGCTGGGGTAGAGCCAGAAAAGACCACTGAGAAAGAAATGAAGAAAATAGAGATGTAAAAGAAATGAGGAAAAGAGAAGGAACACTGGGAGGAGAAAATCAATAACTTGTTATTAGTGGGATTTTAATCCAGAAAATTGATATTTCCACTAGTAAAATAGGTAATATATAGATACTGAAGAACACACATGCAGTTACTGAGGATTTGAGATTTCTAATATTATAGAAGCATAATCTCCCCAACCTCATTGTTCTTGCATGTGTTGTTCAACAGTTTTATATCTGCAGCATAGAAGTTCCACTAGAGTAGAATCCACTGCCATGCCAAAATGTGACAATTCCTAAACAGCAGAAATAAGTAGAAACTCTGTTAAGGTCAGAGAAGCCTTGCTATTAGTCAAAGCAAAGCAGTCATGTGCCAATTTTGGGGTGACATGGAATAAAATGGTTTGTGGTTTTTAACTGCTGTTGTTTTAATCTTTGAATTTGTTTTTTTAAAATTTAGGGTCGTTTTTATTAAAGTTTTAATGTTAAATTCCATGCTGTGTTTCAGTAAGAACGAGACAGGTCCTGTCCCTGCGGCAGCGGCGGCTCCAGTCAGATAATCCAGTAGTACAAATTAGCTTCAAGTGACACAAAACGGAATGAAAGAGAGAGAGAGAGAGCTAGCAAAGGAGGAAAGAAGAAGGGAAGGAGGGAAAAGGAGGAGACTATGGGGCAGACATGCAGGCCTCTCTCTCCATTGATGCCAACCTGCTCAAAGGAGGGTCCATTAAGGGGAAGGCAAGAATGAAGAGCCACGGATTTGTGGAACCGTTGGCCAGCGGCAACAACAACATCACCATCGTCATCTCTGCGCAGCTGTGAAATTGTTGACCGCGCACTTGCTCTCCAAGCTCGCTTTTGACGGTGAACCTTTGAATTAGTTTTAACAGTTTTAAACTGGGAATTTTAAAATACAGTTTATATTTAATCCTGTTTTAATGTTCGTGTATGTTTATATTTTAAATAGTTATACTAATGCTTTTATGCTAAGCTGCTTTGAGTCCCTTTTGGGGGAGATAAAGTGGGGTATAAATAAATATAATAATAATATGGTTAATTATTGTGTAGTTTTTTTTACTGCTAGAGATGGAAGAAGAACTTGAGAAATATTCTGCTTCATGTGCCAAAGCAATTTATGGGGAAAATAAGTGTATGTTGAAAATATTTCATCAAGTCTGCAGATGTTTTTTGCTTCAGGAAAAAAATCTGGAGGAAATAAATTAGCAATCTTTTGTGACAACATGGCACCATCTCATTTCACATCTTCCAAATAAAGAACACCAGCTCATGTACTAAGTCCTGCACCATGATGTGTAAGCCATTTCCTCCGTGCCCCCATCTCTGTGCCGCCGACCCCTTTGTTTTTGGGCTAGAAAACAATGCTGCAAACCAAATAAATTAAAAATATTTTCCTTCCTAGACAAATATTTGTGAAAGTGCACATGGAAAACATTGAATATATGACATCCCACTCACAAACATACATTCCAGATTATTTCCATGAGTAGGAATAGTAAAGTTCTGTTTGTCAACTTTACTTCTTATTCATGTGGATTTTCCATTATGTCATACTTTCCACATGTATTCCTTTCAAAAGCAAAAATATGCTTTGCACCCTTTCAATGAGGTAATTCTAGTATCAGCCACATGTTCCATGCTGTTTATTCCAAATCAGCAGGAAAATATATCAGCTGAGGTAGATAGCAAAACAAGAACACAACCCTGACAAATTAAAGACAACTGTTTCCTATGAAGGGAAAGGTCAGATGTTAACTACAAAGCCAAAGTAAAATAAAGTAATGCTGAAAATTATAGAGGCTAGGAATCCCATGACAAAGCAGATGAAGCTTTCATGCAGTGCTTTGAACTTATTATTGATTAAAAGACAGCCAACACCTTAATAAAGTAGGGATGGCAGCTCATGGCCACCACAGAACTAGCTCTACTGTATCTTTTTTGAGATGACTAGAACTGCACTCACCACTGCTAATAGTAACAACAGGTATAATATCTTGTGGAAATGTTCAGTCATGGCTGGTGGCTTCCATATTGGTAGGGTAATAATCTTCTCTGGGCGATGAGCTGATTTTTGCTAATAGGATTCAGCACCTTGAACAGCTTCTTTGGAGTCGTGATTGAAAAGAGTTCACCACTGTACTGACATGGAGCCACCAACTGCCCTTGAAAATGATTGTACAAAGAAGGTGCAAGTGACAGGTTTATTAGAAGAAATGCTGAAATGAGTATGACAGCTACTGGGAGCAGCCCATTGATCATGAGCTGAAACATCAAGAAAAATGGAAGGAGTTATCCCTGGAAGGATAGACAATATCTATGAATTTCTACTGATTCCAATTATTTATCTTTTTCCTGTTCTTTGAAGAGTCTCCAGAGCATTATGTCCAACCTGAAAACCATTGTTGCCATTTGAATAAAACTATGAAGTGTAATGTTGACACTGATCACCTGTTTTTTTAAATATAGATCCTTAGACCCATATAATAGATCTCCAGTGAGTTCCAAGGTTGCTTCACAGAAAATATGTATAACATCCAGCAGCTTCAGGACCTGGAAATATTTGCTCAGAGTGCTCCTTTTTTATTCAGTGCTTGCAAGTTTATTGCCCACGAACTTCAAGTCAGAATAGAAGCCCAAACAATCTAATTGCAATCATAAATTCAATATGAAATTAAACATTCATCACTGCTTGTTCAAAACTTTTCAGGGCTATAGTATAAGCTAGTGAAGAATAATCTAAATTGAGCTTTGTATTTAAGCTATACGTCCACTAGGGACATTCATGCTCCTTTTCTTCTTTTAGTATTATTCCTACAATATTATTAATACAGTTTTATATTATGTAATATTTAAATTTTGAAATGTATACTCTACTTTTCTTATAAAAAAATTCAGCTGAAACCTCCAGTTAAGAACTATATGATATTCTAGGTGCCCATAACTTGGAAAAGTAATATTTTAGGACTCAAGGTCCAATCCAAGTATAAAATTTCTCCCTTGGAAGAAACATTTGGCATGCCCATTGGTAACATCTCAGCATAATTTTAGGGAACCAGTCCTAATGAATAGGGTCTCCATACAAAGCAGAACCTTGTTTTTTGTTATTTATTGTAGATTCCAACCTATGGCAACCAGAGATTTTCTTGGCAAGATTAATTCAAAAGAGATTTTCTATATACTATAAGTTTAAATAAGTGAAATAATGCATATCCTAAGAAGAGAACTCCCTGGACAGAAAAGTCTTTTTCTGTACAGAAAATTGGAGATGGGGTTGGGAGTGGGAAATTAGCATTAAAAACTCATAGTTTTCTTTGCACAACAATTCTTGAGAGGGAAATGGAAATTTTTCATTGGTTTATTGTATAACCATAGAATAAATACCAATGAAATGACCACACAATGCATGATCACAATGGAAACCAATGTTTTTAACTTGATAATTATTGTTTCCTTCAATGGTCAGGGTTGAGTTTTCCCCAGCGTGACTTTATTAATTTATCTGGAAAGTTGTTTGTACAAGAGTTAAGAAGTGGTCCAGCTTTTGGTTAGTGAAGTATACACAGCCTAATGATCATCAATGTGGCTAACGCTTTACAACTTACTCTAACATACTTTGAACCAAGCCACCGAGAGATCAGAATGATGAATTAATGCCCCTAAAGTAGATAAAAGGGACTCTTAATTGCTTTCATCCAGGCTGCCGGCACAGAGGAGAGACTCTATGGACCTATCCTTTAAGAATACAATGTCATTATGTATCCCTTTAGTGAAATATGAAGAGGTTATTGTACAAGGTTATTGCACTTGGAAAGATGCCAGTGATTAAAGATCCCTGTCTGCAGTAAATATTTGCAGTGCTACCCTTTTTGGAAGGAGGCCATTGTGAGCTTAAAATATTACCCTAAGATATAATAGTGTTAAAATACTATAGCTTGGCTAATTTCACCATCTTCAATGAGATTTAATGGCCGTCATAATGTTATAAAGGTATTAGTTTGTTCTCCCATACAATTAAGTCATTGTATTTCAGACTTGCTGAATCTATAAAGCACTGTGGCCTTTCATGATGTTACTGTCTATGTCGCAAAGACACAATAGATCATTTTGAGAAAGGGTTATTTGAAGCAAAGAAATTATGTATAAGAAGGTTCTGGAATGAGCATGGAGGAAAAGATGTCCTGGTGACTAGGGTGTGGGGTAGGATGTGGCATGGATCCCGGCCATATATTTCCATCGGAATCTGCTTGTGTTTTGAGATCTTCTGGGGAATCCCTTCTAATAAGCACATTTAGCATGAATATTGAAGATGGCCTTCTCTGGGATTATCCCTAGATTCTGGAAGACAGGCTGCTTGACTATCCTTCCATCGTCAAGCAAACATAATAAAATGATAAAATATCATTTGCACTATAAAAACATATTAAACTATGTAACAGTTGATTTTTTTAAAAAAAAAGTTTAAAGCACTTATAAATTGGATAAATTCACAGACAAAAAAAAGGTTTCACAAAAAGCCTCTAAATGACAGAGCTTTTCATAATGAGGTGACACAAAAAACACCAATATTTTACCAGCATCCTTATATCATATATTTTGCTCCCAGTATTGGACAATGAAGGGCCCTTCAATAGAATTCTTGTTTACAAGTAGGTGTGTATAGATAAAATTGCTCTTTCAAGGTGTCAGGATACCATTTTTTAGAGCTTTAGTAGGCATCATCAGTACCTTGTATTCAGACTGGATAACTAGCAGAAGTAAATCTTGCATATGAGTTGATACATAGAGGGGGAAAAGGAAGCATATAGAAATCAACTCAGTGTCAAAGAAAGCATAGTAGAGCATCAGTTTCTGCATCACCAGCTAGAGGAATGACATCTAAGGTGTCAGTTAAGGAAAGCAATGCCTTTCAAGATCAGTTTTTGGGGAACATGAGCCCTAAATATCCACTTTGATTTGGTTCCAGTGTCATCTGTAAATACCAAAATCTGTGGAAGCTCAAGTTCCATTACATACAATGGCATATTATTATTATATTAGTATTATTATTATATACAGTCCTATCTCCCCAAGGGGACTCAGGGTGGTTTCCAACATACAAGGCAAAAAAAAATTCAATTGCAAAAACAGAAAACCATACAGACAAATAAAAATAAAAATAAACATCATAAAACATAAAATCCTACTAAAACATACATAAAAAAATAAAAATTGATTTCATTATAGCTCCAACAGACAGGTTCAAAATACCAATGGTCAGAATTACAAAGTGGACATGACCAACTATAAAAGAGCTAAGCAAGAGATAGTGGAACAGTGTATCATAGGACCGGGGAAGTAGATAAAGTGCTGGACAGAGTACTATCTAATGGCTGAGAGAAAGGGCCTAGGGACTAATCAGTCTCAAAAACCTGCTGAAACATCCAGGTTTTCAGGTCTCTATTAAAGGAGGACTAGGTGGGGGCCTGCCAAATCTCCCTGAGGAGGGAGCTCCAAAGTCAGGGGGCCACGAACGAGAAGGCCCTGTCCATGCTTGTGAGAGTGGTGGAATCGAGAGGAGGGCCTCCCCGGCTGAATGCGGAGCCCACGCCGGTTCATAGGAGGAGATACAATCATGATGACAGGCAGGGCCCAAATTGTTTAGGGCTTTGTAGGTCATAACGTACACCCTGAATTAGGACCAGCAACTTAATGGCAGCCAGTGGAGGTGCTATAATAATGGCATCATGCGGCTCTATTATAACTCCATTAAAATAGCAAAATCAAGGTTTTTGGAAAGATGGCTTATTTATGAGCTATGGATGATTGACGCATAGGCTTGACTGTACTCATGTCTGTATTTTTCCCATAGGCACCTTTGGGAATGTAATTTTAAATGAGGCTGTTTCTGCTGTTTTTTGAACATTACTTAAAATCATTACACTAAAATAATTATTTTATTAACAATCATATTTATGAAGAAAACTCAAACCAAGGACTAAATTTGGAGAGCAGAAGATTTATATCTCTATGAATTACAGCTCTGTTTCAAGGATATAACCCATAGTTTTGCATTATATAACGATGATGATGTGTCATGCGTATGTATTTTAGAGATGGTCTCTGTAATACGAACTACATCTGTGATCCTAATTACTTTAGATTGATTACTGTTGAATGTACATTTCATTAGAATGAAACTTAATCCATAAAAATTAATGATATTTATTGTAGCAAATGACAGCCAATCTCTTTAAACAAATAGGTACCACATACTGAGCAAGAAGGCAATGATAGAAAGCCTTTTAATGATTAACTAATCATGAAAGCAGTTAAACATGATGTGTGTGGTTGCAGTATGAATAGAGAGACATTGGAGTTCGACAAATGGACCAAACAAATAATGCATTGAGCAAAATACTAAATGGAACCAGTTCTATAATAGGAAGCATGTTTACAGGAACTTTTGTTACATAAATTTGTGGAAAGATTTCACCAAATGTGCTTTTAATTCTTTTTTTCTGGAAGAGCTTAGGTGGCTTCCTGAAAATTATAAGCAATGTTTTTCTCTTTCGAAGTTTCCAAGATCATTTATATATGTATACATGTATCTCCTCTGTATTACACTTGATGGAAGAAGAGAGAAAAGGAAGGAAGGAGAAAAAAATAGTTAATTAATGTTGTTCCTCTCTTCACTTCCAGGTAATGGACTTAGTTAGTGAAGAACTGGAAATCCAAATGGAAGATAGAAACATCTTGGTAAACCATAAGTTTAACGTAAGTCAACAAGTGTGAGGCATTGGTACCCCCACCCCCCAATTCCAATGAAATTCTTGTATCTTTCTTGTTTAATATGAATATATTTGTTACTTTATTTTGTAGACATATTTTAAATAATAGAGTGAGCCTCATTCTGAGCTCAATGTTGGAGTCATGAAAAAAAATTGGTGACAATAAAAGACTTCTGGATGGCATGCATTTACACAAATTGGTTAGTAGCAACATGCAGTATTTACAGTGGACTCTGCAGAAAATGCTTCAGCTGTACTTCATAAAAAGAGAAACCAGCCTGTTTAGCAATCCCTGAGAATGCTGGTTTATTATAATTAATGTTTGGCTTTTATACTTATTATATATAGCTATATATCTGGGGTCATGGGAATATTTTTCGGGCGGAGAGGGGTCATGAGTGGAACAAGTTTAAGAAGCCCAGCTCTAGACAATCTCTCCCAATGGTCTCATGCACATGTTGAATGATATAGACAGGAAAATAAAATCCTGAGGTTGATAGTCATGACTTCAAACAGGAATCTCCACTAGAGTATATATGAGTGATATTTTCTTTTCACTAATGATCTCAAGATCAATGATCAAAAGCTGGATCCCTCTTTGCACCAGAGATCACTGCAGATAGTAGGGTGTAAACATCAATCTGTTACATCTTGATCAACACAAGAACAGATCCCCATTATTCACAGTGTCCATTGCCTGGAATCAGAATGAGAGACTTTATGATCCCTATGAATTATCTACACCATTAAAAATGCAGGTATCATGAATATGAGCCACTTACCCCTATGTAATTCTATGAATATATTTGTAGCAACATGCATTGTTGCTCATTTGTAACTGTGATAATCAATTCCAGCCAATATCTTTTAATGCTCTACTAACATCTATTGAAGGGGGCACAATTGTTTCTATGTTAACCAGGCTATCAGAATGCTTGAGTTACAATTCACGAGAGCTAATGAGCCCCAGATGAAAAGAATTCCGTCTCATTTGATAAGATTCCAGGTGCAAGACTCAGAATGAAATACTCCCACATTTTCCTGTGTGTGTGTCATTGCTTCCCCCCCCCCCCCAAAAGCAGATGAGCTACATAACATCTATGAGACTCTTCCTGTTCAGAAAACATTGGATAAAATATTCATATCCTGTCCCCATTAAGCGAAACACCATAAGGTCATGGAATTAAATTATCTTGCAGTAGAAGAACTAATCGCTTTTCCACCCTATATTTCCCTACAATATTTCAGAAAAATGGCAGCTGCTTTAAGGCCATTCAAGTAAGTTTAAAGAGCCAGATGGTAATACCTTATAACCTTCATATAAGTTAAAGGACATTAAATAAGGTCATGAAATATATTGAAACAAAGATAACTGCTGATTAAAGCAACCACACACCCCCAAAAGCCCCAAAGGTTGTAGTTCAACATCCTGTTTTGCACAGTGGCACACTATTAGCTTACAGAAAGCCCCAAATGACTGGCATCCTCATCAGATAGACAGTTTTCTTTGTTGTAGGACACTTTTGCACACAACTACACACACAGACCCCAAGTTTTAAAAAATCCCACAGCAACGCATGGCCGGGTCAGCTAGTAGGTCCTTAAATTGTCATTCGTTTCTAATTTCCTATAAATCCCCAACAATGGGGAGGCACAGTTGCTATCACACAACACACCTGTACTTCCAGTCATCATTTCTACCCCCTGTTGTTGAACTGGAGAACATTCATGACAAAAGGGATGAACTCTGAACACAGAGGAGCAATCATGTGCTACGTTCCAACCACATGCTAGACCCATAGTAGCTGGAAATCATGTGTGAAGGAAACCATCACACTCTCCTCCTGTTTTGGTGCATGGTGAAGGGGCATTCCCATTGGCGGTCCTTCTGAAAGCAGCAATCTCTTGCGAGAGAAAGACAAGCCTTTGGGTGGGGCACCTTAGAAAGTGGATTAAAATTACACTGTTTTTGTGAGGGAACGCCAAGCCCTGGATGGGGAATCCTAGGAAGTATTTGCTTTGGCTTGTAGGTTTTAGGTAAAGATTATCATTATTAATATCAAAGACAAGCACATTAATTCTCACATTAGAAGCTTGAGGAACCAAACCCTTTGCTCTCCAGATCAAATCCCAGGAGAGAAAAAGAGGGAGGGGGAGAAAAAGGGGACCGAGAGGAAACTGGAAGCATCATTTATTTCTTGGCTGGAGATGTCACCGCCTCCGATTCTCTTTCTCTTGAGTTGCAGGTTTTCTCTGCCAAAAAGACACATGTGATGGGGAGGAAGGCAGAGAACAATGGAGGAAAGGAGCAAGAAGAAAACACAATGGCCTAAGATATATAGATGGACCACGATGGCTTTCATGGTCCATGTGATGAGGTGGTTAATAAGGACAACAGCATTCTGCTGTTTTCCTTCCCAAATTCTTAATTTAGAGACAAGCTTATATAGATAGCCATTGATGTCTTTACCCTACATATCTTGGTCTAATCTCTGCCTTTAAATCCATCTAGGTTGGTGGGCAGTTCTAGATCTTGTGACAGTCAATTCCATAGTGCAGTGGTTCTCAACCTGGGGTCCCCAGATGTTTTTGATCTACAACTCCCAAAAATCCCAGCCAGTTTACCAGCTGTTAGGATTTCTGGGAGTTGAAGGCCAAAAACATCTGGGGACCCCAGGTTGAGAACCACTGCCATAGTGTAACAGCACTGTGTTAGGCCTGTCTCCCATCATTTAGCTTCTTTGGATAATCTAAAATTCTAGAATTATGAGGTGTCCTTGGGGGCATTTACCAAGGCCCCAAGGACACCTTTCAGTTCTAGAATTTGAATCTTTCATTTCTCATCTCATTTTAAGTTTTCTAAGCTACAAAAGAACAAATTCTGCCTTTTCTGCACTGTTTTGAGTTGTACAATTTCTTTTTTGAGATAGAGTGATTAGAACTGTGCACCTAGAATGGCACTGTAATCAAGATAGATTTGTTTTCAAACCATTTCCTAATAATAACTTACAACACAAATAGTCTTGTTTTGTTCAGCTGAACAAGAAGGCCCTTGTATTCTCTCACAATTCTATGATTCTATGATACTAATCTTACACTTGTTTGTCGCATTTTGTTACCGTGTTTCCCGAAAGTAAGACACCCCGATTGTAAGACGATCGGGGGTGTCTGGGGGTCGGCTTATATAAGCCATACCCCGTATATAAGACGTACCTCGTCCCGCCGACGCGCCGCCGCCCGCCGCGCCGGAGGTGTGCCGCGGCACACCTGCGGCACACCTCCGCGGCACACCTCTTCGCCAGGGCTCCAGGCAAGGGAGGGGAAAGGAGCCAGGGGCGGGAGGAAGCGACGCCGCGTCACTGTGACGCTGCGATCCTCACCACGCCCCTGGCTCCCTTCCCCTCCCTTGCTTGAGGAAAGAAGGGAGAGGGAAAGGAGCCAGGGGCGTGGTGAGGATCGCAGCGTCACAGTGACGCTGCCGCCGCTCGTCCGCCCCTGGCTCTCTTCCCCCACCCTGGAAGGGAGGAGGAAGAGAGCCAGGGGCGGGGGAGAAGGGACGACGCGGCACTGTGACGCGTCATTGCTTCTCCCCGCCCCTGGCTCTCTTCCTCCTCCCTTCCAAGGGTGGGGGAAGAGAGCCAGGGGCGGGAGGAAGCGGCGACGCGTCACTGTGACGCTGCGATCCTCACCACGCCCCTGGCTCCTTTCCCTCCCTTCTTTCCTCAAGCAAGGGAGGGGAAAGGAGCCAGGGGCGTGGTGAGGATCGCAGCATCACAGTGACGCGTCGCCACTTCCTCCCGCCCCTGGCTCCTTTCCCCCTCCTTGCCTGGAGCCCTGGCGAAGAGGTGTGCCGCGGGAGGTGTGCCGCAGGTGTGCCGCGGCACACCTCCGGTTGCGGCGGCATGGCGGCGGCGGCGGCGGCGGTGGCGGCGGCGTGGGCGTGGCGACGGGGTACGTCTTGGGTTATATAAGACGACCCGAAAGTAAGACGTAGGGGACTTTTGGGGGGGGGGAAAGAAAGTAAGACGCTGTCTTACTTTCGGGGAAACACGGTATTAGGCTAAACTAATAGCACAGTTTGTCAGGAAAAATGTTGGGTGGAGGCACCATAGTATTAGCTGAACATCTATACAGGTGCTGCTATGAAAACATGCATTTCACCGAATAAATTAGCTCTAGTGCACCTATGGTTAAAGGCTGCATCCGACTATGGCATCTTCAGTATCATAAATTTTCAACTTTGAGTACTGCAACAAATTTTGATTCACTGTTTGAAAACTGTTTTTGAAAACAAACTGTCTTTGAAAACAGTGAGTTATGGTCACCAGTCTTATCTTTTGAGGAAAAGGAAGCTATTAAAGAACAATCAAAGTTAAATTGAACAATTTCATGAAATTTAATTCAATATTCCAGGGAGGGAAATGCTGGCATCAATTAGAAAGAAGCAATATTTTCCCAGGATACAGTAAGAGAAGCTCAGAAACCTGCCAGTTTGTTGCATAATGTCATTGACTTTATTTTATCCAGTAGCATGTCTTTACAATGAATTGTAGGTTATTGTTTTGAATATACCTTACAATATTTCTGTCTGGATATCCAATAAGTGATATTACTGCAAAGAGGTGGAAGCACCACAGCCACATTCTCCAAGGTATAGAGTTGTGTAAGAGTAGTAATGATCTATCAGATAGTTCAAATACCTTTTGTGAAGAGAGTGGGGAACCTTGGGCCCTGAGACTCAAATCGGCCCTTTTGCGATTCCATGCTACCTCCTGGGCTTCTCTGGAGAGCAACATCTTCCTTTCTGGCAATGTATTTATTTCATTCATAGAAGTTCAAAAAAGTGCCTCCTTAAGCTTGAATTAATAGAAGGATCTTTTGGTGATCTTCCATGTATGGGTTTAACACAGTTTGGAGGGCATATAAGAATGGTAAAGGCTTAAATTACTAGTAGTAACAATTTTAAGTTAAAATATTTTGATATTGTTGACTTTGTCCTTTTGGCTTGGCCTTGCCTACTATAGGAATGTACTTCAAAGAATTTCTCTGAAGATAAATTTGGCCTTCAATATGAACGAGGATCTCCAGTTTGCTCTGTCTGATGCCTGATACTTCAGCATTCTAATAAATAGTGAAGAAATACATATGGGCAGGTAGGAATATGTTTCCCAATGCATAGGTTCCTGGATGTTACCAAATCCCAGAATGTATCACCATTCACCATGCTGACTGAATTCTAGGGCAGCTTGAAAATTTTGCAAGTAATCACACCTTCCTGAATGGCCCTACACATGGCCCTTCATTAGTATTATAATAGGCTTGTGCAATCCAGGTAAACCACAATCTATTTTGGTGTCCCAGATTTCAGTGGGGATCCTGATCTGTTTTTCAGGAGCCTCCTATATTTGGGATGACAAAAATCCATTTTCGATCTGGGAAGCTGAAAGATTCATTTTCTATCTGGCTCATTATTGGGAGGGGGGGGGAATGGACTTCTCAGGTGCCCATTCCCATCATTTTAGGGATTGTTTGTCCTTATATCCTTCAATAAGACCTGAAGTAAAAGCATCAGAATTAAGATACCACTTTATGCAATCCTTTCCTTTCTGTTTGTAGAGGATACCTGGGTTTAATAAAGGGTTTAAGAAACCGCACTTCCTGGACTCCTTTCCTTTCTGTCTGTAAAGGAGACCTGTGTTTAATAAAAGACTTAAGAAACCTCTTTTCCTGGAATACTTTCCTTCTAGTGGCTGCCTCCCTCCCTGCATTCAATGTGTAATTGTAATAAACCAAAAGCAGTCTATTTTTGACAACCATTCTTCTGTTGTGGCTGGTAAAAAAAAATGGCAGCAAAGCCCATGCCACTATGAACTTTCAAACAAGCCAAAGGCAAACATCCAAAGCAAATCTGTTCACAAAGCCTAATTATTAATGCTGTGGTAAGACAAAGAAAGCTTGAATCTTCTTTCAGTTGGACCTACACTGTAAGTTTTATGAGGAGGCAGTATATGTTTAAAATAGCCACAGACTTCCTTGACCAACATTTATATTTGTTTAATGGTACCGTGTTAGCTAAATGCAAATAGCTTGCATTCTAAGGTTGGTTGTAATGATGATGACCATGAATTGTTGGATCAGAACATCTATTCCAAATAATTATTTTACCACAAGCACTCCCACAAACATCTGTCTTCTGTAAGTACAATGATTTTCCAGGCTCACATTTGTATTCCAAAGATGTCAATGTTAACATTGGCTGTAACCACACTCCACTTTTCATTAGTCCTACAGCACAATTCTTCAAAGAAATTTTCACTTGCAGAGTTATAAGAAACAACTCCAAGTATAAGCTACATCACTTTCTGAAAATGCCTGCAATCAAAAGGAAGGAAGGACAACCTGAAAACATCGATTCTCGCTGCTACTGTGTTTATTCCCCCGGTCAATGAGATATGTGGATTATTTTTTAAATAGCAAAAACAATTCCAGAATTGGAGATTTAATTTTAAGAGCACCTTTTCCAAAAACAGTGAGGGAGAATTTTTTTTGCCACTGATACGTTTTTCTGGTCCAACTAAAGTTATTGTGTTTTTGGAAACAATGACAGTTTTCAAGCAAAAGTGATCCAAGGGAGCAAACCTCTTCTGACATTTATTATTATTATTATTATTATTATTTTCTTACCTGCCTTTCCTCATAGCTCAAGGTGTTACAACATTGATACAAGCACATAACCATCTAAAAGATTCTATAAAATACAAATATTTAAACATATTTCTAAAAATACATATTAAAATACACAGAACAAAGATTAAACATAAGACACATGTTTAAAATTCATGATTAAAACTAGCTGAATATGGTTTTGGGATTTTGTCACTATAAAAAAATTACCATAAGTCCAAGAATGTGGTACAATAATTTGTTTCAAAACCTATTCTTCTATGGTTTCTCTAATCCCCAGTCTTTTTTGCAGGGAGGTTAATCTCTTTGGTATGATATATTTTGGTGGGTTGAATTTAGGGTTGGAAATTTTGCTTGTGCTTGCACATAAGGGCACAGAGTGGCAAAATTATCCTCCTTGGCCCAACAGTTGCAGGGGCAAAACAATAAGCACTCAATGTGTGCTTTGCTTCTCAAAAGGGAAATAAACTAGCCCTGTATAGAAATGTTGTGAATTACAAAGGCTGTCATTTTGCTGTCACCTGAAGGCATGAAATCCCACAGGATCTGAAATGTCCTCACGAAGTCTCTTTGAACCAAGGCAGTCTAAATAGTCAAAGGAATATATTCACCTAAATCCAGTTGCTGACCCCAACTAGAGTAGACTTGTTGGGTAAGAGGTATTTACATAAATACCTTTTCGGTTGTGGAACGCCTTCCCCAAGGATATTAAATCAGCCCCCTCCCTCTTGACCTTCCAGAAAAAAAGTGAAAATGTGGCTATTTGGACAAGCCTTTGGAATCTAATGCAATAGTCAAACACGGTATTAGATGAAAGTGAACATTGCAACAGCTCTGACGATGATTTATGGACAATGAGACTAACACTGAAGGCATTGGTTTTATGTGTTTTATTTAATGTATTTTTAATTATGTTAATTGTATATTGTTAGGCATCAAATTTCTGCCTGGTTGTAAGCTGCCTTGAGTCACCTTCGAGAAAGGCAGGATAGAAATATCGTAAATAATAAATAAATGCTGATTTACCTTTCATCTGATGCACTTACTTTAATTGGGCCTAATAATTGGATGTAGGCCATTCATTACATGTCTAGTCGAACTAGGTTTAATTTTTTGCCATACAGAGGACTTTAAATAACACTTCTAGATTTAACTCTGGAGCATCTTTCTATTATGAGAATCATATGAAGGGATAAAATAATATCTATCTGCTCCCTCCCTCCTTCTCTCATCTTATCTAACAACCAACCAACCATAACCGTCTGATCATTGCCAATTCCGTTCAATTTTTTTCTCAGCTTTTCTAATAGACTGAAAAAAATCTCAGTGAAATCTCATTATTGGAATCAGAATAATAAAATTACGAAAGTAACCCTACCTGGAATGTGACATACTATCTGACAATACTGTGATGATTCCTACTTTCTTAGATAGAATCCAAATAATTGTCAAAAACTCTGCTGCGTTTACTGAGACCTTGATCATGAGAAAGAAGTTTGGTGTGCAGTTTCTGTCTGATGCCAACAAAACCAGATTTCTGTTAACTGGTCCCTATTTTATCATCCATGTTAAGGAAAGTTGAATTATCAATGCAGCAAGTTTCTGTGTGGAAGGAAGCATCTCTAGGAGTACAATGTCTTGGTCCCTCCCTGGTCTATATTGGTCCCTGTTTTTTGTTTCTGTAGTCTCTGATGTTTAGAGGAAATGTAAAAAGGAAATATAGTGTAACAGGTTAATTGCTCTGAGTACTAAATGTTATTAGAAAGCCTTTTCCCCTTCAGAAATTCAAAACCAGTTTAACAGTACATGTCTAATAGACTTACACTGTTTTCTTCTGTCATATTTTCCATGCCTGCTTACCCTCAATTAGCTGTGATTTCTTTTCTTTAAAAGCCTGTTTTTCAGTTGCCATAATTAATTATGACATTTCATTATGAATTCATTCACAGGCATAAGTAGCTCTTATATGAAGTTGTTGTGCCAATAAAAGGGGGTGGGGGGAGGAAAAGAAAGCCATATTTTCTTTTCAAGGCAACACTGAAGACACAATCTCATGGTACTGGATGGATGCGACCATTCCTGGTTCATTGGCTATGGTTTTTCTTTTCAAGCACAGAAGACATTTCAGTTTTATACAATTTTATTTTTGTAATGTTTGATGTAAAAATAGCCCCAGAAGGGAAAGAGTCCTGAAGTAGCCACTTTGGCTTAATTATTTTTCATATTTGCCTAGATTTTCAGAAGCAGCACACTACAAAATTATGTTTTCCCACATAAAAACCATCTCAAAGGTAACAAGTTGCACATTTTGTACGTTGAATGAAAGGAACAGACAAAAATGGCTTGACCAGCAGTAAAGGAGATTGCCCTGGATGTCATCCCACTGTGACAACTTCTATTCTTTTTTTTATAATCATGTTTATTGAACAGTTTTTTTCAACATACATAAAATAAAGCAATAAAGCAGCGAGATTCATAGCAAAAGTATGGGGGGGAGATAAAGAAAAAGAAGAAAAAGAAAATAGATTAATAGAGGAAAAGAAATAGAATACAGAGAAGAAAGAAAAGAGAAGAGAAAAAGAAAAAGGAAAAGAACAGTTAGTAAAAAGATTAGAAGAGGAAATAGGTTATGATCAGAAGGAAGATATAGATCTTCAAATTACAGTTGGTAATCCAGTCCATTCCACAGGGTTGATTTTGTCTCTTGTAAAGTTTGATTTTGGATCTCTTATCACTAGTTCGCCATACTTCCCTTTTATTTCCCAGCAATTATCTTCTTAATCCTTATTTGATCTTTATTTCATTTAGATATGATCTCACT
Source organism: Anolis apletophallus (assembly GCA_030556195.1). Taxonomy (NCBI): domain Eukaryota; kingdom Metazoa; phylum Chordata; class Lepidosauria; order Squamata; family Anolidae; genus Anolis; species Anolis apletophallus. Next base: position 194,874,783 of record JARBWK010000003.1, read on the forward strand.
TATTGCCAATCTGTTCTATTTTTTGGGGTTTGATCATAAACCATACTTTTCAAAATATCCAAGTCCATAAATTCTCTTAGTTTGATAAACCACTCTTTTACGCTCGGAGGTTCTTTATTTTTCCATTTCTTTGCAAGCTCGATCCTAGCCACAGCAGACATATAATAAAACACCTTATCATCATTTTTCTCGATTTCACAGTCCATAATATTTAAAAGATAATATTCTGGTTTTAAATCTGGTTTGTATTTCAATATTTTTTGTACATGTGTATATATAATTTTCCAGAACTTGTTGACGTTTTTACAAGTCCACCAGCTGTGTATATATGTTCCTTTTTGTTCCTCACACTTTCAGCATGTGTTGCTTAAATTTTTATAATACTTTGCTAGTTTCAATGGTGTTAAGTGCCACCGAAAGAACATTTTATACCAGTTTTCTGCTACTGTAGTAAAACCAGAATATTTAATCTTTTTTCCATATTACTTCCCATTCCTTTAGTAAAATTGAGTGGCCTAGATCTTGTGCCCATGTAACCATATTATCCTTTATCAGTTCCTTTTCAGCGTCCCATTCCAAAAGTTTATTGTATAGTATTCTGATTTGCTTTTTCTCTGATTTCATTATTATATCCCATATTGTTTCTTGTATACTAAAGTTGTTTTTATAGTCTAATTTAAAGTAGTCCTTTATCTGAAGATACTGGAACCATGTCATTTTTTCATCCAGTTCTCCTAAGTTTTCTATTGATTTTAGTTTCCACTCTTTTCCTTCTTTTTATATCAGGGTCTTCTATGTGTACCATTTGTTCGCTGGGATTTCCTTTTTATGTTGTGCTTCTGTTTGTGATATCCAAAGGGGTGTTTTTTGATAAAATATATTCTTGTATTTTCCCCAGATCTTAATCAATGCAGCTCTTATATAATGATTTGAGAAGTTTTTCTCAATCTTGGATTTTTCATATCAGAGGTATGAATGCCACCCCCTTCTTATGTCAAATCCCTCCAGAGTTAACAGTTTCCTTTTTATTAAAGTTGCCCACTCCTTGACCGAACTTAACGCCGCAGCTTCATAATATAATTGTAGATTCGGTAGAGTCAGTCCTCCTTTTTCTCTTCTATCCGTCAGTATTCTATAATTTATTCTTGCCTTCTTTCCTTCCCAAATAAATCTTAGAATGTCTTTCCTCCAGATGTTAAAATTGTAGTTTGTCCTTATAATTGGTATTGATTGAAATAAGAATAACATTTTGGGGAGGACGTTCATTTTTCTTCTATTCTTTTCTCTCCGAACATTAAAAACATCACCGGTGATGTTTTGAGAGCAGAGCTTGGGGGAAATACTTCTCTTTTCAACTATAACTCTCAGAATTTTCCAGCAACATAGCCGAAAGCCATGCTGGCTAGCAGATTCTGAGAGATGTGGCCCAAGAAAAAGTACCATTTTCAGGCTCTCTCTGAGAATAATGAATCTGTATTGACTCAGAGAGTCCCTGGAACTGTGATCTCATCACATTTCTTTGAAGGCACTCCAAATTTTGAATTAAATAAGGCTGTAAGTCTAGAGAGGAAGACTCATTGATATGCATGGGATTACACTATGACTATGTGTTCTCAGGTTAGTCAATTTCCTGTTATTCCACCCTCCACACCTCTGCAAATTCTCATGTTTTTCCGAGCTGACACATTATAGTGAAAAGCAGATGGTAGGCTGGAGTTAGTCTTCAAAAATGTCCCAGTGCTCAGAATGAGAGAAATGTGATAATTACTTTGAGGCTCTCACTTACCTTCCACTCTATCACTGACCTATTTGGAAGCATTTATCCAGCCTTCTTCTAAGCAGTCCCTTGAAGCCTTCACTTTACACTGTCTTAGCATGCATACTCTTTTAAATATGATCTTGCATTGTCTTGCTCACAACAACATTGCAGCACTCATGGGACAGCATTAGTTACACTGAGATTCAAGCGTGCAACTGAATACATAAGCAGAAAGTAATGCTGCAGCAGAAACATTAGATTTGCAAAGACTGGAGGGAGCAGGGAAATGGACATTTGCGACTGAATACCGTGTTCCTCTGATATAGCAGTCATGGTAAAGCATAAAATAGTCAGTACTTCTATTTCTGTGTGAAAGAACATAGAACTGCAGGAGGAATGTATTATAAAATATCCAATTTTCAGCCATTTTCTTATTGTGCATTCAGGTGGTTTAAAGATTTAGTGGAAATCTTGACTTCAGATAAGGATAAGCAGAACTCACTCTTCAGTGAAGTGTAGGATATTTACATTCAGTACATAGGAGTGGAGAATCACAAGATTATATGCCATTGCATTCAATCCACAAGATTGTAGGTAACTTCAAAGGTGTGTGTGCAACCATCAATTACATAACATCAAGCAGTTTTGTAGGATCCTAAATGCTTGAGATTCATTAAATTATTGATCTATTATTTATGACTGACTTCCATAGGTTGCCCAATACATTCTTTTTTTTTTTTTAATAATTTTTATTGAAAGTTTTGGTTACATCTGAATAAAAGATAGAAAAGGGTTTTCGGGCTAGGAAAGGTTAAGGGTCGGGAAGGAAGGAGGGTTAGGGAAGGGAAGGGGTGGGAATAGGAGGTGTTGGGGGTAACGGATTGAACCGGGATCCTGCGGGGAAAACCACCGGGCAAGGGTCGTGAGATAGGATAGAAAGAAAAGGACAAAGAAGGGGGGATTCTTGCTGAGTTCCATCTTCCAGAAGCCCTGGTTTCATTCTGACATATCTAATACAGTTCTTTTATTCTTTAAAGTGTCACTTCTTTCTTTCTGGTCGTCTTCTTTAGTTGTATGTCCATGTCAGGTCTTCTTATGTCCCTTGAAACTATTATCTTTTTACTATTATTTCTATTATCTCTCCTCAGTTTTTTTAACCCTTCAATTAGGTGATTAGAGAGCCCATGACCATTAGCTAGTATTTGTCGGTTAGGTAGTTAGTTCTGTTCGTTCATTTTTCCCTGAGGTCGTATCTAACCATTTTCTTTAGGGATTCTGCTTCTCCTTCATCCGCCTCTGGGGGATCATGTTTCCAGAGGCCATAGCTTGTAGTCATCACTGCATGGAGAGGGCATATTTTCTGTAGTTTATCTTTCCTCTTCGGCTCTCTTTGTTCCCTTGGCTTTTCTTTTTGTTGAAGTGCTTTCCAGTTCCGTTGGTTTTATTCCTCTTTGGGAGCTGAGAGGGGTTCTGCTGGAGGGCAATGTACATCCTAGTCTTGGTGGACAAGCTGACAGCATTCTGTGGCACAGCCCCAGCATTTTTAGCTCTCTGAATGGACTCCAGCTGTTCCCATACTTCTTGCTTTTTGCTTTTGGTCTATATTTTTCTTCTCTCTCCTTCAATTCGCCTTGCATTGCTGATTCCTTTTCCTTGCCATTATCTTTTCCCTTTCCTTCTTCATACTCATTCGTCAGCATAGCGGTCCCTTCTTCAGTTTGTTCATCTCTCCCCAGTGAGGTTGCTCCTGAACCGCATTCTTGTGCCGCCCTAGCATTATTTCCACCTTTTCTAGGATCAGGTCCTGCTTTTGTCCCAGCCTCTGCAACTCTCTCAGAATATCCTTCAGAGACATAGTTGTTTGTCCTGTGTCTGGACTCCTAATCAGAGCTGGCAGTATTATTTAGTGAATGGGCTGCTTGGCTAGATGAAACTTGGCAGGAGAGCAGGATGGGTGCACTGCTCTGTCAAATCCCCTGCCAACTGATTGCTGCTCTTTCCCTTACTGCCCTTTGCACCAATCAGCCCTCCCTTTGCCCAGGCTGATCACTTCTTTCCAGGTGCCCCTGTTCGGGGGCTCTTTCTTTTCCCCTCCTTCGTTTTTTGTTTGTTCTTTACTCCTGTCCCTTTCTTCCTCTCTTCTCCTTTTATTTTGTGGCTTCCCCCCCCCCCGGGTGCCACTCCGCTCTGGTCCTCCCCGGTCAGGTCGTCCCCCCAAGGCTTTTTCCCACCAGGCCTTTGCTTCCCTTTTCCCTTGGTCAGCGGGTCTCCTTTTCCCCGGGACGATAGGCTTCCTTACCCCTCCTTCTCCGGTGTTGGTGGAATGGACTGGGCAGTCAGTGATCGCGGGCTCCCGCCCCGCTTACTTCCTGCCTCTTTCCCCCTTGGTGTCCGCTCCCCAATAGAGTCCGGATGTCTTGTTGCCTTCACTTCCTGGCTTCTCCCGCCTTCCCGGTGGCTGAGTGGGGATTCCCGCCTAAACATGGAGGTCTTCTTCTTCAAAGAGGCTTCCTCCCGTTCCTCCTAGGTTGTTGTTTGGTCCGCCATTTTGATGCCTGGTGATGTTACTATTATTTTTCCCCCGTCGACTCTTATCGTCCTTAATTGTGATGCCGGTGGGAAGGGGAGGAGGGGGTCGCGTTCGCTGCCCTTCTCGTGGCTTCTCCCTGTCTGTTTTTGTGTGGTTGGGCCTCTAAATTTGGGGCTTCTTGAGGAGGGGGGGTTCCCGCCGGTTGTTTGGCTTATCTTCTGTCCCCTCTGTCCCAGGTCTCCCGTTACTCACTTTGCGTTGTTGGTTTGGGCCGGGCTGGCAGTAATTGCAGGCGTGAGCCTGCTTCCCTCACACCGATCTGCTCACCAGGCTGGGAGGCCACCGGGCTCTCTCCGTCTCCCCCTCTTGAGGAGGGGGCGACTTATAGAGCCAGCGATGGGGTCCCCTGGCTTCGCTGCCTCTTGGCTGATCGACTCAGCCTGAGGTGGGGGCGCGATTCGCCCTCCGATCGGTGATTTCGGTTGATGTCTTGAGGAGCTCTCAAGACACCCGTCCTGCCGCCATCTTTGCCCCGCTCCCCGTGTGTCGGGACAGGTTTTGTCTGTTGGCAGTCGCCCAATACATTCTTCACTTAATATAAAACTGAAATTAATACCACATTTTAAGTAATTAGAATATGTTAAGGAGATGAGATGACACCCCCCACACTGAATCTGCCAGGTAGACAAGAGAGGAAGATTCTGCTGGAAGAAAATGCATCATATGAGTTTGTTTTAGCTGATTACTTGTTTTAAACTTCCTGAGGTAACAAAATGTAGATCACAAGCTAAACATGTCACTCTGTGACTAAAAAAGCAAATGAAATTCTGGGTTGCATCAACAGGATCATAGTGTCCAGATCAAAGGAAGTAGTAGTGTCAATTTACTCTGCTTTGAGAAGACCTTACCTGGAATCCCTTGTCTAGAGGAATATCAAGAAGCTGGAACATATCCAAAAAGGGGAAATCAGGATAATCAAAAATCTGGAAACCAAGCTTTATGAGAAATGAAGAGAAGATTTAATGGTGCCGTGATGACTATGATGGTTATCTTTATATAACTGAAGAGATACCATGTTTCTGCTGCTCCAGAGACTATAACATGAACCAATGGATTTGAATTACAAGAGATTCTACCTAAATATTACAAAGAACATGGTTTCTATAAGAGCTGTTTGACTGAGGAATAGACTGCCTCAAAAGGTGGTGGATTCTCCAGTTTTGGAGGTCTTTAAATAGAGATTCCTTCAGGTATCTTTCAGGAGTTTCTACATGGCAGCAGGTTGAACTAGATGGCCATTATAGTCCCTTCCAATTCTATGATTCTTAGTTACTATCATTATTTTAGGACTATTGAACTTGAAAACATTTCCACTCCTCTTCATGCATTCAAGCACAAGCATAAAAATGCTAGCATCGTATAGTGGTTTGAGTATATTGGACTCGAATCCTGGGAGATCAGCATTCAAATCCTTGTCCAGGTATGAAAACCCATTAGATAACTTTGGGCAAGTCATTCTCTCTCAGCTTCAGGGGAAGTCAGTAGCAAAACTGCTCCAAAGCAACCTTGCCAAGAAGTCACAATGATACATTTCCCATAACTTGGAAACAATTGGAAAGCATGCAACAATTAAAACAGCAGAAGTTTTCTCTCTAACCATCTCTTCCACAAAAGTCGTTCTTATTCTGAACCATTGTTTCAGTTTTCTTGCAGACACTGATTTAAGAGAATCAGACTTCCCAAGTCTGACTTGGCCACGGTGGTCCATGCTCTGGTTACACCCCGTATACACTACTGCAATGCTTTCTACGTGGGGTTGCCTCTGAAGACTGCCAGGAAGCTGCAATTAGTCCAACGCTCAGCAGCCAGGTTATTGACGGGAGCTTGGTACAGGGAGCATACATCTCCCTTGCTGTGCCAGCTCCACTGGCTGCCAATTAGCTTCCGAGCACAATTCAAAGTGCTGGTTTTAACCTATAAGACCTTATACGGTTCTGGCCTAGTTTATCTGTCTGAATGGATTCTCCCCTATGAACCATCAAGGGCATTAAAATCTTCTGGAGATGCCCTGCTCTCGGTCCCGCCACTTTCGCAAGTGCATCTGGTGAGGATGAGAGACAGGACCTTCTCTGTGGTGGCCCTCTGGCTATGGAACTCTTTCCCGAGTAGGATCAGGTCTGCCCTCCCTCCTGTCCTTCAGAAGGCTAGTGAAATCCTGGCTATGGAATGAAGCATTCCCAGAATAATGGCCAAGATCTGTTACAGACCAAAGTGAATGACCACATATGCGGACTGAGTTGGACTTGATTTTATCTTGGTGATTTGGCTTTATGTATTTTATCTCATAGGTTTTTAAATCTTGTATTGTTATATGATGTCTTAGTTTGTATTATTTGCATTGAATACTTGCTGTGAGCCAATCTGAGTCCCTCTACGAAGGTGAGAAGATCGGGATATAAAAGTTTTTAATAAATAAATAAATATAGTGATTGACTTTCTCCTCCCAGGCTAACCTGTGTTTCAGAGGAATTGGATCAGAGGACAAATAACTGTAATAGGCACAGACATGGGAATGCATGCACACCCCTTTGGAGATTCTGAAGAACAATAATACTTCATATAATCTTAGGGCAAGTCCACATTGGCAAGAAAATGCAGAAACACCCAAATGGGCTCCTGACTTCATCACAATATTTGGTTACTTCCAGAGTGCATAGCAAGTTTGTTTGGGTTAAACAAGCTTTGCCCTGCTTCAGGGACAGTAGGGGGATGATCCAGAGTTTTCTAGATGCTCAGGAGTATCCCACAATTTCAAGGCCATCTGGACAGCTGGATTAGGTCCAATTTGGACTGCCATGCTGTCCAGACAGGACACCACCACTGCCACCCTTTTCTAGGGATGGATTGTGCCTATGTTGCTGTCATTCCCAGCAAGCCAAAGAGCTTGCTGGGAGTCATGCTCTGTGGTTTGCTGGGAGTAATTGGCTCTTCCAAGCACCTCATTCTAACACAAGTAGGGAGGCTTGCACAACCAGTAGGAAAGTGGGGAGTTTGGTCACATTGCTGATGTCAGAATGGGGTGTCTGTGATGGCCACGAGATTACATGAAGCTGGGAATGGTGGTGGAGACACGGAGATAAGGTGGGGCTGATGCAATCAAAGCCTGGCTGGACCATGTGGATGCCAATACAATGCAGCAGCAAGTTTGGCAGGGTACACGTGACCATCTCTGGGGACAGTCCAAATGATTTTTGCCTTGAATTGGCTGGGTATTTAATGGCCAGTGGAGGCACATCCCCTATTTGTAATATGAATATTTCTTCCTTTAAGCCTATGTTAATATAACAAGCCCTTGTATCCATGAAACTGTTATATGCAGTTGCACCTATTTACAGTTTCACTTATTCAGTTAGCCCTCATGTAGAAGTTACACCCTCTTCTCAATGCCTCTGTCATTTAGTCCATTGAAAAAAATGGGGTTTGCTATTCATATATCCATATGAAGTCTTAGAATGCATCACTGTGGATATGGATGCTGTATATGTCAGCATTATGCCTATTTTCAGAACATATACAAGCTATTGTTTATTCTAAAGCATGAACCACATCAAATGCATGTATGCAAATGTTTTGATGTTGTTGAATCCCATTAACATTCCTTGCTTCCCTTGTTCAGTTAAACAATCTGCTTCTCTGACACACACACACACACACATATATATACTGTATATATATATACTGTATATATATATATATATACTGTATGTATATATATATATATACATACTGTGTGTGTGTGTATATATATATATATTTATCACAGTTTGACCAAAGCAGAAATTTATAGACTAAGATCTTTAATGTCTTGTATCATAATTTAAGGAGAAATTATGGAAGGACAAATGTGCAATTTAATTCTCAAGCTGTCGAAACCTCTGGTCTTCAATATATCTGTCATGATTCTTTTCTAATTATCTAATCACCTTAACAGAGATTTTTTTTAAAAAAAAGAGAAAAATTAAGAGAAGAATAGCACACAATGTAGTTACTCTTCAAAAAGAACCAGATTAGAGAAATATATGATATTTTCATTAGAGAGCTTGTTGAATCTCAGAGTAAAGTTTAAAAATATAAACACCTGTGAAAGATTGCAGAATATCTTAAGAAAGCACAGACACAGAGAAATGAGTACAAACGTAAGATAATGGCTCACATCCAGAATTATGCTTAGAGCAGAGTCAATGTACAAATATAATTTAGCCATAACTTATGGGTGCCATTTGATTCATTAGGTCTACTTTAAACATGAATAATGTCTGGATCTCAGATCAATTCCCACAAACTCTGCAAACATTATGCCAGCTGAATAACTGACCATATGGAAACCATGGCATAGAATCAGAGAAATATTAATACTGTTATGTTGCCATTAGGGCAGCTGGTGGGTAAATGTCTCCTTCTAAATTTTGGCTGAGAGAAACCGCTACATAATAAGTGAATTATGCAGGACAAGATAACTTTTTACTGACTATAGATTCTCTTGTGTTCTCTCAACTTCTTTCTTCTGTTTCTGCTAGTGCCTTGACAGATGTAGATTGTAGGGAAGCCTATCCTCACTATGAGTGCATCTATAGTGTAGAATTAACACGTGATACCACTTTAACTGCCATGGTGGAATGCTATGGGATCATGGGAGTTATAGATTTACAAGGTTTTTTTTAGCTATCTCTGCCAAAGAATGCTGGTTTTTCACCAAACTACAAACGTCAGGACACCTTAGCATTGTGACATCTACCTATCTTTCTAAAATGAGGTGCAGAACTCCCTGGGACTATACAAATGCATTGCAGTTCTCATATTTATGAGAAAACAGATGCAATCCGCAGATTTACCTGCCATTAACAAATCTGATCTTCAAAGTGACTCACAAAACCAAGAACGACAATTGCAACAGATTTCTGACAGGTATGAATAGATCATTGATCTTCCCTTACCAGTTTCACAATTTTTTTTAATGCAATTTGTGATTTCAAGATCTTTTCTACTTGATTGCGTTATTTTTGTTTTAAGTATCAGCTCTAGGCAAGAGTAAGCTTTTTTGGTTATTGTAATCTGGATTTTGGTTTACTGGGGTAAAGAAAGGGAGGAAAGGGGAGGAAAACAGCTTACCAAATTGGACAGTTATTTTGGTACATGGCCTTCCAGATATTATTAAACTGTAAGCCCCACTAGCCCCTTCAGCTTAGGTTGATGGGGGTTGTAAGTGAAGAACATTACGAAGGGCCACACATTCCTCACCCCAGATAAACACAGATAAACACAACCCCAGATAAACATCTTTACAAAACAATTACGTGGTAAGTCAGGCATTTGCCAAGAAGTTTACATTTTCAATTTTCAATTTTAAAATCATGTTAGGCAATGGTACAGGAGGAAAGGGGCAGACACACATTTAAAGATATGAACGTGAACAAAACTGATGGTTTGCATCCAAATTTTGCTGAAGGTGACAAAGAGACTAAGCAACAAGCTTCGTGTAGCTGAGCAACAGAAGTCCCTGGGAAAGTGATCTATCATGAATAAGAGTAACATATGCTGTAGCTAGTTTTCCTAAGGAACCTGACTGGAGAAATTCCAGGTGAATGTTTTTCTCATTATTTTACTTCCTGTCAAATATTTCCAATTCAGTTCTTGTTTGAGGGGATTTACCAGATTTCTTTTAAAGAGAGCGAAAAATCAAGGCAATTCAACCAAGAGGACAAATCTGTAATCTCAAGGCTCCATTTCAAAAATGCATTTTCTAGGAGGTCTGCAAGAGCTTAATTATATACTGCAGAAAATTATGCTCAAAATGGCTTGAAGCAATGGGATGGTACAGTGTCAGTATTAATTGAAAACTGAATACATTTACAACCTGGTTCTAATTAAAACACAGTAAACAAACAATCTGTTTTGATTTCACTTTATTAAAGATAAAAGTGATGCCAAGGTTTATGATTTAAATGAAAATCCCAAATACTCCCTTTCACAGTAACATCCACTCTCAGATGCCAATCTTCGGTACCATTCTCACAATTTTAGAGTGTTGGTGAAATTGTTGAACATACTCGTGTATCATTTAGCCAATTTAGTCAAAATAACCCCCCCCCCAACAAAAGTCGATATATGCACAGATGAATGCAAGTACTGTACCTTAAATGTTATCAAAAAGGAACCAACATATTTTCAGATCATCAACATCCCTCCGTGTATAGAAAACAAGGATTACAACATATCTAACAATGTGAATGGAGCCAGATACCATTTGGGATAGACCCATGGTTGTCATGGTAGATAGGTGCTTACAGAAAAACAGAAAAGGACGTTTCCACTTAAGCATGTATGGAAAGGGAGTTCTGAAGCCTAGGAGCAGCCACCAAGAAGACCCTTTACTCTGTTGTCTCCAGATGCATTTATGTGGGTGGTGAGAGAAAAAGAAGATTATGTGTGGGAGCTCACAAAATACAAGTAGATTCATAGGCAACAAGAACAAGATCCATTGAAATTAGAGATAATTCCTTGACTAGGAGCAGTTTTCAGGAAGAGTCAGAATCAGACAATTCCTCTGCAATCCCCCCAATCTTCAAATGCTGGTGGCCTTGACAACTTCAGCAAGCAAGACGGGCTTAGGTAGAATGACCACTTCTCAGAAAATATTAGTAATTGCAAGAAAATAAATGCTGACTCTTTGAAAAGCCAGGTGCAGCATTTAAGTGTGCACAGAGAACATGAACAAGGGTGCTCCTGACCATATTGCAAATATTCTGAGAGTCATTTTAGACCACTGCTTTGCAGTGGGGCTGTTAGTTATAATCCTGAATCTAAATCAAATGTTTTCTATGGTACTGTCCAGGGTCCTGAACCTTCTATGCTTTGGAACAGCATTAGTCAGTCAGTCTCTTAGTCAGTGACTCTCTTGCTTGAATGATTGCATTGCTAAGATGACTGAATCTCTGGTGAACCAGGAAGTGTCTCCAATGAATTTAGTCCAAATACATGATGGATACTTTTCTAAGGGCAGTATAAATCCTAAAAAGTTGAACTGGTAGCTCCCATGTCATTGCTCAGCAATGCTTTCTGTATATCTCCCATCCTGTGCCATTCAACCTTACAAACCAGCACTGGGATTCATTAAAAAACTCTCTTTAAAAGCCTACAATAGAAGCTTTTGTACTTTCCTTTCAGCTAATGAGCAGGTAATAAATATGAATGTTGTTATGAAATGTTCAATTTAATGTAAACGTTTTAAGATAGCCGGCCAGTGTAATAATAAAAGATCCATCTGTGATGTTCTGGGTTGTTGTTTAAATAGCATTCTGGCTTTTATTATGATGATTTAGATAATTAAGAGAGACTGATGAGTGCTGTGGATTCTAACAGAACATTTTGCTCCAGAAGAGGAGCAAAGGCAATGATGTAAGGTCTAGCTGACTCAGCAATTAGGCTCTATTGTCTAATTGACAAAATTGGTTCAGGTGTAATAGACCATCAAACTCATTCTTGATCACCCCAGAGCAAAAGGTTGGGTAAATGATGAAGGTGGTGATGACGGTGATGACTTGTATCCCACTTTATCTCTAAAAAGGAAACTCAAAGTGATTCTGATGCTATTGGACTGTAGCCAATGGTGAAAGAAAAGGGAAGGTCAGTCCAGAAAGGGTCACCATTCTGCATCTCTATGTTAGAAGACTTTTAGTACAAAAGGCACCTCCATATCCATCATTTTGCTTATCCATTCGTGGGGGGAAATGGTCTTTAGAAATTTCTTAGGCCCTCCATGTGGTTCTATGGTATGCTTCCCCAAGAAGTTACCACAGAGTCACACTGGAGGGCCTAGAAATTTCACAGAGATGATATCCTTCTAGAAATCCCTGGCTACTCCAGAACAACTCTTTGGTATGCTGGGAACAGAAGTCAGAAACTTTAATAATATGCAATCATATCCATGGTCTTATAATACTTGAAATAGAATTGACCAATTCACATAAAGCTGAAAAGAATAGGAAACATCACTACCATTGATTTTCTTGTTAGATGCCATGTCTAGAAATAGAAAAGCTTCCTATTCCAAGTTTTTTTTATTTAAAACATTTATATTCTACCCTATATGGCAAACGTTCAATGCTGGAACACACAATAAACTATAAATATACATAAGTTCATGCAGTTGTCAGCGTCGCGACAAAGCATCTCCCTTCTTACCCCTGGTGCCCCCATGGATATTCAGCATTTCCTGCTAGACTGCTGACATGTTGCAATCTATACATTTCCATTCACTGCAGACCTCCTGGGCACATTCTACATAATTTAACCTTAATGGTTGTAGACTTTTCCACCTAGCACATTAAAGTAAATGAAAACTGTATATTGGATAATTCCCCTATAGTAGTTATTGTATTGCCAAGAAGAGAACATTTGCTTTCCAGTGAGGCTTATTTAATTCATAGACAGTCTTGTGAAGATGTGGTGAAGCACAGAGCAGCATAAATTAGTTTCTAGTTCCACAGCATAAATGGCATCATATGCTCCTCCAGTTTTCCCAGCCCTTGCCTACTAGTACAAAATGAGATTGGCCTCTGAACAAAGGACATTGTATTATCACTTTGAAAGCTGGATAAGGAACTTTTTTGATGAGGCTGCCTCATCCTTCAACAATATGGAAAGTAATGGTGCAAAAGAAAAATAATGGGTCCCACAGAAATTCTTCCTACAGTCTTAACAGCAAGATTTTGAATTTGGGTATATTTAGGATCAAATTGAAGATCTATTTTGCTAAATTCATTTGCATCATACATACTACAATTGCTAGAAGTAAAACAAAAATGACCTTGTTACAAGAGCAGAAGGCATTAAAAAGAATGGTATTTGGTCAAGTCATAGATTATCTCAATGAAATCCTACTGATAACTTATACATGTTTACATTTCTCTATGGATGTAATTGAACATGTTTGTCAATGCAAAACATCCACATTCAGTTCAAGGCTGTGGAAGCAGAGCTGTTTATACATGCCCACTGGGCTACATATTGGATTACACTGAGTTGCCATTCAACCCAACAGTGTTTGCACATAAAAAAGTGCATAATTCTCCATATGGAGATTTAAACTTTGCCTGCCCTGATGTAAGATTTAGCTGGTATCTCCAACAATTACCATCTTCACTATGTCATAAGTATGAGTACTGAATATTAGGAATGTTAGAGAAACTCTGCTGAATGTGGTTAAAGTCTATTGGTTTTAGTATCCTGTTTCCCACAAAGGAAAACTCAGAGCTTTGGTGAAAATTACATGCAGTGGATGAAGTTGGTGTCTTCTGTTGCTTCAAGGGGTAGATAGATAGGTCTATTTACTGATTAGCCCGCTGACCATATCAACAAGAAAAGTCAAAAGAGAAAACACAATAATAAAGAGACAGACACTAATCACAATCCTAAAACTATTGAAGTAGTTAACTAAAATAAATTAAAATACAATAAAACTTGGTAAAATGTGATTAAATTACAAGATCAAAGCAGTGGTATTCACGGCCATATTGCCTCTGATTATCAAGAATCTATTTAGCTACCTATCAGGGAAGGGCAAGGTTTAAATTGGTAAGTGGTGCCTATAGACTGCATGCAACTCCTTGAGGCCATTTTTGTGGAACAGTGATTTTTTAAAAAAAATTGCTCCTGAGGGGCAAAAAAAGTGTGACAAACATGCCACCACACCTTTTAGAAGACATTTGGGCAAACAGAAAAAAAGCCAAAATGGATGAGTTGATAAGATATGGACATCAAAGGAAGTAAAGAAGGAGTGAAGAAGTGCCTTAGACCTTATCGGCACTCAGAGAGTGCACAACTCCTCTGTTGTGCCAGTTCCACTGGCTGCCATTTTACTACCGGGCACCATTCAAAGTGCTGGCTTTAGCCTTTAAAGCACTGAACAGTTCTGGTCCAACTTACCTGTCTGAATGCATCTCTCACTATGAACCATCGAGATGTTAAAGATCAGCCAGAGAGGCCCTGCTCTCGGTCCCACCTTCCTCGCAGACGCGGTTGGTGGGGACGAGAGACAGGGCCTTTTCAGTGGTGGCTCCTCGGCTTTGGAACACCCTCCCTAGTGACATCAGATCAACCCCCTCCATCCTAACATTTTGAAAGGAAGTTAAGACCTGGCTGTTCGAGCATGCATTTGCAGATGAAATATAACTGTTTAATTGGACATATGGATTGATAACGATGTGATGGAAAGAGATTTTAACAAGATGCTGTGAATTGTATTTTTATGTTTTAACTGTTAATTGCTAGTTGTTTTATATGGTCAGAGTTTTGTTTTAATTGTATTTTATCTGGGGGGGGGGCAGTAACTGCCTATGTAAACCGCCTCAAGTCACCTTTGGGCTGAGAGGGGTGGTATAGAAGTGTAGTAATAAATAAATAAATAAATAAATAAATGGCTCTTTGAGAAAGCGTTTTCACCAGAACCAAGCTACAGCACTGTCCTTCTCCCCTCTTTCCTTGGAACTGCTTCGTTTGACATGTTCTCTCTGTGTGTTATGGATGTGCCTTGCTATGCCTCTTGTCATTCTGAGCCAAATCTTTCTGTTTCTCCCTCCCCCTTCCTGCTGCTCCCTTCCTCCCTCAGTAAGTCTCCATTATTTTCCTACAACCTCATCCCCAGTATGAAGCTGCCAAAAGAAGCTCAAGATGTTGATCATGACAAAAATTTAAATAGTTATGTATTTGTGACTAAGCTGCTATCCTGTGAAAAAGATTTTTTCTAGTCACTTTAACAGAGTTTGGTCTGATGTAAATTGTGTTAAACCATTGCAATGAAAGATTGTACCAGACTTAAATAATACTTGTTTGGATGTTAATAGACTATCTCAAGGGAAAACAGTCTGGAACATAAAGTGAGAACAAAAATGTCTTGTTTCAACACATCTGCTCTATCTCTGTCTCATTCTTATTCATGGCATTGCTGTCAATTAAGGAGGTTGGTCTTCATATAGAATTATGTTTTGACTAAGTATTTGGGTTTTACCCTATTCAAGGACACCTAAAGTCAGATCATCTATTCACTTGATATTACAAAAATTAGATTGTTAAAATGGAATGAGAGAAGTTTCATTGATTGAAATTATCTTTCTTTCTGAGAGGCTAGACATGAACCTTTTTCAAGAACCTGAATATGTGCCTTATGTATTCAAAAACTTATATGACCACACTTACAAACTATTAGCAAATTTTACAGGCATTGCTCAAGTTGATGCTGATCATTTTGCTTCTAATTTGGACAAAACAAAAGGTTGACCGGTAGCACCTCTCATTCTTAATTTCATGCCAAGTTCCAGGAAAAATAGACTAAACAGAAACATTTTTGTGTGGTGGAGGGAATCCAAAAATAGCCCATTGGTCCCAAGCTTGCATAAAATTGGTCAGTCTGTCATCCTAACTAAAATACATAGTTTACTCAAGATGGTTCCTTAATGTGCCTTCCCAAGCAGAACAAAAATCTGAAATATTTATATGAAACTATTCAAATATGCTCATAGCCCTCCCCAAATATGCCACAATATTAATTTTATTCCCAGTAGATTAAACACATAGACTTCAGTCTTGTAAAACTCAGAGTAGGTTTGCATACAACCTCTTTCTACTTACTCAGTAGCTTCTGAAATAATTCCTTAGATGGCCATTCCTCACTCATGAGAAGCATGGAAGGATTACCGGCGCATCTAGCTACAACCCCATAGTCAGACATGGACTTTTGTGTTTCATGTCAGCATTTCACATCTGGCTAACCAATCTTGATCACAACAATTTTACCTACAGCTGCTATTTCTTACTAATAAGAAAGGCTGGCGCATATATATATATATATATATATATATATATATATATATAATGACTCTCCAACACTCGGTAAGGATCACGCGTAGATTGAAGCATGGTCCAACATGATTTTATTGTAGGTACGACACATGTGAAGCAAAAGCACCGTCCCGCCACCCAAACACACCTTATATACCCTGAGCCCCTCCCCATTGCCCATGCAATGTCCAAGCAGGGTTGCACC
Organism: Anolis apletophallus; assembly: GCA_030556195.1. Classification (NCBI taxonomy): domain Eukaryota; kingdom Metazoa; phylum Chordata; class Lepidosauria; order Squamata; family Anolidae; genus Anolis; species Anolis apletophallus. The sequence goes on from JARBWK010000003.1 coordinate 194,891,172, forward strand.
ATATCCGGGTGATTCAGCATATCCCATAGTTCGAAGGGATGTGACCTCATAGGTCCATGAGCCAGCATTATGAGTCCAATTGTCCAATGTCCAGGCTCGGAGGAGTTTGCCTCACTTCCCTCCGGAGCCCCACACACATCTGGAAGTTACGTCACTCCCACTTGACTCAGCACAGTCTCTAGGCAGCTGGAGCCAAGGTCACCAAAGAACTGGGGCAAAGGTCGGTGCAATCTCATGGCAGGTTGGGAGCCTGAACTTCTCCTAAGCTCAGGTCTCCCAGTCCTGACATAACGGTCTCCTCCACCACGTCCCTCCCCCTAGAAAACAAAACATCATCAAACGGAGGAGGAAAGGGCCCCACATACTTCTTTAAAAGACTACAGTGAAACGTGGGATGAACCTTCCCTAAACGCTTGGGCAACAGAAGGGTATATGAGACCTTATTCACCGCATTCTCAATCCTAAAAGGCCCAATGTACTTCGGACTTAACTTCTTCGATGGATACCCTAATTTCAGATTCTGCGTGGATAGCCACACCAAATCCCCCTCACTGTACTCCTCCCCTTCCTGCCTCTTCCGGTCTCCAAACAACTTGTAAGAACGCTGTGCCTTTCCCAAAGCCGCTGCTACTTCTTTCCAATCCTCCCGGGCTCGTATCCTCCATTCCACCCTCTCCTCCCCTCCCAACTCCAATAGCTGGGGCAAAGGAGCTACCTCCTGACCATAGACCACTTCGAAGGGAGACTTCCCAGTGGAAGAGTGTACCGAGCTGTTATAAGCCATCTCAGCATAAGGCAACAGATCAGACCAATTATTTTGCTCCTTGTTGCTGAAAATACGCAAATAAGACCCCAACGATTTCTGAGCTCTCTCCACGCCCCATTGCAACAAGGATGATAAGAGGTCGAAGACGCCTCTGAGCCCCCAACATCTCCAAAAATCGCTCCCAAAATTGGGCAGTAAATTGGACTCCACGATCACTCAAAACCTGCTCCGGGCACCCATGCAAACGGTACACATGCCGCACATATAACTCAGCCAATCTCTCTGCACTAGGCAACCCCTTTAACGGAATAAAATGGGCCTGCTTAGAGAACATATCTAGCACGGTCCAAATATACCTATAACCCCGACTTGAGGGCAACTCCCCCACAAAATCAGTACTGACATGTGTCCACGGCCTCACAGGAGTAACCACCACTTGAATCAACCCCTGCGGCTTAGCAGAGGGAACCTTATTTCTAGCACACGTTTCACAACACTCTACATACCTCTTCACCTCAGCCCTCATGGCCGGCCACCAATACCTCTTCTTTAGGGCCAAAAGAGTCTTCGTGACCCCCCAATGACCAGCGGATCTATGATCGTGATTCAACCTCAGTACCTTTTCTCTCATACTCTGAGGGACATACACCTTGCCTCCCATAATCCACAAACCATTCAATGGCTTACACTCTTTCTCATGACTCTGTAACCACACATCACCTACATAACCTTTCTGCAACTCCAAACTCCATTCATCTACCACTCCTTCCTCCTTCTTAACCTCACACGCCGTTTGGGACCTTGTCTGCACGGCCAGACCCCAATGCTCTCTGGCAAACACCTCCCTGACTTATGCAACTCATTCTCTCCTACACTCGGATACCGGGACAACGCATCAGCCACCACATTCTCTTTGCCCCTTATATGCTGCAGCCGGAAATCAAACCTAGCGAAAAACTGAGCCCACCTCACTAACTTGGGAGACAACTTCTGAGGGTTCCTCAGATACTGGAGGTTCTTTTTTTAAAAAAATTCATCTTTATTGAAAGTTTCACAGTATAAAAAGTAAGTAGAATTACACAAATAAACAATATGTAAACGATCCCCAGTGGTGCTTCCTACCGGGGACGTGGAGAAAATTGAAAGTCCATATAAGGAAAGGATAGAAAGAGTGATAGAGTTAAGAAAAAGTCGTGTAAAGGAAACTGTGTGCTGGACAAATGAAGGTTTGGCGCTTGTCTTTTTCCTTGCTTCTCGACTTTCGCGGTCAGTTTCTCCTTCCTTGTCTCTGAAATATTTAAGATCTTTGCCGGCGTTCTATATATGAGAGAGAGCATATTTTATCCCTACCAGACATTCATTACAGAGAATATATCCAAAATATCTATCTTTACTAGCTTCCTACCTAAATATTCTTTTTCTGTCCCATCTACCCTTCCCACTATTCTCTATTCAACCCGCCCTTTACCCTAAGTTCTATATTCTTTTCCTTTTGAAATATTCTATTAGTCCCGACCAATCCCATTTGTTATTTCTATTTTTTTTTTTTTCATTTCTATCTTCTCTTAATACCTCGGTCAAGGCTTCCATCTGAACTACATCTACTACCTTGAGAAGCCATTCCTCCACTGTGGGTTCTTCTTGGGACTTCCAGTACTTAGCATACACCATCCTGGTGGCCGTGATGGTCAGGTTCAGGATTTTTTTATCTTTGCCCTCCCACCCAGGGTCTACTATTCCCAATAATAACGCTTCCGGTGTTCTTGGCAAGTCCTTCTTCAGTAATTTGTAATTCAAGGTGGACCTTCTTCCAGAATCTGTCCGCCTTGGGGCAGAGCCACCACAGATGAAAGTAAGTACCAGCATTTTTTGCTTTGCAATTCCAGCAATCTGGGCTGGAATTTCTATAGATTTTGGCTAATTTATTTGGGGTCAGGTACCACCTGTATATCGTTTTCATCCAATTTTCTTTGTAACTGTGGCAGCAGGATATATTGACCTTGTTTTTCCAGATATGCCTCCAAGTATCTTCTTTTATCTTAAAACCCAAATTTCTCGTCCATTGTTTTTTATAGTTCTCCTCCCCCTTGTTCTCCATATGTCGTTTTAATAGAACCTTATAGAGTCTTCCTACTTTTTCTGTTTATCATCGAATATTATCTCTTCTATCTCATTTTTTTCCCTCTACAAAACCTTTCTTTTCATCTTCTTTAAACTTTTCTCTAAGTTGTAGATAGGAGAACCAGTCTAATTCCCTCTCTCCATTAATTTGCAACTTATCTTTCAGGACATAGTTGTTCCCATTCCATTTTATAGTCTCATTGTATGTCGCCCATTTCCTGCTATCCAGCTGCCGCAGTCTAAATGCCTCTGATGATGAGATCCACATAGGGGTTTTCGGTCCAAAATTTGTTTTATATTTAATCCATGTCTTAAGGAGAGTCTTTCTAACACAATGATTATTGAAGTTGGCATCTGCCTTAAGTTTATTATATTGTAGATATCCATGATACCCAAATTTAAGATCAAAACCTTCCAGGTCTAGAAGCCTGTCATTCTTAAGTCTGCACCACTCCCCAATCCAATTTAGGCAATTGGCCTCGAAATATATCTTTAAGTTTGGGAGGGCTATTCCTCCTCTCTTTTGTTTGTTGTAACAATTTCCACTTCACCCTTGGTTTTTTCCCTCCCCATACAAATTTAGATAGGTCCCTGTCCCATAAATTAAAATGTATGTCTTTCTTAATAATGGGGAGTGTTGCAAATAAGAAGTTTATTCTGGGTAGCACCATCATTTTCACTGATGCCACCCTTCCCAAGAAAGACAGGTTTAATTTAGACCAGCTGTTTAAATCTCTTTTTATCTCCTCCCATTTTTTTTCTCATAATTATTTTTGTAAAGTTTTGAATTTTTAGGAGTCAGGGTCACCCTAGGTACTTTACCTTATTTGTTATTCTCATGCCAGTCCTTCTTTCCAGGTCTTGTTTAGTGCCTTCCGTCATATTTTTTACCAGGATTTGTGTTTTCTCCTTATTTACCTTGAATCCGGCTACTGCCCCGAACTCTTCTATTTTGCCTATCCACTGCATGATGTGATCTTTTGGGTTTTCTACAATTAGTACGAGATCATCTGCGAAGGCGAGTACTTTTATTTGGTTCTTTATCTTTGCCCCTTTGAGATTGACATCTTTTCTTATCTCCTCCAGTAGGGTTTCTAATATGAAAATAAAGAGTAAGGGGGATAGGGGACAGCCCTGTCGTACCCCTTTTTGGATATTTATTTTTTTGGATTTTCTCTGATTAACTATCAGCTTGCCTGCTTGCTCTGAGTATATTGCCTGTATCAGGTTCGTGAAGGCGAAACCAACGTCTATTTCCTTTAACAGCCCTTTTAAGTAATCCCAATTTATTTTGTCAAACGCTTTTTCAGCGTCTACAAAAATTTTGTAGAAAGTTGTCTTTTGGGGAGAAACCCATTTTGGTCTTCTTTTATCCATTTATTTAGGAATATTTTGAACCTTTCTGCTATTATATGGGTGAAAATTTTATAATCTGCGTTCAACAGGGAGATTGGTCTGAAGTTTGCGGGATTCGTTAGGTCTTTCCCTTCTTTGCCGATCAGGACGATATTAGATTCTCTCCACGAATCTGGCACGGTGCCCTCCTCGAGAATCTTATTAAATAATTTTTCCATTATGTTTTGTAGTTCTTCCTGAAACTTCTTATAATATTCAGCCGGGAAGCCGTCTGGTCCAGCCGCCTTTCCCCCCTTTAAAGCCTTTATTGCTTCTCCTATCTCTTCTCTTGTTATCCTCCTATTAAGTTCCTCCCTTTCTTTCTCTGAGATCTTGTCTATTTTCTTCTCGCATATATATTTGACTACGTCCTCAACATCTATTTTATCTTTTCCATTACAGGTTTGAGAAGAAGGACTCCATGATTTTCTCTGATGTCCTCCTCTTTATTATATTCTCTCTGCTCTACTTTCAGTTTCTCAATAAAGTTCCTTTTCCTCTTCGCCTTTAACTGCCAGGCCAGTAGCTTGCCTGGTTTGTTAGCCAATTCAAAATATTTTTGTCTTAAGAATCTTAAATTTATCTCTAATTTTCTTAATTCTATTGTTTCCAACTGTTTCTTCCATAATTCTAATTCATTTTTTAATCTTTTACTTCCTGGACGGGCTTTCAGATCTTTCTCTATTTTTTCTATTTTTCCCATAATTTCCTGTGTCTCTTTGATTCTCTTTTTTTTTCCAAAATGATTGTTGTCTCATGAGCAGTCCCCTCATATAAGCTTTCCCTGTATCCCAGATTAAATTTATGTTCTCATTTTCCCTGCTGTTTATTTCGAAGAATTCTGTCATACTCTCTCTCATAGCCTCCAATGCTTTCTCATCTCTGGCAATTTCAATTGGATACTTCCAGCAAAACTCTAACCTTCGCATATTACACTCCATCAGCATCATGCAGTGGTCAGACACATATCTAGGCAATATTTTAACCTTTTGGATTCTGGGTGCTAGGCCTTTAGAGGTCCAAATCACGTCTATTCTGGACCAGGAATTATGACGGTCTGAAAAAAAGGTAAAGTCCCTTTCCCTGGGGTGTGCCTCTCTCCAAACATCTTTAATCTCTAGTTTCTCCGTAAGACTGAAAAAACTCTTTGGTAATTTCCCATTTCGTCCCTTTCCCCCCAATTTTGCTGGATTTTTATCTAATTTTGGATTGATCACCCCATTGAAATCTCCTAGGACTATAATGTTATCATATTCAAAATCCTTAAGCTCTTTGTTTTCTTTCTTCAGGTCTTTGATTTCGGCTGCCATATCTCTCGTTCTCTGATTTGTCTCCTGGAGTTCTTTCTTTGTGTCTTTTATGTCTTTTTTTAGATCTGCTTTCATTTCTTTTAGATCTTCCCTCAGTTCTTCTTTATTTCTTTCTCTTTCTTCTTCCCCCCTCTTCAGGAATCTTCTAATTTCTTGAAATTTGGCTAGCATTTCTTTCATTCCAAACTCCCCTGCCCCTGACCCTCTTCTCTTCTCTTCCATTTTCTTGTCTTTCTCTCCCTTCCCTCTAGTCGCCATCAGTGTCAGAGAAGTAAAGTCTTCCTTGCTTGTTTTCTTCATTTATTTTCCCTCAGTCCGATTCTGGTTCTGAGTCTGAAAATCTTGTATTCTCAGCACCCTCTCGTTGCGTGGTTATTTGTTCTTAGCTCTCCCTTAGTGTTCTTTATTTGACTCACTATCACTTTCCTTCTTTCCGCTAGATTTTATCTATCCTCTCCTTCTCCGTGGAGGCACCTGCTCACATTAAGTTCTTTTTCCTTCTTTTGGGAGCTCCTGACAAGTTGTCTATGATTTTTTATAATCTTCTGTGGTTCTGGGGCTTCTTTGTGTCTCTCCCTGGGCGCTATCTGTGTCTGAATCCTAGTTTCCACTTTCTGGGGCTCTGGGCTGTGTCGCTCTCGCCTTTCTCGGGCTCTTCTAGCTCTATGAATCTCCTTCTGCCGTCACTTCCTGTTGCCCGTCACTTCCTGTTGCCCGCCCTTCTTCTTCAGCTTTATTTACTTTTTGAAACAACAGCTTATCAGCTTATCAGATCTTCAGACCGCCGCCATTAAGAGAGACCTTCCTTCCTCCCTCCTGCCTCCGTTCTCCGTTACCCTACCTTGCTGCGTCGCCCCTCACACCATTAGCGTCTCTTCCTCTGAGCTTTTTCTCGTCACAGAGCTCCCGCGTCCTCCTCCTCCTTCCTCTGTGGCTGGCCCCTTCCTCTTTCACAGCTGGGCTCTCTCTCCTTACCGGGTCTCCTCCAAGCGGTGAGTCTTTAGTTTCCCTTCCTGCCGCTCCGTCTTTCCTTTCTTTCCTTTTGCCTTCCCTCCAGTGTGCGAGTGTGAGTGCGAGAGCCTGGCCGGCGGGTGTGGTGATCCTGGGCGAGCCGGATCCAGCCCGGAGGTTACCTCTCCGGTCCTCTTCTGCTCCTTATCAGCTTCCTCGGAGCCCTTGAGGGGCTCCGATTCTACTGACAGGGCTATTTCCTGGACCTTGAGCCTCAAACCTTTCCTCTCCGGCTTGGGTGGGTGCAACAAATGCCCCTGCAACCTCTCTTTGGGCCTCACTTTGGGAGAGAGATCTCACCAAGTGCAGCCACCCGCCATTGGCCAGACCGGAAGACTTATGCAACTCATTCTCTCCTACACTCGGATACCGGGACAACGCATCAGCCACCACATTCTCTTTGCCCCTTATATGCTGCAGCCGGAAATCAAACCTAGCGAAAAACTGAGCCCACCTCACTAACTTGGGAGACAACTTCTGAGGGTTCCTCAGATACTGGAGGTTCTGATGATCAGTCATCACCACAAAAGGGAAAGCAGCACCCTCTAAAAACTGCCGCCACGTTTGCAAAGCATTCCGCACAGCAAACGCCTCCTTTTCCCAGACTGGCCACTTCCGCTCATGCTCTCCAAACTTCTTAGAAAAATAAGCACAGGGCCTCAATCTACCTCGCTCATCCTCCTGCAACAACACTCCACCATAAGCCCAAGCAGACGCATCGCACTGTACCACAAATGGCTTATCCACATTCGGATGTATTAATAAGGGCCCATTAGTAAAAGCTTTCTTTAATTCCACAAACGCTCCTGACAATCTTTTTCGTCCAATCCAGCTTAGCACCTGGAGACTTAGTCCTCTTCGACTCACCCTTACCCTTGGTTCTCAATAACTCCAAGCGGGAGGGTAATCGCTGAAAACTCTGGTATAAAAGTGCGATAAAAATTGGCTAACCCTAAGAAAGCCTGTAGCTGCCTACGAGTCTGCGGAGCTTCCCAATTCAACACGTCATCCACCTTAGCCGGATCCATTGCGACTCCATCCCCACTAATCCTATATCCCAAGAAATCAATCTGAGCCTTGCCAATTCGCACTTACTCAATTTTACATACAGACTCGCTTGTCGCAACCTCTCTAACACCTCCCTCACCAAACTAACATGCTCATCTCTAGTACGCGTCACAATCACAATATCATCCAAATACACAAACACCCCTTTATACAAAAGGGGGTGCAACACCTCATTAATTAATTGCATGAAAATGCCTAGAGCTCCCGCCAAACCGAATGGCATTACGACCCATTCGTATAGCCCGAGGGGGCAGGAGAAAGCAGTCTTCCATTGATCGCTCCTATTCACCCTCACCATATGAAATGCGTCAATCAAATCCAACTTGGTAAAAACCTTACCACCTCCTAACTGACCTAACAAATCCTTGATCAAAGGTAAAGGGTAACAATTGGTAGTACTAACAGCATTCAAACCTCTATAATCAATACACAGCCGCAACCTACCATCCTTCTTCTCACGAAACAAAACTGAGCCGCAATGGGAGACTCGGACTTCCGAATAAACCCTTGCTCAAATACCTGTCTATTTGTTCCCCTCACAGCTTCCTTCTCCTTCACTGTCATGGCATAGATTTTGGGTTTAGGTAAAACAGCCCCCTCCTTGACCTCTATACTACACTGTACATTGCGAAGGGGAAGACCCTGAGCTAAAACCGGATTAAACACATCTGCATAATCCCAATACTCTGCAGGCACCCCTTGTACTTCACTCTTAACCTCCTTCTCTTTATTAGGAGCACATTGTACAACTCCTGTTTTCCAATCAATCTTGGGGTTTGCCTGCTCTAGCCATGGCAACCCCAACACCACCTCATGTCCTTTAATGGGGGCCACCACAAAATCAATGTCCCCTCCCAGGGTCCCACCCGACCCTTCAAATCTTTAGTCCCCACAGAGAACGGGCCACCCTCAATAAAAGACCCATCCAATTGAGCAAAAGTTATGGGCGTTTCCAAGGGCTTTGTCCCCCCACCCAAATCCCCTATCAACTTTGGGGACATAATGTTCTCCGAACATCCGCAGTCCACTAAAGCTTTCCTTTCCACAATCTTATCCCCTTTATACAATCCCAAGGTACATTGTATATTAGAGCTCACCCCAACACTTTTTATCATCATTGTCCCCACTTGCTGCTTTAGCAGAGGCCACCTTCACTGGCTCCAGCACCTGCCTCTGCCGGCACTGGGACGCAAAATGACCGGGTTGGGAACAAATAAAACAAAGGCCTCGTCCCATCGTTGGCCTTCTTGTAACACTGGATCGGTTGTCACCACCACGTCTAGGCTCTCCTCCTCGGAATCGCCCTTCAACTGCACCACGACTGGATCCCCTGGACCTCGCAGGCTGGAAACGGCGCCGCTGCACCTGGGCAAGGATTCCTTCTACGCTGCCGGCCAACTGGATCCAACCATCGACATCGCCAGGATCATCTCGATGCAGACACCACTCGAGGACCTCCTTCCGCAGCCCGTCCTTAAACAACTCGAGTAGGGTAGCTGGGGACCATTCGGCAATTTTCCCAGCCAACCCCATAAACTCTTCCGCATACTCGGTGACGGACCGGGATCCCTGGGTCAGGCAGCGCAGCGCTTCCTTTGCCTTAATCCTCTCCAACGGATCTCGAAACCTATTCCGAATCGCCTGCAAAAAATCTCTCACAGATCTCAAACACGGGTCCCGGCGGTCATGGCATTGGACATACCATTCAGCTGCCCTTCCTTTGAACACCGCTCCGATGGCCTGCACTCGGCTGCTGTCGCTGGGATAAAGGTGACCGTAGTCCTCCATATGGTCTTGCACCGCAGCGGCAAAAAAGGCTACTTTACAGGCTTCACCTTCAAACTCAACCCGTAATGGCTCTTTCTTCATACGGGCCCCAAACTCCTGGGACAACACTTCCCTCCCTTGAGGGACCTCGAGCCTGGTAACACCTCTTCCCATGCCAGCCGGTTGCGCCGGGCGCCTCATCTGAGCCGGACTTCCTCCTGGATGGCCACCAACGGTCCTCACTCCCAAGGGAGATCTAGGACGCTCAACTGACACTCCACCATCCATCCATGAATAGTAAGTGAAGTCTCCTCCTCCCGGGGCACTCCAAATGGACTCTATCGGCTCTCTTCGGGACATGGCCCGAGACATCCTCCTCATGGTCTGCTCCATAGCCTCCAACTTACATTTCATCACTTCCAATTCCGAAGGTGATGCAGGTTCCGTGGTTTCACTACCACACTCCATCAGGTTCATCCGAACTGGCCTGTCCTTCGGCACAGTCTCCTTGGGCCCACGCACCTCTGGATCCGCCTGAGCTGACCAGTCCTTCGGAACAGCTTCCACGATCCCTCCGGCCCTCCGGACCTCCATCTGAGCTGGCCTGTCCTTCGGCACAGTCTCCCTGGTCCCGCACACTTCTGGATCCCGTTGAACTGACCAGTCCTTCGGAACAGTTCCTCCGATCCTTCCAGCCCTCCAGACCTCCGCCTGTCTGAGTCATATCGCTCTCTCCTTCGGCGGGCCACTTCCAAGCTCACCTGAGCTTCCCACAGTCGCTCCGCTTCTCCAAGCTCATCCTCCTGGGCAACCGCACCTTCCATCATTTCACGGTACTCATCCGGGCACCCCACTTGGTCGAGGATGGTCCAATCCCACTCCATAGTACGCCGGATTTCCTCAGGAGCCGAATCCCATCCATCAATATACTCTTCCTCTCTCCAAGCCAACCTCTCCATTGCTGGGATAGTTGAAAAGGGGCTTTTGCTTCTGTAACGACTCTCCAACACTCGGTAAGGATCACGCGTAGATTGAAGCACGGTCCAACACGATTTTATTGTAGGTACGACACATGTGAAGCAAAAGCACCGTCCCGCCACCCAAACACACCTTATATACCCTGAGCCCCTCCCCATTGCCCATGCAATGTCCAAGCAGGGTTGCACCATATCCGGGTGATTCAGCATATCCCATAGTTCGAAGGGATGTGACCTCATGGGTCCATGAGCCAGCATTATGAGTCCAATTGTCCAATGTCCAGGCTCGGAGGAGTTTGCCTCACTTCCCTCCGGAGCCCCACACACATCTGGAAGTTACGTCACTCCCACTTGACTCAGCACAGTCTCTAGGCAGCTGGAGCCAAGGTCACCAAAGAACTGGGGCAAAGGTCGGTGCAATCTCATTGCAGGTTGGGAGCCTGAACTTCTCCTAAGCTCAGGTCTCCCAGTCCTGACATATATATATATATATATATATATATATATATATATACACACACTATATATACTATATATATATATGGGGTGGTTGATCCATGAAAAATTTGATTCGGTGGGGGGGGGGGGATTCATTTTTTGGTTCGTTATAGAAATTAATACACATTTTTAAAAATAAAATCGTGATTGAAATGTTATTAATAATTTTTTTTTGTTTTTATTCATTATGCCAGCTGGGAGGCTAGAATGGAGGGCTTGCTCTCCCTTCTTCCCTTCCTGCCCCTCCCAGCTGACAGGCCTCACGCATGATGCCTGTCAGCTGGGAGGGGCAAGGAGGGAAGAAAAGAGTGCTTTCCCCCCTCCTCCCCTGGATGGGAATAACACGAGTTATTTCCATCCAGGGGAGGAGGAGGGCAGGTTCGCCTGCCCTCCTCCCCTGGATGGGAAAAACATGCATTATTGCCATCCAGGGGAGGACACGGGCAGACGAACCTGCCCTCTTCCTTCCCTGGATGGCAAAAATGCGCGAAGGAAGGAGAGATATGTTTTGGCCTTTAACTCCCAGAAATCCTAACAGCTGGTAAACTGGCTGGGATTTCTGGGAGTTGTAGGCCAAATACGACCTAATAACATGACCTTTAGAAAAAATGGCAGCCGAGTTCGGTTTTGAAATTTCTCTCCGGGTTGGACCCGAGGGTCGATAAATGATAGAAATAATTTCAAATACGAAAAATAACGGATTTCAAAGTAATTTAAACCAGAGATAACCAGCCCTAATATATATATATATATATATATATATATATATATATATATATATGTGTGTGTGTGTGTGTGTGTGTGTGTGTGTGTGTGTGTTTCTTTGAGATTAGCTCATGCCTTTCACCACTCTATTCAGGGAACGAGACCAGTGTCTCTCTCTCTCTCTCTCTCTCTCTCTCTCTATATATATATATATATATATATCCTAAGGTATGTCAGAGTAGCATTAGTAACCTGCAGAATGTCTCAGAGAGCGGCTGGCCCCAGGCCAATCCAAGGTGCTGGGTGGGGCCGGCTGCTGATAGGCCAGCTGGCCAGGCAGCAGGAAACTGCTGAAGCCCCCTGCTTCCAGCATGGCCAGCATGACCCCACCACAACAGGCCTTGCCTGGTAAGTTGGGCAATGTATTTCTAAGCATATTCATAAATATATGTTTATTGACTCAAAGTCTCCCTTACATCCACTTCCCATATAGTCTATTCTACATTAGCATATCCCTGTAGTCACACTAGTGAATGTGGTAACAGATACTCCAGTCCTAAGAAAATGGATTTGTATCTCCCCAGTCCCTGAAGTGTCCCATGGCTGTGTTTCTATATTATAGCTATTCTAATTGTTGCCCATTCATACTTTGTTGTATTGCTCCCAGACTCTTTAAATTTACAGCATACTTTAAACCTCCCCCCCCCCCCCCAAATATGCTTTCATGAAGAAGTGTTTAAATAGTTTTGAGCTGCAGGTGGCATCTGGACTATTAGTTGCCTATATCATGTAAAAATGATTAGCTCATTAATGATGGAAAACCTGCATTGTTCATTTGTACTGTCCCTAGAAAGGAAAGTAATTTTGCTTGCACACAATTCATGTTATGTTAAGAAGTTTCATGATATTTCTCTTCACTGAAGATCAACAGATATATTCAAGAAGTTGAATGGAAATTACTATACTAGGGGGTGGGGAAAGCACACTCCATGGACCACATATGGCACTTAAGAACAGGATATCTCAATTCATTGATGGTTTGCTTTCTTGGTTGTTTTTCAAAAGCTACCAACAGTTAGAAGCTGCTGCAAGATGCAAATGAAAAAAGTGAAAAATATCTCTCAGCCCCTCCACTGTTTTCCACCTCATTATAGTATACACGATATAGAGATTTTGAATTACAATGAGGCAAATAAGAATCAATGATGAAGAAATGATGAAGAAAAGTTGTGCTACCTGAATGAATTGCATGATAGGAATTTCTATATTTTTTTTTCAAATTCATATTAATTGCAAAGATTAGATAAAATTATTTGTGAACTCTGCAAAAAAAATGGAATGATCTTAGCTGTCAGTGGTGAACCCAGTAAATTGTTTGCTGGGGGAATAGCAAGGTGCCCAATTATGTGGTTCTTATTGAAAGGATTGTGGAAATTTTTTGCTTCATCAGCGACATATCAGCACTATCTTTAGCACCATAATGAAAACTGTGCTCATTAAGATGCGCGCGCACCCTTTTTACACATTCCAAACTGCTTTGGGTTTTAAAGTGGGGGAAAAGGCAACTGATGAGTCTTAAACAGCTAATCCTGGGGAATGTTATCTCTGAAGGGTCTAAATTTTCACTGATGTGGTAAATTTATGTCTATCTTTCTTCCTGTCTGACCTCTGTTGTTTCATACTAAAATATGTGCATATCCAGGCATATAGAGAACTAGTTTGTACTCTAGCTCAGGAAGAAAGTATCTGTTTTAAATTCATATCTGGGGTTTGGTCTCTAGAATCTCTATGTTTGACTGATAAAACTTCCTGTGTTCACTCCAGAACCAGGGCAGAGGAGCCTTCTTTAGCCTACCTTACCATTAGCAAGCCTGACTTTAAGTGGAACACTGCTTGGTTCATACAAAAACCTCACACTAGATGCAATTATGGATTGGGCTAAATGAGGACATTCATCAGTCAAATAAAAATTCTGTCTTCTCCCAATGAAATTTCCCTTCAGTCCCCAAATGTGTAGCATTGAGGTGATTTAGCATTTATCTGAAAACTTAGAGATGTAGTTGGAGCAACCAAAGAAAAGAAGCAAATAAAGAAACCAAGACAATGTACACAAAAATTACAAGAATTCTAAACATTTTCTCACTCCTAGAAATTCTTAAAAATTGATAACAGAAGGAAGACGTCACTACAAGGGCAGAATTATTAATTAGACTGGTAATGGTCTCATTTCTCTCCTTTATATTTACATGTCTGCCATTCACCCATCGTAGGTCATCCTTTGTAGCCAACTATTATTGTCTTCCAAGGTTAGAGTCTTGCAAGTGGCTCCGTAAATCACTGTGAAAGACCTATTTGGATCTACATGGTCTTTCACAAGGATGACATGGATTTTCAGGTGGAAGGCAGTCATGATAAGGGTTTGCATGATGTACCTTCCTCTTGGCATGTTTCTCCCTTTCACCTTCTATTCATGCCTCTTCAAAATTCAGAGCACCATTGGCAACAACAGACCTCCAGTTAGAGTGCTCAAGGGTCAGGGCTTTCCAGTCCCTGGTATCTATGCCACATTTTTAAGGTTAGCCTTTAAGCCCAACTTTAAATTTCTTTTGTTGACTACAAATGTTCAATTTTCTGTTGATGAGCTGCAATCAAAATAACTGTGTTGTGAGATGGTGATTGTAATGGTAAGCTGTTTATTACCCCAATATAATAAGAGGTTGTTTTTTTACACCTGTGTGGCAGTCAGATTTTCCTTTTCAAAACGTCCCACTGCAGTATAAAAGGTTGCTTGACCACAGGGTGACAGGGCAGGACTTTTGAAATTGAAATCCCTGTCACAGGAGGCTGGATGTAATGAACAAAGCCTTTCAAACAAAGTGGAAGGAAAACATTAAAGCTTAATAATGTCTTCAGGTAGCTGCCACCACTCTGGAAACCCAGAGAAACTAAAACAACCTGCTAATCACCAGTGTCCAAAATAATGTTCCCAATAGCATCAGGCTTTCACAGATGGTGAGGAGATTTTATGTAGCTTTGGCCCTTTTGTTCCCCCAAAACTGGCCCGAAAGTTCACTGAGGAAAATAGATAACCTCTGGGAATAAAGGAGTCTCTGAGGCTTTTCTTAAAAAGATGAACAAAGAATGTTTTATTTCAGACAAAGATTCAAGCAAGCACAGAAGTGTTTGGTTTCTTGAGAGGCAGGTTCTTAAATGGTTACAATAACAGAGGTCTTTAAATCTTAGATGGAAAAGCTTCTTTAAAATATTAAACAAGTTTTACTATTTCAAGATGTTGCTTGAAAGGACATTCAAGTGCCGCCTCGGAGTTGGTTGAGGTAGGCAGGATTTCCCTGGGTACTGGTTGTGGGGGGTCGGGAGCAGGTCAGGGTTTTGCCCTCCCTTCTGCTCGACATCCCCGTGTACAACTGGTGGGCCACTGTGTGATACAGAATGCTGGACTAGATGGGCTGAGGTCCGATTCAGCATGGCTCTTCTTATGTTCTTATGCTTTGAAATGGTTCTTAAACTTAAAGGTTTTGGCCAAACCAAACCTGACCTTTCCCTCACACTAATACAGGGGTAGGGAACCTATGGCCCAGGAGCCGGATGTGGCTCTTTTCATGATTGCATCTGGCTCTCCAGAGTAGCCCGGGCCTCAGTTTCTCAGCATGCAGTGGGGAGGGATGCAAATGCGCCTTGACTGCCGCTTCCGCGCCACCATCGCCGCCTCTTCCTCACCCCCGCTGCTCTCAGGGCCCTGTGCCCTCTTCGCCAGGGATGGCAGAGCCCAGCGGCAGGGCCTCATCCTCCTCTTCATCTTCATCCTTCGCCATGGGCCTCGGGCTTGGATTTTCAGATAAGGATTTTCAGTAACTTGAATTTTCAGATAAGGGAGATTTAATAACCATACTTGTAAAAAAATAAAATGAAACATAATTAATTAGTAGTGATGTTCCTGAATCACTTTAATGACCTGCTGTTCTTCTTTCAAAGAAAAGAACATACATGTGAGACAGAACACTACTCCTTAGTCCAAGCCTATTTATTTCTTGTATTGCTAATTGCACAACTGCGTTGTGATAGTAGACTGCTATCCACATTGCAAGAAACCATGTTCTGTATTGTTTTCTCAGTTTAAAAAGCAGAAGACTTGAATAAGCATGTTGTTATTTTCTACTGCGATCAGACTGCCATGCCCAGATGTGGCTTGAGGCTAGGAAGCCTTAAACCAGAACCTGGCCTGAAACCACTTTTCGGTTTTGTTTTTTTTTCTATTGCCTGGAGAGATGTGTATTAGTGCACGAGGGACTAAAGGGGTGAAAAAAAGGGAAAGTGACAGCAGAGGAAGTAAACAATTGCCCCTCCCAGGAGGTCAATTAACTATCTGCTATCCAACCATTCCCTTGGGACTTTTTGGCAGCAAAAGTCCGGGATTCTTTACTGTGCTTATTTGAGCAGCATACTCTGCAGCTGTTATGGGTGCTCAATGTATCGTGCTTAACAGCATTGCCACAAGCTGTGATATGATCCTTGTAACATCATCAGGGGATGTAGCATGCGCTAAAACATTAGAGTTGGCCCTGAAATCACCCTGGGGATATCCTAACCTGGGATACTTGATTATCAGGTGACTCTGTTGTCATACCACCACATTTCCTTGTGTAGTTGCACCAAAAAATATGATGCTGGTCATTGTAGCACCCAGTCAATCATGAATACCAGGAAAGCAATCCACAAGCATAGCACATAAGCCTAACAAAAACTAGTCATGTTTGTATGAATTTTGTTGTTTTAAAATGGTTACCAACCCCATCAAAATTGCTCACATTTATATAATGGTGAGGTTTACTCATGGAAGAAATGTCTGAGTCTGCCGGTCTGAGTCCCTCTGCTGAGGTTGAGAAGAATAAATAAATAATAAATAAATTCAAAAATTAAACCACTGTCCTTCATATGAAAACCCTTTCTGTGAAATCTGTGAGTTCTAGATCAATATGTTTCTGCATGTATAAAGGAAAAGTGTCCATAATCAGGGCATCATAACCAAAAAAAGGAAAATGTTTTCCCATTTTCCCATGTATTGCCTATTGGTGGGACAAAAAAAGAAGTTCCCTGCCACTTCTCAGCTAGATAGATAGGTAGATAGATAGATAGATAGATAGATAGATCGATCGATCGGGTAATTATTTTCCCTAGTTGAGCCTTTTTAGATTCTGACAAAATTCTGCAAATGTCTTACTTCATTAACAACCTACAAAAACACTTATGTGAAGTTTAGGATAATTTGGAGACATACAGTCTACTTTTTATACAATTCCAAAGTCTTGTTTTAACCCATACAGCTGTGAATGTTGTACTGGAAATTGATGTTATGCAATAAATGATATCCTATATTACAAAGGACATCTGGCATCTCTGTCATGTGGGGGAGCTGAAATCTTGGTGAAGAATGTTGAATGTTTGCTGAAAATAATCTTTAAGTCAAATCCACTTTTTCACAAGTAAAAGACAAGGGAGTATGAAGAAGAAACCTGATACTTCTGTTTATGCCGTAATTTAGTTATGGGTTTAGAGAATGACGCAAAACCAACAGTTGTTCCTGGTTTATTGAGTACAGCTCTGTATAAAGTCAGTTCCTTTTTATTTTCCTCCATAGAGCTCTACTCTATTTTAATTTGTGTCTGAGACCCAAGCAAAAGGTTCTATGAACAGCTGTGGAAATGGTAGGGAAAATAATGAGGTTTCCAATTCAGTTTGTGCTACAAGGAGGCCTTCTCATGGGTTAGCCGCCACCAGTATTTTGAAACCCTTGTACACTGGTCACATAAAAACAGGTTTTCAAATAAGAGCTCGTGATAGGTTCCTAAGGTGCATAGTAAATACTTTTTGTAGGTTTTGGATAGGCAGAAAATGTTATCCTTTCCAGTAGCCCTACACACATTAGCCTAGCACAGCAGTTCTTTTCTTTTTTTAAACACTACAGACTCATGTCAGTATTGTTGTAGTGGAAAGGTCTATAAGATGAGACAAACTTTTGTTAAATAAAATGGTTGTGTCAAAGAGAACACCTAAAATATATATAGAAGTCATCTTTTGATGACGGTATGTACACGTTATCATATCCATCTACCCTTAACATTCCTTTGCTTTCTCAGATTTTCAAATTGCCACATTTAATTTATTGGCAGCCTTTTATTTATATCAGGGCTGTCCAACTGGCAGCCCGCGGGCCGTATACGGTCCCCCAGTCCCTTCCTTACGGCCCCTACCCTTTAAAAAAAAGAAATCAGCTGTTTTTTTTTTTTTTTTTGTTTTTCGCAGAGGGCGGGGCTGGGCGGGCAGGAGGAGGAGCAGGCTCCCTCCTCCTCCCTCCCCCCCGCCAATTGGCGCGCTCCATTTTTGTGGGTGGTTGCGGCGCAGTCGCACTTGCGCCGGCGCAGTTGCATTCGCACCGGCGGAGGAGGCCTGCGGAGGAGGCCGGCGCGGCGGAGGAGGCCTGGCCGTGGCAGCGGAGGAGGCCTGGCCGCGGTGAAGGCCCAGTTTGCGGCGGAGCCTCCTCCTCCGCCGCCACCGCAGCAGCCCCAACTGCCGCCCGGCCGTCTTTCCTCCCCCTTCCTTCTCTTTCTCCTCCCTCCCTTCCTTTCCTTCCACTCTTTCCTCTTTTCTTCCTTCCTTCCTTCTTTCCTCCCTCCTTCTCTTTCAGCTTCTTTCCTTCCACACACCCATCCATCCACCCTTTCCTCCTCCCTCCCTCCCTTCTTCCTCCTCTTTCTCCTTCCTTCCTTCCATCCACCCACCCACCCATCCATCCACCCTTTTGTCCTTCCTTTCAACTGTCCTCCCTCCCTTCTCCCCCCTCTCTTTCACCTTTCTTTCTTTCTTTCCTCAGTGCCGGAAAATTTCACCCAATGCATAGAAGCAGTGACGAGAGGGCTCCGGGCCCATAAACCGAAAATAAACCCAGCAAAGACGGAGATCTTATGGCCGGGCCATCCATTAGAACCAGTCTACTCATTGCCCCCCTTCGAAGGGGAACTGCTGACCCCATCCCCCTCGGTGAAGAGCCTCGGTGTCATCCTGGACTCTAAGATGTCAATGGAGGCCCAGATTGCCTCCACGAGCAAAAGGGCCTTCTTCCACCTACGCCAAGCGAGGCAACTGGCGCCCTACCTTCCAATGGAGGCATTAGCTACAGTAATCCATGCCATGGTTACATCAAGGCTGGATTACTGCAACGCCTTATATGTGGGTCTGCCTCGGTCACTAATCCGCAAGATCCAGATAGTGGTACAGAATGCTGCCGCCAGGCTCCTCACAAAAACACCAGTGAGATGCCACATCACACCATCCCTGCAGCATTTGCACTGGCTGCCGGTCGAATACAGAGTCCTCTATAAAACCCTGACCTTGACTTTCAAGGCCCTGCGGGGTCGGGGCCCTTCATACTTAAAAGACCGCTTGATCCTACCTGCCCACCCAAGAGCACCACGGCCAGCAAACGAGAACCTCCTCTGTGCCCCGGGTCCGAGAGAGGCTCATTTGGAGTCCACGAGACAGAGTTCCTTCTCTGTTGCGGCCCCCATCCTGTGGAACTCTCTGCTGCCAGACCAAAGAGCCTCCCTCGACCTGCCCCAGTTCTTGACGGCACTTAAGACATGGCTATTTAGGAAAGCCTACGCATAACACGGAACCAGCGACTCGGAATTCACCGAGTCTGATATTTTAGTATTTTAACCATTTAATATTTTAATATTTTAAATATTTTAATCGCTAGTTGTGTAAGTCGGCAGGAGCACAAACGTGGAGGGCGACTCATAAATAATAAAGTTCAGTTCAGTTCAGTTCAGTTTCCTGCCACCCTTTTATCTTTTCTTCCTTCTCACTTTCCCTCCTCCCTTTCCTCCCTCCATCCTTCTCTTCTTCCCCTCCTTCCTTCCTTCTCCTGTTCATATTTGGGCATATTGAGTATTCATGCCAAGTTTGGTCCTCATCCAACATTGTGCTCTCTGGATGTAGGTGAACTACAACTCCAAAACTCAAGGTCAGTTCCCAAGCAAACCCTTTCAGTACTTTCTGTTGGTAAGGAGAGTTCAATATGCCAAGTTTGGTTCAATTCCATTGTTGCAAGAGTTCAGGATGCTCTTTGATTGTGTGTTAACTATAAATCCCAGAAACTGTAACTCTCAAATGTCAAGGTCTATTTTCCCACAACTCCATCTGTGTTCACATTTGGGCATATTGAGTATTCATGCCAAGTTTGGTCCAGATCCATCATTATTTGAGTCCACTGTGCTCTCTGGATGGAGATGAACTACAAGTCCACAACTCAAGGTCAATGCCCACCAAAGCCTTCCAGTATTTACTGTTGGTCATGGGAGTTCTGTGTGCCAAGATTGGTAAATTCCATCATTGGTGGGGTTTAGAATGCTCTTTGATTGTAGGCGAACTACTAATCCCAGCAACTACAACTCCCAAATGTCAAGGTCTATTTTCCCCCAAATCCACCAGTGTTCACATTTGGGCATATTGAGTATGGGGGCGGAGCCGGGGGAGGGGTGGGGGCGAGCTGGGGGAGGGGCGGAGCTGGGGAGGGGTGGAGGGGGGGAGGGGCATAGCCAGAGGCGTAGCCAAGGAGGGGCGGAGCCGGGGGGGGGTGGAGCTGGGGAGGGGCAGAGCCAGGGAGGGGGCGGAGCTGGGGCTGGGGCGGGGGCAGACCCTTAGGCCCCCCAGGTGATCAGTGACCCAAATTCAGGCCCCCGGTCCGGTAGAAGTTGGACAGCCCTGATTTATATCATGCCCTTCTCCTAACATTAAACCCAAGGTGGCTTACACAAAGATGAAAACAAAGTACACTAAAACCCTATTTGATGAAAATATCAAACAAGCAGTTAAAATTACAACTGTTAAAAACACTTTAAAGATAAAAGCATAATACATCTCATTCTATCACAATAATTAAAAAGCCAAAGGCCTGCCTAAATAAAAAAGAGTGGGACCAGACCAGATAAGGGACGAAGTGAACCTCCTGTGGGAGGGAATTTCACACATTGGGAGCAAACACTGAGAAGGCCTTATACTTATCAAACATACAGGTTTTTTTAGCACTTGTAATTTATTCATCGAGCCATGCAAAGTTATTTTCCTATTTAAAATGGCTGCATTGGTGGCTACAGGCAGCTGAATAGAAAACATACCGATTAGATGCCTGTTATCAGATTCTGTACACAGCATACTTTTGCCCAGTATATTTTTCATCAGATAAGATGGGGAGGAAATCTGATTACAATATTTATACAGTGAAAGAGTTGAATGGGAAATGGTCATATCAGTCATCAAGCCAAAAAAGGCTTTCTGAAGATCTGTAAGAACTGGTTCAAAGAGGCATATTCATGGCTTACTGTCTAATCACTTGCTACATAGTAGACTGAGGTGTCTACCACTGGTTCATCTAATCCAAGCCCTGCCAAAGAAACCATGGAACAGGAGCAAAAACAAGAAGCTTGTTAGACCTTGGACTTTATATGAACAAGACTGTTTCTGATGACCAAGTGAAAGCCCCACTAGTGCAAAATCCACAGACTCCATTACCAGGATATTATATCCTGTGAATAAGAAAAGACATCTAAGTTTTTAACCCAAATGGTTCAACAGATTTCCCTGGTTAGCCTACTCATTTAAAGTATAAGGGGCACTCTCTAAGTACAATGTGGTGTTTGGAGGAAAAACTGAGGTAAAGGTGGTAATCAGAACCTTTGTACATCGATTGCTAAAGAATTTGTGCAATGGAAAAATGCAATACATGTTTTCAATTGACATCAAAAAACAGAATACCATCAGAACAACTTGTGGTTGGTTGAAAATGTCTTTCTAATTCACAGTGGAAAACATCTTGATGTAACCCATCATCATGATAAAGGAAATAAGAGGAAAGCAAAAGAAAACAGAAAGAAACTTCTGCCAACTTCAGCATCCTAGAGGTTGTGCTCGATTACAGCCACAGGTGGGGATGCTGTTACTCCATCCTCTATGACAAAGAGCCCTTAATCACAGACTTCCTCACTCCTTTGCTTGCCAGCATTTTCTGGTATTTCCTTTATGGTGCCGTGAAGTACCCCCACCTGCACCCCCCATCCCGCTTAAGCAGTGCCTAATTTCTCTACTCACAACTCACAGCTGTTTTCGAACTACTTAGCTGGACAGTAAGCTGGGATGAAGGTCAGGTGCTCACCCCAACCTAGGCTGCCAACCTTTTAATTGGTAAGATCTATTGCTGCTGGTGGTTGACCAGCTGTGCTAAAGCCCGACCCTTTCTCTGTTTTGGCAGATGAAATGTTGGATGTGAGTTTACCTCAGAACAGTTATCACTCTAGATAAAGGTATATTCATCTTGAGGTTGCAGGAATAAAAGAATACTTTATAGACTTTGTGAAGGTAAGTGGCAGGCCAGGTGGAGGACTTGAAAACACTGGAAAAATGGAGGACATGAAGATCTTTTCTCCTCATCGTTTGGGCTTATCTACACTGGTCAATTATTGTGGGAACTGTCCAAAGCAGAGATGCCCCAGACTGGCTTCAGAGGTGGCCACACCCTCTGTCCCTGATCCATAGTCCAGTCAGGCTGAGATTGCTTTGACCCAGCTGAACTATCACCTTACCATACCTATTATTGTCAACACTGCTAGATGATTTCAGAGCTTGTCATAGGCACCCTCTGCTAACATCAGCAGAGATGCCTGTGCAACTAAGGAAAAGAAGCAGGTAGCCCTGCTCAGCAGCAATCTGCAGTGATAATGGTGACATGGGCTTGATCTGTCCCCTGGAAATCATAGGGAAAAGCTGTGTCACTGGCATCCCATATAAATACCAGATCAGTCTGCCTCGAACCCAGTCAGGTTGTCCACACTGTTCCCAAACTGCAGGACTGCTCAAGAGTTTCACACAAACTTTGGAGTATTCCTGATTTCATCTAGCACAGAGGCTAAACTAATTTAATCCACCATGTACATATAGCCAAAAGCAATGTCATGATCAGTGCAGGGTATTGAACCAATGTAGACAAGGGCCTTTGTGATTCTTAGCGTGCCGTGAGGATTGTCTCAGTTGAAAGATGTGGTGTTTTTGATTGATTGTTTTCTAGCTGCAGAACAGTATACAGAACTGTACACAGTATCTCAATAGTTTTCACACCATGTATTTGTAGAAAAACATTATAGCATTAGGAGTTTAATTTCTGATTTGTTCCCCCTCTAATGATCCCCAGCATGGAATATGCCTCTTTCTTCCAGCAACTGCACACTGGATTGACATTGTCTGTGAAACATAATCATGGTTCTCAAATGTAATATATTTAGTTTTTACCATTTTCCTTTTATGCTTCAATTAGATTTGTGCCTCAATTTCCAGTTCAAATTAATATTAGTCACTAAAAAGATATGTCGTAAACTTCTTGTCTCTAGATCTCAATTATTATCAAAGCCATCTGGCCATTCTGATGGCATTGTTTCTCCTTCAATCTTTCCATCTTCCCAAAACACTTATCATTCGAGATCTGTTTTAATATTTTGGAGACTAAACAGGACATCTTTAACACTTCTGGGAATTACAAAAGCACACATATTCATTTCATCTTAAAACTGGGGCGGAAATCAACTGGAAAGTTTCAAACAGAAATATTTGGCTTCATTCACATACAGTATTTATTTATTAAATAGTGTGGTTATGGATAAGGCCACTTCAGGATGAAGCAATGCAAAGCTCTCCCATGGCAATCAAGAAAAGACATCCCGTGCTGAACATAAACATAGATAATTGTGTCATTTTGCTTGGTTGTATGTTTTTTCTTTATGATTAATATGGAGAATGCTAAAATATGATTTTTGATAATTTCATTGTTTTCATGATGTCACATAAATGTAAACATCTTGAGATATTGTGCATATTGTACTGCAGTTCAATAAAGTTCAATACCGCTGGTCTCGCCATTCCTCGCTGGGGGATAGCGATTGATCGCCAAGCCCAGGGGTCGTCCTGGGAGACCCACAGACACCGGCAGCCAAGTTTGGCTGGGAAAGATAGCTGGACCTCCGCGGACGCCCAAAAGAGCCAGGATGGATGGGTCGTCCGACCCATGACGGCCTCTGGCGCCCGCTTCCTGAAGATGTTCGGAGAGGACCGCTGGCCAGAAGAGCTTCCCTTCAGACCTCCCGAATGCGGAACATCCAGCGGGCGGGAAGCCCTTGGCCCCCGAGTCTTCAGGGCCTCAAAGAAGCAGCTCTCCGCGGAGGCCGCGGCAAGCGGCCCAGGACCCCCGCCGACCAGTTCGACCCCGGGTGCCCACCGAGCTGTTCGAGGATACGCCAAGCTCATGGATCACTTGAGGCATTCGGGGCCAAATACAGCGGCCTGCTGGAGTGCATATAGTGCCCACTATATCTATAGCCTGGATGTCCCCTACGAGCCCCTAAACAGAAGAGTTATTTGGGATCAATCATGGGACTTTCCCGCTAGGGCTGCGGTGACGGTCCAAGAGAGGCCTCCCCCGGTAGAAGAGCCCTTTCCTACCTCTCCTCTCAGCGCGGCCTTGGGGCTGCCCCGAGAGACCGGGAGAAAGACCAACCTTGAAGCGGGAAGCGAACCGGTCGACACGGAGGCTGGTACCCCGGGATGACATCGTGGTCGGTGACTCGGGCTGTCTCCCAGGCTGGCCATCCTCCCCCCTTTGGAGGAATCGCCTGAGGTATCTGGGGACCCCGCACACCAGCTGTCGGGCCGGAGGACCCTCGGTGCTGACGGACCCGGCGCCTCTGAGGTATCGTCTGAGGCATCTGGGGACCCCGCACACCAGCTGTCGGGCCCGGAGGACCCCTCGGTGCTGACGGACCCGGCGTTCGGCCGAGCTGGACATCTCAGCTGTCTTGGCCCCCCCCCGGAGGCCTACCGACGCCCGTCGCCCGCGATGAGCTGGGAGCATCCTCGAGGAAGCGAGGCCCAACATGGCGGTCGACCCCCATCCAAGGATCAACGAGCTCCCCGGAAGAGGAAGAGGCGCCACCGGAAGCGGAAGGGCGGCGCCCGAACCACCTCCCAGGCCGTGGATTGGAGGCCTAGACCAGCCTCCGGCCGACGGCCCCCCGGAATTGGCCTTCTCAGAGACCTGACCAGAGAAGGACGATTGACACCAAGAACGGCACGGACCCCAAAGGTGTTTTTCACCAGGACATTCTGGAGCTCCTGCTATAAGCAGTCGAAGCTCCAAGGATTCCACCGGACCCACATGAGAGCCTTAAGGGACAACGTGCAGCCTGTCCAGGGCCCTCGGTGTAGCCCCCCATGCGGGCACCCACGGCCTCTGGTCTCCATGGTTTGTGCGCCGGTGCCGTTTGTCATTGCTGTATTGTTTTTTAAAAATAAAATAAACAAAGATTATTATTATGATATAAATAACACACTCTCCATAATTTCAGACAGTCATGTAGAAGATGCAGCAAGTTTGGTTTTTTGCTGCTCTAGAGATTAGAATACAAACCAATGGATGCAAATTACAAGAGAAGGTTATTCCAGCAAAAAATTTGGAAGAACTTCCTGATTGTCAGAGATACTCAACAGTGGAATGCATAGCTGCAGTAGGTGACAGTCTCTGTTTTGAAGGTATTCAAACAAGGATTGGATGACCATCCCTCAGGAAGGCATTAGTTGCACATTTCAGCATAGCAGGTTGAACTGAATGATCCCTATGGCCCCTTCCAGCTATATCATTATGTGATAAGTCTCATCAGGAGATAGATTGTTTGCTGCCTATACTACAATAAAAGCCTGCACTCTTGTATGGAAATAAATTGGATCACAACTACATTAACATAATAAGTACCTGCAATTAGTAAAATATGTTTTGCCATCTAGCTAACTTTAACCCCTGATGAGAGCTGGGAGGCTTTCACAGGGCTAACTACAGCATGGTTCCAAAAAGCAGTCTGTTATAGAATTCATTTAAGTAATCTGTGCTTTTTGTCATCTTAATCTCTGCTAAAAAAGGACTTGACAGACTTATCTCAGAGGAGCCTTAGATGGAAATATATTTTACAATATATATATCAAACAGCTGACTATGAGATTTTAGTTAGATGAACAACCCCTCACTAGAGTGTTCTAGAGTATGATCTGCTTAACACACACCTTCGCCTACTCTGGCCTGCCTGAAAATATTAATCTATCATGTATGTCAACTACCTGCCACTATCTGATGGATTTTAAACCTTCTCTTTTCCCTTGCCATGCCTGGATAATTCAACCTGAGTTGACTTATCCAGGGTTTAATGCAAGTACAAAACAGAACCAACCCCTTTCCCAAATCAAGTGACTTCCTCTCAAAGGCATGCCAAGAGAATAGAGGGGGGTTGGTGCTTCATTTAGGTCAGTGTTTCTCAACCTGGGGGTCAGGACCCCTATGGGGGTCGTGAGGGGGTGTCAGAGGGGTCGTCAAAGACCATCAGAAAACACATTGATTTCTATTGGTCATGGGGGTTCTGTATAGGAAGTTTGGCCCAATTCTATCGTCGGTGAGGTTCAGAATGCTCTTTGATGGTAGGGGAACTATAAATCCCAGCAACTACAACTCCCAAATGCCAAGGTTTATTTTCCCCAAACTCCACCAGTGTTCACATTTGGACATATTGACTATTTGTGCCAAGTTTGATCCAGATCTATCATTGTTTGAGTCCACAGTGCTCTCTGGATGTAGGTGTACTGCAACTCCCAAACTCAAGGTCAATGTCCACCAAACCCTTCCAGTATTTTCACTTGGTCATGGAAGTTCTGTGTGGGAAGTTTGGTTCAACTCCACCGTTTGAGGAGTTATGAATGCTCTTTGATTGTAGGTGAACCATACATCCCAGCAACTACAACTCCCAAATGACAAAATCACCTCCCACAACCTCACCAGTATTCAAACTTGGGTGTATCGGGTATTTGTGCCAAATGTGGTCCGGTGAATGAAAATACATCCGACCTTTTACACGATGATTCATAACAGTAGCAAAATTACAGTTATGACGTAGCAGTGAAAATGATTTTATGGTTGGGGGTCACCACAACATGAGGAACTGGATTAAAGGGTTGCGGCATTGGGAGGGTTGAGAAACACTGATTTAGGTTCTTCTAAGTTCTTTTGAGAGAAAGGGATGTTTCCTTCTTTGATCAAGGTTTTTATTGTATCTTAACTTTTATCAAAGAGAACAATCTCCTTCTTTGAGTAGAGCGATGGAAGCCTCTTTGAATACCTGGGTGGGGGAAATGGTGGCAACAGCTAGGGTGGCTGGCCTTGTAAGTTGCTACTGGCACAATGACACTTGACTTAGCCATAGATCATATCAAAATTTGCTCAACACAAATGGAATATTTCACAAGAATGAGAGCTGGTGTTGCCAACTGACTTACCTCTGCTGTGAACTTGGTTGGTTTTCACTCTCTGTAATCTGTAATATGGAGATGATGGTGCTAGTGTTTCTTACTGGATTGTTCTGAGGATCTGTTGAGGTAGTGTATGTGATGTGAATTGAATGCCTGTAACATGTTCTCTGAATACCAAGTATTAGCATAGCATATATATCAACTGACTATAACTTATATTGAAGATTCTTTTTTCTGACCTTAGTGGGAGAAGAAATCCATTCACATTAAATGCAGTTGTTGGAATGATAATCAATCTTGTCAGAAAGCAGAAAAGTTTGCTTGTTAGCCACCTTCAAAGTGCTAAAACACTCAATAAAAAGCATTGACTAAATGTGACTTACAATTATGGCTAACTGAGCAGTATGTCTCTTTGACATCTTGACTAACCTCTGACAAGAGAGGGACATAAAACTCCTAATACAACTTCCTCTTCACATTATTTCCTTATTCTGCTCCTCCCACAGAGTTGGAGTGCCCTTCTAGGCTATCTTGCCAGGCCGAAATCTCTTACAGAAGGCTCTGTCCTATACTCAATCACTCAGATGAATAGTCAGAGTGGGAATATATTTCTCTCAGGTTTTTTTCATACAGCACAATTATAGCACTTTGATGCCACTATAACTGCCATAGCTGCAGCTCACAAAATCCTGACATTTAAGTTTGGCAAGGAATGGCTTAGGGATCTGTGTATGTATAGCATAGAGAAGTGAATATTAAGAGCTGACATGATAGCCATGTTTAAATATTTGAAAGGATGTCATATTGAGGAGGGAGCAAGCTTTCTTTTTTATGTTTCAGAGACTAGGCAACAGAGCAATAGATTCATACCACAGGAAAAGAGATTCCACCTAAATCTGAGGAAGAACTTCAGTTAAAGTAGTATTAAAATGCTATAACTGGTAGTGTGAAAGAGACTTTCTATATGTATATCCTGCATGGCAGGGGATTAGACTAGATGACCCATGTGGTCTCTTCCAACTCTTTTATTGTATGATTCTATGTTGCTGAGTGACAGTTCATGTTATTATAATAATAATAATAATAATAATAATCTTTATTTGTAACCCGCTCCCTCTCCCCAGTGGGGACTCGGGGTGGTTAACATGAAGCCAAGCCCAAACAACAACAAATTACAATACAAAAGCCCAAACAACAACAAATTACAATACAAAATCAAACATCAACAGTAAATGCAATATAAATGCATACATATAAATAAAAAACACAATATGCACCTGAATATCTCAAATCATAAAGACAGGGCGGGCCGCAGGCACATAGAAAATTGTTAAAAACTCAGAGTGAGGTAAGCGGAATAACATCCTTTTTGGAGGGGGATAGGCCAGAAATGGGGCCATTGAGGAACTACTCTCCAAAGGCACAGCGAAAGAGCCAGGTTTTCAGGTGTTTTTTTAAGGTTTCCTAATTGGGGGCTTTCCTAATTTCTCCAGGCAAGGCATTCCAGAGTTGGGGGGCCACAGAGGAGAAGGCCCTCTGCCTTGTGCCCATCAGGTGAGTCTGTGAGACTGTTATCCCTTGCCAAGCATGCTAGTTGTGGCCCATGGATTTGTGAGTGCAGGTTATCCTAGAAACTCATTGGATGACATCTTTGGCTCTAGAAAACCATGTGCTGGGATTAGTGCTATCTATGACCTCATCTGATGGGCAAAATTGCATATCCTACAACACTTTGACTTCACTTGAAGTACAGAACCCACCGGCTCCCATCTCATGATATTGACCTACTTCTACCAGGGCTCCATGCCTCAATTGAAGTGAACGTGTTGCAGGAGGCAGCGACGGCAACATAAGAAGCTTCCTGTGTTGCATAGGAAACAACTGGGGGAGTCGGGGGGAGGGGGGGTTGATGCTTCCCCATATGGGATGAGGTGATGCTTCCACCCCCCCCCCCCCCACCACCATGGGATGAGGTTGGCAGTGTGTGGTGAGGTGTGATGGGTTCCCCGTGCCGGGCCCCATCATGGTGAATTCCAGCCTTTAAAGTGATGAGGTCTTTAGTGTATTAAATATGGTAACTAACTACTTCTAAAATGCATTAACAACACAGGAAAATTCTGATTTCTTTTTTATGTTAGGCAGAAACTTTTGCTTTCATGATTCTGACAATATTTGAGAACTCTTGTAATAAACAGTGCTTCTATTTTTGTAATATTGGCTCCGGTCTTTGTTTTCTCATGTCACTAACAGCATCTCTCCATTGTGAACTGTTCCTGTTGAGTGACAGCTGTCCTATTCAGCCAATTCAATGTTTCTCTTATGCTTGTGTTACTGTGACTTGTCAGCACTGCTTCTGATATATTAATATTTAATAACCTCTGTCACCTTGGCTTCAGGCCATTGTTGTTAGAACATAACACTCAAGGCTAAATTCTGCTTTCTTATTTCCCTCCCTGCAGGCTGAGACATTTTTAAGGTTTGTATGGTAGGGAAGTTGGATCTTTTGTCAGCAGGCACATTCTTCTGCATGCTGTTGGCAAACAGGCAGAGCAATTGGGCAGAGAAATCTGAAGAGGCAGAGAAGAGTTCCCAAGTTTAGGAAGATGAAGATGTATACAGGGCAATTTCACTGGATTTTAAGCTTGGGATGTAGAGGAGTTGAGTGAATTAGCAACACTACTTTGTCAGCTCTTTTTTGGGAGGAACTTCAAGTGACAGTTTTCATTCCCATCCAGACAGTCTATTGCCATCTCCGCTAGAGACTAGTGATATGACAAAAAAACACAAGCTCAGCTTCCTGAACATACTAACATTATGAGTTAATGCTACATTCTCATTTTTTTTAAAAAAAATCTTATCAAGAGTGGATGAACTCTGTCTTGCAAAATGAATGAGATAGACACTGTGAATCCAAGAGTTTAGACCAGGGATCCTTAAACTGTTAAAGCAGAGTGCCAGTTCAGACTGTCAGGGGGCATAAAAAACCAGAACTACACATATCTCATTTGTAGTGCAGGAAACCCCACAAAAATACAGATAGTCCCCAATTTACAAACAAGAAAGGTTCTGATAGGTTCTGTAGGTTTGTTCTTAAGTTGAACTTATTTGTAAGTCAGAACAGGTACATTTTTAAATATAGCTACAGATATAGATACAGATGATACAGATACAGATATAGATAAAATCTTTGGATAACATACGGAAGGGTTAGCACTCTTGTGGTTTATGTTTTGCTTTCTGTTCAGAAGATTTCACTTCACTTTCTGCCCATGCAATAATTGGATTTTGAAAAAAATTGGCTTGTTGTGGAAACACAGATTGGTGATAAAGCTTCAGTAGAGACAACTTTTACCCATGATAACTCTAACAGTGAGGTACAATGGCTGAAAAAGCCAATGGGATTTTGGGCTGTATCAAAAGGAGTCGCCTTCAGGCTGATATGAGCAGGGTAGAAATAATGTAAATAAATATAGTGTCTAGATCAGGGCTGTCCAACTGCCGGCCCTGCAGGTGTTTTGGACTTCAAATCCCAGAAATCCTAACAGCTGGTAAACTGGCTAGGATTTCTGGGAGTTGAAGTCCAAAACACCTGCAGGGCCGGCAGTTGGACAGCCCTGGTCTAGATCAAAGGAAGTCGTGGTGCGTCATTCTGCTTTTGTTAGACCTCACCTGAAATATTATATTCAATTTGGGCACCACAATTTAAAAGAGATATTTACAAGCTGGAAGGTGTCCAGAGGAGGACAACTAAAATGATCGAAGGTCTGGAGACCATGTCATATGAGGATCATCTTTGATAGCTCTTGTTTAGCCTGCAAAAAGGAAGGTTGAGAGGAGACATTGTAACCATGTATAAATATGTGAAAGGAAGAGAGAGCAGGCTTGTTTTCTGCTGCCCTGGAAACTAGGACTCAGAGCAATGGATTCAAATTAAAGGAAAGAAGATTCCACTCGAACGTTAGGAAGAACTTCCTGACTATAATAGCTGTTCAACAGTTGGACTCTCTGCCATGGAGCGTGGTGGAAGCTCATTCTTTGGAGGCTTTTAAACAGAGGCTGGGTGGAAAATTTGTCAGAAGTATGGCAGGGGGTTGGACTAGATGTCCCATGTGGTCACTTCCAACTCTATTATATTTCAGTTGTGAATTTCCCTTCCTAGGGGTAGATATCCCTCACTTCTCATCCCTTTTCTTAACCATGAGTCATTTGTAATTCAGATGTTTTTCGCTCTGGGGCTGCCTGTACAACATCTAAAATGAAGAGCAATCTTAACTAGTATAAACTTACCAGCATTTCAATGAGAAGTGGCTGATGAGATAGTCAAGTTAAT
Organism: Anolis apletophallus; assembly: GCA_030556195.1. NCBI lineage: Eukaryota > Metazoa > Chordata > Lepidosauria > Squamata > Anolidae > Anolis > Anolis apletophallus. The sequence continues at coordinate 194,922,525 of JARBWK010000003.1, forward strand.
TAGGATTTTTGTTGTTGCGCTTTCCAATCATTTCAGACTTATGGTAACCCTAAGTCTTAAATTTAGAGTGGGGGCTGGGTAAATTTAGACTGTGGGCCTTTGGAGACTCCTGGTTTAGACTCTCTCATGTGAGACTGAGCACTCCAAGCATTGGAGGGCTTGGTTGTAAACAATAGATTTTGGTAGTGAGTTCTAGATGGAATTTAGAGGCATGTAAGCATGTGTATCAATCAGTGCATTTCCACCGTCTATAGCAGGGGTGGGCAATTACCAGCCCTCCAGGTGTTTTTAATTCAACTCCCAGAAATCCTAACAGCTGGTAAACTGGCTAGGATTTCTGGGAGTTGAAGTCCAAAACAGCTGGAGGGCCGGTAATTGCCCACCCCTGGTCTATAGTAATTTATAATGATATTTTTGTACTATTTGACTTATATGTATGTTTTTACTAAGGCATTGAATGTTTGCCTTTTTTGTATGGAAGCCACCCTGAGTCCCCTGAGGGGAGATAGGGTGGCCTATAAATAAAGTATTGTTATTATTATATATAGACTTGTATAACTTTGTGATTTCTTGTAAATCAGGTTATTTTCAGCTAAACAGAAACTTAGTAAAACTCTTGTGTGAATGTACTGTAAAATGCTATAAACCTTATTTGTTAGGCTGTTACCTTTGGCCAAAATAAAATTATTGATAACCTGTACTGTGGTGTGTTGCGCCTTTGCTTTCAAAAGACTAATTGAAAATCCACAAAAGGTAGCACCTATCTGGCATCTTTAGCATTTTTGACATCATTAGCATTACCTGCAAAAGCAGAAACTTGGCTCTATGGTTGCTAGGATTCTACAGAAAATGCTTCAGCAGTTATCCATAAAAGGGAAAATCAAGCCTTGTAAATGCTTTTTTATTATTATCAATAAAATTGTGATGTATTGTTGAAGGCTTTCATGGCTGGAATCACTGGGTTGTTGTAGGTTTTTTGGGCTATATGGCCATCTTCTAGAAGCATTCTCTCCTGACATTTCACCTGCATCTATGGCAAGCATCCTCAGAGGTTGTGAGGTGACATCATCCAACGTTCTGTATTATCCAAAACAGTCTGCCTTCCGCCCGGATCCACAGCTGTTTCAATACATTGCAATGTTTTGGTGCTAAATTCATAAATACAGTAATTACTACATAACATTACCATGTATTGCACTGCTTTTTCTGTCGATTTGTTGTAAAACATGATTTTTTGGTGCTAACTTTGTAAAATTCGATGTTTAATAGGCTTTTCCTTAATCCCTCCTTATTATGTAACACTTTTGCTTATCCGTTGTTCTACCAGCCTGTTTATGTTGGATAAGTGGGACTCATATATATATATATATATATATATATATATATATATATATATATATATGTGGTCACATAAAAATTTCCAGATAAAAAGTGGAACAAGTTTAAGAAGCCCTGCTTTAGACAAAGGTTCCAGACTCCAGACCCAGGGCTCTTTTAGGGCATATATTGCCTGGTGTATATGAGCCCTACATTTGGCTTCACTTTCCTGTTCTTTTATTGAGCAAAGCATACAATTTCCCTTGTCTTGTGTACACCCTTTTTAGAAATCTCTATTTAGTCGCGTATTTTTCCTCCTTTTCTCTAGCTTCAATCCTCACTGAGAATTACCACTGCTTATCACTTCCTACCTTTCTCTTTTATTTTGTTATATCATGAGTAATCATTTTTTATTGTTTGACTTCAGCCTTATTTATTTATAACATGAATATTTATTTATTTAATTATTTCACATATTTGTATCCTGCCCTTCTCACCCTAAAAGGCCTTACAACAGGCAGCAATTTAATGCCAATACATATAAATATAAAAATAAACATACAATTAAAACCATAGAATTAAACATTAACTATTAAAACATCAATTAAAATCACGTAATTCAAGTGAATTTTTTTCTTTCTTATTACAGCAAAATCTATATTTAAAGAGTCTATGCATATTCACATTCCCTTTTTAGGTATTCACTTGTTAATATAGAGTAATTTAGTAAGATTATGTTTCTAATTTCAGGTAAAAGCAACATAAAGTTTAAGTAAATGGATTAATTGGTGAAAACCTCATAAGAAAAACAAACACATTAAATCATTTAACTTCCAGTAACAACCAAAATTGCAAGTAAATGGCCAATTTTAACTGGGATTTTTAATACTGTTGTTTATATTTAATCCTGTTGTAATGTTCTTATATTTGTATATTTTAAGTGGCTGTGCTGATGCTTTTATGTTAAGCTGCTTTGAGCCCCCTACAGGGGAGATACATGCTTTAAAATGCTTTTAATTTAATCTTTTAAACTCTAAATTTTTAAAATCTGTGAAATATGAAATGATTATAATGTGAATTTGTTGGTCAGTGTTCAATTGTCTGATTGTCTTTGTTGCTTGTGTAACTGTAAATTGGGTTTTGTCTTTTGGTTTATGTTATTTTGTATTTTTATATGGCATTGAATGTTTGCCTCGCTATATGTTATAAGCTGCCCTGAGTCCCCACTGGGGAAATAGAGTGGGATAGAAATAAAGTCTAATTCATTCATAAAGCAGGGGATAATAATAATAATAATAATAATAATGCTATCTTGCAGCCAATTTTATAATTGCAATTTTAAGTTATTCTGTTTAAAGGTTTTCTCTATCATGAAATTTTATAATTGCAATTTAAGTTATTCTGTTTAAAAGTTTTCTCTGTCTATATCCCCTTTAATAAAAAGAGTATGTTTTCACTTCAATTTGACAAATGTATATGTGTATGAAGAGTTGGATTTTGGGCTGACTACTGATGAAAACTCATTTAAGGAAACAATAGTACCAAAACAGATCTTTTTTGACATTGACTGCATTAGAGCTGTCTAAGTTTCTCTCTCTCAAAGCAAAGCATTATGGAGATAAACTGTCATAAAACCCTGGGCCAGCACTTAGCTAACTTTCTTGTCTCTGGTTCCCAAGTGTGTATGTGCTCTTCCTGTTATTTTCTTTGCATGAGCCAGGGCTCAGTGCAAGACTATTTCTTTCCACATTATATTTTTGAACTGTATTTCACATTGGTGTATCGCTCTACCTAGTTTAGCTGGCTGTTGATCTTCCTTTCTTCATCTGTATCAGGACTACTGTAGATGGTGGCAGGACATTGCAACCCTGAATTACATCTGAACTAAAAGGATCATAGATAAGGATAGACTTTGGTTGAGAATGATGAAAAATCTAGCTGTGTCTACATATACCTGATTATTCCAAGTTAAAGCATGGTGGAGCTACTCCAAAACAGCCCAGAAGCATCCTCTGAGCCCTTCTGGTAGAGGACCAAGGGTGCACTGGGGCCACTATGGTTGCCACTGCATTGCTGGCAGCAAACAGTTCCCTGCCAAATGCTTGGTGACAATGTTGTGTTTCTGGTCACATGGCTGGATATTCTGGTATGACATCATTAGGAGTGACATCTGGCAGAGAACGGCTTTTTTGCAATAATGCAGCAGTGGGTCTATTAGATCTGACTGGCTACATCTCTGAAATCCCAAGATCACTATGGAGCTTCCTGGAAGCTCTGAAGCATATAGCTCATGTCCTCTAGACCACTGCTTTTTAAACTGTGGTCACAACCCCAAATGGGGCCCCCTTGGCTCAATGTTGGGGTCATGATGCTGTTGTTTTTATCCTTGCTTTTATTGTATGGCGGCATGGAGGCAACGTGCCAGCCGAATTTTATACTGTTATCCGCCCCGAGCCTGCAGGGAGGAGCAGAATACAAGATGGAACAAATAAATAAATAAATAAATAAAATGAATAATTTGGCAACTGTAAAAGGTTTCTGAATGCCACACATTTACACAAATCTGTTGCAGTGTTTACAGTGCTCTATGCAGATAATGCATCAGCTGTACTCTCCAAAAAGGAAAATAAGCCTATTCGGCAAACCTTAAAAATGCTGATTTATTATTAGTCAGTGATTGATTTCTGTATCTATTTTATATAGCTATATTTCAAAGTAAGAGCCTATGGAGACAAAGCCTGACCCCACAGACAAGGTCCACAGCAATGGCGCTGAGAAGGGGATGCTGGGAGCTATGGCAGCTGCCTGGAGGGCTCCGCGGATGGCTGGGCTGGGCATGGCGCTTTCCCCAGGAACCAAAACTGAGTCAAGCAGCTCATCTATTTCATCGCCAAGGATGTCATCGCCATCACCGCAACCCTAGCAGCCCTCAGAGAGAGGAAAGGCCCCTCCATTGGCCAAGGAAGGGGCAGAGAGTGGGGTCTTCTCCACAGGAAGGCCCATCAAGTTGGCCACTGGAAAAGAGGCCAGGTCACCAGACAGGTCAGGGACAAAGCCTGGAGGGGTGGGGGAGGAGGAGTAGGACAGGCCATTCTCCTTCCAGCCAGAAAAATCTGATTCAATATCTTCTGTAGAAGCATTTGAAACATTAGTTGATACTTCTCCAGAAACAGAACTTGGGGAAGGCTGCAATGAAGAATATTTTTGGCCTAATGTAGACTTTTCTTACGTACTCAGATTGCCATCATCCCATACAGTATAGAAAAAACAGTTGTATTTCTTCCTCTTTCTTCTAACAGAGTGAAACGGATTGAAACGCCGCCTTTAGCTTGGCGTCGATCTTCGCTTATTCGCACACCAAACTGCGTGAACCGTGTAGTACGGTGGCAGGGCAGCCACCAGCTATCACAGTTTTCTTTCTTTTATTATTAATTATCTTGCTGCCACCATTTTAATACTGAGGTAACTATTTGACCACCGTTTGTAAAGAGAGATGATGTGTTAATCACTGTTAGGCTTCAGAGTGAGGCTTGTCTTTTATAATATAAACACCAGGAGGCTTATGAACCAAGAAACTGTAACAAGTTTATTTTTAAATGTGAACTTTAGCTTGCTGGTTATGAAGTTTCCATATTCTCTCTCAGAGGTACAATGCTTAACGGTTATTCTTCCACAGAGGTTCTTTCTTAAGCGTTACACAGTCTTAAATTAGGCTTTTCTTGCCACTTTTATGCATCAGCATAAACTACAGGTTGGCTTCCCCAGCCAAACCTCTGAACTGTTCCTTTTAACTGATAGAAGTTATCCTTAACTTCTTCCCTCAGCTTTTATCCTAGGCTGAGTATCCTAACACCTTCTCAACTCCTTGAGTTGGACTGGATTAACTATCCACGTCTCAGCTCCTTGAGCTGGTCTAAACACCACTGCTCTCTCTGAGCTCTCTGCCCTCACTCTGCTCACAGCCGCTGGCTAACTGTCATTTTTTAAACTCAACATTCTAAAGCTAGCCTTGGCTGGCTCCGCCCACTGTTGCTATGACAACACATTCCCCTAGGAGGGGAAATGCCTTTACTATCATAGTTAACCCTTTAGGGTCTGTCTAACATTCAACCCCATTTCAAATACAAATGTCCCTTCTAAACCATATAAACAAACATGTGATCAACATACAGCACATGCATTTACACATAAATATCCACCTCATCACACAGAGCTTTTAACAAAGCTCTCTTGTCTGTCTCTCTCATGGCCCATCATTTGCCATGGGAAACCTGAGGTTATTCTTCCATGTTTAGGTCCCTCAAAATCTGATCATAATTTCCATGGCATTCTATGAGGCTCTTACCAGGTCAAATAGAACTTCCTGCCTCCATCCTCCTTTGCTCTGCTACAGCTATTTAAAATGATATTTTGGTCAAACTATGATGATTGGTAGACTTGATTTTCTTGAGCTCTATGAGGCCCTTTGTAAATAAATATTAAAAATACAATATCAGTGTCAGTGGCCGGTTCGCAGCCGCTTCCAAATGACCACACAGAGACACTCCGGATATCACTGAAAACTTTACTGCAACACACACTACCACTTAGAAAGCCAAGAATGCCAGAATATCCCATCTCCTTCCCTTATATACAATTGTTTTCCAACGGCTCCCTTAATTTGAGTCTCTTCCTGTGTCTCCCTTCCGGCATTTCTCTTCAGTTGGGCCATTGATTCTCATGCCGAGTTGAGCCGTTGCCTTATCATCATGTTTTGTTTAGCAGGGATCTGGGGTTTGGGGGCCAATTCCGTGGCTCCAAACCTCGGCTCTTGACAATCAAATGTATAACAATTTTCAGATTTATATAAACTTTTAAAAAACAAGCAAAATATTGCACATGTTATTATTAATACAGCAATTATAGCTTATCCAAAAGTACTTTGCAACCAGGAAAATACAAGGGCAGAGTTTGCTGGCATAACTCTTACTGCTCAAATGTCATTAGACATAAAATCAAGGTCCCAAATAAAAATATATAAAACAAGTATAAATATATACTCCAAATATATTTAGGATATATCTCCTAAATCTATATTTTAAATGACTTCAAGGTCATATGGATAATACAGACACATCTCTTGTAAATGCGGTTCAGCCCCAACAATTGGACTAAAAAAAGTTTGTTGTTATTGTTGTTTCTTCAAGTTACTTCTGCTTTATGGTGACCATAAGGTGATGCTACCACAGGATTGTCTCGGCAAGATTTATTCACAGGGGGTATCCCTTTGTGTACTTCTGAGGCTGAACATGTGTGAGTTGCCCATGGTCACTCAGTGAGTTTAATGCTCAAATGGAGATTTGAACCCAAAATCCTAATCTAACACTCAGATCACCACAACATAGGAACATAGTATTATAAATATTTTCATTAATAATTATTTTCTTTATTTAAAATGTGTGATGCAATAAAAATAGAATTGTTCACTTGTAAATTTTCAGTGACCTCATCTGTGCAATGTAGTCTTGAACAGTGTATAATCGATTGTGTGTCTGCAAAATATCTCAGCAGTTTAGAGTCTCAGAGGTACATGTGACAGTTTGTTGCATGTTTGGAAGAGGACATTTGGCCACTCAGGTGTCAAGAACATGTTTCACGTTATTCAGAGTAAGTCACATTTTAGTCCCAATAGAAGAGATGGGACGTTACTCATAACTAACTAAAGGTCACATAAATTTTAGTGGGACTAAAGTATGATTAATTTAGTATGGATACATTCTGATGTTTCTACATGTGCAAGTCTAGTTCTTACACTTTAGGGAAACACTGACTCATGCACAAAAGAGAGAAGAATAGGAATGGCAGAAGCTTCTTGGTATGATTTGTCGATCCTGGTTTAAATCCCTATGCTGTAAAGTACAGGTGGGGGGAATAGCATTATAAAAACTCTGTACCAAATATAGTTACTGTGCTTTCTTTCCATGTCAAAGTTTTTTTATCCTACATTTTTATTAATAGTTTTGTTCAGCTCTCCAGACATGCTGTGTTTTGGTTTGGGGTTACTTTCTTCTTTGCCATTCATTTTTAATGGCTTTGCTGAGTTAGCAACAGCATTTCAATGAAGCAAAGTGAAGCACGGTACAGAGAAGTTCACTTTGGAGTCCTCCCCGAGGGAGCTGAGATGTGAAAAGAAGACTTTTCAGGATGGAAAATTTAATGAGCAAGTCTTACCTTCCAGCTAGTAGGGAGACATCTTTGGGAGCATGCATTTTTACAGCACAGGCCTAATAAAATAGTTGACTGTAACATGACATGAAGCCTCTTTCTGACAAATGTCACTCACTTACTGAGATATCTAAAGTCCCTCTTCACATACTTATCCAGTCACTGTGATTCTTTGCTGCTAGAGGATAGGCATGTATCACAATACCATAAGCAAGAATAGCTGTATATGTTTGCCCATCTGACTGTCACACATATTGCCCCAGGAAGCAACATATTCCTCAAAAAAAGAAAGACAGGTTTACAGTTGAACATAAACAAACAAAAACATGACAACAGATGATTTATATAATTTGAAAAGCAAAATTGCTTTCAAAGCGGTTTATAAAAGTTAGATCATTTGGCTTGACAATTTTGATCAATGATAGCATTGCTCTAAGTTTATATACACTGTATATGGTATTTGTAAAAACCATTGATTCAAATGTAAAGTCTTAACAAATTTGCTCTGAACAGAGGCCCGAGTTTGCAAGAATCATAAAATAAATGGAGCAGCTGTTAATATGACCATTTTACTGAAATATGGTAAAATGAATGCTAATATTATGTGCAACATTATGGATGACTTAGAAAACGTGCTTCCTTGAAATAAAATAGTTGAAACATCCATTTTGTTTATCTTCTTCATATCAAACACTTTTGAGACTTACTATTTAGAAATGTCTAATTATCCATAAGTAAAATGCAGCCATGAGTGCCATTCTAATTTATAATTAGCAAAGTAATTTGAATCTGATCCACTGGAAAATATTATTTACCACTGGCGAGAGACTGTGCATTACCCATTTAATAACTTGCACAACTTCCTCTGGAGAAAAAAAGATCACATTGGAGGTTGCGATGAATGTTGCATCTTTATTATCTGGATTAAGTCACATTAACAACTCAGCTAGCAAAATTAATCACCTATAGCAGTGATTTTCAACCAGTGTGCCATGGAACACTAGTGTGCCGTAAGATATCATCAGGTGTGCCGTGGGAAATTATTTTCGAACTTCATTCATATATAAACTATAAGGCACATCTGTCCCTTTAAGAAATGGAACCATAGCACTCTCGCGTCACCTAAGAAGTGATGTGAGAGTGCTATGGTCACGCCATCTTGGATTCGCTCAGACGCGGCTAAGTAAACAAAGTTAGAGTTAGTGCTGCAGCTGCGCATCAAGTGACAGTGGCAATTTGGGATCACAGCAAGACAAGCGAGTGATAGTGATGGAGAAGTTTTTGAGAAGGGAAAATGCAAATGCCGAACAGGGCCCTGGACAAAATTATGACACAGAGGAAGGCCCTAATATGAGTGGTGGACAGAAGAAAAAAGAAAAGGTGGTAAGCTTGAGGTAATACAGCAAAAGCTATCTTTCATTTAGATTCACTTTCACCAGGGATGCGACGGCACTGACTCTGCTGTGCTTGATGTGTGGTAAGAAGCTGTCCAATAGTGCCATGGTGCCAAGCAAGCTTAAACGCCATATGCATTACTGTGTTAGAGTGTCATTTTGTGTCATTTTGGTTGGTGGTGTGCCTCAGGATTTTGTAAATGTAAAAAATGTGCCGCGGCTCAAAAAAGGTTGAAAATCACTGACCTATAGAAATATCTCACTAGTGCTGTTCTTTACCAGCAGAAGTCAAATAGCTGTCTCCATAAATATGCTGCTTTTGGGTCTCATGGATCAATTCTGCTCAATTCAAGTAGATGCTTTCAGTGCTTAGGAAAGTGTGCTATACACTAAAAGGCATGCAGGGAATAATTTAAAATATTCAGCTATATATTTTGGACTAGGGAGCAAATTCCAATTTGGGAAGGATCTCAAGGGTATTGTATCACATGTGGACATTTGGTAAAGTCAAATAGAATAATGCGGGCATTTCAGATATTTGTAAAGGCGGGAAATGTATTCAAGCAATACATATCATTTAAAAACATATGCATAAACATTTCAACTCTTGGATTGATACTGCTTCATAAGAATGATTAAACTAAGCACAGACTGGATGTGTAAATGGAATTGACTAAGAGAAGTCTACGTTTGGTCTTTAAAGATGTGTCCATTCCTAGTATGATATTTACATTAGGTAGCCAAGCAAGCACACAAATCCTCAGTTTATAATGTTGCCCCATGCACACAAATGGTGCCCTGCATGTTCACATTAACCACTGTAGCTCCTTGAAATTGTAGTTTAGCTATTACTGTTCAGGGAACACATCACATGGATTGGACCCTAGAATTGTTAATCTGTTGCAGAAATGTGGGATGGGAAATTTCCCAGAAAACTTTAATACATTTTCCAATAGAAATTTTTCCACACCATCCCACCCCCACCCCTAGTCTATCCAGAGTTTGTCTGGGCTGTTGTCTTGCAAGAAGTCTTGAGTGAAGACTGGGTCAAGTCGCTGGGCCAAGAAAAAAAAAGAAGTCTTTAGTGAAATTGAATGATTATTTTTGACTTGATATGGAATTGGTACGTAGTATAGAATGTGAAAAGCTGAAGGTACTACAATTATACTCAGCAGAAGTAAGTTGAACTCAGTGGCATCACTAAGGGTGCGAGGATAGTGTGGGCCACACCAGGTGGCACCAACCATGGAGATTGGGGACTCTTCCACACAGCCATATAACCCAAAATATCAAGGCAAAAAATCCCACAATATCTGCTTTGAACCGGGTTATCTGAGTTCACATTGCCATATATTCCAGTTCAAAGCAGAAAATGTGGTATTTTATTCAGCTGTGTGGAAGGGGCCTGGGAGAGGGAAGGAAAGCTTTGAAACTGCATTATATGGTTAGTGTAGACTCACATAATGCTATTCAATGCAGTGCCCCTCTCAGCTGGATTTCTTTACAGTGATTCAACCCTCCCACTCTTTTCCACATGTTTACACAGATTATTTTTCCACTTCACCTCCTCTCTTTCTATAGTTCCTTTTCAACAACAGACATTTCCTGCTGCTGAATAGGATAACCGCACATTTTGAATTTCAGGATCGTTTCATGTTTTTTACTTGCTCTCTTGTAGAATGCCCTTTTTTTGCTTCTGCGATCCTTGAGTAGCATCGAGAGCAAGGATTTGTGTGCTCCTGAGTGCCTGAAAATGGGAGTTTTGAGAATGTACAGACATTAAAACATGGAAAAAATAGGAAAGAATGATGTTACAGACATAGGAAAGGAGAACAATTTGTTCCAAATTTGGGTATGCATCTTATTGTATTTTGTAATTAGGATGGTTGGTAAAAGCCCTCATGTGGCCATAGTTCTGGTCAGTCTAGAAAAGCCATATTTTGGAGCATAACTTCCAGGATCCTTCACCTGGGCTTCCTGGTTGTACTCCATAAAAACAACCACTAGTTTTGATCATCCAGATAATTTAGTTGAATTCCAGATCAATTGGTTAAAAATGAATGATTGTCCAGGATAATGTGACCATAGGTGTCATATATATTTGAGATGATGTAGAATAGATGTTGTTCCGGAATATTGAGAAGCCAGCTGCTAAGAGTGCCTGAAAACTGGACTTCTGAGGATACACAGATATCAAAACGCGATTGAAACCCACTCAAATTGTTTTTCATGGTGAGTAATCCATTATTAGAGACCTTTATCTCTCTTTCAGTGACACCTGGGAATCTTCTCCTTGATGATTTGTTGTTGTGGCAAGACATTCATTTCCAGGAAAATTGCTTGTGCAACTGATCCAGAAACAACTCAGCTTGCTTCCAATTTATGTGTTGCTTGGAAAGATTTTTAAAACTAGGTTTATAAAACCTATTCATAAACAAGACTTAGACGATTTGTGACCCGCCAAGTAGAATACAATCGATCATCTGCCCATGTTGGCTTGCAGATATTTTGACAGCTTCTCTATTTTTGCATTTCTAGACAAGGACCAAAATAAAATTTCCCCTGTGGTGGGCCATTGCCTATGCTTTTGAGTATAGTGCACTTCACATACACAGCTCTTTTATAATACTGCAATATACTATACTGTAGAATTAATAGAGGTTTATAAATTCCTGTTAGAAAAATAGATATTTATGTTTCAAGCAGCTTGTTTCTTATTCTGGGTTGCTAATTCTATAATGTTGACAGAACTTATTCCTTTATACTAAGGGTCCTCAAATTTTTGAACAGAGGGCCAGGTCACAGTCCCTCAAACTGTTGGAGGGCCAGATTATAATTTGGAAAAAAAAACATGAATGAATTTCTATCCACACTGCACATATCTTATTTGTGGTGCAAAAAACCCACTTAAAAACAAAACAATATTAAAATGAAGAACAATTTTAACAAACATAAACTTATTAGTATTTCAATGGGAAGTGTGGGCCTGCTTTTGTCTGGCGAGATAGGATTGTTGTTGTTGTTTTTAAAAAATATTTTTATTGTTTTATCATTGTCAACATAATTATTATGCAATGTCTATTTTTCAGCAGATTCATATTATTTATTACTAGCTACTAGGCATGGTTTAGAACCCAAAAATAGGAAATCGAAAATCTAATGGGGGGGGGATTTTTTAAATTAGTAATAGAAAGACTTACAAAAAAATTTCCAAAAATTTCTAAAATGTAACGTAATTACTAACGAAATTCGTTAGTAGTTCGTATGCCAGCGCATGCGCATTCCAGATGGTTTTGGCCTACAACTCCCAGAAATCCTAATTGGCTGAGATTTCTGGGAGTTGTAGGCCAAAACTTGAATAAATCACACTGAATTCTAGATGGGACTCTCCAAATAGGAAGGAGGGAGGGAAGGAGGGAGGGGGGTATTCTATTCTTGGAAGCAGCAAAAAAAGGAGGAGGAGCCCCCCCTCGCTCCTCGCTGCCTCTCTCTCACCCTAATCCTGAGGGAGCGAGGGCCCAAGTTTGCTCAGGCTGAGAGGGAAAGGAAGAGGCCTGAGGCTGTGAGGAACGGTGTGAGTTGAAGTCCAAAACACCTGGAGGGCTGAAGTTGGCCCGTGCGATGGGGCAAGACAGAGCAACAGGGAAGAGAAGGGAGGGGGGAGAAGCCACCAGGAAAGAGGAGGGGCAGAGAAGCATGTGAGAGAGTGCAGGGAGAGAAAGGAGAAGCGTGTGTGTGTGTGTGTGTGAAGTTGGCCCGTGCGGTGGGGCAAGACAGAGCAATGGGGAAGAGAAGGGAGGGGGGGGAGAAGCCACCAGGAAAGAGGAGGGGGCAGAGAAGCATGTGAGAGAGTGCAGGGAGAGAAAGGAGGAGAAGTGTGTGTGTGTGTGTGTGTGTGTGTGAAGTTGGCCCGTGCGGTGGGGCAAGACAGAGCAACGAGGAAGAGAAGGGAGGGGGGGAGAAGCCACCAGGAAAGAGGAGGGGGCAGAGAAGCATGTGAGAGAGTGCAGGGAGAGAAAGGAGAAGCGTGTGTGTGTGTGTGTGTGAAGTTGGCCCGTGCGGTGGGGCAAGACAGAGCAATGGGGAAGAGAAGGGAGGGGGGGAGAAGCCACCAGGAAAGAGGAGGGGGCAGAGAAGCATGTGAGAGAGTGCAGGGAGAGAAAGGAGAAGTGTGTGTGTGTGTGTGTGTGTGTGTGTGAAGTTGGCCCGTGCGGTGGGGCAAGACAGAGCAACGGGGAAGAGAAGGGAGGGGGAAGAAGCCACCAGGAATGAGGAGGGGGCAGAGAAGCATGTGAGAGAGTGCAGGGAGAGAAAGGAGGAGAAGTGTGTGTGTGTGTGTGTGAAGTTGGCCCGTGCGGTGGGGCAAGACAGAGCAACGAGGAAGAGAAGGGAGGGAGGAGAAGCCACCAGGAAAGAGGAGGGGCAGAGAAGCATGAGAGAGTGCAGGGAGAGAAAGGAGAAGCGTGTGTGTGTGTGTGTGAAGTTGGCCCATGCGGTGGGGCAAGACAGAGCAACGGGGAAGAGAAGGGAGGGGGGGAAGAAGCCACCAGGAAAGAGGAGGGGGCAGAGAAGCATGTGAGAGAGTGCAGGGAGAGAAAGGAGGAGAAGTGTGTGTGTGTGTGTGTGTGAAGTTGGCCCGTGCGGTGGGGGCAAGACAGAGCAACGGGGAAGAGAAGGGGGGAGAAGCCACCAGGAAAGAGGAGGGGGCAGAGAAGCATGTGAGAGAGTGCAGGGAGAGAAAGGAGGAGAAGCGTGTGTGTGTGTGTGTGTGAAGTTGGCCCGTGTGGTGGGGCAAGACAGAGAGTCCCCGCAGAAGACAAGAGCCCGAAAGCCAAGCCCAAGCCGGCCAAGAGCACCAAGGCCAAGACGACCAAGGCGGCGCCCAGAAGGAAGTGAGTCAGCCCGCTCTTCCTCAAGACCCCAAACCACCGCCGCCACGAGGAAGAGAGAGCAGGGGGGGAGGGAGGAGAAGCGTGGAGGACTACACTTTCCAGAATGCCTAGCAGCAGTGTCACTTCCAGTTCCCCCATAGAAATGCAGGAAAAAGAAGATGAATGAAGGCGGGAAGGAAATGAGGGGGTGACAGGGAGAAGTGAGTAGTACAATAATTAAGAATTAATTACGATCATTACGCAAATTGTTGGCCTCAAGGACCGTACAAAAGAAAGTCTACTTCCTGGTTAGCTGCCGTGATGCGTATAAACTAGAAAGTCCCATTACATACGAATCACTTACGATTTCTTTTAATTTTCATAACTTTTTTCTCATGCCTTCTAGCTACAATACAATACTTAAATCTTTACATCTGCCGTTATTTTTCTTGTACATTTTTGTATCCCTCACCACTGTGCTATACCCTCCCCCTTCCCAATGCCATAGCTTTTACATATCATTTGTCCAAAATTTCATTTCTTCTTTTGGAGGTAACTTGTCTTCTTTTGTGTTTTCATACTTTAGTACTTTAGTCCTTTTCAATGAATTTTTTCCATACCTCATTGAAATCACTTTGTTTCCATATACCTCTTTTTTACTTTTAGTATACATGTTAACTTATCATTTATTGCCAATTTCCACACTTCTTTGTACCATTCCTCTTTTTGTATATTTATTTCTTTTTTCCCAATTCCTTGCTATAAGCAATCTAGCTATTGTTAATAGGTTTGTTATCACATCTTTATCTCCTCCCCCCAATTGTTTATTATTATATAATGATAATAAAACTATACTAGGAGTTCTTTCAATTTTAATATTCATTATATCTTCTATTTCTCTAAATACTTTTACCCAAAATTTACTTACATATTTACATATTTACATTGCCACCACATATGTAGATATGTTCCTGTTTCTTGGCATCCTCTCCAGCAATTTTTCGAGTAGTTTTTATTTATGTTTGCTATTCTTACTGGTGTAAGATACCATTTCCATATTATCTTATAATAATTTTCTTTAACCCTTATTGATAATTTTTTTAATGTCTTTGTCTTTGTTGTTGTTGTTGTTGTTGTGTGTTTTCAAGTTGTTTCAGACTTAGGTTGACCCTGAGCAAGGGCCGGGTAAATGACTTGGAGGGCTGTATCTGGCCCCCAGGCCTTAGTTTGAGGACCCCTGCTTTATACCATTGATTCTTAAACTGTGGGTCCCAAGGTTTTGTCAACTGTAAAAAATTTCTGAATGCTACCTAATGGCTGTTTTAGATATTTGCACAAATATGTTGTGCAGTGTTTACAATGGACTCTGCAAAAGATGCTTCAGCTTTACTTCATGAAAAGAAAAATCAGTCTATTTAGCAAGTCCTGAAAATGCTGATTTATTATACCGTAATTAATGTTTGACCCAGAGTCATGTTTACATGTAAACATTTTTTGACCCAGAGTCATGTAAACATTTTCCCCAAAGTATTAAAAAATGGAAAAGTTTAAGGAGCTATGATTTAGACCAGGGCTGTCCAACTGGCGGCCCTGGGGCCGTACACGGCCCCCCAGCCTGTTGGCTCCAGCCCCTGCTATGCCCCCGGCCGCCATTTTTAATTTTTTTAAAAAAATAAATTTAAATGGCGGCCGGGGGGGGGGAAAGGAGGCGGGGCAGGAGGGAGGAAGTGAGCCAGCTCCTCCTCCCTACACCGCCCTCTTTTTTCCTCTCTCGCCGGCGCCGATGCAAACCGGTTTGCATCGGCGCCGGTGAGAGAGGGACAAGGGGCGGTGCAGGGAGGAGGAAGAGAGCTAGCTCCTCCTCCCGGCACCGCCCCCTTCTTCCCTCTCTCTCTGGAGCCGATGCCTTGGAAGGGAGGGGGTCCCCCGCGGCGCCTCCCTCCCTTCCAAGGCATCACGGCAGCGGCGAAAACCCCCCCCCCAGCCTGGATGGCTGGTGAGGAAGCGAGCGGCGCTCGCTTCCCGCGAGCCTTCCAGGTTTGGGGAAGGGTTTTCACCCGGCACTCGAGATGCCAGTGCCGGGCTTAAAACCCTTCCCCAAACCTGAAGGCTGGCGGGGAAAGCGAGCCTGCTTCTCCCACCAGCCATCCAGGCTGGCGGGGAGTTTTCGCCCAGCTCCCATGTCCCTCTGCTCGAGATGCCAGTGCCGGGCGAAAACCCTTCCCCAAACCTGGAAGGCTGGCGGGAAAGCGGCGCTTCTCGCTTCTCCCACCAGCCATCCAGGCTGGCGGGAGTTTCGCCCAGCTCCCATGTCCCTCTGCTCAGAGGGACACAGGAGCCGGGCGAAAACCCTCCCTGAAGCCTGGAAGGCTTCAAATATATGTGAAAGTTTTTGAGTTAAAGGTGACTCACTATATGAGATAACTTGGAAAGAGTACAAGTATGCAATAGGCCTGTTCAAAGATCAATTTTGAAAGAAAATTTCAAAAGTATGTGGCATTCTCTGCGCTAGAACATTTTTCATTGATTTCAGTTGGGGGAGTCAATCTGCATGGTATATCCTATTGATCCAGCAATGCCTTCAGCTCAGGGTGCTTCTACACATTGTAAGAATCCAAGCCAAAGCAGGTTTTTAAAAAACCCTTTGGCATGAATTTGTGTCCCCACAAGCCCCCCAAAACCTGGGCTTTCCCAGGAAGGGTGGATACATGCCATCCTGATTACAAATGGTATGGCATGCAGTGTCCCCAAAGCCTCCCCCATGTACCCCTAAAAATAAAGTTAAACTTATCTGGCAGCCATAACTGTGCTCCTCACACGCTCCTGGCCAGGAAATGTGGTGGGGCAAGAAGAGATTTTCATCCTTGTTCCACCCCCCACCCCCGTCCCCTGGTGCATCATTTCCTCATGCCAGGAGGATGCAAGCAGCACAGTTATGGTGGTCAGGTAAGTTTCACTTTATTTTAAGAGGTACATTTGCTGTTTCAGAGGGGAGGGTGGATGCCCTTTAAGGGTTTTTGGGTTACTGGAGCCCGAAAAACTGAGATGGCTATGGGGATTGGGCCTAAGAATTGTATGATGCAATCCCCAGGCCCAATCCACACAGGACTCATACCTTTAAATTCGGATCTTATCAAGTGTTTAATTCATTCAGTTTTACCGGAAGTGTCATTTGGATGCCTCCAGTAAAACTCCACATTATGGGTCTGCCTAAATGGGTCCTGAAATGAAGGGGGACATTTGCACATGTGTATAAAGTATTAGTGCATTTCAGTTTTAATTGTACTTAATCAAAAACAATCTAAAACCTAAAAAGTTACAAATGTTACATGGAAGTAATACCTGATGATTTTTTAAAGGACTCTACTTCAACATTTATCAGTATCATATTAGTGATGCCGTACAGCGTGCATATATATATATATATATATATATATATATATATATATATATATATATATTGATGGGTTGAAGGGAGTTATTCCTTTGTGTTCTATCCAAAATCTCTGGCCCTCAGCGACTGTCAAGCCCTCTGGTGGAAAGAGGAAGGAGGGCACAAGTTAGAAATTGTAGACGTGGCTGTTCTGGGCTCTCAGGGGAAGGAAAAGGAATAATGCAACTTCTCTTCCATGTTTTTCTCCTCTTCCATGTATAGACCAGTTACTTCTTGTTAAGAGAGAATGAACTTTCACTAATGCAACAGGTATTTCTGTTCTTTTAATTCCCCTTCAACTTCGCACTCCTCCCCCAAAATCTGCCCTGCATGGTCTCCAAATCCTTTGAATCAGATAGTGGAGAACTTCAAGGAGAGGATGGTAGTTGAATGGCTGGTGGTGTATGTTATCTTGATATTTTCATTATGGTAATGTGAAGTAAATCCAGCAAAAACTGAAATCTTGTGGCCTGGCCGCCCATCATAATTGGTTGGTCCATTGCCATCTTTTGAAGGGGAACCGTTAATTCCATCCCCCACTGTGAAGAGTCTCGGTGTTATCCTGGACTCCAAAATGATGATGGAAGCCCAGATTGCCTCCACTAGTAAAAGGGCCTTCTTTCATCTACGGCAAGCGAGCCAGTTGGCGCCTTATTTACCAACAGAGGCGTTGGCTACGGTAATCCATGCCATGGTTACGTCGAGGCTGGATTACTGCAATGCTTTGTATGTGGGCTTACCTCGAGCAGCAATTCGCAAGATCCAAATTGTGCAAAATGCAGCTGCTAGACTCCTCACAAAAACATCAATGAGGTGCCATATAACGCAGTCTCTGCAGCGCTTGCATTGGCTGCTGGTTGAACACAGAGTCCTCTATAAGACCCTGGTCCTAGCTTTCAAGGCCTTTCGAGGTCAGGGTCCTTCATATCTAAGAGACCGTTTAATGCCACTCCACCATCAGAGACTGCCACGGTCAGCTCATGAGAATCTTCTCTATGTCCCTGGCCCTAGAGAGGTTTGTTTGGAGTCCACAAGACAGAGATCCTTCTCCATTGTAGCTCCAATCTTGTGGAACTCCCTACTGCCAGACCAAAGAGCCACTCCTGATCTACATACATTTTAGGGGCACTTAAGACATGGCTTTTCAGAAGAGCCTATGATTGTTAGTAACAAGTGGTGACTGTGTAACCTGTTTATTTTAATTGTGTAAGTCGCCCAGAGCACCTTTGGTGGAGGGCGACTCATAAGAAATAAAGTTAGTTAGTTAGTAATCCATTTTCATTATACTCTAATTTTAAAGAATGAAGGGTTTGTCTACACCAGGGGTGCACAATCTGTAGCCCTCCAGGTGTTTTGAACTTCAGCTCCTAGAGTTCCTGACCATTGGACAAGCTGGCTAGGGCTTCTGAGAACTGGTACTTCAAACACATTATGGGTGACTGATTGTGCACCACTAGTTTACATTGACATCAAAATTACTGTCTCACCTCACATTTTCCTTGTCTACATTGGACATATTATTGCATTGTGGTGAGACTGTCATAACTGTCCACAAATTTTCCCCAGTGAATTTATGTCAGTGTAAGGGACAGTCAACAATTTCCAACCCTTCACATTATTTTAGGACGCTTTCCCCCCATCATGCATGTGAATATACCTATTACCAGTTAAGCAGTGGTGTGCTTAGTCACAGGTTTGTGGCTATTATTATTACTCCAATTGAGTACCGGATCACTTTCAAAGTGCTAGTCTTTACTTTCAAGGCCTTGTATGGTCTGGGGCCAGTGTACCTGAGGGAGCGTCTTATCCCATATTGTCCCACGAGATCACTGCGATCTGAAGAGCAGAACCTCCTAGTCGTGCCTAGTGTGAAATCGTACCATCTGACCGCAACTCGGAGAAAGGTGTTCTCCATTATTGCTCCAGTTTTTTTGGAATGCATTGCCCCCTGAGACTCGACCTTTACGAAATTTGCTAGCTTTTCATAAAGCCTGTAAGACCGCTCTGTTCAAGCAGGCTTTCGAGTCCTAATACACAGGTTAAATTGTATTTTATTGTAACTGTTTTAATTGCGTTTATTGTATTGCTTTGTTCTGAGTGTAAACTGCCCCGAACCAATTGGGAGTGGCGGTTGATAAATCTAATAAATAAATAAATAAAGTAGCTCAACCTCATAGCTTTTCTCTTTCTGCTGTCCCTCCACCTGTTCTTCCGTGCCCTGCCAAAAGCGCTAGCCCATCACTTTATTTACCACATTTCCATCATGAAGACATTCTCTTTCTGCTCTCTGAGGGCCCCCACACAGCCCTATATCCCAGAATATCAAGACAGAAAATCTCACATTACCTGAGTGTGGACTCAGATAACCCAGTTCAAAGCAGATATTTTGGGATTTTCTCCCTTGATATTCTGGGATATAGGGCTGTGTGGAGGGGCCCAGAGTTTAAGCCCTTTCTCCAATAAGCAACATCCTCCCCACCTTCCTGTTCCTGGCATATTTTACATTCCTTTCCTAGCAATGCATATCCTTCCCACTTTCCTAATGAATCACATGTGGCTCGGGACACCTCCCACCAACATTTTCTGTCCACTAACTCCTCGACCCAACTTCACATTCAGCATTAATGGAGCTTCACATGCCAAGAAATCAGAATTTTCTGGAAAACTGCAAGGTAAAAGGCAAGGTGGATTAAAGACAAGCCCCAAGAGTGGAAATAAAATCAGTATATAAACAGATGGAGGTCATTTTCTTTTGCAAAAAGCAGCACTAAAATGCAGTTAAGCAATTTTTGTCCATTTTTTAAAACACCAGTGACAGGAAAATAAAACCCTGTTGTGTGCGCAGTCTATTTTCAATATATAAACGAGACTCCCTACTTCAGGCCCAATGTATTGTAAGACAAAGTGCAAACACAGAGCAATTAGAGCAGAAGAGTATTCATTTTATTATCAACTTTGGAGAAGAAACAATTTGATGCTGAGAGGACATAATATTCGGTATCTGCCAAAATAGTATTATCTGCTAAAATTAAGAAGGCTGTAATTTGGTACAAAATCATCCTAATTCTGGAGTTCCACTGTTCTGGTTTTACAAAAGATTTCTCAGCATTATAATGGCAACAAGTAGGAGACTTGGTAAGGCATGTTTTCATTAAAAACTTTATTAATTATTATTATTTTGTTATTATTTTCATTACAATTCACAGTTTATACATGGCAAGAGAACCTTTCTTGCCATGTCAACATTCAGAACACTGTGCTGGGGAAAACGGAGGGAACGGGGCCTTTTTTTCTTTGATGAGCCTGGCTTGAGAGATATTTCATAGAAACTCTGCAGATTTGAGATGAACAATTTCATTAACTCTTCATTGATTGCTATTTACACTGATAAGTTAGATTTGTTAGAAAAAGAAGATGAAGCATCCATAAAGTTAACATTCATAATTCATAATGTTATTTAATAGTCAGACAATATGGATTTGTTATTTAAATGGTGTCCAATTGAAGTCCCATTTTGCTAATATTCAGAGCCAAGAGGACGGGCCTGAAACAGCTCTGTAGGTGCACAAGCCTCCCTGTTATTTCAATGGAGTCTGCACCTTTGTTATGCTTTGAGGATCAGGCTGCCTATTAATCTCTTAAGGGGCATTTTATTTATTTTATATACAGCCAGGATGCAATATAATTAAATGGCTTAAAATTTAAAAGACAGTTCATTCCATTATTTTTAATCCTGCATTCCTTCTGTATCTTGCATACATTTAGAAACAAAAGAAACACGAGGCTGTAAAATGATAATCAATGCTCCCCCCTCTTAAAAATAGTCAAAGGAATCCCAAGGATTGGTTTCAGATCTGAAAATCAGCCTATTTATCCAAATAATTGATCATATTCAGATTGTGCTATTGGTCAACTGGTTTTCACGTCTGCGTTTGTATTCAGATACCATGTATATTCTTGATGTAAAAAGTCACAGTGATGCCAGTTTCAACTGCATTCCCACTTTTGTTGTCAGCTCCAGAGTGGGGGGAAATTGCAGGATGTAACATTCAGGAAAGCAATCCAGCAGGCAGGACCCCTGTGCATATGGCATGACGTGGCTAAAACAAAGAAAAGTTTGGATCCTTTTCTACCAGCAGCACTGTAGTCACTATAAATCTCTCTGCTGATGATTTAGGATTAGTCTGCATTCTCTGTGAGTAAAGGTGTCTTCCGAATGCACCGAGTTAATATCGTCTATTAGGTAATTTAGTAACACAAAACAGAACATTTTTGGTTTATGCAACATGTGGGCCTGAACTGGTGATTAGAGATTTAGGTAATGAGACATGATATGGATCAATAAATTCTACAGGTGTATGGAGTCTACATGTATCATCTGAACCTGAGTAAAAAGAAAAAAAGGAAAACTTGCAGGGAGACACCATTGGCAACCCTTCTAATTGCAGTGCCTTTAAAGCTAGACATAGGAGCAGTGCTTTGTTGTCCTTAGATTTGGCATCTCTTTCTTAATGCTGGTATCCTCAGCTTTAGACACCTTTAAAATATGATTGTTGGGGGCAAGATGAAATATCAAAATGAGATGTAGTACTCATGCAAGAATCAGCAAACAAACAAACAAACAAACAAAACGCATGAGAGTTATAGAGGTTCTGTCTTTTCAAAAGATAAGGCACTGACAAAAATTTCTTAGGTAAAAGGCTGCATAAGATTTTCTTGCCATTTACATAGAGATTGTAGTCCATTCATGGTCCATTCCTAGGCTTGGTAAGGTAGACCCTGAAAAGTTTAAGGACTGATCCCGCAAAGCTACATTGTTAACCTAAACCAGCATTATTCATTCTTAACGCCTTATGGCACATTAGGAGAGATGAGAAACAGTCTGGGCACAAAAAAGGCATCGGACATGCTTGTTCCAGCATTTGTCAATGACAGGAGTGCCATTCGTTTTGTGTCTTTCAAGAGATATGATGGTGACTATGAATCCTTATTGTAGGTGGATTTCGGTTGGAATTCATGCACGTGATTTTAAAAAATGCTATCAGCATCAGTTATGGACAGGAAAAAATATATCAGGAACTACAAGGTAAGTCTAAACCATAGGCTTCTTCTTATTAAAAGATCAGGATTCAAAGTCAGTGCTACTTAATGTTTTCAATAACAGCAATTTCTTCAGCTGCACAGTGAGGCGTCAAGCCATTCATATAAATGCTGTCTGTCTTTGTAATGGCAGGCAAGAGGTCTTTCTCGCTGGTGAGGTGGTTGACAGACAAGGTTCTCTTGCAAGGAGTCAGGTCTTGGCTGTGATTCACTGCCATTTCTGCAGAGAGCTTCCTTTTGATGGAGGTAGCCCGTTGGAACTTGTCATAAATCTCCACACTCAGGCGCCGGCGGGTTTCTTTGAACTCGGCAGTGACATTAGCTGTCCATTCGGCAGCATGAGCTCTGAACTCGCCCACCTGAGAAACATAACAATGGAGGGGAGAGGGAGAGCGAGAGGGAACAGAAAGAGAAAGAGAGAGACAAGAGAGGAATAATGTTGTGAATATTTAGAAAGACCCAAGATACGTGTTTTCATGGGTCTAAATGAACAAAGGGTTCAATACAGACAGCGAGTGAGAAGAATAGCTGCCCACTGGCACAGCTCTTTTGTGCCCCGAATATTCCTGTGATCAGTCTTTGGTCCCTAATTATCTCATTCCAGTGGAAGGATTGAGCCATCATTTTGCAAATACAATATAAAAAGGGCAAACAATGGCAACCACTAAAATGGCTACAGCTCAGACATTTCACAGCTCTTTTTATAATTTTTCTCTGGGCCAGTGAGGTGAAATTGCCTCTGAAAATTAAGCCTTGACAGCTGCGAGGATCCCAGCTGGATGGGGAGCAGTGAATTCCCAACAATCCAGACTGTGTGTTATGTGTCGTTACCAGGGGAGATGTTGCAGTTATTTATGGATGCTGTGGCTGTACGTGTAATGATCCCTCTGAGACTCAACACAGGCATTTCTAAATTTAGAGCGAAAGAGCTTTTAAAAGAAAAAAATGTCAGCTGTCGCTGTTCTATTTTTAGCGGCACGGGTCTTGAACGGAGGATTAATGCAAGTGACAGTTTTAGTCAAGTCAGCAGAGTGATTGCCAGTTTCACCCTCTGCAGGCATAACAAGATTACAAAGTGAAACCTGCAAAGGTATTAGAAGGAGAGTTGCCTGCCACAAACACATACACATCTAATAGCCTAGCTCCAATAGGTAGAAAAAACATTGTTTAAAAAGCTAAAGTAAGATCATTAATGGTCTTATACTGAACAATTTG
The DNA here is from genome assembly GCA_030556195.1 of Anolis apletophallus. Classification (NCBI taxonomy): domain Eukaryota; kingdom Metazoa; phylum Chordata; class Lepidosauria; order Squamata; family Anolidae; genus Anolis; species Anolis apletophallus. The sequence goes on from JARBWK010000003.1 coordinate 194,946,059, forward strand.
AGGGTGATTTATATGGGGCTAGCCACTTGGGCAGATGTTTTACTTGTCTCAGTATTGGAAATATTTATATACAATTTTTGAATTGCAATTAACAGGTCAGCCTAGATATCAGTTTAAGAGCCATGAAATATATGTTCGATCAACAAATCAAAGTCATCCATACATAAAAAATCAATAAAACAGCAATACAATTAATCAATTTTCAAGTTCTATAATTTTTGAGAGATAGGCTTTCTGCTTTCAGAAACACTTTTTGTTTTGTCTTTTTTTTTCCAGGACAGCACATCCCCTCATGGATATCTGAAATCCTGAATAATGAATCTTATTTTTGACTATACTTGGGCTAGAAACATACCACAGAATTAAACTGGAGGATCTACAGAGGTCCACAAACATTGTTTTGGAGGGATATGTTTTGGAGCATGGATAAGTCAAATTGTGAATATCAAGATAGCAATGTTATATTAGATTTCGTTTCCTCCTCACTTCCATTTATCGTCACAGTTCTGCTGTGAAAAAGGCTAGGCTCATAGGAAGTAATTTGACTACAAGTCAACTAGTGAACTTTATGGCTAAGGGATTATTTCAACCTAGGACCTCATCGGAAAGACCAGGTGAATTGTCCCACTTTTCCTAGCTTTGTCATCGAACAGAAGGGGCAGTGGAGCAAATCTGTCATGAGGCATGGCTCCCTCATGGTGATGCTTCCCACATCACTTGTGAAAAGTGTCATCCTCCCAGCAAGGACCCGTGCTGTTTCCATTGGAGCCAGCACAACACAGGAAGGCTCCCATGTTGTGGGGAAAGCCCCAAAGACACTTCCAGCCCTCCACTGGAAATCACATGATGTTGTGTGCTGTCTGGCATAGGGCTCCATCCACAAAACGGGGTGGAAGAAACCTAGGATGCTAAATTTACCCTCTAGATGTCCTCCATCCTAGAAGTGCACTAGCACTGCACCTTTATTAATTATAAAAAATCAATTTATCTAATAAAAGACTTAATTTATCCCATAAAATATGTAAAAGTGGAACATAAAGAGAATAATTCTTAATTATAGGTATAAAAAGCAGCAAGCCACTTAGGTCTTCATGTCTCAATGGTTATCAAAGAGATGTATAGTTCAAAGTATGAATTTTATATGTACTCTAAGACATGAGGGAGCAGCACACAGGATGACAGATTCATGTTTCCAGTAACATGAGCTCATGGATATGGCAGTTACATGAAACCATAAATATTCTCTCTAGGAATCTGCTAGGTCCTTCAGTGCAACTCTGTGTAACTTCTGAGGGAGGCATACCATACATAGGATCTCCTCAAGGACCGAGAAAAGGCCCGTAGAGATAATTTCCCTTAGGTGCAGGGATATAGGCTCCACAGTTGCAGGGGTCTTACTGTACAGAAGACCAGACCATAGGACTAACTAGTCTAGCTTCCTGTTATCACTGTGATTAATCATATACTGCCCAAATATAACAATGGACTATACCAAGGATAGGAATCATATGATCCTCCAGGTATCATCGGGTTGCTACTCCTCACCAGTCTTCAGAATTGATTCTACTAATTAAAACTGATGGAACTCCAGTCCAGGAACATCTGGAATAGTGCATGATTTTCAGAGCTATGCTGAACAAAAGTAAGATAGGTTATCTAGAAATCCTTCGATTTTATGTCTAAAAAAGGGGAAAAATGGAGGAATAAATGGCCAAACTCCACCACATATAGAAAAAAAGGTAGTTTTGAGATAATGCACTTAGATCAGGGGTGGGCCCTCCAGGTGTTTTGGACTTCAACTCCCAGAAATCCTAGCCAGTTTACCAGCTGTTAGAATTTCTGAGAGTTGAACTACAAAACACCTGGAGGGCCGGTAATTGCCCACCCCTGACTTAGATGATTCTTCACATATGGTATTTAACATCAGTTAGAATTAACTACACGAAATTTAAGTTAAGTGGATTATGCTGGCATATAGATGTGGTGTTCTTGGCACTTATATATTGTAGTGGTTTCATCCGTAGCTTGAAGATTTCTCGATGGAGGTTTTTGAAAAAGCAAGTTTAACTGTCAGACAAATCTTGCAATCATTGTATATTCTTGCATTACATAGAATCATAGAATTGGAAGAGACCTCATGGGCCATCCAGTCCAACTGCTGCCAAGAAGCAGGAAAATCACATTTTTTTCATTGTTTATCAAATAAAATTCACAAGTAAAGTATGCAATATCAATTAGTTTTAATGTAACAGCACATCCAGAAATTGCCACAAACTGGAAAGGTGATTCTAATCTTTCTTTGGACAACTGGAGCAACATTTTATGGAATTTTATTCTAATTAAGAAGTTGACACCTCAGTCAAAACATAAGAATGGTATGTGGATGACTGAAATGTCCTTTACTACCTGGTTTCCTTTTATCAAATATTGCTGAGATTCTACATTAGGCATATGGCTACAATGCCATCGCTGTGCTCCATCTCCTAACAAACCCACATTAAAATCCAGCCCTCTGTAATGAAGGATGGGGTTCTGCCACACAGGTGAGCAGAGCACTGAAATATGATGTGTCCAGCCCCTTCCTCCTAGATCAGTGGTTCTCAACCTGTGGGACCCCAGATGTTTTGGACTTCAACTCCAAGAAATACTAACAGCTGGTAAATTGGCTGGGGTTCTGGGGATTTGTAGGCCAAAACACCTGGAGACCCACAGGTTGAGAACCACTGTCCTAATTGCAAAAATGAAAAATACAAGAGTGAGGGAAATGAGAAGGAAACTTCTGCATAAGTGGTATCGGACTCCGGCCCAATTGGCACACTTCTTTCAAAACATGAGTAGCCGATGTTGGCACGGGTGCCAAGTGAAAGGGGTATATATGCACCTGATTTGGGAATGTGTAGTAGTTCAGAAATTCTGGAAAGAGGTACAAGGGGAAATTAATAAGGCATTGAATATAAATTGGGCAATTATGAAGGAGATTGCGATATTGGTGAAAAGAGTGATTTGGGCGAATATGGAGGAATCAAGGAAGCTATGATTGAAAGCGCACAGTCTGTCATAGTTGTAGGCTGGAAGGACTCCTCCAAATGGACAATCAAGAACTGGCTGCGATACCTGGTAGAACACATTCAATTTGAAATTATGGAGATCAGGGTTAATGAGTTGGATGAGAATAAATTGCAGGAACTGTTGGGGCGATGGGACCGGGTAAGACAATATATTGTTTGGAGAACCCGAGATCAAGATACGAGTAATAAGTTGGATCTACTGTTTAATTTGTAATGTAAACTGTCCAAAGGCTTGAAGGAAAAGAAGAATAGTGATGGAACCCTCAGAAGGGGTGTGGATGCTTGTGAGGGTGGAAGGGGCACTTTCACAGTGCACTTGTTTGTTATGGTTGTTGTATGGATGTTGTTTCTTTTTTCTTTTTCCTTTTTCTGTATGTCAAAAAACCAATAAAAAATTTTTTAAAAAAAGAGAACCACTGTCGTAGATGGTGGCAATGTGGCAAGGAGAAGTAAAAATCCCTGACAGGTCTTGTTAGAACTCCTCAGCAAAAGACTCACTGACCGGAAGGTGCTGGACATGGCACCCTCAGCACTCTACTCATCAGCACCACAGAACCCTGTTCCTTTAGTGTGGCGAAAGATATTTGTGTGCCTAGTAGGCATGCTAAAATTGAAACGGAAATCTAATTGATTCGTTAGAAATTCGTAATTAATGGGACTTTTGTTGTTTTACGGCTCGCTGTCGTGAACCCGGAAGTAGACTTCCTTTTACGGCACTTCGCGGCGCCATTTTTGTATCTGGGCCGTAAAGCATTCGTATGGCTTCGTTGCCCTTTTAAGCGTGTTTTGTCATTGGCTGAGGAGAAAGGCCCCGCGCGCCTCTCTGCCTCTCTCTAGCCTCGATCCAGGCTAGAGAAGCAGAGGGGTGCTTGGAGCCTTCCAGCTAAAATATAAGCTGACCCAAGCCTGGGTCGGCTTATATTTTAGCTGGAAAGGGGCCTCGAGCGCCCCTCTGCTTCTCTCTAGCCTGGATCGAGGCTAGAGGCGGCGGAGGCGCGCGGGCGCCTTTCCAGCTAAGTATAAGCCGACCCAGGCTTGGGTCGGCTTATATTTTAGCTGGAAAGGCGCCCGCGCCTCTCCACCTCTCTCTAGCCTGGATACAGGCTGAGAGAGCAGAGGGGCGCGCGAGGCCCTTTCCAGCTAAAATATAAGCCGACCCAGGCTTGGGTGGCTTATATTTTAGCTGGAAAGGGGCAGCAGCCCCTCTGCTTCTCTCTAGCCTGGATCGAGGCTAGAGAGAAGCAGAGGGGCGCGAGGCCCCTTTCCAGCTAAAATATAAGCCGACCCAGGCTTGGGTCGGCTTATATTTTAGCTGGAAAAAGGCCCGCCTCTCTGCCTCTCTCTCTAGCCTCGATCCATGGATCGAGGCTAGAGAGGCGAGAGGGGTGAGCGAGGCACCGCAGCGCAGGGGGAAGAGGGGCGAAGAAGAGAAAAGAAGGATGGGGAACCAAAGAGCAAAGGAAGGAATGAAAGACGAGGGTAGAGAAGGAAGAAAGGAGGGAAAGGGGAAATAATAAGGGGGGGGGGAGAATCGTACTTCACTTTCACAATTGTCCTGAGAGCTAGTAGCTAGTAGCTACTACCTCTTATATTTATGTTATACATTACAGCTCCACTTAATTGCACTGCAGAGGTGAAGGGAATGTTCCCCCCTTGATTTTTAACTGTTTCCCTGCTTTTCCTACTTTAGAACCACTTTAGAATTTCGTTAGTACTTAAGTTACATTTTAGCACTTTTTGGAAAAAATTTTGTAAGTCTTTGATATACTAATCAAAAAAAAAATCCCCCATTTGATTTTAGAATCCCGATTTTAGGATTCTAAACCAACCCTAGTGCCTAGATATTTAAGGTGGGCTTAGGAGACATACATAGTTGTGGCAATGTAGTCATGATCATAAACATGAATACAGATAAGAGACTGTAAAACTAGTTTAGGACATTCTATCTACCTAATAGAATAGAAGCTTATGTCAACAACAGCTTTGGTATGATGTGTCCTCCAAAGCCACATATCAAATACTCATTTGATGTGTTCTCCTTAATTTTGTTTGAATAGATAGACTTTAATTTCTTTTTTATTTACTTTTTGAATATAAATGTGATGTCCAAGATTTTCATTACTGTTATTGCTCAGTTTAAAATGTAATATTACATATATATTTTCATTATTTATAGAGTCAGAATAAAAATACATTTATGAATTTAAAAATCAGATTGTAATTTCAGAAATTTAGTTGTTACAGCAACCAGTATCACTTTTTATTCACTAACTAAAAATGACCTAGTTTAGGTTTTTCGGGCTATATGGCCATGTTCTAGAAGCATTATCTCCTGAAGTTTCACCTGCATCTATGGCAGGCATCCTCAGAGGTTGTGAGGTTGACCTAGCCTAGATGAACCACACATATATTATTGTGATATAAGTTGTATTGTCGAAGGCTTTCATGGCTGGTATCACTGGGTTCTCGTAGGTTTTTAGGGCTATATGGCCATGTTCTAGAACAGGCCTGTCCAACAGGCGGCCCGGGGGCCGTACACGGCCCACTAGTCCCTTGGCTACGGCCCCTTACCCTCCTGCAATAAATAATATATTTTTTAAAATATTTTTAAAATATTTTTTCAATTAAAAAATATTTTTATTATTATTTTTGGTCCTGCCCTTGGCTTTCTATTGCCCCCTCATCTTCTCCTGAGGAGGGGGCCAATGGGAGGAGTGACGTCTCTCGGCCACGCCCCTTGGCAGCAAACAGGAAGAGCGACCCGGCTGCATGCCTTTCCCCTCGGCAGCGCTCCTTCCTCCTTCTCATCCTCCCTACCTTCCCAGGGAGGGGAGTTATTGCAAGGAAGCATTCAGTGTTAAGGTGAGCCACATTTCTTCTCCCTCCCTCCTTCCATTCCACCCTTTCATCCTTCTTTCTTCCCTGCCCCTTCCCTCTCTATCTTTCTCCTCTCGCTCGCTTCCTCCTCCTCAGGATTGCTGCGGCTCCGTCTCGGAGGCGCTCAGGCCCTCAGCGCACTCGCCTCCATCGCCCGGCCTTCTTTCCTCCCCCTTCCCTCTCTCTCTTTCTACTCCCTCCCTTCCTTTCTTTTAAACTCTTTCCTCCCTCCCTCTCTTTCACCTTCTTTCCTTCCTTCCTTCCACCCACCCACCCTTTCGTCCTTCCTTTCAACTGTTCTCCCTCCCTCCTTGCCCCTCTCTCTTTCACCTTCCTTCCTTCCTTCCTTCCACCCACCCATCCACCCATCCACCCCCCTTTCGTCCTCCCTTCCCCCTTATGTTAATATTAAATATATGGAATTGTTTTATTATGCCTCCCATGTGTGGCATTCCCTCCCTCCCCCCTTATGTTAATATTAAATATATGGAATTGTTTAATTATGCCTCCCATGTGTTCCATGCCCTCCCTCTCCCCTTATGTTAATATTAAATATATGGAATTGTTTATTTATGCTCCCCATGTGTTCCATTCCCTCCCTCCCCCTTATGTTAATATTAAATATATGGAATTGTTTATTTATGCCCCCATGTGTGTTCCATTCCCTCCCTCCTTATGTTAATATTAAATATATGGAATTGTTTATTTATGCCCCCATGTGTGGAATTCCCTCCCTCCCCTTATGTTAATATTAAATATATGGAATTGTTCAAGTATGCCCCCATGTGTTCCATTCCCTCCCTCTCCCCTTATGTTAATATTAAATATATGGAATTGTTTAATTATGCCCCCCATGTGTTCCATTCCCTCCCTCTCCCCTTATGTTAATATTAAATATATGGAATTGTTTATTTATGCTCCCCATGTGTTCCATTTCCTCCCTCTCCCCTTATGTTAATATTAAATATATGGAATTGGAGCCTGAGGAGGGGGCGGAGCTGGGGGAGGGGGCGGGGCTGGAGCTGGGGAGGGGGTGGAGCCAGGGGAGGGGGAGGGGTGAAGCTGGGGTGGGGGCGGAGCCAGGGGCGGAGGCAGACCCTTAGGCCCCCCAGGTGATCACTGACCGGAACTCAGGCCCCCGGTTTGGTAGAAGTTGGACAGCCCTGTTCTAGAAGAATTCTCTCCTGACGTTTCACCTGCATCTGTGGCAAGCATCCCCAGAGGTTGTGACCTCTGGGGATGCAGGCGAAATGTCAAGACAGAATTCTTCTAGAACATGGCCATATAGCCCGAAAAACCTACGAGAACCCAGTGATATGTTGATTGAAATTCACTGCTTACTAGACTGAAATAAAAAATATTTTCAGGCACACAAATATATTTCAAATTTTATCAAGGACATTTTAATATTTTCAGTTATATGAGTTGGTCAATAACTGTGATTCTTTCTTTAAGAAAATGAGGATGCTTGACAATCAATGAAATTAATGAATGTAAGTCACAACTATAACGAATTCATACTATACTAAATCTGGATCCAGATCAATAAATCCAGCTACGCTATTGCTTAATACAATTTAAAAGGAAGATATTTGGAAATGGATGGTTAAATAAGTAGAATGATAGTGAATCTACTTAAAATTATGAGGACCACAAAATGGTCAAAGATATGGAAGCCAAGCCTTATGTATGAGCAGTGGCTTGGGAGCTGGGCATGTTTAGCTTCGTGAAGAGAAGGCTAAGAATGGAGGTGATAGCTATGTCTAAACACTTGAAAGGATGTCAGATTGGAAAGGGGGCTGGTTTGTTTTCTGCTGTGCTAGAGACTAGGACATGGAGCAATGGTTCAAACTACAGGGATACATTCAACCTGAACATCTTCTGATGTTATGAGCTGTTCAACAGTGGCGTGTGCTGCATTGGAGACTAGAAGAGTCCCCTTCTCTGAAGGTTTTCTAACAGAAGCTAGATGGCCATCTCTCAAGGGCATTTTGTGTATTTCTGCATGGCAGGAGGTTGGCCTGGATGTCCCTTGTCATCTCTTCCAACTCTGTAATTCTGTGATTCATTCTCTCTCTACATTGGCCTCTGTGGTTCTTTCCCTGCCCCAACATTACAAAATGTTTGCCTATTTTCACTGTGTGTATATGTGTGAGTGTATTCTGTCTCTGTTTCAACACTCATGCTGGTATAACATCTGAAGATATCACTGACAATCTGGAATCTGAAATAACATATTTCAAGAAAATGTATAAAGCCTCCTGGATTTAAAATGAGTTATTAGATTTGCTTTGCTATGGTTACTGCCCTTTCTTCTTCATTATCATTCCGTACTCGAGTTCAGGATAGCTCTTCAAAATATAAACATTCAGAGCATTTGGTACTGCTACAGCAGATGACTTTGTAACTAGATATATCCCCTATCCCGTTTGTTCATCACTCTCCATGTATGCACATTCAGGAGAAGATGGCAGAAAAGATATTTCTCTATCCTTTGTAATGGTGAATAAACTCATCTGAACTCACTGCATTTGTATTTTCTGATACAGATACAGTAGTCCAATGAAGGTAGCCAAATGTGCATTCTCTTCCTCCTTGTAAGAACATAAAAACTGAAGTTGCTACATGGTCTCAGTGTAGCATAAATATCTGCTGGTGAAATTATCCTACACTGGGGCTACACAGTCCCTATACTGAATAATACTGTAGAGCAAAGTATGAATGACCATAACTATCACCACAGTGCATGATACACAGCACACACAAGTATACAATGTGAACACACTGGTTTAGCTGCATCACTGCACATCTGCAAAATTTCCACATCTGGAATTGCACTCCAATTACTACCATTAGCTAGATACATCCATTCTGCAATGTCCGAAAAAGTCATTCCACATGCATACTACAATTTATGTCTGTTTTGACATCAATAGGATTCTGGATTGCATGTGTAATCTTTTGGTGTGATGATCTTTAAGATATCAAGCAGTAACAGGCTTGTGATGAAATCAATTGATCTCTCCCTAGCTAAACCATAAACTATCACAGACAAATAGCAAAATTTTAGATTCCTAATGGTGTCAAAATCATGTATATGTTAATTTACATGTTTTTGAATGATGGGTAATTATATCCCATCATTCAAGTATCTTCAATGTGCCATTTTACTCACTGAGATTTCAGAGGCAGTCTCTGTGCATTTCCTATTGCACAGGGAGACAATCAGTAGACATCTTGGTAGATGCACAGTTACACAAAGTTTGTACTCAGCAGAAGTATGGTATAAAACAACCACCATGTAACTATATAAGTGCAAATTTACAGTTTGCAAGCATTATGCTGGATCATGACTTTTACATGTGGTTAAGTGGTCTGAAATTTCCATATTTTTGAAGACATGTTTACTTTGAACTACTGGAATGAATTACAAAATGCAACATTTAAAGGCAACTAAAATTATAAATGGGCTTTCTTTTCTTTCTGACTTTTAAAATAACCTTTCTCAAATCAGATTACAATACAATAAAATCTAATTATAAGTAATAAGTATGTGATTAAAAAATAAAATGCAACCTGCACATGACCAGGCAGCTTAAAGAAAGCAAAACTGAAGTAGACACAAAATAAATTTTCATTTTGGAACTGAACTGACATCAAAATTCATACAAGACATTTTCTACAATTGGTGTCCCACCACCTACCCAAGTTCACTTAAATGTCCTCTATACCTAAAAATATAATAATAATAAAATCCACAGAAGACAAATATGTAGTGAAATTTCCCCTCCCATTCCTTAGGGTAGAGGTGGACACATGTCAGATGCCGAAGAGTTACACACCCCATTCTGGCCAACACCAGAGCATCTCAACATCACGGTCATGTCGGGCAACTTATTCATTGCCATTAGCATTAAACATTAAACTCATGTTTGAAGCAAAAAGGGGGGTTTCCTGTTCATAAACATATTTTTCTCAAGCTGCTGCAGACTTGAGGACGTGCTCAAACTCCTAAGTGTTGCTCTGGAATACACAGGGTTGCATGGTTCCCTGGCCAAAAGAATGAGAGGAATTTGTATTAAGAGACATCTTTTGGGGATTTTTAAAAAAATATATCAAGATTTGGAGGGGGCAGTTGGACAGCTTTCCAAGGTCCTGCAAAGTTCTAATGTAAAGCCCATATCTCTGGCATCTGGTATTTCTCGGGTACAGACAGTACATATAATAAATAGATGGGAGATGTTTAGTTCAGCACAGTATGAAAAGCTTTTCTTTTTTAATGTTTCCATGTAATAATGTAGTGCTAACTTTCTCTAGTGCATCAGATCTCAGAGATGTGGCTCAATCACTGATTGGAATGAGTGCTCTGGTCTCCCAATTTTTCTCTGCCCTCAAATGCACTCACACAAAATGTTATATCTTCATAATACAACTCTTTCCTATGGCTTGCCAAAGACATATGCTGCAAAGGTTACGGACAGAAGATGGTGTAATGTTCAGACTGCCAGAGCACATAAGTAACAAGCTTTCATAATTTAATTCTTCCTCACTATTTATAACAATGTTTTGGTGAATGCTCACTTTCCTTTTGTCCCTGAGGTATGACATTTTCTCAAGGTACACTCAATTTTAGCTTAATGTGAACACTGGTAGTTACTCAATAACTGATGCTAAATGTTAGAAATGCTGGTTTTCTTTCCTACTGAAAGCTCAAATATCTACACATGTGTATCACATGACAACAATCTTTTTGATTGTTAAGGAGAAATAACACAAAATACAAGGAAGAAATTGTTTGTGCTGATAAATACTCTGATGCATTTATTCTATTAAATATATTGGCAGGAATCCTGTTGGGGTTATACATACGTGGGAATTTAGGATTCTTTGCATATCTTTGTTGGTATTTCAATTGTGCAGTTTTGTAATGGTCATATCCAACGGAGCCAGCAAAGTTCCCAATGTGCATTTGTGTCTGATGAATAATAGGAGTCGTGTGGATTGGACCCGATGTATATTGGACAGTCTTTGGAGTATCTCATATTCATGTTGTTGCAGGCGTTTTGGGCTACGTATATGGCCATGTTCTAGAACAGGCCTGGGCAAACTTCGCCCCTCCAGGTGTTTTGGACTTAGGCTGTTAGGAATGGTGGAAGTTGAAGTCCAAAACACCTGGAGGGGCGAAGTTTGCCCAGGCCTGTTCTAGAAGCATTCTCTCCTGATGTTTCATCTGCATCTATCCTTTGGAACGCACTGCCCTCTGAAATCTGTGCTCTTTCAAGTTTGCTGGCTTTTCGGAAGGCTTGCAAGACCTTATTGTTTCAACAGGCGTTTGGCTCCTAAAAACTGTTAGCCTCTCTGACATTATATTGGCCTCTTTGATGCTATATGTATTTTATGGTTGCTGTTTTAATCCTAAGATTTTAATGTTGTTGTAAATGCTGTTGTTATTGTTGTTTTTATTGTATGTGAGTCGCCCTGAGCCGAATGGGAGTGGTGATGGATAAATTTGAATAAATAAATAAATCTATGGCAGGCATCCTCAGAGGTTGTGAGGACCTCACAACAACCCAGTGATTCCAGCAATGAAAACCTTTGACAATACATATCTCATGTTCACCATTCGCTAAAGAAGTGTCTCAGCTATTAATTATGGATATGTAAAGCCATGTGATCTAACAAGTCATATAGGATTCTGAAAAATAGTTCTAGACAACTTTTTGGTGGCATTTTGTTTCCCTAAGATAGAAGTGAAGAACTTTCAGTCCCTGCATAAAATGCAGCTCATGTCCCTTACTCATATGATCCATAAGCTTTTATTTGTTAACTCAAATCACTTCTTGAAGATAAGCTCAGGAATCTGCAGAGTGAACGGATGTCTGATTCAGAGTTTGGAGTAAACTGGGTTCAGGAAACATTCACAGGGTAGCCTGCCTCTATATTGTTTTAGCTTGAGTGTTTGTCAAGGACTTTGAGAGAGCTGGGCTTGAGAGACAGCCATGAAAACCCCCTGGGTGACTGTGATCAAGCCACATACTCTCATCCTTTCAACAAACCTCCTTTGAATGGAACATGTTAAGAAAACTCTATTATAAGGTTGCTATGAGCTGGATTCAATTTGAAGGCACCTAACAACAACAGGACTTTTGCGTGGAACTGAGCTGCATTTTTAGCCCAGGAAATTATGGTACCAAGTCTGATACTTGAATAAATTTTCTTAAGCTTGAGCCACGCTTTGTTTTCTTTGTAAAAAAAAACACATCCAAACTGTTAAGAATTGCATCTAGTTCTGATCACTACACTGATAAAATGTAGCTCCCAATATAATCCCATATTAGAATTCAAAACAGGTTCCTCATCCCTATTCTTTCCTAGAAAGAATTACTGAAGTTTGGAGAGATATATAAGTGAACATAACTTGTGAAGAACCTTTTCAAAGGCCTATTTGTCTGGCTACACATCACTGCCTGGAGGGATTAGAGTGTTAACAGTGGTTACAGGTATAAATGATATAGGGAAGGATTGACAGTTCAAGGCCATCTAAGATTTAGGTGGCCACAATAAATGGTGGAACATTCTCTGTTGTGACACTATACTTGTGGAATGGGCGGGCATTTATTGAGTACTATTTTCTCTTCTCCAGATATAATATGCAATGTTTTGTTGGCTGATCAAATGTTATTTATTTATTTATTTATTTATTATTCCTTCTTATATTCCGCTCCTCCCAGCAGGCTCGGGGCGGATCACAGCATAAAAACCCGGCTAACATGTAGCATTCATGTCGCCGTACAATAAAAGCATAGAGCAATAAAAGCATAGAGCAGAAAACATACACATTGGTCCCGAGATTAACAATTGTGTCAAACCATGGCATTCCAGTGTTGGGGTACTGGTCAAGAGATGGATACGTTCGGCATTATTCACCTAGCCGAAGGCCAGTCTAAACAGGGCGGTTTTACAGGCCCTGCGGAACGAAATGAGCTCCCTGGCGGCACGGACGTCATCTGGGAGAGAGTTCCAGAGTACCGGTGCCGCCACGGAAAAGGCCCTTTGCCTAGTCACGGACAAATGGCAGGTGCGGACCGATGGAATTAGGAGAAGATTAGACTCCCTGAACGAGTGATCGGGGGGTACATATGGGGCAAGGCGGTCCCTCAAGTACGCAGGCCCTAGGCCGTGTAAGGCCTTAAAGGTTAACACCGACACCTTGAAGGCAATTCGGTACTCAACAGGCAGCCAGTGCAGTTGCCGAAGGATGGGCGTGATGTGCTCCCTTACTGGCGTTCCCGTCAGCAGCGAGCAGCGGCATTCTGCACTAGCTTGAGTTTCCGAATTGTCGCCAGGGGAAGGCCAACGTGAGGCGTTACAGTAGTCTAGTCTCGAGATGACCGTCGCTTGATCACCGTGGCCAGGTCATCCCTGGAGAGGTAGGGCGCCAGTCGCCTAGCCTGTCGAGGTGGAAGAACGACGCCCTGCTGGCCGCAGAGACCTGGGTCTCCATGGTCAGCAGGGGGTCCAACTGAACGCCTAGGCTCTTAACAACCGGCGACGGGTTGGCCGTTCGCCGTCCAGGGTAGGCAACCGGCACTCACCCCCCAGGCCGACCAGGCCACAAGATCTCCCGTCTTCGACGGGTTCACCTTCAGCCGGCTGGCTCGCAGCTAACCAGTCACGGCTTCAAGTCACCGATGGAAACAATCGGGTACGGTATCCGGCCTGCCGTCCATTCTCAGCAAAAGCTGGGTGTCATCCGCATACTGATAACACTCCAGACCAAAGTCGCGGGCCAGCTGGGCCAGGGGGCACATGTACACGTTGAATAATAAGGGGGAGAGGATGACCCCCTGGGGGACCCCACAATCAAGTGAGGATCTCCCGGAGACCTCCCCGCCCCCCTCCACACGTTGTCCCCGGCCCCGGAGGAAGGAGGCCACCCATTTAAGGGCAGTCCCCCCAACCCCGGCGCCGGCTAAACGGTGGGTTAACAAGGCGTGATCTACAGTGTCGAAAGCTGCCGTCAGATCTAACAAGACGAGCAGTGCCGATCCACCCTGGTCCAGCTGGCGGCGGTTGGTCTGTAATGGCGACAAGCACGGTCTCCGTCCCGTGCCCAATACGGAAGCCGGACTGGTAGGGATCAAGTCCAGCTGTGTCTTCCAAGAACTGCTGCAGCTGATCCGCTGCTGCCCTCTCAATTACCTTGCCTAGGAAAGGCAAGTTGGAAACTGGCCGGTAATTGGAGGGAGCCGAAGGGTCTAAATTCGGCTTCTTCAGCAGCGGTCTCACCATTGCCTCTTTTAATCCCCCCGGGAAGACTCCTTGCTCAAGGGAGCTATTTATGATCGTGCCCAGGGGGCCTCGTAACCCCTCCCGGCAAGCTCTAATAAGCCAGGAGGGGCACGGGTCGAGGGAGCATGTAGTTGGTCTGGCTGCAGCTAGTAACTTGTCGACAGCTGCTGCGTCCAGCAGTTGGAAACGGGTGAAGGTGGACCCGCCGAGTGGCGGCGGAGTCTCGAGCTCACTAACTGTATCAACTGTGGCAGGAATGTCCCGGCGGAGGGTCGAAATCTTGTCGGTGAAGTAACTCTGGAAAGCCTCAGCGGAAGGCGCCAAACCCCTATCATTTGGGACAGTTGGGATTGCTGTCAGCGACCGAATTATCCTAAACAATTGCGCTGGGCGTGAGTTAGCCGACTCTATCAGGGAAGAATAGTACATTTTTGGCTTCCTTGATAGCATGCTCATAAACCTCTTTAAACTGTTTATAAGCCGATTTCGACGCTTCGTCACGGAGACTCCGCCACACGTCCTCTAGCTGTCTCCTCCTCCGCTTCATCGCCCGCAGCTCCTCGGTAAACCAAGGCGAGCGATTCCTGCGGGGGAGGAGAGCGCGCCTGGGGGCGACCTCGTCTAGAGCCGTGGAAAGACTGGCGTTCCAGTAGTCCACCTGCCCATCGACTGAGTCGCTGGGAAGTTCCCATTCCCTTAGAGCATTCAGGAACCTAGTGGGTTCCATAAGTCTCTTCGGGCGAACCAGAATAGGCTCGGCACCCTTACCGGGAGGGGGAACCACCCCCAGCCGGACTTCCAGGACCCTGTGATCCGACCATGGAACCTCCATAGTGGAGGCTAGGGTCACATTAATTCCGGCGGCGAAGATCAGATCCAGGGTGTGCCCGGCCTGATGCGTGGGACCGGTCTTACAGAGTGAGAGTCCTAGTGTCTCCATGGTAGACACCAGGTCCATGGCTGCCGTTGAGGAGGTATCGGCGTGGACATTGAAGTCCCCCAAGACAATAAGCTTAGGGAACCTCAATGCCCACTCGCGACCACCTCCAGCAGCTTAGGCAGACTCCTCGCCGGTGCGTTTGGGTGCACGGTACACCAGCAGGAAGGCTACGCTCTCACTAAGGTCCCACACCAGGCCCGCGCACTCCATCCCCGGAATGTTCGCTGTCGGAATCGTCCTGGAATTAAAAGTGTCTCGGCTAAGGATGGCAACCCCTCCCCCCCCGCCTCTCTGTCCTCATCTGATAACTGGCCACATACCCAGGAGACGCCACCTCATGCACAACGACCTCGTCCCCCTCCTGGAGCCATGTTTCTGTCAAACAGGCTAGATCGATCTCTCTCTCCAGGAGGAGGTCCCGGATGGTCCCGGTCTTATTGCGCACGGACCTGGCGTTGGCCAGAATCAGAGTCGGAGGAGAGGTAGCAGGGAACTTCACATCTGCGTGCCTAGGGATAGCTCGTAGGTCAGAAGGCGGACGAGCCTCATTGTGTCTCCTCCGCCTTCTCTCATTAGGCCTACGTCTACCGTCCCAATTGCCCCTACCCATATTGCAATGTTCTGGTAAAGGTAAAGATTTCCCCCTGACATTAAGTCCAGTCACATACTCCTCTGGGGTGTGGTGCTCATCTCCATTTCTAAGCTGAAGGGCTGGCATTGTCTGTAGACATCTCCAAGATCATGTGGCCGGCATGACTGCATTGATCTACTCACAATTGCATGTTTTCGAACTGCTAGGTTGACAGAAGCTGGGGCTGACAGCGGAAGCTCACACCGCTCCCCGGATTCAAACCTGCAACCTTTTGGTCAACAAGCTCAACTGCTCAGCAGGTTAACCCACTGCACCACCAGGGGCTCCTCTGATGGTTATATTTATTCATTATTTTAGCAATTACTGATATTTACAACATTTTACAGCTTTTACAATTTATTTTGTGATTTAAAAAATATTTCAAATTGCCAATATCCCTTTTAGGAACTCCTTCCATGTCTGAAAACAAGCACACAAACAAAGGTACAGAATATGTTAATCCTAACCAGAGCAGAACCACGGAACCAGTTGGATTTGCCTGTGCATTGACTCACTATTCAGCAACTGGTTGAATGTCAGCTTTATTTCCAACAGGAAGCCAACCAAAGTCTGCTTATCCTGAACTGTTCAATGGTGTGAAATATTATTTTGACTTATCGTTCTTCTTTTCACAGCTCTACTCAATTTTCCCATATTAAATAATTGTTTTAGATTGTAATCTTAACTAATATCACTTGAGGGTGTTAATAGCAGCCAAACAGCCTCTTAGGGATCAAGAAATCATGTCATTATTGGATTGGTTGGATGAAGGTGTCGAAATATGTCAAAGTGATGGCAAATATAATATTAATTGCAAATATCTGTTAAAAAGCAAGGTGCTGGTTAGGTTCTTGCCTTGATATGCTTTACACAGGTTTACACAATAGGTGAAATTATTATAAAAGGAGTGAAAATAATGTGGTTCTGTCACTGATTAATATTAAGAAAAAATATTTGCTACACAGCAGAAATATAGATAGCTAGTACTACTTATTGCTCACTGGAACCTTCCTCTTTCTGAATGCCTTGGGGTACTTTCCATTTCTATTACACCAGTTTAACCTAGATGGAGATATCTGGATCCTTTTTTCAATACAGAAGTACACACACCCATACATGATCCTAGTGCCAAATGGACATATGTATATGCCATTAAAAATATGCTAAAGGATCATTGGGTATCTCTGAAAATGATGAAATGATTCATAAACCATAGTGTCAGAAAGGTAGCTATGGCAGCCTCAATTACAGTTATAAAAGTGGGATACAAATAATAATAATAATAATCTATTATTAGTGGAATAGTCTAAAATTGCCAGGAAGCAGATGACAGATAACAGAGATGCTTACATAGGATTTCTATTCAAATAGCTTGGATTGCTTTGTAAATTAAATTTGAACTCCAAATGCCTTTTATTGTTTTGTTTTTTTCACTGATTAGCTTTCCCTATTCTCCCACTATTAACATTCTAAATATTAATGTTCTGTGTTCATGTTCATACTCTTACATATTATGAAGATAATATTATGCCAGTTTGCATCACTAAACTGATCCATAGAATCATAGAGTTAAAAAAACAACACCCAAGCAATCCAGTCCAACACAATCAAAGCACTCCTGACATATGGCCATAGAGTCTCAGTTTAAGAATCTCCAAAGAAGGAAACTCCTCCACAACCTGAGGTAGCTTAATGTGGTGTCAAACTGGATTAATTCTGTCAAACAGGTCTTACCAATAGGAAGTTCTTCCTAATGGTAAGGATTCACTTATAAAATCTTGCAAGCTTTCCTTTCTAACTTGTTTGCAACATTCAAATTCAGATCAGATCCCCATGTTTCGAGATGTTTCCACAAGGTTCATTTCCAAATTAAGCTGTTCCCAATTAAAGTGGCAAAATTGTGAAAGCACTACAGAACAAATTGATTAAAATGTTCCATCCACTGAAGCCTCCAGAGCTTTCCCATCCCAATCACTTCTATCTTCAGTTAGAGATCAAGGATAACAGCAGGAATGCCTCTATATGAGCAAGAGAATTCTCATTGTTTTCTCTTGTCGATGAGATCCAGGTTATACCACCAAGAAGCGGTGATATCCAAAGATGATCTAAAAACTATAGATTTTGTGCAGTTTGACACCACTTTAATTGTGATGGCTCAATACTATGGAATTCTAGGATTTGATGTGAATGACAGTGTGTCACTTAGAAGGCACACATTGATTGAGTGATATAACGTATCAGTTAATGTGTCAGTACATACTGATAGAGAGAGAGAGCACGATAATAAATTGATATATAAAGAGAGAAAAGGTATATCTATAGAAAAATCTATGGGGCAGGTTATTATAAACTGATTTCGTTCACTATGCAGAGACATGCTCATTTCTGTCCATCATTATTAACTGAAAAGTGCAATGAAATATCAAAATGAAAGACTGTTGACGTCTTCTAAAATATATTTGGTGAACAATACAAAGAATGAGATGCCTTCAATGTACTGTGCTCTGTCTCCTATAATTTCTAGCAATTATGACTAATACATTGTCTGAATCTCTGATTTTTTTTCCCTGATATAGTTGTCAGTTATTTAAAAATAAAACTTCCCATTAACCTCCTGAGAATACAGTAGTCTAACTAGAGAGAATAATTATAAATGTCATATATCCTTGCAGAAGACTAAAGTACAGAATGTTTTGTCTCTGCTTTTTTAAAAGTCATTTTTCAATATTTCAAGAGTTTCTGATTTTGCCTCTATTTCAGAAAACAGATGGACTCAGATGCAGTCACTAGAAAGCTGGAGAGTATTGGGATACTTGTGCCAAGTTTTTGCTTGGCTAGCAAAGCTGTTCTACTTTTAGTTCCCACTTGTCTTGGCCAAGGAGAGGAATTTCTTGAAACTGAAAATAACAGAGAACTCTGAGATCTTTTCAAAAGTTTCCTGCTCTTTGAGTTTTACACAAAAGCTTAGAATTTTGACTTTAGTATAACCTAATGACTCAGAAACTAAATAAAAGAACGTGTAATTTTGCTCAAAGCCCATCTAGTTGATTAAGAGGCTTGGCAAAGATTTTTCAATACAGAAGTACACATACCCACACATGACCCTAGTGCCAAATGGACATATGTATATGCCAGAAAAATGTCTTAAAGAATTGAAGGAAAGTGGCAATCTTTGATTCTATTAAATTACTTCAAAGTGTTGCTAGAAATATTTGATCATTATATCTACAGTGCTGGAAAAGGAACAAGTTGCATGACCCCAGCACCATGACTGAGTTCTCTTCAATGGGTAGGAATGCTTAGGAATAATCATGTCTAATGTTGAGGGCATTCACCATTGCCAAGATCAACCAAAACTTCAACAAAATCACTTGTCAAAACAGAAGGAAGTTACCCAAGAACCATCAAGAATCTGTCTGGATCCATAAGCTTTCTCATCTCTGCAGCCATGATGGGGTATGATTAATGGGTCAGCCACCACTTAGACATGACAACGCACTATGTGAATTTAGACAACTGACTGTCTGACCTTAAGCAACTCGCACACTTTCAGCTTCAGAAGAAGACACTGGCAACCCCCCTTTGGACAAATCTTGTCAAGAACACACTATAAGAGGTTTGCCTTAGAATTTCTTTCAGTGGGAAATGACTTAAAGGCACACAACAACAACAACAACAACAACAACAATGTATTTCAAGGAAGCTCTATATTTGTTCTTAAGATCCCACCTCCATTTAAAATATCTTACTGCTCTCAGTCGAAGCTAGATTAACTGATGGTTACAATGGGCTCCAAAAATATTCTTCAATCATACTACTTACTTTTCAGTTTTTAAATACATCAGGTAGTGGTGAAGTATGTGGTTCAAAAACTGCACAATAAGGAAATGAGCCAGTCAAATGATTTTGAAATTCAATTTCATTAAAATTCTCATCTTGAATAAGTAGCATATTTATTTTGACAGACATTTAGTAGGTTATTGAGCTATGTATGAGGTACACAGCAATGTGTAATGGTTTTGTTTGCTCCATCCATCTTTGCAAGTTTACTTGTTTCTCATGGGATCAAAGTGTGGGCGGAACGTGGCTCTCCAAACTATCTGCACGATCTTAAATTTTATTTAAATATCAGGTTTTAGATGGCAATTTCTGAAGATTGAATTGCACTGTGATGGAGTTCCACATTAAAGTACATCAGGTCTACTTCTACTCTACAGTTATGCCAAAAGCCAATCTGAAATGGGTGCAGTAAGGATCTCTTATTCAGGAAAACCTGCATGTGATTTGCTATGTCATTATGTATTCAACAACATTTCCCAAAATGGAACAGTAACAAGTTTAGCAGGTGTAATCAAAGTGTAGTTCCCCAGATACTGGACATGGGCTCCCATGATAGAAAATATATTCTAAGATGACAATTGACTGAGTATATATTCAAATGTATACAGTTCAGGTGGTTAAAGCAGACTTCACCAAACATTAGCTCATGTTCTAACTTCAATCCCGGAAGGGTTACACAGCAATAAGGATTGCTCTGAAAAATGGATGGACTGTGCAAAGAGCATTATTGAATACTGGAGCATGTTCCATCAGCAGAGCCCTTACCTCCATGGAATATAAAGTTGGATCCAACTCAATATATTTTGCACATGACTGCCAAGGTATGTAAAATATAAATCTTTCTGACAATTACAGAAAATATGGCATTCTAGCATTATACAAATACATCTAAATAACTTATTTCCAAAATAATGTTTCCAAACTAGACATATGAAAAACATTCAGTTTTATTTTGGGTTTTTTCTCATCCCATTCCTCTCTAAATTGGGTTGTGAGACTTATTTGCTTTCTGCAAAGAAATGTGTGCATATATGGTGCACTGTTTGTCTAATTTATGCATTTCGCCCATTCTTCAAGCTTATGTACTTTTGGTTATGGTGATTTTCAAATGTATGCAGAGCTTTGTGTGCATTTGTCCTTGGCTGAAATACATCATAAACCTGAGAAATATATGGATTTCTATGGCAAGATGCACTTCTCAGAAGATAAGAAATTGAATTTTTGTAGGGAAAGTGATTTTTGCCAAATTTTCTTCTCTATCCTTATTTAACATAAAAATGAAAACAATTGATTCTTCAATTACTGTCAAAAATTCTAGAATGTATTATGAGGAATAGTTTATTTTGTTGTTACTGCTTGTGTTTTGAATTAATAGACTACTATTTGATCTAAACATACCAATAGGAAACTGATATTAAGTTTACAGTGGTATCTTGACTACACTTAATCAACATAATAATTATGTTGGGGACTCAAGTGAAAGGCTTTATATAACAACTGCTCAATAGAACATGAACAACTGACACTGTGTTTTTCATATCTGTTGTAACAATTTATGAATAAACTTGTCTAATTGAGAAAGCCAATGGTGTAAAAACAGAACATTGACTCCAGTAGACTGAACACACTATATGCAATACTGGTTTGTGTTACCCTACTTGTCAAGTTAATAGTGCATTAGGTATGTAATAGAAAAGGAATGGAAATACTTAATTTCCTTTTTTCTTTCTTTTTGAGGGCCAGAACATAAGTTAGATTGACCAAATTGATTGCCACATACAGGGAGTGGTTTTACAGATATACCATTCTGTCCAGACCTACTTTTCATATGGATCACTACTATCACATTATGAGTCTTCATACCCTTGGTAGAAGCTTCCATGAAGAATCAAAGCTGGGACTTGGTCCTTATTTATTTATTTGGCACATTTGTATACTGCTCCCTCTCAGCCCGAAGGCAACTTGGGGCGGTTCACAAGGCAACAAATTGAATGCCAATAGCATCATAAAAACAGCATTTAAAACAATTAAAAACATTAGCAAATAAATTAAAACCATGACAATAATAATTATTCTCATCTTGGATGGTACATCCCACACTACACTTTATGGAAAGAGCCCACAACTTTGTGGTTGTACGCTCTTCTGATTATCACACAAAGCCATCCAGTGATCCACACAGTGTTTCTTCAGCTTCAGCTTTTCCTGTTCTTAATATCATTTCATTTTGTGACTTTGTGGCTTCCCTTCTATGAACCCTTGAACCCTTAAGAAAAACCATTGAACCCCCTAGAAGCCATTGTTGAATGGGAAATAATTTCCCCTATGTTGTGATAACCATCCATGATACTTTCTCTATATTTCAAGTGCTCCTGTTCCTCTCAAAATGATAGGAACCTTTGCTGCATCATAGTGAGAAATTTACTGCTCACCATGAAATCTGATCTTCAGCATGCTTCTTGGGGCAACTGTAAGTTTTGCTTCAGCCAAAATTAAAACTTCCTCAAAAAATAATTTTTCAAAATGCTCAAATGCCTTTATAGTCATGATAGAAACTATTAGAGTTAAAACTAAAATGTTATTTTAAATTTGGGGCTCTGAATGCCTGATTACTAAAAGCCTATGTTCTAATCCCTTTGTATTCAAGCATGTTAGTGTTGACTTAGGGTTGCCACCTCTTTTTGTCTGAAAGTCTTCCCATTTTAACACACACATTGCATGGATGCATCCTAATAGTTTCCTCCATGCTGGGAATGGCTACCAATTCTATAGGCAAGAGCACATGGGTGACCTATTGTTTCAGTTCATTTTTGAAAATTGTAACAAAGTTTGAAGTGGAAAAACTGAATGTTGGAGATAAAGGAAAAATATTCTTTTCCTAACTTGATGTACTTCTTATGTTTATCAATCAAGTCAGCAAGCTGTTTCACACAGTGGCCGAACAAATGCTTCCAGAAAGACCATAAGAAGTACATGAAAGCAGCAATCCTCTTTATTGTTTGTTCCCAGTGTCTGCTATTCAACAGTATAGTAAATAGCACGTTACAAGAATAAGGATGGTGTCCCATTCATGTCACACAGAGGAAGCATACAACTGCCGAATAATGAGAAAGGAAAAGTTTGGTGATTCCCTCCTATCTTTAGCATCTCCCTGCATCATCACTGTCCAAACACACACACACACACACACACACACACACACACACACACACAATTCTACAAAATACCTTTTGAAAGACAGCAAGTGGGCTGCTGGGTGGTGTGAAAAATAGATGGAAATTACCAATTACCCATTTACCATGGATTAGACAGCATTGCATCAGTGTTGTGTTACCAGGTTGACACAAGTTAAATTATTGCATCATTTAATGCATAGTTGGACATCTAAACTAGGGATTTTAAATGAGAATCCTCGTACTATTTCCTGTCTGCCTGATTATAGTTTAAATCATTGTAGGACTACATCTGCCCAGTTCTGTTTAAAGGAGACCTATCTGCAGCAAAACAACTCCAAAGCTTGTTGCATTTTAAAGCAGTACTGAAAATCTTCACTTATTTCACTTGTGAGAATGAAAAAATATCCAACATTTTCTAGTTGTTAGATGAGATTAGGAGAGGTTGTGTACATTCTCAGCTGAGATTCTACATCAGGAAATGGAGGTATGAAACATCTCAAGAGGCATCCTCAGGGTTTTCCAGAACACTTGGAACCCTTCCAAGCCATATAACCCAGAATATCAAGGCAGATAATCCACAATATCTGCATTGAACTGGATTATCTGAGTCCACGCTGCCATATAATCCAGTTCAATGTGGATTTCAAACAGCTGTGTGGCTAACAACATCATTGCTCTGCATACAAGACAATGATGTCATCTGTTGCACATGTAGGAAGATAGACTAAATGCTTGTCTTTGGCTTCCCCTTCTCTCAAGGAAATGACAGGTTTATGCAGGCTGCTCTTGAAAAAAGGTGGACTTGAGGAGGCATGCAATTCGATAAGCAGCTGTACATATCACACCATGTGTCACTGCCAGGCCAGGCAAATCATAGCTCTTGTGTTATCGCTGAGAGAGAATGGACCAATCATAGCTCAGCACCTTGCTTTTTCATGCCTCATTAAATCCTTCTGTTCTTTTTGTGTTTTAAAAAAACAACACGCCTGGATTCAAAGATTCTGAGTGACACTTGCAGTTTTTACAATTGTGCAATGACTGCAAACAGGAATTAAAAGAATTATGATGTTGTAAGTCAGACTTGTGCATGTGACTTCAGATTGCTTGTCAACTTATGGTGACCCCATAAATTTCATAGGGTTTTCTTAGGCTAGGCATACTCCAAAGTGATTTTGCCAGTTCCTTCTTCTGAGATATGTCCTAGAGCACTTGATATTCATTGGTAGCCTCCCATCCAAGCACTAGCCTGGGTGCTTTCAATATCAGATAGGATTAGGTGCCTTTGGGCACTTAGGCCCTAACAACAGTATACATACTGATAGGAATTATTTGCATGTTTATGTAAAAAAGGGCATTGTATTTGATGTAAAATAAATATATGGTACGTTTTTCAATCTGAAAGCCCCCTCTCCCATCCAAAAGGTGTGTGTGTGTGGGGGGGGTGTCCTTGTTCAAAATTGCAAAATCTTGCACTGATTGAAACATTTTTGGATGAGTTATTTTGTTATGCTGAACCACCCATTTTCTCAAGTACAAGAAGACTTGTCCCTTTTAAACATCCTAAATTAAACGTTGGTTTTATTTGACAGAAGCTTTTGTGGGCTGCAGGGCCTCTCCTTAGGTTGCTGGATTATTATGCACTTCCTATACCTGAAGAAGTGGACTGTAGTCCACAAAAATATATGCCAAATTAAACAAATGTTCAAGGTGCAACAAGTTTCTTTATAGTCATTCTGGGAACACATACTGTAGATGTCATATTTACTGGTGCATCTAGAGCTGAAGTCAAGTCCCCTCACCCAATTCAGTAATTTCCATTATTATATTTATTGATATAAAATCCAGCATATATATCTCATTTGCTGTGTCATACTATGTTTTTGTGTCAGTATAATAATAATAATAATAATAATAATAATTTGATACTGGTCATTGACCGTAATAAATCTTGTAACTGTAAAAAATAATAATAATAGCCATTTGTTACCCGCCTGTCCTCATGGCTTAAGGCAGGGTACAACATGCTAAAACAGAGAGATAAAATATGATCTTATTAAATTGCATATATTAAAACACAGAGAACAAAGATTGACACTAATACTAATAAAATGTAAGTTAAAATTCACCATTGACTGTGTAGGTTTGCCAGAAGAGATAGGTCTTGAGCTGTGTCTTGAATTCTGACAGCTGATTTAGCTGTTGGATCATTAGATGCTCAAGTCATCATAATCTAGACTCTTCCTAACATTTGGAAGCCCACTGTACCAAATCTCTTATGACAGCAGTGCTATGCCTAACCATCTATAAAACACAATACATCCCTATATCCACAAGGGGTACACTCTTGGATTTTGCATGGCTACATGAAACCACGGATTATAGCAAACCCTACTGAAATGAAGGACTGACATCCCAAGAATACCATAAGGTTGTGCAGAAGGGCCTAGAAAATGTATAGGGCAGACATATTTTATCAGACATGGTTAAACAGTTCCACTGCTATGGAGATTTACTGTGCAAAACTTCTCATACCCAAGAGTACAAGTTTTTTTTTAAAAAAAATAAACAATCAAGGTTGGCATATACATTTTTATTCTTGTTTTTACACCAACATATTAAAAATAAAGAGGCAGTCAATAAAACTTGGAACAGTGAAAATGCCAACTATGTATTTCTAAAATGAAGTTATAATCCTAGTTATCTGGAGCCAATAAACAGCCTTCCTGAGATCATTAAGTTCAGTATCTAAAATTAACACAACTGAAAGAATGACCACTTGATCAATTGAAATCTGTAGCCATTTTCTTTACAGAATACACATATTAAATCACAGAACAAAATTAGAGTACAACAGTTTTGCAAAAGATGAGGCAAGAGGGGTTTAAGCAATAGCCAAAGGAAGATTTGTCCCTGTAACAGGAAAGAAACACACGAGTTCAACACCACAAACCAGATGTCAGATCAGAACCTAGATTAACGGCCACTTTTCTAAAGTGCTATCTATAAAGAACAGGGCTGCAGGGCTGTCTACTAGGGGAAAAATATGCTCGGCTCAATGTGCCATGATTAGATGGATGCCAGGTTTTTCTGGGGCTAAATGAACGTGAAATACTGTAGTGCACTCCTACCAGAACTTCCTGCCCAGATAAAACCAACTGGACACAGAAGACACGTACAGGTTCACTGCAACAATAGACCTTGTAAAGCATTACTTGTATTTTGTTTGAAAAACATTGCAAATAGGCTATATTTAGAAATACGTTGACTGGAAATGAGGAAGAACCAAACATAATGAATTTATTCCTCTGTCTTTTAAAGCACCATTTGTTGCTATAGTCCATAAATTAAGAAAACATTTCCTTGTTCCACTCCCAAGAAAACAAGCTGTTTATTGAAATCCAATGACATTTTAATTAAAATAATGTATGGCCACTGTCATCGATAGATACACATTATGTAAAATAGCATTATCGGTGATGAAAGTAATACATCTGCCTGTAAATGAATATAGATGTGCGCATCAGAATGAAAAGAACTGAAGACATTACTCAGAATGGATGAATGGTTCATAAATAAAGACCCAAATATGTATTATGAGATATATAGTTGGAAAGTCTAAAAGCAATCAGAATGGCCTCAATACTATCTTGATTGATAACAAAACAACACCTGAAACCCAATATAGCCTTGTGATTCTACGTAACATCATCACCTTCTTTCTCCTGTGAGGTTTTTAACACGAAGAAGCCAGCAAAATTTTTGAAAGCTTTCATGATATATTTCATGTTTTGCAGCTGGCCCAATAATTGTGTCATTGCTTTGGCAATTTTCAGTTTGCTGTATTTTGTTGTATCTTTGACATGGACACTCGTGAATGTTTCCTGGATTTGAAGATACACGATTTAGTTACAAACAGAGGAACCTTAAAATAAGAGGAAGCCAATGGTGCTAGCCAATGGACACAAATATGGTATCAATCACTGGCATTCATGGTTTATATAAACTACCAGGGACAACGCTGTGAATGAGAAACTTCTAAGTCACCCTTGCTTACACAGCCTTGATCAGATTTTGAAAACTCAGGGGTCTGATTAAGTCTATCTATCTGGAATGCAATCATCCTCTTTAACTATGGCCTTATATCTCACCAAGTATTACTACCTTTTCTAGTGAGTTGTATCCAATGCTGTCTCAATGTTATCATATTGGCTTCCATATTTTAAATGATTTGATTTTCTTCCTATCAGCTTTCTTCACTGTCTTGCTCTTACAGCCATACATAGACATGGGGAAAAGGAAGTATTCAATTATATATTTATACTTATGGATCTTGTATTGTTCCTTCATAGCTAACCCTCCAAGCCCTAATCTTATTTCTTGAATGCCATCTATTCTGATTAATGACTGAGCTAAAGTGTGGGAAACCTTGAACTCTTTTAAGTCTTCACTACTTACTTTGAAATTATGTAAATAATATATAAATCCATTGGTGGCCATTTTTATTTTCTTAATATTTAATTGCATACTTGATTTTAGACTTTTTTCTTGGGGAATATGTGTGACAATTAGAAGGGTATTTATTTATTTATTTTCTATTTTTATATGCCACCCTTCTCAACCCCGAAGGGGACTCAGAGTGGCTTACAGCAAACAACAATACTGCCAGAGTGGCTTACAGTGTACATATAACAATATTGCCGGAGCGGCTTACAACAAACTGGAAAAAAAGGAAAAAAACTAAAAAAAAAACAACAATTAACATTACAACATTACAATTATTTTAAACACAGCAAGAGGGGCCCTGAGCTGATGGAATCTCAGGAGGCAAGATGGAGCTGCCTTTTCTTCCACTTATGCCTTGCCTCTGGCCCAGAGCAGCAGTTGGTGCCTGGGGAGGGGCCCTGAGCTGATGGAATCTCAGGAGGCAAGATAGAGCTGCCTTTTCTTCCCTTCTGCATTGCCTCTGGCCCAGAGCAGCAGTTGGTGCCGGGGAAGGGGCCCTGAGCTGATGGAATCTCAGGAGGCAAGATGGAGCTGCCTTTTCTTCCCCTTCTGCCTTGCCTCTGGCCCAGAGCAGCAGTTGGTGCCGGGGGAGGGGCCTTGAGCTGATGGAATCTCAGGAGGCAAGATGGAGCTGCCTTTTCTTCCCCTTCTGCCTTGCCTCTGGCCCAGAGCAGCAGTTGGTGCCGGGTGAGGGGCCCTGAGCTGATGGAATCTCAGGAGGCAAGATGGAGCTGCCTTTTCTTCCCCTTCTGCCTTGCCTGTGGCCCAGCGCAGCTGTTGGGGACGGGGGAGGGGCCCTGAGCTGATGGAATCTCAGGAGGCAAGATGGAGCTGCCTTTTCTTCCCTTCTGCCTTGCCTCTGGCCCAGAGCAGCAGTTGGTGCCGGGGAGGGGCCCTGAGCTGATGGAATCTCAGGAGGCAAGATGGAGCTGCCTTTTCTTCCCTTCTGCCTTGCCTCTGGCCCAGAGCAGCAGTTGGTGCCGGGGAGGGCCCTGAGCTGATGGAATCTCAGGAGGCAAGATGGAGCTGCCTTTTCTTCCCCTTCTGCCTTGCCTCTGGCCCAGAGCAGCAGTTGGTGCTCGGGGAGGGGCCCTGAGCTGTTGGAATCTCAGGAGGCAAGATGGAGCTGCCTTTTCTTCCCCTTCTGCCTTGCCTCTGGCCCAGAGCAGCAGTTGGTGCCGGGGGAGGGGCCCTGAGCTGATGGAATCTCAGGAGGCAAGATGGAGCTGCCTTTTCTTCCCCTTCTGCCTTGCCTCTGGCCCAGAGCAGCAGTTGGTGCTGGGGGAGGGGCCCTGAGCTGATGGAATCTCAGGAGGCAAGATGGAGCTGCCTTTTCTTCCCCCTTCTGCCTTGCCTCTGGCCCAGAGCAGCAGTTGGTGCCGGGGGAGGGGCCCTGAGCTGATGGAATCTCAGGAGGCAAGATGGAGCTGCCTTTTCTTCCCCTTCTGCCTTGCCTCTGGCCCAGAGCAGCAGTTGGTGCTGGGGGAGGGGCCCTGAGCTGTTGGAATCTCAGGAGGCAAGATGGAGCTGCCTTTTCTTCCCCTTCTGCCTTGCCTCTGGCCCAGAGCAGCAGTTGGTGCTGGGGGAGGGGCCCTGAGCTGATGGAATCTCAGGAGGCAAGATGGAGCTGCCTTTTCTTCCCCATCCGCCTTGCCTCTGGCCCAGAGCAGCAGTTGGTGCCGGGGAGGGGCCTTGAGCTGATGGAATCTCAGGAGGCAAGATGGAGTTGCCTTTTCTTCCCCTTCTGCCTTGCCTCTGGCCCAGAGCAGCAGTTGGTGCCGGGGGAGGGCCCCTGAGCTGATGGCATGCCAGGAGGCAAGATGGAGCTGCCTTTTCTTCCCCTTCTGGCTTCACTCTGGCCCAGAGCAGCAGTTGGTGCAGGGGGAGGGGCCCTGAGTTGATGGAATGTCAGGAGGCAAGATGGAGCTGCCTTTCCCCCCCTTCTGGCTTCACTCTGGCCCAGAGCAGCAGTTGGTGCCGGGGGAGGGGCCCTGAGCTGATGGAATCTCAGGAGGCAAGATGGAGCTGGGTACAACACATATAACCCTGGGCGGTGCGGTGTTATGCCCATCGCCTTCTGTAAATAGCCTGGGAGTTCACTTGGACTCCCAACTGACCATGGAGACCCAAATCTCCATGACCAGTAAAACAGCTTTTTTTCCATCTCAGACAGGCAAGGCGGCTGGCCCCCTATCTATCCCGGAACGACCTGGCCACGGTGATCCAAGCCACAGTCATCTCGAGACTAGACTACTGTAACGCCCTCTATGTTGGCCTTCCTCTGTCGATGACCCGGAAGCTCAAGCTGGTGCAGAACACTGCCGCCTGACTCCTGTCTGGTACCCCAGCAGGTTGTCACATTACACCTACCTTGCAGGATCTGCACTGGTTTCCAATTGAGCACCGGATCACCTTCAAAGTGCTGGTGCTTACCTTTAAGGCCTTACACGGCCTGGGGCCAATGTACCTGAGGGACCGGCTTACCCCATATTGCCCTACGAGATCACTATGGTCAGAAGACACCAACCTGCTGGAAATTCCCTCTACCAAGACACTCAGGCTGACTGCAACCCACATGAGAGCGTTCTCTTCGATTGCTCCAACTTTGTGGAACGCTTTCCCGGCCGAGAAATGAGCTATCCAAGACCTTATGTCCTTCAGGCAGTCTTGTAAGACATTTCTTTTTAAACAGGCCTTTGGCCCATAAGATATCATCAGTGTTCAGCTCGTTTAGCCTGCTCGTTGACTCGATGGGCTATATTGCACCATGCTGTGTGTTACTCCTTGTATCGCATACTGTGTTTTAACCTTTGATTTTTTAGAGTTGTGATGTGTTTTAATTGTGTTTTACTGTGTTTTTATCCTGTTGTGAGCCGGCCCGAGCCTCTTGGGAGTGGCGGCCTAGAAGTCCAATTAATAAAATAAATAAATAAATAACCATTATTGCTTATGGTACTGTTACGGGTACCTGTAGAACAGAATCCTAGTGACTGCATGGGTATATGAAGACATCCCAGTGAGTCACAATTGTCAAAAGGAGGCTTCATGTCATGTTACAATCAATTATTTTATTGTGTCTACATAGTAAAAAATTGCATGCTCTCAATGATTACCATGTCTTTATCATGTACTTTAAAACTATGTAAATCATCTGTCATCATGTAAACCTGCCTTTGTACCTTCTTTCTTGATTTTCTTGCTGTTGCTATTTTCCGCATCATTTCCATATCTCAAATTGTTGATGTTCCTTCCTCCAATTTTCGTGCCTCATATGGGGGAGGGGGGAGGAAATGTAAATCCCCCACATCAAATGGGTTGCGATACACTAGCTTAGACAACTGCCTATCCCATGGCACAAGTAGTTGTCAATGCCATCCCTCACGAATTCTTTGGAATAAAGGAAATAGGCAACTCACACCCAGCAGCAATATCTGGCAGTGGCCACTAGGCATGGATTAGAACCCAAAAATCGCGATTCGAAAATCAAAGGGGAGGGGGGGGGGGTTGATTAGTAATAGAAAGACTTACAAAAAAATTTCCAAAAAGTTCTAAAATGTAACGTAATTACTAACGAAATTCTAAATTGGTTCTAAAGTCTGAAAAGCAGGGAAACAGGACTGACACTGTTTTAAGCACAGGCAAATCAAGGGGCAACATTTCCCTTGGTTTCCTTGCAGGGAGATATAATGCATTAATATATTATTATTATTAGTATTATTATTATTAAATAAAATAGTCAAGGCTTGCTTCTCCAGAGCATTTATTAGAATTAAATAATAAATTCTAATAGTAAGAATGTAGTAAGGGTGATAGTGACCTGGAGGGTATGAGGAACGTGCTCTTGGTAAACTAGAACATGCTCTTAGGTTTGTAGTTAGAGCCCTGTCAATTTTACAGTATTTCAA
Organism: Anolis apletophallus; assembly: GCA_030556195.1. Taxonomy (NCBI): domain Eukaryota; kingdom Metazoa; phylum Chordata; class Lepidosauria; order Squamata; family Anolidae; genus Anolis; species Anolis apletophallus. The sequence goes on from JARBWK010000003.1 coordinate 194,977,291, forward strand.
TCCATGTCTGTTATCAATTATGTAAGGCCACAAGCACTCTAGTGCCCTCAAGAACAAGCAAACATATTATTATAATTATGTCAGGCCCAAGTTGTTTCTATAATTATTTTAGTATTATTATTACTTCGCTGTGCGTCTCCCATTGATTTTGAGAGCTGTTGTTGCTCTTAGACACCTTAAAGTCATATGGCTTGGCATGACTGCATGGATTGCTGTTATTTCCCACCAGAGCAGTACCTATTGATCTACTCACATTTACATTGATCCCAGTGCCATCAATAACAAGTAGGGCCCTTCTTCCAGGAAATTAGAAGGGGTAAATATTATTAATATATTTATTATTATTATTAGATTTAAATAATGCCCAGGGCCCTTCTTCCAGGAAATTAGAAGGGGTAAATATTATTAATATATTTATTATTATTATTATTAGATTTAAATAATGCCCAGGGCCCTTCTTCCAGGAAATTAGAAGGGGTAAATATTATTAATATATTTATTATTATTATTATTAGATTTAAATAATGCCCAGGGCCCTTCTTCCAGGAAATTAGAAGGGGTAAATATTATTAATATATTTATTATTATTATTAGATTTAAATAATGCCCAGGGCCCTTCTTCCAGGAAATTAGAAGGGGTAAATATTATTAATATATTTATTATTATTATTAGAATTAAATAATGCCCAGGGCCCTTCTTCCAGGAAATTAGAAGGGGTAAATATTATTAATATATTTATTATTATTATTATTAGAATTAAATAATGCCCAGGGCCCTTCTTCCAGGAAATTAGAAGGGGTAAATATTATTAATATATTTATTATTATTAATTATAAAATAGTTGCCTACCTTCTCCAGAGCTCTTTCCACTGCAGCTTTCTCCCCATTCATTTTCCCATAGCTCTCTAGGAGGTTTGAACTCTATGGGTTTTCCTTGAATCTGCACTTTTCCTGCTCCTCTCCGGGCTGTTTTCAACCCCTTCTGCCATTGTTTCAGCCTTCATCATGTCCTTCTCGCCTGCCCTCCTATCTAGGCTCCTTTCCCTGCAGTTTAAAGCGCTTTTTTCCTGAGTCTTCCAGCCGCTCTAGGACTTCTGGTCTGGATCTCTCTATGGTTCTGGCTGGTTTTTCTCTTCCTGGAGGCAAGGCCTTTCAGTTAAAGTAGGCCTCGAGCATGGAAAGGCCCCATCTGACTGTGAGTAATGTCTTGGATTTTGGATTTTGGAGGGGGTAATAGGGAGCCTTCTGAAATATTTAGAATTCTAACAAAATTTTGGGCCCAGGGGGTGCGAAAAAGAAAGTCCACTTCCGGGATTGGCCTTGCGATCCGTAAAAACTTGAAAGTCCCATTACATACGAATCACTTACGAATTCTTTTGATTTTCATAACTTTTTTCTCATGCCTAGTGGCCACCACTAACATTTCTGTCCTTTTCTTATCACTGCTATTCCTGACATTTCTGCTACCATCTGGATTACTTGAAGCCTAACTATACTAGTTGTACCATCAAGATTATTGCCATTGGTTTTTTATCTGCAGATTTGGTCAAACAGACACTATTTCAGATCCAATTGAGCTTTTGTAAAGTGTTCAGTTCAGTTCCCTTCTGCCAAGTAGAACACAAATGACATTTAAATGAACTTCGCTTGCCCTTAGTATTTCCTTCTAGCTGCCTAAAAGATGGTGTTCTGTTGAACTACTGTCTTTTAGGAATAGATAGTCAGTTTCACTTTCTCATGTGTTGAACTTTTTAAACATCAACTTCTTTCCATCCCAAATGTAAAGACATTCACAAATTTTAGTAATCCCTTCGTAAACAAATGAACATCAATTTTCCAGATTTCTATTGACCACAGTCCATAGATACAAATATCTATAGACTGTAATCTGATTTAAAATAACAGCAAATCCCAAACAGCAAACATGCAAAATCCAAAATACTAACAAAAAATTTAAAGAAAGAAAGAATGGAAAAATTACAAGATATTACTAAAATACAAGTTACGACCAAAGTACAATACCTAGGTATCCGGATTACATCAAAAAATAACCAAGTACTAAGAAATAATTAAGAAGCAACCTGGAAAACCATAAAGAAAAAACTAGAAAGCTGGAAATACCTAAAACTAAATTTACTAGGGAGAATCGCAGTGGTCAAGATAGACATCCTTCCAAGGATGATATTTTTGTTCCAATCTATCCCAATTCTAAGAACTATCTACAATTTCAAGGTCTGGAGAAAAGACATTCTAAAATTCATTTGGGAAGGGAAGAGAGCCAGGGTGAAATATAAGATACTCACAGACAGTAGAGAAAGAGGAGGCCTGGCAATTCCGAATTTACAACTGTACTATGAGGCCGCAGCCTTAAGTTGGGTTAAAGACTGGGCTTTGTCAAAGAAGAGTAGACTGTTACACCTCGAAGGATACAAGACCAGAAGAGGCTGGCACGCATACCTTTGGTATGGCAAAGCAAAGATTGAGAGGAACTTTACCAACCACTTCATCAGGGCAGCCCTAAATAAGATCTGCGACAAACACAAAGACAAACTTTATACAAAAACACCCTTATGGATATCCCCTCTCGAAGCCCAACACAAGAAAGAAATTCCAATGTCAAAATGGTACATATCCAAATCACTAATCGAAAAAAAAGACAAAGTATGGAAATTAAGATCTTTAGAAAATCTAAGAGAGTCTGGTTTAGAGTAGTGGTTTCAATATTTACAGATAAAAGATTATTTCAAAATAGACCATAAAAATAATTTCAACTCAAAAGAAACAATTTAGGAGATTATACTGAAACAAGAGAAAAAACAAATAAGGATATTGTACAACAAGCTATTAGAATGGGACACCGAGACAGAACTGATAAAACAAGTTATGATTGATTGGGTGCAAGATCTGCGCCACACGATATTGTTACAAGAATGGGAGGCGATTTGGGGGAAAATATCAAATTTCTAGGTTCAACAACCATAGCAGAAAACTGGTACAAGATGTTCCACGGGTGGCACCTAACTCCACAGAAATTAGCTAAATTTTATAAAAACGCGAACAACAAATGTTGGAAGTGTAAAAAACAAAAAGAGACATTTTTTCACTGCTGGTGGTCTTGCGGTAAAATCCAAAAATTTTGGTAATCGATCCATGTACATACCCAAAAAATACTGAAGAACAATATTGATCTAAAGCCTGAATATTACCTATTAAATCTAACAGACGAGAAATTAGACAAACATAACGATAAATTGTTACACTTCAAGGCAGCAGCTGCCAGAATAGTGCTGGCAAGAAATTGGAAAAATGATGCCCTCCCTCCCATAGAAAATTGGTTTATTAAATTAAACGAACGTATGGACCTAGACACACTAAAAATTAAGATCGACGACCAATGTAGTAAGAACAGAACAGACTGGCAACCAGTTAGATCCTATATAAAATCAATAAATATAAAATAACAAAGTCACGCAATATGAAATCAGTATGATGGAAGGAAAAGAGTATCCAGCAAATGGAAAGAGTCAAGCTAATGAAGCATGCCCTGCGGACCGAACTGGAAGATTACTTACGATTTATCTATATCTCTTTTTCCTCTTTGCACTCTTTTCCTCTTTTTCTTATCCTTTGCTAGTTCTCTTCTTTCTTCTTTTTCTACACCTCTTCTTTTCTCTCTTTCTCATTACTATTTCTAATAATGCTATACCTTTCATAACTCTTATTTTATTATTGTAAAATAGCTCAATAAAAATGAGAAATAAAAAAATAGAAGAACAGCAAATCTGGGGGGAACAGGACAACCTACAGTATATCTGCCCACATATAATAGAACCTACTGGTAAATGCAGAAGTCGTCATCACTCATTCTAATGATAGACTCAACTGGTATGTGTTAGTATCATTTTAGTTTTAAGTCACGTCGTCACTGAGAAATCAGAAAGAGGCCACCCAAATGTTTTCAAAATTCACAGCCATGGCACTATGCTGGACAAGCCATGAATATGTTTAATACTGACAACAATAGAATTATAGTTGGAAAAGGAAAGTGCATCCTAGAGAGGGAGGGACAAGGACAGAGTAAAAAGTCCTGCCTGGAGAAGAAGAGAACTATAAACAGGAGCATATCTTTTAGGAAAGACAATACCGGCAGTCTCCAAGTTACAAACAAGATAGGTTCTCTAGGTTTCCTTTTAAGTTGAATGTGCATGTAAGTCAGAACAGGTACACTTTTAAGTGAAAGTTCAGCTATTGATAACATAGGAAAGGGTTAGCATGCCTGTGATGTTTGTTTTTATGTTTGTGCCTCTATTCAGACAATTTCACCTCACTTTCTGTCCCTGTGATAATATATGTTGTGGAAACAAAGACTGGCGCTAAAGCTTTGGTGGAAACACCTTTTTCCCATGATAACTCTTTTAGGAGTGAATTTCCCTTCTGAGGGGTAGATTTCTCTAACTTTCTGTTGTCTCACCCCTTTTATTAACTGTGAGTCACTTTTAAGTTGGATGTTTGTAACTTGGGGACTATTTGTAATATTGGGCTCTCAATATCTGCATGGAGTTTGGTTACAGGACCCCCATGAACACCAAAATCTATGAATGCTTAAGTCCCTTTATATACAATACTCTAGCAAAATGCTGTGCATTATATAAAATGGCAAACAATTCAAAATGAGTTCTAGAGAGGGGATGTGGATCTGTGAAATAGAAGAGTTGTAGCAGGATATGCCCACACATGGGGAAATCGAGCTTTGTTTTTTGGAATGTTTAAAATGTTTTTCAGCTGTGGTTGGTTGAATCCATGGATGCAGAACCATGGATACGGAGAGGTGACCGTAAATACTTAAAAACTTCTTGGAAATTCCACTGGACATATTTTAATAGTTGGTTAAGTGTCTACCAGGTTGGATGTGGAAAACTACCACACACAAAAACAAACAAACAAGGCATCAGTTTCTATATTTTGGATCCTCCAAACATAGATAAAGGTTTGGGTTTTTTTTTAAAAAAAACCCTGAAAATGGCATGACAGGCAGCAGACACTTTCTATGACATATTGAGAATATTTAGGTTTTAGCTGTGAGATCCAAAAGACAGGTGGAGATGGGATCTGGAAAACACCAAACATAGCCTGATTTAAACCCAAATAAAACTCAAAAGGAATTCTGCATCTTACCTACCCGCTCCAACTTTCTGGTTAATACGAGTATTAGGACTAGAGGAATATATTGTACTATGTAGCTGTGAGATGCAGACCATCATCCTAACAATGTATATCACAGCAAAGGAAGGTAGCTTTGGAGAGTGCCAGCAAATCCTATGTCTTTCCCCCCCAACAACTGTGGAATCTTAATGCAACTACAATACTTCTGACAAAAGGGCTGGAGCCTTAAACAAACTCACTCATTGTATCTATTTGGAAGAGACTACAGTAGTTAGTTGCACATACCACTTGCCTCCCAGAACTGCAAAATCTCTTGTTACTTTAACAGCTGTTGACAAATAAATCCCATTGATATTATAAAAGACTAAACAAAGATCAAAGCCCTAAAGCATCCACTCCAACTGGAGTGGAGCTGCATTTTTCATCCTGTCTTTCATACACTGCAAGTCCCATATTTATTTTACAATCCTTGCTTTTCAACACTTGTGAACTGAGTGCCATTATCTGCAAGGGAACACAATGCTGAAGGCAGATAAAACTCGATTTAAAATTGTGAGTGTAACACATATAACCAACATAATCAGCTTTAATTTGGTTGCAAAATTGTTAAAAGCTTTGATATGCACACATTGGCAATGTTGATGCAATGAATATTTATAATATAATACAGTACAGCTTAGCTACAGTATTCCCTTCCATTTCACAGATGAAAACCAAAGCATATACAGCAAAAAAGAAAAAGAAAAAAGAGTATGGCTAAGGTGGCAAAACGTATTTTGCTCTTAGTTAACCCAATGATGTGTGTGGCCTCTTCATTTGTGGTGGTGGTGGTGCAGCATTACTGTTTCTGCCTGAGCTTACCAGGAAAGGCAAGGTTCTTTCCTTTCTTTTCACTCTTCCCTATTGAGCTACTTTCCCACTTTGAAGTAGGAACTGAAGTAGGCTGGCAGCAAAGGAGGAAATGGTAAGAGAGAAAAATGGAACATTTTAAGAGCAGCTGAAAAAGTGAGGTGACACTTGGATGGTATGTTAGAACAATTTGCTCCTATATGTATGGGATGGAACTGTAAACATTTAGATACAGAGAGGGACAGATAGATGTTAAAAGTATTTTCATGATCTTGCAGTATTATTTTGCACCTTCTTAATCAACCAAATGAAAAAAAACTAAGAAAAAATAATTCTAAGCAAAGCTTTCACAATTAATAAGAATAAGAAAAGGTCTTTATAACTCACCTCTTCCTTGGTCTTTTTTGATATAACCCTCAGCCAGTCACCAATCATACTCAGGACAGCAGCAAAATATGCAAGGCCCACGAGAATCCAGAACCACACAACTGGTTTATAGAAAGCTAAATATTCAATATCTGATCCCCCTGAAAAAGAAAGGTTTGTGTGTGTTTTTTATTTTTTAAAAAATCATAAATATAAATTTATCATTTATGCGACATTTATAATTCCTATTCCTTTACCATTTATCAGAGAGAAGCAGGAGTCTATTTTTCTCTCTGAACTTCTCATGAACTTTGCACAATGAATAGTAACCTGAGAAAGATAGAAATTCAACAAGTAAATAAGGCCAAAACTCAGAGAAAGTTAAGAACTTGTCAGTTCCATTCATTTCAACGTCAGATATGCAACTTCGTAAACCTTTTCTACTGAACTCAATGGTTTGTTTTCTGGGCCAAAACCTTAAACTTAAGGATTTTTGCTGGTCATGTCATTGACTTTGTGCATTAAATGCCACAATTGTGGAGACTGGGGTTCTGAGTAATGTCTTCAGTTATGATAAGATTAGGGTAACCATATGTCAGAAATGACTTGAAGATGCACAACACAGACACACACCAACATGTAGCCAGACGGACAGAACATATTTTCCTGCCTGGAAATAAAGACAGAAATCTTAGGTAAAGGGGCAGCTAGCTTCTAGCCACAAGGTGGACTGGATACACAGCAGAGTAGAAAATAGGTGGATGCACCTCCTGTTCTACATTGTGGGTGTTGGGCATGAAGTTTTTACATCATAAAGGACTGGGAACAACTGAGATGTATCAACAGTGTAAATTCCTGACACCTTTGTGATCTACTTCACAGCATGGCTTAAAAGTATAGCATTATAGGATAGCAACAACATTTCTCTAAGATTATAGATAGGCTTACATGTTGCTGGACTGCAATTTCCCACAGCCCTAGTCACCAGAGCCAATAGTGATAAATGATGGGAGTTCAAATCTCACAACACCTGAGGGATCACAAGATACCCACCCCTTGTTAAAAGCAGCAGGTGAATTTTACCTAAAAGTAAAATTGCTGCCACTCTGGAATACAGAAGGTGATTTCATTTAAAACGTGTGATCCAGGTTCACTGTTCAATTTGTTCATCTTTGCTGTTGAAGAGTTATTCAGTGATTGATGCACTGATAGGAAGACAATTTGTCACATCAAGCACTGAGCATGTTTTATTACTTCACAGCTCTAGGAGACAGTGCTGCCCTTAATTAAAAGCTTAAAGTAGTAAAATGAATTTGGCAGATGATGTAGGACATAATGCACTAGGGGTGGCAAAGTATAGTGTGCCTTGGATCTGCTGGGTGTTCATTCCAAGACTACCACTGCCGATACCAAAATCTATTTAAACTCACATCTCATTAATAATAAACTTAATAATAAACTTTATTTATACCCCGCCACCATCTCCCCAATGGGGACTTGGGGCAGCTTACATGAGGCCAACCCCAATAACACAATACAATAGATAAAATCAAAATGCAAACAAAAACATAAGTTACATAAGGCATAATAATAAAACAAACAATGTAAAATTAAAATAAAATCATTTATAACATAGTAACAATGAGCGGGCTGCATGTACAGGATAAAACACTATAGCTAAAAACACGAGATGAGATAGGAGTGGAGCAGATTTATTTGTGAGGAGAAGCTCTTCAGGACTGGGGTCGAGAGGAGTCTTCATACTGTACTCTAAGAACAAACATTAAGGGGTCACAGCAATGTCAGGTTGTATAGTTAATCACCAAAGGCACAACGGAAGAGCCAGGTTTTGAGATTCTTCCTAAAACTTTCTAAAGTGGAGGCTCACCTAATCTCGCCAGGCAGTGTATTCCACAGTCGGGGGGCCACTGAAGAGAAAACTCTCTCCCTCATTTCCATCAAGTGGGCCTGGGATAACGGCAGGAGTGAAAGGAGAGCCTCCCCCAAAGATCAAAAGGGTCAGGCAGATACATGGAGGGAAAATACGGTCACGAAGGTAGGTGGGTCCTAAACCGTTTAGGGCTTTATAGATGATGACCTGTACCTTGAATTGGGACCGGGAAATAAATGGCAGCCAATAGAGCTCCTTAAACAGGGGGGTTGACCGCTCCCTGTAATTTGCTATGTCATTATACACAATGACATAGTAAAATGATATTTTGTGTGTAAAATGACAAAATCACGATTTATTTTTTGAAATATTTTCAAGCCATGTATACAAAATGTGTAGATATGGAGGGCCAGCTATATAGCCAAGCACTGAGATCTAAGCATAGCAGGGAACAATGAGAAGTAAGTTAGAAAACCAGAATGAGATGTATATGGCAACCCATGGGGTTTTGAAAATGAAAGGCCACTGAGGGATCCAAGAAGGTAATCAAGGATTACAAGAGGGGATGTCATGCATTTAAAAATAGGCTGGCCTAGGTCTTATTAGGCTTCACAAGGCTCCAGTACACAGTAAAGACTTGGTACTCTACTGAACTCCAAATTACCAATCTTCTCAGAGTAAAGGTATAAAGACTTGCAGAGCACTGACTATGATTAAGTAAAAGTGTCTCATCTTAGTCATTTGATTGATGTGTATCTGCACATACCTCCATATTTTCTAAGATAAGCAATGTCACCTAGTGGTAGATTAAGCTGACTGCAGTGTATAAGGCTCTTAATCTCCCAGGCATTTTGGGGTTACATGAGGCTAAATGTGTCATGAGCTTTCAGTTACAAACTAAACAATTTCATTGACTCCAGTACATTAGTGAAATTGTTTAAGTCTTACTCTTAACATTCTTAGGCTACTACTGTGGTCTTCAGCCAGCTGGCAGCCCTATAATCAACACCAATATACCAAACATAAGCACTGTAGAAGCCATTTAATGCAGAGGCATATAAACAGAGGGATTTTCAGCAAACCTTCAGCTGAAGAATTAAACTAGAGTGCCCAACGCTCCTGCATTTCCTGGGAACCCCCATATTTCTGCAAATAATTTTTTTTGGGGGGGAGAGAGAATCCTCCCAGCTCCTGATTGATCTTCCATGTCTCCCTTATATTAGAACTGCAACTTTATGTGCATATATGTTTGTGTTTTAAGGGAGAGCTAGAGCGGAACTTTAAAGAGAAGAGATTATGGAGAGATGGGAGGGAAGGGACAGCCATCAGGGAGGGTGAAAGCCAAGCATGAACATTGGCCCCTCCTTCCTTCCTTCCCCAATGTGGGGAAAGCCTGTATGATCTCCTCTTGCCTAGTCTCCCTAAGCCCCACCCCTGCAATGAGGAAAGAAGGTGAGGTTTATGGGGTCCCCCTTACACCCTATGCTTCCAAAAAGTGAAAGGAGGAAGTAGGAGAAAGAGGAAAAGGAGGAAGAAGAGAGAAAAATGAAGAAGAGAGGAAGAGGGGAGAAGGGGGAAGAAAAGAGGTGGAGGAAGAGGAGGAGGGGAAGAGGAGGGGGAAGATGAAGAAAGGAGATGGAAGAGAAGGAAACCAAGACAGGAGGAGAAGTCTTAATGTTTCCATAAGGCAGGCTTCTCCAACCTCATGGGCCACAGGCAGCCAAGGATGGCTAAGAATGTGACCCAACACAAAATCATAACCTTACTTGAAACATTATGAATTTTTATGGGCTTTTTGTATCTCAATTGCGTGGTTTTTGAGTGCGAATTTTGTAGATAACAATGGAATTGAATATTCAAAATATTCAGTTATGTATAAAGATTCTATATGATCAAAATGAGTATCTATGTCACACTGTTGTTTCTCTAGAATGCAACTACACAGCAACCTATAAATTCCTCAGGAATGTTATGACTCTAGCTTCGGAATTTTTAAGCAACATTTTGATTAAATGTTTTTTTCTTGATCTAAGATTGAATTATGGAGACTAGAGACCCTAGTAACATTCAAATGTAAGTAGCAGGTTAAAGTTGCAAAGCAAAAACCAAGAAAGAACAATCATCTCTATCTGATATCATTAATAGCTTAAGAAACAGAGTATGGTTCTCCAATGCGGATTTGATTTGTAGAGTAGTTTCCAATCTTGAGAGACTGAAAGACTGTAAGATTTGAGACACTGGTGGCTGTTGAACATGAAACAAGAACTGGAAACAATAGATGAGCCAGGGAGTTGGAGCCCAAGAACAAACACAGAAATGACAGCCAGAGGACATAAGATATATATGTAAGAAGAAAAATATACCACAAGAACAGAAAAATATCAGAATAATCAGGAAGACTTTGCTGTTGGGGCCAGGTCACAACCCAAACAGGATGATCTTATTACCTTTCCTGTTCAGGAAGTTATGATAGATTATGTGGGCAGGAGAACCTCAAAATCGGTTTCTCCATACTGTCCAACGGTTTCAGTAAATGTCCATGCTTTCTGTTTCAAGGTTTATTGACTTGCAGCTTCAATGGCACTTGCACTACTGTGCTATACTACTATACCATGAATATATTATGTAATGATGCAATGTAATGAGAAATGAACAGAAAACTGGTGTGGCAAAAGGCACACCCCTTTTCCAAACATTATCTGTGAGATTGCCCAAAAGTTCAGCCAGAGAAGCTGACACAATGAATACAGATATGTGATATTTACCATGACATGTATATGAAACTTCCATGATAGGAAACACACATTGATACTAATACCAGAAATTTACAAGAAAAGAACAGGACAAAAAACACATGGTATGGGTTTAAGAAGGAAATTCCCATTGACTACTACAGCTGCAATTCCCACTAAATTTGGGGGGGGGGTGTTGGTTCAATCTGGAGGACCCATAGATCTTCACTGCTAATTCTGATGACTTTCAACTCAACAATTTTATTTGACTCTTAGGACCCTTCTACACTGCCATGTAATCCAGATTAACTGATTTGAACTGGATTATCTGAGTCTACACTACCAGTTCAAAGCAAATAAACTGGATTTTATAATGCAGTGCAGAAGGGGCCTTAGTTTATGCTTTATGCTTTCGTTTGGCTCACCCATCTTTGAGTCTAGGGATATAATTCCTAGACTGTTTCTTCGCAAAGGAATGAGTAATAGTGGCAATTTTCTTCCTACTATAAGAAAGTCTTCGAGAACTACAATTTTTGAAGGCTGTTTTGCAATTTGGAACGTTTGTGCCAAATCTGAATGTGAAAATAACTTTTGTGTGCAGAAATGTTTTCCTTGCAGAAAATGTCATTTTCTGTGCAAAACAACATCGTATGAATTTTCTGCGAAATAAGTTCAAAAATGTGAAGATTCTCATGATGCTTATTAGGGTTTTGCAACAAAAAACTTGTTTTCAGCTATTTTTCAAATACTTTCAAATACGTTTTTATTGTTACTTGTGACACATTTCCCCATCTTTCATTCTCTATTTTCTCTTTGATACCGATCTATACTCAAGAGGATTGCAACCCATCTGCTTACCCTTTTCTACAAAACATTGATATGTAAGGCGTATTCTTATTCATCATTATGGCATTTAAATCTGCTACTGCCTTATGGAACTATTTTAACATTGATGATGTGGAACATTCACATTCAGTTCAAGGTTACAAAAGTTGAGCATGCAATGCAAATGTGCAAATAGATACTCATTGCACATACATGTACATTGTGCATAACACGGATTAATGTTTGGAATATGTTTCACAATATTGCTAATTGGCACAAGGACAGTATAACACCATGCATAGTGTTATATTCTCCTTGTGCTGATTAGCAATGTGTAGCATTTTACCGTATGTCATTCTTATCTATAATGATGGCCATAGAAATTTTCTTTTGAGCACGTTTCCCCACCCCACCCCATATCTTGCAGTTTTCTTACAAATCTGACCAGGCAAGATAATAACTTGCCAGTGCCTACAAAAAGAACTGCATGAATTAGCAGGGATATGAGTTGTTGCCTCCAATACCAAAACACAAAACTGTATTATGCATTGCCAACTTCGTGTATCAAGATTAATTGTTTCAGCAAGGCTTCACTATACTTTTGTACTATTTTCCTTTGTCTCACAACTATTTTTAATCTGGTCTGCTCAGGGAACCAATATTTAAGCTCTGATTCTATATTTAGCATGGCCTGTCATCATGAAATGAAAAATGTACATGAAAAGGCTCTCTAACATTTCACCTTCACAGAGCAATTTATTTTTAAGAAATGTTAAAAGTGAAGACTCCCTTCCAAATCGGTAGGAGAGAATTTACATTTACTGTTCCCTGATATTTCAGGAAAGGCTACAGTTTCTTAAACTATTTCTCTTGACTCATTAAATTATTGAGTGGTAATTGTGATGCAGTAGGATTTTCAGCACATCAATTTAAAAAAACAGTAGTGTTAACTATTAATGCCAATGCCAACTATTATATGGCTATTTTAAATGGGCACAAGGCAATTTGTAGATCACACCACATATCATAAGACATATGAGACCACTTGAAATGGACTAATTGTTTTAGGACTCATCATAAATATGCCTATTTGACATAAACATTTCAAAAAACTGGTTCTGTTCTTTTAATAATAATACTGATTCTATGGGTTTAATGATCATACAAATGTTCCAATATTAAAGTAACCCTCCACATGCATAAATGAACCACTTATTAATTTTTCTTATTATTAAATAATGCCATCTTTCAGATTCTAAGACATTGTTTCAGTTCAGCCTGTGATTGTGTCTGATGTCAATGGAGTTTATGGTTTTCCTGGGCCTGAGTCAAGCCCAGGCCTTGCTACAGGCCTGAGGTTTCTCATGAATGGAGTGCTTCTCTTGCAGGTTCCCAAGGTCAAATTCATAAAAGGGGCCCACAGCAGCCTTTCTCTGAGAAACTGTCTTCTGGCGATGATTTGTCAGGTAGAGAATTTAATGAGTTTGAAGATAGAAGACAAGACTTTTGTAAACTAAAACAAAGTTCTCAAGACTGTCAAAGGTCAGCCCATGTGCTAGAGAAGAGAGATTAGAAATCCTTATCTGGTTGTAAAGGCAAATGGAATGTTTTCCTTTCATTTCATGGGTCAGGGAAAGTCTGTCCTTCTCCATGTTGGCCCCTTGGCTGTGGAACTCTCTGCCAAGCGAGGTTAGATCTGCCCCCTCCCTCTTGTCCTTCAGGAGGCTAGTGAAACCTGGCTATGAAACAAAGCATTCCCAGAATAGGCTGAGACTGGTTATAGACCAAAGTGAATGACCACATTTACTGACTGAATTGTATTTGTTTTTAGTTGGCGATTTGGCATTTATGTATTTTATCTTTATGTATTTTAATCTTGTATTGCTGTCGGATGTTTTTAATTTGTATTGTAGCATTGAATCCTTGCTTTAAGCCGGTCTGAGTCCCTCTACGGAGGTGAGAAGATCGAGATACAAAAGTTTTAAATAAATGATATGATATGGGGAAAGGATTTTAGCTCTGTCTCGTCAACATTGAACTTTCATGACAGTCTTGTTTCCAAGTGGCTTTCTGGTTTAATGTTCCAAGTTTTGCCAGGTTCCTGCTCTGGGTATTGTATCTCCATGCTTTCTTGTTCTTTTGGATTTTGCATCCTTGGACCTTGTGTTTTTACCTTTGTACCTTGAAGTTCATGGACTATTTGTTGCCTATGGAAAATACTGTTTAGGACTATACTATTTTTATCAATTTTTTTTTTGCTTTGCTTACATATATCCTTTAATAAACTGCTTGCTGGTGTTATTATACTGGTGTGGTGTTTAAGAACAGAGGTGTTCCTGCTCTGGGATACAACAGACCTGTGTCAGATAAACAACAGAGGAACAAAAAGTCCCATAATATTAACATTCAATTTAATAGAGAAACCCAACTGTGGGTCTATATATGCCATTGCAGTACATGTGCTGAGGTTTATTTATTTACTGTATTTATACTCTACCCTTGCCACCCCCAAAGGTGGATTCTGGGCAGCTTACAAACTATGGCAATAATTCAATGCCAGATGCAGATAATAACAATATCAGTAAAACACAATATTATAAAACTGTGTGCGCGCACACACACACACAGCTCAATTAAAATAGTCTTTCAAATGATTAAAACATATCAAACATATCAAAAGTCTAGCACCAACTGAGCTTTGTAAACATTGAACCAATTGCCTTATTAGTGGTTTGTCTTATCAGGTTTTGTCCTACTAATCTGAAACCACTTTCATACTTTCAAATGGTGCACCTACAGTGTAGAATTAATGCAATTTGACACTATTTTAACCACAATGGTCCAGTGCTATAGAATTAAGGAAGTTGTAGTTTTTCAAGGTATTTAGCCTTCTCTGCCAGATTCCATAGCATTAAGCAATGGACTCACTGAAGATTTATTACCAATTGGCAAAAAGTCCTGCTGAGAGAAGTCTCAGCATCACCTGCCAACATATACAATGTATTTGCAGGCTCAAAGATGTAGAAAGAATTGAAGACTTTAAAGAGGTTGTGAGGTCTGTAGGAAATAAGGCAAGTGAGGTGTATATTTATATATATATGGAATGTCCAGGGTGGGAGAAAGAACTCTTGTCTGCTTGAGGCAAGTATGAATGTTGCAACTGACCACCTTGATTAGCATATAATGGCATTGCAGCTTCAAAGCCTGGCTGGTTGCTGTCTGGAGGGATCTACTCACACGCATGTTTTTGAAATGCTAGGTTGGCAGACGCTGGGCATAACAGCAGGAGCTTACCCCACTCCCAGGATTCGAACCACCAACCTTTTGGTCAGCAAGTACAGCAGCTCAGCAGATTAACCCTCTGGCCACATATATCCACTAAATCAGATGCTAAAATCTACATATTTGCCTTTTTCTCCATCTATGCAAAAGGCTTTAACTTAATTATCTGAGAGTTCCTTTAAAAAAAACAAACCACAATTTGCTGCAGAAAATGGAGTGTAACAGTTTTTGATTCTTTTTTAAAAAGTAAAAGAATTTCTGAAACTTAAAATTCAAAATACATGTTTTCTAGTTTTAGCTCTGAATCTTCCTCTTCTGTTAAATTGTTATTTTAAGTGAAAGTAAAAGGAACAGTGTAGATAACAATGTATTTAGTGGCTGTAAGAACCCTAAAACCAACATGTTGGAATAGTCTTTCAAAAACATTCTGCTTCCTTGAAATAACAATAAAAACAACAACAACTGCAGGAACAAGTGCTTACATCAAGTGATCCTTGCAGAGGAAAATAAGCAAAAGCACATATATTGACAGAAATTGCTAATGTACTCAGTGTTCCTGTTAGAGCAAAGTGGACCTTGGTACGTAATGTTCCTACTATAAACACACCATAGTATACATTTCTGTGAATAAAAACAAGTTAAAAATAACTATATTCAGGCTTGGAAGAATACACGAGCTTTGATAGACAAAAAGGCAAGCTTGCGCAATAACTTATGATCCCTTCTTTTATTAGATATTCAATGTCTCAAGAGTTCATAAACCATGCTGCATACCTGTCTAGGACAATAATTGCATGGAAGACAAATATCTATAACTTTATTTTGCCATGATGAGTACATTTCCAGAAGACAGAGAAGTGGTTTCCACATCTATCAGTGGAGACCATTTTCATAATGAACTGTAGAGTTGCCTATATGAAAACACAGTAACTCCTCAATGTGTACTGCCTACTGCAATATGTTATCCACTGTAACCCAAGATATAATATTATTTTATTTATTACTTGCATTTGTATTTTGTCTATCCTCCATTAGGCTCATGTGGCATAGATGGCTCCCTTTTCCTTATGTACCTATCCAACAGCCCTGTTACACAAGTCAAGCTGAGAGCTTGTAAGGTCCAAGGTTCCCCGGGAAGTTTTAGGAATCAGTGCTTACTTGAATGGTAAAGTACCAATCCAACTCTAAATCATTCCCTTTCTGAACAGGTAGCTGATCTCTACTATAGGCTACTTAACTTGTGCTACTACTGGGGCACCTAACCTTTGACCTCCATGTATTTATGCATGTCTATGCTGTCCCTTGGAGTTTTGTTACTACTACAATATGTCTATTTCATACAGAACTCTCTCATTACAGCTGGAATGGCTCCTGGACTATGGTTTTGAATTGTGTGGTTTCAATAATTAGTTTTAATGTTTAGATGCTTTTAATTCTATGGTTCAAATGTAAGTAGTAGCAGAACAGCTGCAGCAGTTTCTGGAGGACACAGGCTGGCTTGACCCCTTCCAGTCCAGCTTCTGTATTGGGCACGGGCTGCAGTGTTACCAGTACGCTGATGACACTCAGCTCATTCTCCGAATGGATGGCCGGTCAGAATCTGTACCTGATAATTCCAACAGTGCCTTGAAGCTGTGACTGGATGGCTGCATGCTAGCAGGTTGAGGGTGAACCCGGCAAAGACAGAAATCTTGTAGCTAGGTCACCCTGGTGGAGGGACTGTTCAGTTGCCTACCCTAGACGGTGTACCTCTGTGTCCGTCGTCCTCTGTGAAGAGCTTGGGAGTCCTGCTGGACCATCGGCTATCAATGGTGGCTCAGATCTCCAATACCAACAGAGTGGCTTTTTTCCATCTCTGGCAGGCTAGGCGACTGGCTCCCTATCTAACCAGGGAGGATCTGGACACGGTGATCCAGGCCACGGTCACCTCGAGAATAGACTACTGCAACACCCTCTACATTGGCCTACCTATGTCGGTGATCCGGAGGCTCAAGCAGGTGCAAAATGCAGCTGCTAGGCTTCTCACTAGTACGCCGGTGAGAGCTCACATAATACCAATATTGCAGCAGCTGCATTGGTTACCAGTGGAGCATCGGGTCTCCTTCAAAGTGTCGGTTATCACCTTCAAGGCTTTATATGGTCAGGGGCCGTTGTACTTGAGGGACCGTCTCACCACATATCAGCCCCAGAGGTCACTGCGTTCCACTGATCAAAATCTTTTGATGATTCCTAGCTGCTGTTCTTCTATAGGCTAACATCGACAAGATGGTGAGCCTTTGTGATCCTAGCTCCAGCTCTTTGGAGCACTTTGCCAGAAGATGTGCGAGCTTTGAGACATCTAACAAAGTTCTGCAGAGTGTGCAAGACGTTTTTATTCCAGTAGGCTTTCAGGGTCTGATCTGGTTAATCAGCTGTAAATAGTTTTATAGTTTTTAGTTTAGAGTTTAATTCTTTTGGTTGTTTTAAAGTGTGTTTTTATATTCTCTGTAAGCCATCCTGAGCTCTTGGGGAAGGACGACATACAAAACTGAAAAACTGAAAAAATAAATTTGTTTGTCTGTTTATGCAGCATTGAATTGTTGCCTACTTGTAAGGCAGCTCTGAGTCCCCTTCGAGGTGAGAAGGGTGGGGTATAAATATATTATATAAATAAATATTGCTATTTATAATTAATTGGTCATTATTGTTCGTGGGAAATTCATACACCAACTGGCCCAACTCTGATGTCATGGCATAATTCATTCCTTCATTATTTATAATATAAGGGCAGTCAATTAATAGAAGACTATGTGTTTTGCTTGAGGAAAGTTTAAGATTAAATTTTGACTGGATATCAGTTACAATAAAAAATATTGACAAAAGAATCCTAGATGGATTGATAGCAAGTCTGTCTGTATTGTGTCTTACCACAGTTTACACAGAAGTACTGAAACTTTGTTTAATAATTGCATGCATATCTGCATATACCAAAATGATGAGAACAGACTGTATTAAAATCTTACCTGCAACATAGTCTCCAAATCCAATCGTTGTTAAGGTGATAACTACAAAATAAATTGCATCTAGTGTATTCCAGCCTTCTATGTGCTTGAATATGACTGCAGGGAGAGCAACAAAGAGCACACAGCCAAACAATATGAATATTATTGTTGATATTATGCGAATCTTTGTCTGACTCACATTCCATTTCTAGGAAGAAAAAAGGAACAAGCAAAAAAGAAAGGTGGAGAGAAAGGGAGAAGAAAGAAGAAACCATTATTAAAACATTGCATTTATGTATAGTTGTATACATATTTCAAAAATACGCTATTTTTGTACTAAAATTAACTCAATGCAGTGTACAAAAGTATCAAATAACATCACACAAGGTACACAATTTTTTACTATGTGCCTAATAAATGATTATATTTGTAAGTGGTCCAACCTGGAAAATTGACTCCAATAATGTGGTATGGCCATAATAAACTATCTGTCCCTAATACTTCTTTCAAAAAATCCACAGGACTATTTTAATGACTAGCAAACTTCTTAAGCCAGGGAGAAAAAGACAGGGATGGCTAAAACCTTACAAAGCCCATTGCCATAGGTTTAACACAGTAAGTGTTACTGTTACTATTTAGTACATGTGTGTGTTGTGTGTGTGAATTTTTTTCTCTCTTAAAAGAGATTAAAAGTGGCTGACAATGCTAAAAACAATATAACATACAATTTAAAACCCAAGACATAAAAACACTAAAATAGAAATAAACTAGGTGTATTCTGGGTGATGGTCAGCTAGAAGACCTTTTCAGTGGCCACCCCACAATTGTGTCGGAAGAGATCCAACAGTTATTTGAGCTGCCAGAACTTAACGCAGTTGAAGATCTCTCTCTCTTCCTGCAGATCTACCACTCAACTTTCAATCATGAGGTTTATTTACAATCTATTGTGACTATATGTCAATTCTGTATCTGTGTTTGGTGCACATTCTTTATATTTTTGTGCTTTTATCTCTGTAATTTACAGTATATATTTTATGTTCACATGTTTTTAACTTTGTCGTATTCCATCTTGAGGTGAGATATAAATGAAATTGGTAGTAGTAATTGTCATAGTAAGTACTTAAAAATAGAAAAATACTGCACAACACCCACTAGCTTGGTACTTTTTTTTCCCCGTTTTTGAAAGCTTGCCTGAATAGAAAGGCTTTAGCCTGCTGCTGAAATGAAAGCTGAAAGAGGGCCATTCTTGCTTTCTTAGGTAGTGGGTTCTAGAGTCAAGGGCAGCCACCAAGAAGACTATCTGTCATGTCCCCACCAATTGTGCTTGTGATAGTGGTAGGACTAAGAAAAGGGCCTCTCCTTAAGATCTTAGGCAGGTCTGTACAGGGAGATGCAATCTGCCAAATAACCTAAACCTGAGCCATGTAGGGCTTTAAAGGTGATAACTAGCACTTTGAATTGTGCCTGGAAGCAAACTGGCAGATAGTGGAGGTGTTACAACAGGGAGTTGTGTGCTCCCTGTAGCCAGCCACTGCGAACAATCTGGCCACACCTTTTCAGACCAGCCAAAGCTTCCAGACACCACCTTGCTCGATGCAAGGCAGCTCTAAATAGAGTACATTAAAGTAAGCCAAATGGGATGTAACTAAGGCATGGACCACCATGGCCAGATCTGCAACTCAAGGAACAGGTTGAACTGGCACATCAGTTTTAGATCTGCAAAGACACTCCTGATTGTGGACACCTGGAGCTATAGGTCCAATGCTGGGTCTAGGAGTACCCCCAAACTGCGGACCTGTATCTTTGTGGGGAGTGTAACCCCATCTAGCACAGGTTTTATCCCTATCCCTGGATCTGCCTCCCGACTGAACAAAACTTTCTATTTGTTTGTCTTTATCCAGTCCAGTAGTGGTGACAGACACTGGTTCAAGACCAGAAGAGCTTCATTGACTTTGAGTGCACAGGATTAGTAGATTTGCATGTCATCCCCATAGAGATAGCACTATACTCTTCTTTTTTTTTTAGAACTCTTTGAAACTCTTTATTTTACTCCTTATAATCTTAAACAGAGGTTGAATTACGAATTGGGGGAAAGTGAGAGATCTGATGGATATTTTTTTCTTTAAAGGTCCTCCATTTTGTGCTGGACCTCATATGTGCACATGCAAATCTGCTTGTGTTTATATTAAGATATTTGTATGTGTGCATATACAGTCCAGCATATAATGGACATTTTTATTTTTAAAAAACTTCCACCAGATGTCCCCCATCTGCCCTCCATCTTTTTTTTCAAGTATATTTATTGAAGTTTTTCAAACGACAATGAAGGTGGTGGAACAATTTTAGGTATAGGATAGTAGGAAAAGGAGAGAGAGAGAGAAACGGGTCTTGTTGGGGTTGAGGGGGAGGGGGGTAGGCAGGGTGGAGATGGGCATGGGGAGGGGGCTTGGGGAGGGTGGCAGGTTGGCCGGGGTGGGAGGGAAGAGTGGGCAGTGGGGGAGGGGTGGGGGCTACTAAGGGCTTCCGTCTTTAGTCTCTTCAAGGTTCACCCCGCTGTGGTTCGGGGGGGGGGAGATAGCACCATACTCTTAAGTATGTTCTTTATGGCACTTCATTAAGTGTGTTACAATTTTAATTTCAGAAAATTATATGGTTTCCTTTGCTACTCAAGTTTTGATTCATGAAGATGCAACTCATTGTCTGATAGTGGACTCAGTGTCCCAGACTTCAGTTTATATTACAAGGCATATGTTTTACTGTACACAAAACTTGCTGGTCATGGTTTACTTTAATTGTGCTTCTATAGGTGGTTTTGTAATCATACTATTTGGTACCCCTTTTGGCTGAACTATCTTCAACTATCTGGGATAGAAAGGTAAGGTGCTCTTATTAGTCTGGTATATGATGTCCCCTCCTGGGCAGAAGTCTGTATCAGCTTATACTTAACTAAGTGCCTAACTAAGTATCTTATCCTGGCCAGAAGTCTGCAGCAGCTAATATTTATCTAAGTACCTACCTAACTACCTTTATCTGACCCAACTAATCCAAGCATGATAGAAACATTGTTTAACTGTGCTCTAATCATTGGTGGTCCTCCTCCATATGCAGCTGATGTTCAGTAAAATAGGTTGAAGGATACATTTCAATTATAACAATGTTGTCAAACTCCTGACTAACTCATACTTGTAAATGTGAAACAGTTAACTAACCAATTGGGAAGGGGGAGAGATTTTTTTTTATCATGTCAGAAGTGACTTGAGAACATACTACAAGTTGTTGTCGAAGGCTTTCTTGGCCGAAATCACTGGTTTGCTGTAATTTTTCTGGGCTGTATGGCCATGTTCCAGAAGCATTCTCTCCTGACAATTTGCCTGTATTTCACAGACCTCACAACCATAAATGCAGGTGAAACGTCAGGAGAAAATGCTTCTCAAACATGGCCATATAGCCAGAAAAATGTACAGCAACCCATACTACAAGTGGCTTCTGGCGTGAGAGAATTGGCCATCTACAGAGACGTTGCCCAGGGGACATCTGGATGTGTTACCATCATGCTCTGAGGCTTCTCTCGTGTCCCTGCAAGCTAGAGCTGACAGATGGGAGCGCACCCCATCTCGTGGTTTTGAATCAGAAATCTTCAGGTCAGCAGTCCAGGGTTTAACCCATTGCACAATGGTGGTGATGATTTATACACTCATGCTAAACTAACTCTGTGGGATAATCTTGAACTGAAAATTGTAAAACAGCTCTTTTCTTTTCAGAAGTATAGACTGCATAATTTATGCATTATGTTAAATTAAAAGTCATTCAAGAATTGTTACCATTTTCAATATTTGCACTCTGTGTGCTATTACTTTCTTGTGCAGTATTGCAATATATACAATAGCTGCCCCTTTGGGCATCCAAATATGGAAAAGAAGCAAACATTAGAGAGCATGCAATAGAATCCACAAGAAAGAAGAGACATGTCTCACAATGCTCAAAAGATGGTTGTTTAATTAATAGGGAAAAAAACAACCAGCTGTTTAGGGAGACACTTCTTAGTTTAAATTGAATTTACTGCTGGGAAATCCTGACTAGAATACAGCAAGGAGACTCTGAGATAGTTTTATCTTAGTATTTGAATGTTCTAAAATGTTCCCGAGATGTTTAACAAGAAGAAAAACGTGTTTTTGTGACCCCCCCCCCCCCCTCCAGAACACTGAGAGGATACTCCATAAAGAAATTCATTTTCCCTCAACAGAGGGGAAAAAAACTGCAAGAATTCATGATCACATGTGAAGATGAAATAACCAAGGGTATACATCCCTAGTTCTGAGAGTTAAAGCCACTTCTGTTTTCTTGGAAGCACTAATTGATCTCCAGGGAAATTGAAACCAACAAGTGTACAGGAGTTCATAAAGGTTTTCTCGAAAGCACAAGCTTGATGCCAGTGAGGGTAAATATAAAGCAGTTATCTGGCAGGTGGAAAATTACTATGGTCTCGGGATCTAAAGTAAGGTTTGCTTTATGAAAAACATAATGGAATCTTTTATGAAAGAAATTGGCCACTTTGCTCAAAATCTGGAAATATGATAGAGATAATGCTTTTTATGGCATTTGATATGGACATTACTCCTATTGTGGCCAGATGCAGTGTTGCATACTAGTCATGGGCCCAAAATTTGTCCCATTCATTTCATGCATATTTCTGTTTTGTTCTGTCCATTCAGAAGGCACGAAATGGAAAGGCCCTTCTGAAATGAAAATGCAATCGATATGAAAGGCAGGAGGGCCTGCCTTTTGGATGGATTGCATGGCAGGGCCTGCAGCCAAGCGCCAAGTAAGGAACACTCCTTACTTGGTGCTCAGCTGCAGGCACTGTGAGGCCTGGGTGCGTAGGTCTGCACCCATAGACCTGGGCATTTTTTGTTTTGTTTTTGTTATTCTTTGGGAAGGCTTCATCTGTAAGCTCAAAGCTTCTGGGCCTAAGGGTACAGTCTTTGGGCCTATGAAGCCTGGTCTGGGCACATAGGCCTAACCCCTGCACTCTGGGCCTACGCGCCTGAGCCTGGCAGGGCCTGCAGTCAAGCGCCGAGTAAGGAGCGTTTCATACTTGTGACTTAGCTGCATGCCCTGCATAGGCTCAAAGCCTGCACCCATAGGCCTGGGCAGTTTGGGCCTACAGGTGAAGCCCTTCTCCTCCACCCAAAAAAATAACAAAAATTAAAATGAAACAAGAAAACAAATATCATACCTACCAATTTTGGGAGGTTTAGATGAAAACAAATTGGGGGGCCCACCAAAAGCCAAACACAAAACGGATCAAGGTAAGTTCCAAATGCGCAAGACTACTGCATATCAAATTTGTATTAGAAATAACTTTGATATCTGCAAATAGGCATACAATATTAATTTGTATTCATAATTTGTATCTTAGTGCATGGTGAACTTGTTGACATTTTTTGAAAATATGGCTAAAAGACCCATATTCTCTAGTCAAATTATTACCATCCATCATTGAATAGTCATAAAAACTTCTTGCTTTAGACACTCAGAAACATTAATGTTTTACATACAGCTTAAAGTTGAGTATTTTGAAGAGTTTGTTGTGATAATAAATGGTTAAAATTGTGTGTCTCTGTTTTGATGTGGATCCCAGACTTCTGGTTACCTTTTAAAAATATTTACATTTGTTTGCATTTCAGGACAATGTGTTCAGAATACTCACAACAAACGTGTCTTCAACTCTGGCGATTCCTTTCCCAAATATGGTCCCTAGCTGATCGCCGACTCCAGCCAACAGAAAACCAAAGAGCGGAATACCCAGTAAGGCATAGATGATACAGAATATCTTTCCACCTTCTGTACGTGGTGAGATGTTCCCAAATCCTAAATTACAAACAACTTGAGCTGTTGATAAATCAGTTAAAGGCATTAAATTACACATTTAATTAGTAGAGGAGATAAGGATACTTTAAAATACTCCCTAGGAGTATATATCACATAAAGACATTTATAAGAGATCTTGCCCTAATTATTTTTGCTGAACTCACCTCAAACTGAACTGCATGACCCAAAGAATTATTCTAACACAGAACACTGAAGAGAGCTGTGTCTGTTCCCAAAAATATCTGTTCAGTAGGTTACCCAAGCAGGCATTCAATTCAATATCTCTTTTTTTTACACAGTATGCAAGATTGAATCCAAACGTGTTCCTCTGCAAATAGAAGGGCTCATTCTATTTGCAAAGGACCCAAGATCCAGATGCTGCTTCCTATTGAGATGGGGAAGGGTATTCTGCAGAATTCAGAACCATCTTCCATGCTGCTCTGCAATCTCTCACAACTCCCCAGTAGAGAACTGGTGCTAGTAGTGGAGGAACCTGAGACAATGTCTGCTATGCCTACTGGCTCCAATATCAATACCAATGGAAGTTCTTTAAATGTAAACATGGTCCCAGACCATACAATTGCAGTTAAGTTTAAGAACATCATCTCAAATCAATAAATCAATATGCAATTCTGATTATATTTAGGTTTTGTGTGTAGCTAGCATTTGAAAAAGCAACAGAAGTTTATGTTTGCTATTTGTGCAGCCTGTATTAATCAAAGCTTCTTTCCATATATGTGGAAATTGTACTATACTTCTTCCCCACAGCACCATTGTTTAGTATTTCCCCCCATTTGTTACAAGCAATAAGTTTATGTTCAGAAATGTCCTACTATTTTTTAAGGCTATGATTCTTCTGCCTTTGGCTCTTCCCACTATTCAAATCACTCCTCAAGAATATCTCTGAAACTGGAATTCAGCCAGTGGCCTAAAAAGCATATCATCTTTGATCTATAATAAATAAGCCACCTTAGATCTCACTTTGAGAGAAAGGCAAGATATCAATTCAATAAATAACATAATAAAATCTATAGGAGAGCTTCTTTACAGAAACATCACTTGGAATACTTGGAAGCCTCTATTTAATGAACACAATTGTGTGGGATCATCTTGGTTTGCCTCTACTGGTAAAACATGCTAGACCTGGCCTCTCCACCTCATTGTAGGGACTATTAAGACAGCTACCTGGAGAGCAGGAGAAGAAGAAATGACAAGCAAGGTAAGGTCACCATCACTGCCTTATTCATCTGCTACTGATTTAACAAGCTGGGGCTGAACTCTTCCTTGCCCTCTCAGAACTAACAAAATGTCAGATGAGTAAGAATAACAAGTGAGTTATCATCATCCCAACCTGTATTTAGCCTGTAATAACAACCTGTTCAACTTTCCCCGTGGCCACTATGTGACCCTGAAAAGCAGGATAAGAATACTTAAAATGAATTATAAGTGAACTGGAGCTCTGAATAAGAAATCTGTTTACATAAAGATGTAGAAACAGGTTCAAAAACACCTTGCACAATCTAGCTAGAAACTGTTCATCTACCCTCCTTTGAAATTATCAGTGATCATCATGGCTTAGCATGGAACCAATCCAGTTTCCCTTTCCTTTTCGATCCAGGATGGATCTTCAACTCTCCAAAGCATATTTGGGGGATACACAGGGAGAACTGTATGGAGAGAAGGAATCTGTTCCATTGGCAATACAATCCTTAATTAATCTGACTACTATGAAAATTGTATACAGAAGAAGTGAGTAGAAATATGAATTAAAACATCAGGACCCATCAAAGAGAATGAAAAAAAGACATATGGCTGGGGACAGCCATTAATGAATACTCAGTAATGTTTAGAATAGGTGATACATCTAATTGGCCGAGAAGACCATGACAATAATGATTTTGAATGAAAGGAAGTGATACCCCAAGAACATCTGTCACAGAATTTGGGAAATTTCTTTCACGTTAGCTGAAAATTCCTCTGTGGTTTTTTTAGTGGAGAGAGAACATTGGCACATAATTACCTCTTTTCAATTCAGTCTGCTGCTTGGCACTGTTCTTCTTTTTATCATGATTTGCACCCTTTCCCAGTATTTCTCATCATGCACGTAACATCACTCTTGTATTAGGACAATGTTAGAATGCTATGATCATGCTGGTCTGCTTTGGCACAGGCTGGAGAAAACATGGTGTGAAAAATGCCCTTGCATTTAAAACTACAGAATTCCCTTGTTATCTATTCCTTACTCTTTTTTAAAAAAATTAACCATCTGTTAAACTGAGATTATTTTTGCACCTTGTTCATAGGGATATTGTGGCTGATGCCTCTACATGAGAAACAGGTATATGATATGAGAAAATGTATATAATTCACAGGTCCTCCCCTACATACCCTCCTGAGACTTGTGGGAAGAGAGAAACATGTGTTCGTGTCTTCACAGATGAAATACATTATGGACATCAGTTTCCATTTCACAAAGGTTTTGAACGAGGGAGTGAAAAAGTGCTGTTCATTCAAACTTTCTTCTCTTTCTTCCCCATTTCTTCAATAGGGTCATCTTCTCCCCAGAATGCTATAGCTCAATTGTTCTCAACCTCTGGGTCCCCAAGTGTTTTGACCCACAACTCCCAGAAATCCCAGCCAGTTTACAAGCAATTAGGATTTCTGGGAGTTGAAGGCCAAAAACATCTGAGGACCCACAGATTGAGAACCACTCCTCTAGGTTATACAAATAAACCCTTTGTAAAAAGATATCCAGAATCAAGCAGCTTTGTGCGGTGAAGCTCTGTCCCCAGTCTCTGACTGGACATGAGGATGAACTAGGAAAATTATCTATACACGCACCAAGTATATTTACTGTGTAAATTATGTGTAAATGTACTTGTGAAGATGATATTTTATCACCTTCAAAAAGTGATTTCATCCCCCACCCATCCACCTCAACCCATGCACTGTCTACCATGTTATGTTAGCTCTCCTTGGTGTATCTCATGTATTCTTATAAACTTTGCTTATTGGCATTTTGAGTTGATTTTCAGACACTCTGTCTTCAAAGACTGTTTGGAAACTTCAACTTGTCCAAGGAGGTAGCTAACTAGGGCTGGTTGCTAACTAGGGCTGGCTACAGGGAGTTGGTAGCCCCCATTGCAGCAACTCCACTGGCTGCCAGTTTGTTTCTGGGTACAATTTGAAGTGTTGGTTATGATATTTAAAGCCCTATAAGGCTCAGGTCTGGGCTATTTGGCTGATTCCATCAGGAGAGGCCCTTCTCTCCATCTCAAGCTCAGCTGATGGAAACAAGAGAGCAGGCCTTCTCGGTAGCTGCCCCTCGAAAGCCAGAATGGCCCCTCCTTGCTGTCCTTCCAGCTGCAGGCTAAAACCTTTTTTTTCAGGCAGGCTTTTAAAGAAGGTTTTTAAAATCAAGTCTTTTTTGTTTTGAATGTGTTTTTATTACTTTTAAAATGTCAAAGGACATTTAGCATAATGCCAAGTTTTTAAACTTTGTTTGTGTTTTTAAATATATTTTAACCGTACCCTCAATTTGCTTCTGACATGATAAAAAAAATTAAGTACTTTTAACTGTGATTATTTAAAAACACCATTGACATTTAATTCTGTTTTAATGTTTGTATATTTTTGGATTTTAAAGTGCATGGAAATGCTTTTAATGTAAGCTGCTTTAAGTCTCCTTTGTGAAGAGAAAAAGTGGGGTATAAATATAATCGTCATTGTCATCATGATCATTTGAAGGGATAGTGCAATTGCCTATTGATGTAAGAAGTTGTTACATAATGATTTCCATAATCAACAAAGCATCATTTTTCTTTCACAGGAACTTGAGTGTCATCTTTCTGTAGGAGCTGAATTTTCTTTTTTGAGTTTTTTTTAACAGTCATGTTGAAATTCTATAGTACATGGAGAAATTTCATTTCTAGGATTAGTTTTCAATTCTATGATTAGAATTTTTCTTTAAGTTTATAATATTTATCAGCATTGTCACCTTATTTTTCAGGAAATGAGATGAATTCTGAATATAAACAAGCCATTCTAGTTGAGGCTAAGATGTGCCAAAGGGTGAGGCAACAGGGGAAAAGTGACCGATTTCCTGCTGGTAAAGTTTTTACCCAAAGACAAAACTACATATTTAAATAACAATCTGCCAGTGCTCCTGTGTCTGTCCACTACAAGTAAATAAATTGAACCTGGTAATGTGTAACATGGGAAAGGGAAGGGTCAGGAGAGAGCATGAAGTGGACTGCTGGTGTTCTAGAAGAACATAAATTCTTTGTGCATATGTAATGAAAAGTTGCATTACTTTTGAGCTGTAGCCACAATTTTACAGCATGCCATAGCATAAATACTCATGAATTTTTACATCTGAAGTGTTGTTTTTTTTTAAGTTATGTGCAAATTAACATGTACTTCAACTCAAGATACCCCAATGTGTAATCTTTTAGTAAAATAAAGTATGGGGATGTAGAAGTAGCAGTAGCAGGTTCCACATTTACAAAAATCTTTCCTAGAAATCCTGCTGTCATGACTAACTTAATTTCCTAGAATCACACTTTGATTTTAGTGAGGGAAAGCTGTCTATAATTACTCTATTCAAGTTGCTAAATACAGCTATTAATTGGTTGTGTAACCTTGGGAAAAAGATTTTAAATAGAGTAGAATCCAAGGAACTTACTGTGTGTGCCTGACTCATTTTCAATATTCAATTAGTTTCAAGTGCTACAGGACTTTTCAGTTTCACACTAGATTCTGTTGATGGCATTATGTATTATGTCACCAGAAATTCAATAAAGATATTATGCCATCATCTGTGGTCTTCAAGTCTAGCACTACATAAAATATAACACACGGATCTGCCAATGACTTCAATAAAAGATGTTGTGGACCTTAAATAATAGTTTTGCAAACTGTGACCTGAGGTTCACTGTAACCACTTGCTATCATATTTTTTGCCATCTGTCCCTGGCTGACCCTCATGTTTCTTGTCAGGATTATACTGTACTAATTCAGAAGTTATCAAATGACACAAACAGGACTCAAACATTATTTGGATGGGAACTCAGTACATATTTGTTATGCAGCCTTCATGCCACACACCACACAGACTAAGATCCGTATCCTACTGTGATTTTCACCACACCAAAACCTCCATGCATTAGGGAGATCAGTTGGAATTGATGCCAGGTGAGCCACACCTGACATACAGGAGGGATATGGTCTAGAAAATTCGGCCCTTCAGGTGTTTTGGACTCTAACTCCCACAATTCCTAACAGCCGGTAGGAATTGTGGGAGTTGGAGTGCAAAACACCTGGATGGCCAAAGTTTGCCCATGCCTGGTCTAGACTCTAGAACAATGATATTTAAGGAGTATTCTGCCCTCTCTCATCCCTTTTCCCTCCCACCTCCTTTCTCATTGTAAGTATTCTGGTCCCTTCAGGACCAGGCATGAATCCCTCCACCCTGCCCTCCTTTGTGTGTTGCCTACTGCTCTATACTGTCACTGGGGACTTGGACAATGGCTTCAGGGTGGTGCTTTAAACAGGGTCTAATTTGGCTTTTTAGATTTTTTTGAAAGGGGGGGGGGTAATTTCTTTGAGCTCATTGGCACTCCTTTGGTGTAGAATGGGAATCTGGGACTGCCTCTGAATATCACACACTCAAGGTGGGGAGCTTTATTTTTCTAAATTTTCCATTGCAAGATCATGACCTATTGCATATGCTTTAAGCTTGTTATGCAATGAGAACCTCAGAAAAGTGGAGGAAAGGGGAGTTAAGAATCAGAGAATGTGCCATGTTCTCTTTTGCTTTTATGTAAACTCTTCTGAATATTGTTGTGCTGCCAGTGGTATTGCCTATAATTTGAAAGTCAGTTACATGACTATGCTTTGAAAGTGTTTGGAGTGGCATGATGCATCTGCCTGCTTTTATTCTTCCTCAAGTGGTGTCTTTAGACTGAAATCATTTTCAGCTTATTTTTGTTCATCTACTTCTTTAATATATTGCAAAAAGGCGTCTGCTTTGAAAACATGGAGGACTGTTGGTGTGTTTTTTTACTTCCTCTGAACATCCTGGCTGCCTGTTGTACTTCTGACTTCCTCTTTATTTCTGATTTCTGTTATAACCAAGATGCAGAAGTGTGTAAACAAGTCGTTTTGTTGTGATTGTGCATCTTCAAGTCATTTCTGATTTACACAATTTTCTTCTCAAGATCTGCCCATGTGGTTGCCCCTCCTTTCTTCTGTGACAGAGAGAGGGGAGGCTTAGCCAAGGTCATCCAGTGGTTTTCCGTGGTTCTATGAATTCAAATTCTGGTCTGCAGAGTTCTAGTCCAGTGCTCAAACTGCTTTGCCACATTGGCTTCAAACTAGACACTTCCTCACATGTATTTTGGTCCTGTCCCTTTTCTACAGAATCACCTATGGGACTAAATAAATAAACATAAAATCTACTTATTTGTTTTTAGATATGACTACCAAATGTGTATTTTGAGGATCACATTGCTATTTTACGTATTTTCTTGTTTTCAATTTTTAAAAAAAACACATTTTGTAACAGAATGAATATTCAGTATAGACACAGCACGTAGTCCATACTATCAGTACTCCTCACATGCTTTCAAGCACTTTTGTCCAATAAGCCCTACTCTGCTTAAGTTATATCATAAGACTAAAACTTATCTCTGTCAGAGATTTACAGCAAGAAGAAATGCAATGCCATCTTAACCTCTATAAACCTTTTAAAGAAGTTCCCATAGACACTACCTTGTGCATATACTGAACATTGAAAGTGCCTCTCAAACATTTTCTTATAATACCTTCAATGTCATCTAGTAACTTCAGAGAAGTAACAAGAATATTTGTGATTGTGACTAGATATGTTTAGTTATTCCCAAATATTGTTTTGGAGTTCAACTCTCATGAGACCTAGCCAGTTTGGTCAGTGATCAGGAATTCTGAGACCTAAAGCCCTAAACACCTGGAAGACCAACGTTTGGGAAACATTATTTTAGAGGTTATACCATCAAAGTCCCTACAGGACTTCGATGGTATATTGTCTTGTTATTCTAATTTTAAAATCAGAAGAGAAATGAGGATGTCTTCCCATGATACACTATTAGGGAATGAAAACGTGAGACAATAATACTAAAGCCTAACACTAAAATAAAAATGTCTATGGCCTAAATATAATTGCTAATCCAAATCAGAGTCTCTCTCTGGCATTACTTTGTGAATGAAGATTCTTAGGAAGGACTTACCCCACACTTTCTACAAGTGCGTTGATGACTAAGGAGGTTGGATGTGTTCTTTGAGCCTGTGCAATGATTTTTCTGGTGGAGCGCAGCGTGCACAGAACTGGCCTCACCCTTTAAACCAAAGGTTCATCTGCCAGGGCCTAGCAAGCTTGGATGGCGGCAGCGAGGTCCTCAGGTCGTAGGTTTGTTTTGAGTTTCCTTCTCTAGATGGTTGACCTTATTTATTTATTTCAGGATTTTACCCCGCTCTTCTCAACTCCCGAGGGGGGACTCAGAGCGGCTTACAGTAAGGCGCAATTCGATGCCCACACAGCAACAATACAAGACCCCAGAACCCCTCAACAACCAAAATACAATAAAAATACATCAAAATACAACCATCCAAACATCATACGCATTCATTCCAGATTAAAACAATGTTCTGGCCATAAAAGCATTGGCCCTGATCATCCACTTTCCGTTAAAATCCCATCTAAAGTGCTGCCTTGTGCTGGTGTGCAAACGCCTGGTCCCACAGCCAGAATTGTACTTTTTTCCTGAATGCCAGGAGGGATGAGGTGGATCGTACATCGATAGGGAGCGCATTCCACAGGCGGGGAGCCACCACCGAGAAGGCCCTATCCCTCGTCCCCACCATCCACATTTGAGAAGTAGGTGGGAGCGAGAGCAGGGCCTCCCCGGATGATCTTAGATTACGGGGTGGGATGTAGCGGCTGATGCGTTCGGACAAGTAAGCTGGGCCAGAACCGTATAGAGCTTTAAAGGTCAAAACCAGCACTTTGAATTGAGCTCGGAATTGGAGAGGCAGCCAGTGGAGCTGACACAACAGGGGGGTGGTATGCTCCCTGTATGTAGCTCCCGTTAGTAATCTGGCTGCCGCCCGCTGGACTAATTGCAATTTCCGAACTGTCTTCAAAGGCAGCCCCACGTAGAGTGCGTTGCAGTAATCTATTCGGGATGTGAGCAGAGCGTGGACGACCGTAGCCAGATCAGACTTCGCAAGGTACGGGCACAGCTGGCGCACGAGTCTTACAGGGTTAGACGAGCACCATCTGCCCGGGTTTGAAATCAGAGTTTTCCTTCTCTTAGGATGGTTGCCAAAAGGCTAGCAAGCCCGTCCTGTCCATTGACACTCTTTGACAGACTCTTTGGTTGTGACCTGTCTGGCATGAGAGGCCCTACAGGTAGCTATTATGCCACCACCAGCATAGCTCAGAACTTCATTGGGGTACGCAAGCCTCTCCCCTATGACCTATGTGAGTTCCATGAATTTAATGGGCCGTGTTTCATTGGAGCCAACTGTTGAAATTTATTCTAGATTTTAGAAAACCAAATTACAGGTTTTATGCATCTGAGTAATTAAAGATGTGCTAGGTCATGTTTAGTTTTTGATTATTTTGATTGTTTTATAATTTTATATTAAGATTGCTCATCCACTGTTTTAATTTGTTCTTTGTTTGTTTTCGGCACTGAATGTTTGCAAATTTGTTACTTTCATTGGAAACAGCCCTGAGTCCCCTGGGGGGGGGGGCGGATTAGGGTGGGTTATAAATAAAGTATTATTGTTATTGTTATTATTATTATCTATGGAAAATATAAAGTTTAACTACGACAATTGTATTAAATAATAACAGTATTCCTGTGGTATAATACTTTGGGGATTTTTTTCTGAACTGAATTTGTTGCAAGCCCTTCAGCATTCAACTCCAGGAATAGAAACCTTAGCAGCATTTCTTCATTATTCAGGAACCATAATAAATGTCTGAATTTCCTAACTGGAACTGTTTTACTCTTCAGACAATGTGATGGCACAGTACAATTTCAAGCAGTACTTACCAAACTGACCTTCTTATAAGCTAGCATTTTCTCCATAAGGTTATAACAAAACTAGACAAACCCCATAGTCTTCAACATTTCACAGATGAAAATCGGGATGCATGTGACTAAGCAACATCAGTGGATGGTCCAAAAGGCAAAAGTGATAAATGGGGAGGAAGACCTAAAGAAGGAAAGGTTGCAGCAGTTTGCTAGTCTCTTCACTAGAATTTCAACGGTACCTCTTCGTTTTTGTGATTCATAGAATCACAGAGTGGAAGAAACTTCAATGGCCACCCTTTCCAACCCCCTGCCATACAGGAACGTAGTATCAAAGTATCCTTGACGAATGGCCACCAGCTTCTGCTTAAAATGTTCCAGAAAAGGATACTCCATCACTCTCTGAGGCACAGAGTTTTATTGTTGAACAGCTCTTATGGTCACAAATATCTTCCTAATGCCCAGGTGGTATTTCTTTTCTTGTAATTTGAACTCCTTGCTCTGAGCCCTAGTTTCCAAGGCAACTGAAAACAAGCTTGCTCCATTTTCAATATAGCATCTTTTCAAATATTTAAAGATGGCTATCACATCCCCTCTCAGTCTTCTCTTCTCCAGCCTAAACATACCCAGCTCCCTAAGCCATTCTCCATGGGGTCTCCATGGGGTCCTTTGATCATTTTGGTCACCCTTCTCTTGACATGTTCCAACTCATCAATATCCTTCTTGAATCGTGATGCCCATACTTCCTGGATGTCAAAAACAAACGGCCATGTTAGAAGAAGCTATTTCCTCTTTGTGCTTTCAGCTGATGCAAGTTATCAATTTATTTAAGAACAACACAACTTTGTGCAAAGGTCAAGGACTATTGTTTCATAAATAAAAGAGTGTTTTGTTGTCTCCTGTAAAACATTAAAGCCTAGGATGATGAGGGAGGGAACGCCAGTAATGAAACCCAGTAAGAGCAAATTATAATGATTTTTAAATGGCATCATTGTCTGAAGAGGAGGAGGAGGAGATCAATGAAATGAACATTGTAAGCGCTACTGCCATTAATCCTTAAAAGCGAGTTTGGTGACAAAGCTGGTGTTTTTATTACTCTTTAGGGAATTAAAATCTAATGATATTTATCACTTCAACAGTGGTTTTTATTCTGTGGTCTGAAAGCTGAGAGAATTCTGAAATCAAAATCCATTACCAGTATTTCATAATAATGACACTCAGCAAATATATTGATTATAATACCATTCTGAAAGTTTAATGGAAGAGAAAACAGAGTAAACTACAGGATTAATGTTACAAAAGAGTTCATTTTAAAAATCACTCGGGTCTAGAAAATATTCCTTTAACAATAGATCCAAATAATTCAAAATGTTTCATAAGAATCCATTGTCTATTAACAATATTTAACGAGGCAAAATTAAAAACACTTTAGAACACTTTTGATAAAATTTGACAGAGTGGAATAGTTAAATATAGATTTTTGCCAAAATTATAAGATTATAGATATGGATAGAACATTATGATCCCCGCTTTCCTCCTATATACTGTTGAAGCAGGGCCGGGGGGTATGTGGAGAAACCTACAGTATTTTTCTCTTCACTTCAAGACCAGTCCTTGGCAAGATCCTTCAACTAATGTCAATAAGATACAGTATTTTGTGAAATCACAAAATTTAAATTTATTTTTTTCTGTTCTGAAAATATGTCTTTATATGTGGTTATACAGTTTACTGCGACTTTGTATCATATGATTTCAATGATTATTTGAAAACATAACTAGGAACTTTATTTGGCTTAGAAGTGAAAAAATGAGATAACAGTTAAATAATACATGTGGAAAGCTTATCACGATTGGAAAGGGGTAACACTCGTTATGCTTGCTCTCCCACACTATCTGAAAGAGATCCTTTTTCTAGTGGAGATTCTCTCTTGGAGGAGTTGAGTAAGATGCAGTTGCTATCAATAAGGTAGGCCCTTGGTATCCAGGTTGATATCTGTGGAAACCAAAATCCACAAATGCTCCAGTCTTATATGTGTAGTAGAATGGTGTCACTTCTAGATAATATGGCAAAATTAAGTTTACATTTATTATTATTACTATTATCATTATTATTTCATTTATACCCATCTTTATCTCCCCAGAAGGGGACTCAAAGCAATTTAACATAAAAGCATTAGTAAATAATTTAAAATATACAAATATTATAACAGTATTAAAATTCACAGTGATTTACAGTTCACCTACAATCAAAGAAAATTCTGAACCCCACCAATGTTGGAATTGAACCATACTTGGCACATAGGATTCCCACAACTGACAGAAAATCCTGGAAGGGTTTGGTGGGCATTGATCTTGAGTTTGGGGGATGTAATTCACCTACATCCAGAGCACACTGTGAACTCAAACAATGATGGAACTGGACCAAACTTGGCATGGATATGCCCAAATGTGAACACGGAGTTTGGGGAAACTTGACCTTGACATTTGGGAGTTGCAGTTGCTGGGATTTATAATTCACCAACAATCAAAGAGCATTCTGAACCTCACCAACTATAGAATTGGGCCAAACCTCCTGTATTTTGTGGTAGACTTTGGCAACCCTTCCGACACCCTCTCGTGATCTCCCCACGGGTCCCAACCCCCAGGTTGAGAAATGCTGCCTTAAGGCCATCCAGTCCACCTCCCTTCACTAGGGCAATAAAACATAATCAAAGCCCTCCTGACAAAGAGCCATCCAGCCCCCCCCCCCCAGCACACACATATATATATATACTAGCTGTACCCGGCACGCGTTGCTGTGCCCTATTTACGAGATGCGAGAAAGTCTGAGTATGTAAGGGTTGGAATTGTTGTTAGTGAATTGGGTGTTTTATGTTTGTGACTCAGCTCTTTGCCTGCAGTCCTTCAGGTTTACTTGTACCATGGCCAGGACGGATCAGCTTGGGGAGGGCTTGTCCTGTCAGGGGATCTCTATCTCCACAGGTGCGTCCAGTGTCTGTTGGGGGACTGTTAAAAATCCTTTCCGTATCCTTTTTAGCCACCTTTCTCAAGATCTTCATGTCTAGCTTACTTTCTGCTCCTCTCTTTTGCAAGATGTCCTGCTCTGTGTGTCTTGCACCCATTGGTCGATGTCCGATGAGGCTTCTGAGGGAGCTCTTCCAGCGCTGGGCATCAGAAGGTACTTGGTGATGACCTCCATCCCTTGGAGCCAGCATATAGAGGGGCTGGAGCACCCTCCTTGGCAAACCCCATTGTTGCTGGATGGTCCTCTTATTAATGTGGAATTCCAAGCCACTGGAGATCTTTTGGGAAAGGAAGAAGAGCTCCCCTTGAATGGTGTTGATCTCCATCATGGTCTTCTGATTTGAAAGTGTTGGAGGAGGCTCTGGCAGTCATCTGACAGTTTGGTATGGGTCGGAATGTTCATGTTGGCTGGCCAGTACAGCAGTTATGCAAATCCGCCCTTATTGGCAGCCAATCATGTTGTCAGTCTGTAGAGGCTGGGAGTCTTTGGCAGCCCGGAGGATGCTGGGAAATGTAGTTTTTTACTCGTTGTTTTGGGGGCCTTTTAGGTTTTGGGGGGGAAAGTTTCTTTGCTACAAACGTACCTTGCTTGAGGCCTATTTCTGTTGGCAAGTTTTGTGTTTCTGCGTTGTAAGGTTTCTGTTTGAGGTAGTCTTCACATGACGACTGTTCCTTTATATATATAGATGATTCACACACACACATGTATATGACAGGTATAATATCATTGAAACAACATAAAGAAATTCTCTCGGCATTACTTCGCGAACGAAGATTCTTAGGAAGGACTCATCCTACGCTTTTTACAAGCGCGTTAATGACTAAAAAGGGCAATCTAAGATAGGCAAGTTCAGTTGCTGAAAGCACAGCAGAAAGTCTGCTTGGGTGATGTTGTTTCCAAGTTGTGGTTCTTTCTGCGTTGTCGTTTCTCTCCGAGACCCATTCGGCATGTCTTCTCGAAGGAGGCTGCAGCATTGTGGATAGTGCGTCTCCATGCCTCCCGATGTGAAGCCAGGGGGGACCATTGTTGGTGATCAATCTGGCCGAGTCTGAGATGTTGTTTCAGGGAGTCCTTATTTCTCTTTTTGGACGCGCCTCTCTCACGCTGACCCGTGGCAAGTTCACCATCTTTGGGAGGCGGTAGTCCTCCATCCTAGAGATGTGCCCTGCCCAGCGCAGCTGTGTTCTCAATAGCATGACCTCAACTACCATGTGTGTGTGTGTGTGTATGTGTGAGTGTGTGATTAACACACACATATGTATATGACAGATATAATATCATAGAAACAACATAATGAAATTACATATATTAGAAACCAACACTTTCTCATTACTTTATTTTCCAGATCACCAGACTGGGCCACAACAACCCGTGGCAGGGAACGGCTAGTCATAGAATAATAGAGTTAAAAGACACCCCATGGGCCATCTAGTCCAACCTCCTGCCATGCAGGAAAAGGACAATCCTAACATGAACCTATTACTGGATTTTCATCCCCAAATTTGTTCAGAATATTTGGCTTTGCATTCCTCTGAGACTGGGAGAGTATGGGTTGTCCAAGTTCACCCAGTAGGATTCCATGTCTGAGCTGGGATTTAAATTCTGGTCTACAGAGTCATAATCCAATCCTCAAACTACTACATCACACTGGCTCTCTTTGAGAATGAATCTATTCATTCTCCTGTTATTTCTCCTTGAGGACTAACCTAATAATTGAACCAGCAATAAAACAGTTCAAAGGGACATACTGCAGTTTCGTTCTCAAAATCAACCATTACGAAGTTGCCTGGCAACCATACATAAAATGTCTCTTTGGTGGACGCAGAGGGTAATCAACAAATGAAGAATTAAAGAGCAAAAACCATAACCCCCTTTCCCAAAAGAGATCCAGGAAGACCGCTACTTCATTCATAATCCCCAACACAGATATCCAGCCATGCTTAACTATATCTCGGGATACCACTGTGATCTCTATGGAGGAGTACTCTCTACAGAACAATACCTGCTGTTCTGATGAGATCATTTTACATCAGCAGCACTCAACCATAAAAAGTTTATGGACTGTATTCTCAAACGCAGCCAGGGTCGTTTTCACATTTAAAGGACTGCAAATCACAGGAACAGCAACAGATGCTTGAATAAAATCAATATATGAAGATTAGTTGAGCAATTTAAAAGATTTGAATATCTTAGCAGATTTTTTTAAAAAATCTGCTAAAAATAGACCATGATAGCCAATATTATCTTCAATGCAAGTTAAAAGGACCATTCTCCAAAACAATCTCATCTCTTAGCTACCACTAGCACAACAGCATATGGTTGAACTAGAAATAACTGTATAAAACAAAAGTGACATGAATAATGGCTTCGGGAGAGTATGTTTCCTTCACTGCGCATTCTAAACATGCATTGTAGGAGGTTAGATGACATGAAGACACCACATTAAATCCAAACAAAACCAGTTAGTCTTAAATATGTTGCCACATTCCCCTTTCTATTTTAGATCCAAACACACACAAACACACACACACACACACACACACACATATATATATATTCCTTTTCCAGAATTGAAAGGGGATGTCTGCTAAGAATAGAAAATAGATTTTTATAGTAAAGTGACATTTTTCTTCTTAGAAAGGCATATAAATACAGTAAGACCTTGGTATGCAGTGAGATTTGGCTCCAGGACCCAGACCCGGATGAATGTTTTGTGGCGCCCTAGACCACACCCGGTAAGTGCCGCCCCCTGAGGGGTGGGGCCCCCTGAGGGGTGACGCCGCCTGAGGGGGGCGGAGCCGGCACGAGCGAGGAGGCGGCAGGGGGAAGTCCCACCCCTAGGCGTCTGACGTGGCTTTCCCCCGACACCTCCTCACTCGCACGGGCGCCCCTCCTTCCTTCACTGACGGAAGGAGTGGCACCTGTGTGAACGAGGAAGCAGCGGGGGGAAGCCATGTCAGACGCCCTAGGGGTGGCTGGCCTTCCCCTCACCTCCTTCTCCCTCGCGCGGGTGAGCACTGCGCTCCTTCCTTCAGTAAAGGAAGGAGAGGTGGAGCCGGCACGAGGGAGAGGGAGCCGGGGGAAGTCCCACCCCTAGGCGTCAGACGTGGCTTCCCCCTGCCCCGCCGCCTCCTCGCTTGCACAGGCGCCGCTCACTGAAGGAAGGAGCGGTGCCCGTGTGAGCGAGGCGGCGGCGGGGGGAAAGCCACGTCAGACGCCCTAGGGGCGGGACTTCCCCCTGCTGCCTCCTCACTCATGCCGACTCTGCTCCCCTCAGGCGGCCCCGCCCCTCAGGCAGCCCCACCCATCAGGGGGCGGCACTTACCGGGTGTGGTCTAGGGTGCCACAAAACATTAATCCGGGCCTGGGTCCTGGAGCCAAATCTCACTGCTCCTTCTCCCTCGCGCAGGAAGGGACGAAAAAGGCTGGCCTGGAACCCGCCGCCCCCCCCACTCTCCTGGCTCCTCGCTTCAGCTCGGCTCCTCCTCCCGCTCGCTCCCTCCCTACTCAACTGCAACTTAGATGCTGTGGCGACGGCATGGCGACCCGGCGGGGGCACGCCCAGCGCTCTACTGTATGGCGCTGCGTGTGCATGCGCAGAAGCGTTGCAGGTCTGGTCACCATTGGGGGGGGATTTGAAAAATAATTTTTTTTAAAATTGGGGAGTCCAAATTTGCCCCCTTCCCATGGCTGCCGCCTGAGGCCATGGCCTCGGGTGGCCTTATAGATTATCCTGGCCTGCCAGGACCCCCATGAATACCAAAATCCATAGACAGGATATATAGATGTTCCATTATATACAATGGCATAATAAAATGGTTTTATTTATACAGAATGTCAGACTGAAGATATACTTCTTTGGAATTAAAAAAATGTATTTTCAAGTTGTGAAGAAACCATTGGATACAAAATCAAGAAACATCAAGACTGGAAATGATAATGATAATGAGATCCAACAGTCACATCCCGAATAGATTACTGCAATGCACTCTACGTGAGGCTGCCTTTGAAGACCTGTGGAAGGCACTTCCAAGCAAAATACAATTGACCCCATCCCTCCTGGCATTTAGAAAGAAGGTAAAATCTTATTAAGGGATCAGGCCTTTGCACAGTAACTCAATGCAGCTCTTTACCTGGAATGGACTGATATGATGATGGACATGAGAATACCGCTTATTGTTTTAACTTTGTTTGTACTAATGGTTTTATATTGTCTATTGTTTCCGGCATCTAATTGCTGCCTTGTTAGCCGCTCTGGGTCCCGCCTCAGGAGTTGAGAAGGACGGGGTAAAAATACTGTAAATTAATTAATTAATTAATCAATCAATAAAAAACGGAAAGCTTCCAAATATGGCAAAGAGACACCAGCTGTGCTGATAAGAAAAAGACCTTCACTAGTGCAAAAGTGAAAATCCAAAGAACGACCAGAGAACTCAAGAACATCTGGTAGAAAAATAAGGTTCAAGAAATGCAGCATTTTGCAGATGCCCATCATGCACGGGGATTCTTTAAAGCCACAAAGATCATCTAACAAATCATGGCATTCTCTTGAAATCTTTAAAGAGGATGGATCTGAGTTGACACAACAACTCTACCAGCTCACTGAAAAAGTGAGGGCAACTGAGAAAATCCCAGCAGACTTCAAGGATGCTACCATCATCACCCTTTTCAAAAACGTGAAGGAACAGACTGTGGAAACAATCAAAGTATCTCCCTTCTAACCTCTGCTGGGAACGTCCTCACAAGAATCCTTGCAAACCACCTTCTACCTATTTCAGAAGACATCCTCCCAGAATCCCAGATGGCTTCTTCCCCTCCAGAGGAACACTGGATATAATCTTTACTGCACGACAGCTTCGACAAAAATGCAGAGAACAAACTCAACTTCTGTACATGGTATTCTTTGACCTTGGAAAGGCATTTGATACAGTGCATCACAATTCTAAAAATTGGATGCCCTTATAAATTCATGAACATCCTGCTGCTGCTCCATGATGACGTGATGGTAAGTCTTGGACAGCAATTACTGCCAAAGTGACCTATTTAAGGTGGAATCAATTGTCATATAGGAATGTGTTATCATCTCAACCTTATTTTTCATCTGCATCTCTATGATAGTCCACCTTGTTGTTGGGAAGTTTCCCACTGGTGTAGAAATCACCTATCAGACAGATGGCAAGCTATCTAACCTCAGCAGATGGAATGCCAAAACCAAGGTCACAACAACATCTGTTATAGAACTGCAGTATGCTGATGACAACATAGACTGTTCTCATTCAGAATAAAACCTACAAGCCACCCTAATCACCTTTGCAGAAGCATAAAAAAGCTTGGTCTCTCACTGAACATTGAGAAAACCAAAGTGCTCTATCAGCACTTGGTGGACAGCTCGATGAAGATGTCAACCCAGTGCGCAGCAGCAGTGAAAAAAGCAAATTCTATGCTAGGCATGATCAGGAAGGGAATCGAAAATAGGTCAGCAAATGTTGTATTGCCTCTCTACAAATCTATGGTAAGGCCACATTTGGAGTACTGTGTACAATTCTGGTCTCCGCACCTTAAGAAGGATATAATGGAACTGGAAAAGGTACAGAAAAGGGCAACAAAAATGATCCAAGGGATGGAGCGGCTCCCTTATGAAACCAGGTTGCAACGCCTTGGTCTTTTCAGCCTTGAAAGACGGCGTTTAAGAGGTGACTTGATCGAAGTGTATAAAATCATGCATGGGATAGAAAAGGTTAATAAAGAAAATTTATTTTCTTTGTCACAAAACACTAGGACTAGAGGGCACTCCCTGAAGCTCCAAGGTAGGAAAATTAGGACTAATAAAGGGAAATATTTCTTCACCCAGAGGGTCATTGGGTTATGGAATTTACTTCCAGAAGAGGTTGTGACAGCTGTCAGCCTGAACAACTTCAAGGCAGGATTAGACAGATTCATGGATACCAAGTTTATCGGTAGTTACTGAAAAGGACATTCAAGTGCCACCTCGGAGTTGGTTGAGGTAGGCAGGATTTCCCTGGGTACTGGTTGTAGGGGAGCAGGTTAGAGTTTTGCCCTCCCTTCTGCTCAAGATCCCCGTGTACAACTGGGGGCCACTGTGTGATACAGAATGCTGGACTAGATGGGCTGAGGTCCGATTCAGCATGGCTCTTCTTATGTTCTTATGTTCTTAGCAGGCACCATTGCAACATTGTTTCGCAATGTCCATTTAAAAGATTTCTTTAAAGAAGCAGCTCTGACACCTGCACCTTCTAATCAGTTTTATGTTAAAAGTAAATTCACTCCCAACACACCTCCCTTAATGTAAGAGCGTTTGAACGAGTAGTAAGCAGAAAAGTAAGTAAGATAGACTTGAAGAATACACATAGAAACATGCAATACCAAGATATTAAAATGGTGAAACAGTTAGGCAAAGAGAGCAATATTATTTTCAAAAAGAAGATAAAAGTGGAGGAGTAGTCTTGCAAAACCTTAACACATATCAAGCAGAAGCGCACAGACAGTTGCAGGACACCAAATATTATGAAAGATTAGATTCTGATC
The DNA here is from genome assembly GCA_030556195.1 of Anolis apletophallus. Taxonomy (NCBI): domain Eukaryota; kingdom Metazoa; phylum Chordata; class Lepidosauria; order Squamata; family Anolidae; genus Anolis; species Anolis apletophallus. The sequence continues at coordinate 195,019,900 of JARBWK010000003.1, forward strand.
CAACTAAAAAATTCCTCAAAATTATTACTGATGTAGTATACTACGGAGAAGTAATGGGATACATAGATTCTAAGAATGCCCAGTATCTAGTGAATAAGCATCCGAAAGTGCCAGTTTTTTACCATAATCCTAAAACTCATTAAAAAGGATATCCTTTTAAGGAAGACCCATTATTGCGGCTAACAACAGCATCTTAGAACCGCTCGCTAAATACCTTGATAGTATTCTACAGCCATTTGTGCAACAAGCTCAGTCGTATGTGAAAGACACTACAGATCTAATCAAAAAAGTGGAGAATATTATTGTATTATTGGATGGCACAGTAATTGCCACATCTGATATCTCGTCATTGTACACGAACGTGCCTCTTGATGAAGCCAGAGTGGCCATTGAAGACTTACTAAACCAGAGAATTAAGCCTATTCACCCACCAACAGAGTTTCTTTTAGAGATTTTTGATTGCATAACGGAATATAATTATTTCAAATTTGAAGATTGTTATTATATTCAGAAAGGGGGCGTGGCCATGGGGTCACCGGGCTGCTCAGTATAGCCAATATCTTTGTAAAATCTTTGGAAGAAAAATTACTAACCATTAATAACCCTGAAACTACATTTTCTAGCCACATTATGCATTGGTGGCGTTTCATCGATGACGTGCTGTTTTTAATTCGCCCTCGTTCCAACCTGACAGACTGCGACCTCTGGCTAGCCTCCTGGCATCCAGAGATAACATTTACAACTGTATATGACACCCAACAAGTTAATTTCCTAGATGTAACGATATACAAAACAGAAAACCAATTGGCGGTGAAACCCTACACAAAACCAACATCGAAAAATGCTATGTTGCATTACAAAAGTTTTCATCCTCCAGCACTCAGAAATAATTTGCCATACTCTATGCTTATCAGAGCTAAAAGAAATTCTACCCAAGATGAACATTATCAACAAGAAGCAACCTGAGTGCTAGAGAATTTCAGAAAAAAGTGCTACCCAATTGATATATTGCAGAAAGCTAAAATTAAAGTGGATGCTACCGACAGAAGTGAATTACTAATCACAAAACAAAAGAAACCCATGGACAGACTTATATGGCCCATGCAATACACCCCTAAAAGCCAAGAAATTATACGTATTGTGAAGCGACACTGGCCGCTGATATCAGATATCAATGGACTTGAGAAGTTCCCCATGCCTGCGTTCAAACGCACAGACAATATTAAAGATTGGCTTATTAAAATGGATCATACCAAACAGATAGCCACTAGTAGTAGCTTTAAAGCGGGATCCTTTCAATGCGGCCATTGCTCCATGCGTGATTACATATCACCTTTAAAAGTAATTGAAATACCAGCTGCTTCATATACCATTAAACTTGACCAATTTTTTACGTGTGCCACCGAAAAATCCGTATACCTATTATTTTGTTCGTGCCCCCCGCTTTTATGTGGGAATGACGAAATGTGAACTGAGAAAACGAATGGGTGAACATAAAAATCGGATTTTAGCTAGCAGTGAGGATACTTTTCTATACAGGCATTTTAAAACTGTCCACAATTCGCGTCCAGAATTTAAGTTTGTAGGTTTACAGCATGTTTCCATACCGCCACACGCAGACATCCATACTGCGTTGTTAAAATGCGAAAAGGTCCTGGATAATCCGGACCAAATGTGAACAGCCAATAGGTTTGAATGAGACTCTAAGTTTAATGGATATTTTGCTTTAAGGTAACCTGTAAGTCTCTCCCTGATATGCATTCTAATTAACTTGCGCCGAATTAAGTACTTAAGCAGCTTCCCAGCGTGAGCTTTTACCGAATGTGCGGTCCTACACCATTGAGGTGGATTATTGCATGCTGTGATATCAGCATTGCTATTAAGCATTTTCATTTATTACAATTGGTAAGTGTATGTTTAATCTCCTACCCCATGTTACTTGCCTGCTCTTTTTTCAGGATACTATTAAGTATGCTTATATTACAGAAATATTATCGTTTGCATGTCAACCCATATGGGGCCACCCTGACGAAGAGAAATTTGAAACGGGTCGGTTACCGGACACGGATATACCCGTAGGTGGACATCCCATTGATCTTTATACTACAGAGTTACTCTACATTACGTTTGGCCATCGGGCCCAGGATTATAATTTTCTTTGATGATTGACTTCACTACCGGGACACAAATATCATTGTGATATATAGTTGACTTTGAGTTATATTATCCAGCTGACGGGTACTGTGAGTAATGTGGATTTGATTGTTTATTGTACTGATACTCTGTTTCCATGCGCCTTTAGACGAACCATATGATTTTTACATTGTTGATTGAGTAGATGATATACTTATCTGAAAGTTACAATATACATATATGAAATTTATCCTTTCCTGATTCTTGAGTTCTTAGCAGGCACCAACCAATCCCCCTGCAATGCCAAAAATACAGCTTAATGGTGTAATGTTAGAAAATGTTGACAATTTCTGCTACTTTGGCAGTTACCTCTCCACTAAAGTCAACATCGATACCAAAATACAACATTGTTTTAGCTCTGCAAATGCAGAATTTTTTCAAATGAAACAGAGAGTGTTTGATGATCAGGACAGCTGTGGGGCTATCAAGGTGAATGTTTATAAAGCTATTGTCCCCCCAAACCTGTTAAATGCCTTCAAAACATGGAACATCTATAACTGTCATTTTCAACTTCTGGAATGATTCCTTCAGTGTTGCCTCTGAAAAATCCTGCAAATCTCTTTGGAAGATAGGCGGACAAATGTCAGTGTTCTGGAAGAAGCAAAGACCATCAGCATTGAAGTGATGATCCTCTGCCATCAACTTTGCTAGACTGGCCACATTGTCTGAATGCCGAATCACAATCTCCCAAAGCAGTTACTATGTTCTCAACTCAAGAACAAAAAATAGTATGTTGTTGGATAGCAAAAGAAATTAAACAATGGGATTAAAGCTAACCTCTAAAACTGTAGCATAGAACACCAAGAACTGGGAAGCACTGGCCCTTGAGTGTTCTACCTGGATGTCAGCTGTTACCAACAGTGCTGTGGAATTCAAAGAGGCACAAATGGAGGGCAAAAGGAAGAAGTATAGCAAGAGGAAGGCATGCCAAGCCAACCCTTGTCAGGCCCATTTTCCATCTGGAAACTGATACCCTCACTGCAGACCATGTGGATCAAGTATAGGTATCTTCAGTCACCTATGTACCCACCGCCAAGACCCTACACTAGGAAAACAATCATACTCAGCCAAAAGTGATAGCCTATAATGAGTAGAATGTGGATAACAAGGGCCAGCTACATCATTTTTCATATTCAATGCAGTTTAAAAAGAAGAAACAAATGACTATGTGACCACACAAGTCAATCAGATATGTCAACATGTATTGGCATTCGAAGTGTGTAAAATCCATTTTAGCAGCTTTACTCAGATCACCAAACTAACTCAGAGTGCTAATTGACCAGAAGACAACTCTGTTTTTTATCTGTATATGGTGTAAAACAAAATGCATCTTTTACTTAGATAGCCAGTGTGGTGTAGTGGTTTGAACATATGCCTGCAACTCTGGAGAGCCAGGGTTCAAATTTTTGCTCAGTCATGGAAATCCAACTGGTGACTTCAAGCAAAAGCAAACCCCCTGAAATCAAATCCCCCCCAAAAAAACCCCACCCATGCTATAGGTTCACCTCAGAGTTGTCATTAATTAGAAATGCCTTGAAGACACACAGCAACAATCTATCACTGCTGTTAGACTTACTAAGAAACATAAAACCCATTTCAATATAGCGCATATAACACTCCTTTCAACTATACAGAAGCACTTGCTGTTCAGAGATTCTGCAACAGTAATGCAATAACTTTATAGACCTTACACAGCTCCATGTCTGGCTAGTTCTCAGTTCTATTACTTTTGCTATTCTTGTGTAAAAAAAATGAGCCAACATATATTAATTTCCTTCCTTTTCTTCACCTCTCTTCTCTATTTTATGAACAATTTAAAATTAAATGCTGTGCTTGCACACATTTCCTACACTGACTCAATGCAGTGTTTTGTTTCAATTTCAAAAGTGTAGATACCTTTCGAAAAAATATGTTTAAAATGTATAACTGGTTTTCCCACAGAGGTGTTCTCAATCATCCTAGGCTGGCTCTGCTTAGCTTACAAGAACCAAACATGTGGAGATGGGGCCCTATTTGATGACCTACAGCCTGTTGAGGCCCATGTATTAAACTGGGTGCATCTACCCATGGGAGAAAGGGGTAAGGCTAGAAGAGATTATTTAGGCAACTGCCACCCCCACTCCCTCTCACTTTGCTTTTACCCACCCACCTCTGCAGTAGTGCGAGTCTAACTGGTTGCTTAGGGGCTAGGTAAGAATTGTCTCCCCTGGACAGAGGATTGGGGAATTGGTTCTGGGTGTTGTCTGTAAATAGTTTTTGTCATTGGCAGGCTATTGACAAGCAAGGAACTAGGTAAACACCAGTGGCACCCATTTAATGTGGAAGGGAGTTCTCTGGAATTGCGTCTTGGGACTAGGGAAGCAAGGGAAAAGGCTTTCTTTGAGGTGACTCTGAGGTTTACACCCGTGACCTTAAGGCTTGGGACTTTGGCAGACCTCTGGGGAGTCTTCCAAGTGTAGGCAGTCTGGGGAACAATCCAATAATAGGTTTATCTCAGGACTCTGGTGTCTTTGCCCTATTTGGGTGGCAGGGAGCTTAAGAGGATACCTCCTTGCCACCACCTTTTAAAATCAACACACTCCCCCCCCCCCCTCTTTTAGGCTGAGGATATCTCCAGTGTAAAGTTACGTTAACTAGCTTAATAAAATGGCCCAGTTTTCCCAATGCTTTGTCTGGTCTCATTATTTCGCTGGTGGGTCATCAAAGGATCTGGTGCCTTTAGGGTATTTAGGCAGATAGCTGCATTTAAACACACGAAACAATATTATGCAGAAGAAGGGGCAGATTTGTTTTCTTTTGCTCCATAAGCCAGAATACAAACCAATGGGTTTAAATTACAAGAATAATATTTATTTATTTATTTCAGGATTTTACCCTGCTCTTCTCAACCCCCGAGGGGGGACTCAGAGCGGCTTACAGTACGGCACAATTCGATGCCCACATCACAACAGCATAAAACCCCCAAAACCCCACAACAATTAAAATACATTAAGATACATTAAAATACAGTTTCAACAGCATCATACACAGTCACTCCAAGTTAAAACAATATTCAATCCATAAAAACATTGACCCTCTTCATCCATTCCATTAATAATTTAATCTAAAAAATATGAAGTAATTATTGACTGAAATACTATTCAACAGTGAAAACGGTCTGCCTCAGAAGATGGTGTATTCCTACAAGGGATAGGATGCCCTGCATGATTCTATTAAATTACCTATAAAATAATAATACTAATAATACTGTTTATTTATATTCCGCTCTTCTCACCCCGAAGGGGACTCAGTGCGGATTACAATACACATACGACAGACAGTCCCTGTAGGAGAGACATACAATTACACATAGACAAATATACAGTGCAGTTTTTTTTAGAAGGACTTCTTCTTTCCTGGCTGCGTCATACAGGTGGGTGTCATCGGGTGTGAATGCTCCATTACATCATTGTTGTTATGTCCCTGCGTCATTGCACCATCACGTCACAAGGGGGTGCTGTTGTTCCATCCTCATGACAGGAGGCTCTTGTTTCCACCACTTCAGCCTCTTCCTTCTCCGTCAGCCTATTTCAGACAAGTCTGTGCAAAAGTCCTTCCCCATTTTTATGGTCCCCAATTTGTTGTTAATTCACAGCTGGGCTGTTGAACTGCTTGGGTAAACAGTAGACAGGGCTTATAGCTGGTGTCTAACTCAGCCCGGGATTCGATCCTGCAATCTTCAGATCTTCAGATTGCCAGCACAGCTGTTGTTACTGCTGTGCTATCTCAAGTTCAGAGTCAAATTCCTAGTGCTAGAAGCCTACAGAGGATGAATGGCCACGAATCAGGGGTACTTAACTCTAATTCCTGCACTGGCAGAACCTGGATCAGATGAGCTTTAGAGTTCCTATCAACTCTATAAATTTATCCCCTTCAACTCAAGTCTGAGTATCTACCAAAAAGATCCTTCATGAATCAAGCATCCTGATGCTATCTTGAAATATTATACTTCTTCCTTTTTGACCCATGCATCATACCCTCCCAACTACCCCAATCTGACAGGAACAGACCCAATTAATCTCCTGTTATCCAATTTTCTCAGTTGCTTTTAAAATATCCCAGTTTCTCTCTTTTTTCACACTTTCTCCACAGCTTCTTTCTATTTCTGCAAAGAGAATTCAAAGTGCAAAAGTATTTGGTAGTCAACTAATGCAGTGGGGGAGGGGGGAGGAGAGAAGAAGAGCAGATTCTTGCCTTTCCTGCTGCATCCCTTCTGAACTTATGTTCTCTTCCTCATCAATACTTTTTTGCCATCCTGACCACATTCTGATATGGCTTGGCCAGAAATATTTTCATCTGTAGTTGTGCTCTATGACCTTAAAATACAGGAAATTGTGGTCAGACTATAGCTTTGTGAAAACCTCGCGGTTTTTGATGTAGGGTGTTGAGACAATGCCTACAGCCTGTATGTTACTCTCGAAGCACTTCCTGCCAATTTGTTGGAATTTTTGAACATGTATAATGCCCCCTGGGGCATATGGCATTGGAGCAATTTGAGCCTATGGGGACTATGGGAGACCTCTATATAAGTAGTTTTAAGTGCCTGCCAATGTAATTCCTCCTTTAAAAGGATCCCTACTCATTCTATTCAGAATAATCTACAGCCATGCGAACCAACCATTCCTATTTTTAAAAATGAAAATCTAATTTTAAGTGCACCTAGCACAAAACTCCCTGTTCCTATTTGTCTGAATTATGTCAGCCTTCATCTCCTTGGTAGCAGTTACTACTCTGCCAACTCATCCAGTTTGTTAACTGCTTTATAAATTGGTGGGGAGATACAAAGTTTAGTAATTCATGAACTCAAAACCCATGTCAGATAACTTGAATTTCTGAATAACACAATTAAACTAAAAAGATAACATTCATTTTTTTACATATGTACAAAATGTCAAATTATTTTTGGTTGTCTTTTTAAAGTTTGTTTTTGATGCCCAAGAAAAGAGTTAATGCATAGCTGGTTACTGGTGGGGACAAAACATTAATCTCAGAATTATTGCTCCTACATTGGCCAATGCAGCAGCACAGGCAGAATTCATATTGACTGACTACTATACACTTTGACCCACTGCCTATTTGTCATGACACACTTTGTACTCATTAAATAATAACAGAAAACAAATTTCCATGCATAATAGCATCTACTGGTGATGAGTCATCACTCCTCAGGGAGGGAAGGCTGGCAGGATTGTAGCCAAAATACAGCCAGCGAGAAAGAATGAGTTATCTGTCTGTTCAGGGCAACCCCAAAGTTTGATTAAATACTAAGAAATAAAAATTAACACACATACCCATGAGAGCAACTACAACAATTCCACTGGAGGCTCGATGTGTTTAGTAGCCATTGAATGTACACCATACATAATTACTGATAACTTAATTGGCTCTTAACCAGCTATGCCAAATGAAGTGTTCTAACTTTAAGAATAAAATAAACTTTCCTTTATCTAAATTCTGCCATGTTAAGTATTCTCATTGGTTTTGAGACAGGATAGATAGGGACCGTTCTGATGATAAAACACATTTTATTATTGTGGGTAGCACATTGAGTGCTGGCTTCCAGATAGAAGATGGATAAACCAAGGAGTATCCGATCAGAAACTGGTTCTTCAAAATTGTGAGCCTATAAAACCAGTAATGGCAGAGACTTTACCTACCAGTGCCAAATTATTTTTAAAAGGGTGATTGTGGAACAATTAATTATAAAATTCTGGCTTTGGTTAAAATATGGAACTATCAATTGAGGATCTCTTATCTTAAATCTTTGGGATCCGAAGTGTTTTGAATTTGGGATATGTGTGTGTGTTACATTATCTGTATGTAAATATGCATACATAATCAGGTATGTTGGAGATATGATCCAAATCTAAACACAAGTTTCATATACACTTTAGCCTGAAGGTGATTTTATACACAATATTTTAACAGTTTGGGGAATGAAACAAAACACCCTCATGAAGAAACATCCCAGGCTTCTGGAGAGCAGGGTGAATTTGTCATCCTGCATGCAGCTCCCTAAAATATGGGGAAAGTATTGCCATTGTGAGGAGGCCCCATGCTAGCTCCATTGGATTCAGTAGACATGGCAAGCCTCCCATGTTGAGAAGGATGTGTCTGGCGACACTTTCCATCCAGTTGGAAGAGGGGCTTCCACAGGAAGCTCCCTTGCATTATCTGATGGGCAGAGAGCCCATTAGTCTTCCAGACAGTGTGGAAATGTCCTAGGATGCTAAAATCATCTCTTCTGATGAGGTGGAAAGTCACTATCTCAGCCACCCATGTGGACAATTTGGAATACTGGAGGATTTTGGATTTTGGGATTCTAGATAAGATGTGCTTTGCCTTTGTCATAGTCTCATTAGCAGTATATTGAGACTTATCATCTTCCCTAATGTGATAAAGTACTGAATAGGTGGCAAAATTTTCACTAAGATTCAAAACAGGGATTGAGGGAAGCTTGGAATGCCACACCCCTAATAGATCACTCCCCTGGCATGGACTAGACATGCTTCTGAAATGGTTTTGGCAGAAAATATCCTTTTTTAAAAAAAAAATGAGAACAGTTGACTTCTTGTTCTTAAAAAATGGTGATGGCCTAGGACAGTGCTTCTCAAAATGGGCAATATTTCCCCCAATGGGTCACTGGAATAATTTGGGGGAGGGGGGGTGGTAGCAGCTTCAGGTACAGTTGGAGGGATGGTGGAGACATAAAGAAGAAAATTTTGAAAAAACTATTCATACATGTTTCATCTGTTGTGTTACACAGAATTAAAGTTGTAGTGATTATTTGATTTTCCAAATGAACAGTCAAAATGCAAATTAAAACCAATCAGTGGTCCGTTCTGCCAACAAGTCTTAACAAGCAAGTTTCAGCAAGCACATGTGTCACATATTGTCAGGAAGTCCAGCATGGATTGACAGGAATATGGGTATGTAATGACTTGCTTAAAATATGCTATTATAAATAGGTGACCTGTATGAAATCTGATATAGATTGTTTCTGAAGTATGTGACAAGCAGTGCAAATGCAATAAATATTTTAAAAGTATAGTTCATGCTACTGACAAAAATAGAGCTGAACATTAATAAATTGATAGCAGCAACTAGGTTTCTCCTTCTCATTTAGGATTATTTTAATGTTATTTGTCAGTTTTATTTCAATATTATTTTTCATTATCTCAATCTTCAAGGTGTCTTCTTTACAACTACATTTTTCTTTACCATGTTGTTGAATGTAGGTAGAAATTTAGATACATAAAAGAATGCAAATTTGTGAATGAATCTTTCTGTTTGCTTTCTTAAAGAAGATAGATTTCCAGGTGGCATTGGGTGGAGGGTTGGGGGGGGGGGTCAGAAAAGGGGGTGATACACAAAAAGTTTGGGAAACTTATCCACGCTGTGTGTGGTTAAATTGTCCAAGTATTTTGGCCATTTCAAAAAGGGGGGAGGGTACTTGGGGGATTCTTGTAGCTTGCGTCATAGTCTTCCCATTCCTGATTTAAAGCCTGGTCCGTTACATGCATGTATATAATAATCAGTATTATGGTTTTATATCCACAGCAATCACTTCTGAAACTTAAATAGAAAAGGTGTCCTAACAGGTCAAAATCATAGATGATATTTTCCCAATTTCTAGCACTAGTTGAAACACAGAATATCTAACCTTCCTACAGTTCAGACATTGCCCAGGTTTAACTGCATTTAGGTTATCTCCAGGGGCGGTCCTACAAGATAGGCGAAGTAGGCGGCCGCCTAGGGCGCCACCTGGGAAGGGGGCGCCATCCTGGCCGCATGGGGCGCCATCCTGGCCCTGCCGATGTTCCTCAGACGGTGCTGCAGCTGCCTGCTTTTTGACCCCGGCCTTGTGCACTCCGGCGCGCTTCTGGGCACACGCGGAGGTTTTCACGCAGGCGCAGTTGCTCCGGAGCTGAAGTTGAGCACAGGAGCAATTGCACATGCGCGAAAAACCTCCGCGCATGCCCAGTAGCTCCCTTTGCGCAGAAGCCTGTAAGCAAAGCACTCCATATCGGGCAGGCAGGAGTGCTTCCCCTCCTTTGTCTCCGCTGCGCGTGCGGCGTTTGCGGGAAGGAGAAAAGAATCAGTGAAGGAAGTGTAAGTGAAGGAATGAATGAAGGGCTTTCCTCCTCCTCCTCTGTGACCTCTTCTCTCCCTCCTTCCTTTCTTCGGCTCTATTTCTGTCTAGACCTGAGGGGCCTGAGGCTATGAGGAGTTGTGGGAGTTGGAGGCCAAAACACTTAGAAGGAGGGAGGGCCCAAGTTTGCCCAGGCCGCGCTGCCTGTATTCGACCTCATTTGAACATTATGGCTGTTTTTCTATTTACATTTACATTGGGATCCTAATTTTGGACTTATGGGAGACTCCTATGAATTATGAGTCGGGTGATAGGTAATATATTCTGATTTTGATGCATTTACATTGCATTTCTTGTTGATTATTATACAGTTCTGCTTAATATTGCAATACAATATAATACAAATACAATATAACAATAGAATAATGATATATTTTATATTACATGTAATATTACAAACAATATTGCAGTATAGTGGTATTGTACAAAATAGTAGTATATAATATTTTATTTTACTTTATTTTGGGTTATTTGAGTTTTATAGGAGTAATGAAAATATTTAGTAGAGGATAATTTATTTAAATAAATAATTTTATTATTTTATAATAATAATATAATAGAATGTTACATTATATTATAATGTCAATATATTATAATATAATTATATTGTAATGTAGTATAATATAATTATGGTATAATATAGTATGAGTATGGTATAATATATTGTATATACTGTACATTGATACAATATAATACTACTAATGGTATTGTGATATTATAATTGTATATTTGTTTTACATGGGGGCGGCAAAATAATGTTTTTTGGGGGGGCACCAAAATAATGTTCGCCTACCATTTAAAATTACCTCAGACCGCCCCTGGTTATCTCTAACGTACCCACTCAACTTGATCCAGAATATAAAGAGAGCTCTTTTGAGCCACTGTGCTCCCCAGGAGAGAACTCTTATCTAAAGTGCAGAGCAAGCTTGCTATTTCTTGTTCACATGGAGGAAAATATTTTATTTATGCAAAGCTCAGAAGTGAGCTATTTTTAAACCTCATTTCAATTAAGGCAATGGCTTTGTGACCCTTGAAACACTTAGATGTGTACTTAAATTTGCACCTTTCAGTAATCTGTTGGCAGGGTCATGGCTTTGAAAGATGCAGCAAAAAACATTAATGAACTGGTGGGTAAGTGAAACCAAAACATTCTTGACGTCTCCAGTTTTTACTCCAGAAAGACTTTCCTGCTTCTTGGCAGAGGGTTGGACTGGATGGTCTACAAGGTCTCTTCCAACTCTATGATTCTATGACTGAAAATGATGAGCCAAAATCTTTTACCTATCTTCCCTCAACCTCATAAGGTACCTTGGCTTCCCATTTTCAGAGAAATATTAATAAAAATTCATCAGAGAATGAGGAGAAGAAGACAGTGTCTTGAAATATGTTCTCTTAAATTCAAGGCAGCAAAAAAATACATAGGAAGGCAATTGTCAAAAATAATAAGTGATGGTTAGAGAGGAATTGAGCTTACTAGGGATCTTGCACATCAGTTGTCAATGGATGATGGAATCTGCAAGCTGCAATTTTAATCATTCCTATAACTGGCTTAGGGTAGGTTAGTAGAGGGAATGATCTGGAAAGCACTGGTGACTTGGCACACTTGTTTTGTCCTGATGTTGGGCAGCTCACTGAATTGGCTCACATCAAACTTTGCAATCATGATCCAGACTTTTGCTTTATTAATGTAAAAGCATGAGAGGCATTTATTTTTATGGTTGCCAGTTAAATTCTGTATAGACCTGCAAAAGATTTTCTGTTCTTTTCTAATAGTGTGTCAGTGTAGAGCCAGTCTATTCTTGCAAGTTAAACAGGGTCAGCCATTGTTAGCACTTGGATGAAAGATCTCTAATGAATACCAGTTGCTGTAGACTATATTTCAGAGGAAGATACTGGCAAAACTACCTCAGGTGACTTGAAGGCACATACATACACCAGTGCAAAATGCCTTCCATATATAATATTAGGACCTCTTCACACAGGGCTTTTTAGCCCAATTTTGCCCTCTTTAAATGCGCAAAGAAGGTCCTTTGACGGGGCCTGCCAGGTGCTATCAGACAACCGACAGCAGGCCCCACCCACTTTTCCTTCCAGAATCGGGAGGGGGGGGGAGTGCCAAAAGACACTTCTTCCCAACTACAGGAAGATAAGCATGTTTTGTGTAGCTCTGATGGAGCTACCCACATTTTGGGGCTAAAAAGCCAGTGGGGTGGTAGAAAGGGCAGCAGGGCAACACGCATTGCTGTGCTTTCTGCCATCTGATGGAGGGGAGGGTGAAAGTATGAATGCATCCTCTCCTACCCTCTGTGTGATGAGGAGAGGAGGGAGGTTATGTGGGGAGCCATGAGCTGCCCTGCGCACCTTCCCTTTGCCAGCAAAAGCTGGCAAAAAGACACAGCACTTTGTGGGCCATGTGAAGATGTCCATAGTCTTTCTAAGTCTGTAGCTTTAAAACTAGGGAATATTTTCCACATCAGTTGGCATTTGAATTGTGAACTCTGAATTTTAAGAGTTCACAATTCAAATGGTATAATTTGGTATAATTAATGTTAATATTTGCTTTTATGGTGTTTTACATTGTGTTGTGAGCCACTCCGAGCCTTCGGGGAGTGGCGGCATACAAGATCGAACAATAAATAAATAAATAATATGGAATCCTTATGTGTCTGGGGAGCAATTTAGGGTGTACATTTGATTAAAGCAGGGTTTTAGCCAAGGTTATTTGACCATTATATGGTGACTCAGAGTGCAATTGAGAACATATTCAACATGCTTCTATTCCTATGGGGGATAGTAGTGGTACATAAGACTGGCAGTCTGTGATCTGAGAAGTGTGTGTGTTTGTGTGTGTGAGAGATGGTGTTCCTTTGACCTTCTCCAGTAATTATATCATGACCCTTTTACCCATGGGACCAGTTGCCATGGTTTCATCTATCTGTAATTGACAAAATATACGTACAGGAATTTGCTAGGTCCGTCACATGATTCTACGAGATGCTTCCAATAGATGTTTCCATAATGATGTTCTGGAGAATTTAACCAATTCCTAGAAAGAGCATTTCAAAGTCCTCTAGCAAAACTCTGTGGTAACGTCTTTTGTTTGGGTTTATATTTTCACAAGGAAATTTACACAGATCCAGGATCAAAGTTTTATATTGTATGTTATGATACTACTAACTATTGGGTTGGAGCCCCCAGTGGGGCAGTGGGTTAAACCGCTGAGCTGCTGAGCTTGCTGGCCAAAAGGTCACAGGTTCAAATCTGGGGAGCGGCGTGAGCTCCCACTTTTAGCCTCAGCTTCTGCTAACCTAATAGTTCAAAAACATGCAAATGTGAGATCAATAGGTACCATTCTTGTGGGAAAGCAACAGTGTTCCATGCAGTCATGCCAGCCACATGACCTTGGAGGTGTCTACGGACAATGCTGGCTCTTCAGCTTAGAAATGGAGATGAGCACCAACTCTCAGAGTCAGACACGACTGGACTTCATGTCAGGGGAAACCTTTACCTTACCTAACCATTGGGTTGTACAATAATTAAAAAATAGATACAGTTCAATCAAAGCAAACTAGTATGGAACCGGGGTGTTTTGGCAAGATTGGCTTGGAAAAACATTTTTGTGTTAAACAGCAGCCTTTCCTTCCCAATTATGATCATTTCTGCCTGCTTTCCTTCACTGCCATTGCACCTGTGACATCTTTCCTGGACTGCCATCTGTATAAATAATTTATTTTACTGTGCTGTTTAAAGCTTTTAAAACCATCAGTTTATATACTAAGGCAACCCACATCCTATTCAAATCTAGTTATATTATTTCAAGTATCTCCTTGTGTTTAGCAGCCATCCAGGGTATACCATACTTTTATAAGCAAAAAAAAGTCAGCTTATTACAGAATATCTTGAAAAGTACAAAGCTTTGAAGATTATTCCTCAATACCATGAGATTTATAAATTTATACATCAGAGTGCATCCTCTTGTCTTTGGAATGGCACACCGAGAAATGTGTTCTTTTTTTTGCTGCAATAATTGAGCTAAATGTCCTGAAGCTAAACATATTAAATCAAACACTAAAACAAAAGTCTGTATTTCCATAAGGGGCCCTACCTTACCTTTTGTAACTATGGACATCTCCAAAATCAAATCCCCAAAACAAACCAGTCAACACTTAACAATGCTTAAGAGTCTAAAAGAAATGTTCAGCTGTGAGATATTGACTTTCCCTTCTGCATTTCAACTCTGATTTATAGAAAGGTGTTCACCTTCCACCTGGAAATCTATGTCCTCAATGTGAAAGGCCATGTAGATCCAAAAAAGGTCTTTACAGTCATTTACAGATGCACCGCCAAGACTACATCTTTGAAAGATAATCATACTTGGGCTCGAGGGATTGCCTGTAATGATGATTATTTTGTTCTTGAATGAAACAACTTGCAATTTTAGTAATTGTCTTTCCACTGCAAAAGCATTTTCAAAAACTGTGCAGTCTTCAAAAATATTCATTCACAGTTTGAAACCTATTCTGCGAAATTCAAAAGTGGGATATTTGTACAAGAGCATATCATTTTCTGCACAAAAATGCTGCTTCTTGCACTAGAATGCTGTAGTTGGTGACTTATTTGGCAGAAAATACATTTTTGCACAGAAAATAGTTTTTCTGCACAGATAATGATGTATAGAAATCCATGTGCAAATTTTGTATAGAATATTTATTTATTTATTTCCACCATTTCTACCTCGCTTCTTCTCAACCCCCGATGGGGGACTCAGAGCGGCCTAACAACGGCAACAATTCGATGCCAAAAACACAGTATACATATAATAGAAAACCAAAAACAGTCAAAATTAAAATACATTAAAATACAGTTATCATTAAAATACATTAAAATACAGTTAGCATTCAAATACATCATATACATTCACATAAGTTAAAAACAGTATTCCGTCCATAATAGAAGCATTGGGTCATGTCCACCAGTTTGCCATTTCAATCCAATCTAAAGTGCTGTATCGTGCTAATGTGCAAACGCCTGGTCCCATAACCAGGACTTCACTTTTTTCCTGATTGCCAGGAGGGATAGGGTTGATCATATATCAATTGGGAGTGCGTTCCACAGACGAGGAGCCACCACCGAGATGGCCCTATCTCTCGTCCCCACCAACCGCATTTGAGAAGCAGGCAGGAGCGAGAGCAGGGCCTCCCCGGGTGATCTTAAATTACAAGGTGGGACGTAGACAAGTAAGCTGGGCCAGAACTGTATAGAGCTTTAAAGGTCAAAACCAGCACTTTGAATTGAGCTCGGAATTGGGCAGGCAGCCAGTGGAGCTGACACAACAGGTGGGTGGTATGCTCCCTGTATGTAGCTCCCGTTAGTAGTCTGGCTGCCGCCTGCTGGACTAATTGCAGTTTCCAAACTGTCCGAATAAGTCTCAACCTGCAAAGATTCTTGTCAGTTTCCCATCGTCAGGGTTTCCTTACACTCAAAAAACACTTTTTGTCCTTTTTTGTTCTTTCAATTGCTAATTTGATAGAGTTCTATTTAAATATAAATATTTAACTTCTATTCTTAATACTGGGTGTATACTCACATGTGTATTTAGAAGACAAGATCCCAAAAAAATGCCACTGAATCCTTTATACTGAAAACAAGATCACCAGTCATGGTTAAAAGAAATTATTCAAAAACACAATTTTTACCGAAGGCAAAATGTCTCAAAGTAAAATTAAGTTCTTAATTTCAGCTCAAACAGAAGGAATATGATACAGCACAAATCAGAACTTGGATCAGAGCATTTGAAAGAAAATATAGATTAGCAGATGGGCTATATTCATGCCAAAACAGACATCTCTAATAGACACTTCTATGTTTTCAGCCACTGCAGACTTGGACAGGTAATACTACAAAAATCCAGTCTTGAAAATCTTTTTATATTAGGTAATTGCATCATTAACAACCATCATTAACAAATCATTAACAAATTCATAGATAGCCAAATATTTATTATTTATTATTTATTTACTTACTTAATTTCTATCCCGCCCTTCTCTACCCTGAAGGGGACTCAGAGCGGCTTTACAAATTAGGTAGCAATCTGATGCCAAAACGTAAACATACAATACAATAAACATTTATATTAAAATGAAACATTAAAACAACACAATTCAATACCAGTTATTAAAATCATGCCAACCAGAATCATAATCCAAAACCATCCCATTGGTCTGTTCACTGTTCCTTATTCTCTTGTTGCACTAAGAAAGTTGCTATCTAAAAGTTTAGCCATATAACCACATTGTTACTTTCTTCCTGGGGGTCAGGAGGGAGGGGGCTGCTCTAATTTTACTAGGGAAGGAGTTCCATAGCCAAGGATCCATCACAGAGAAGAACCTGTCTCTCATCTCCATCAGTCAAGCTTGTGAAGGCAGTGGGACTGAGAGCAGCCCCCCCAAAAGATCTTAATCTCCAAGGTGGATCATAGAGGGAGATACATTCAGACAGATAAGCTGGGCTGGAATCAATGACCTTTTTATCCTTTGGTGTGTGTGTGTGCATGCATTTGTGTGTGTCAGGAGCAACTTGAGAAACTGCAAGTTGCTTTCGGTGTGAGAGAATTGGCTGTCTGCAAGGACATTGCCCAGGGGATGCCCAGATGTTTTGATGTTTTACCATCCTTGTGGGAGGCTTCTCTCATGTCCCCACATGGGGAGCCAGAGCTGACAGAGGGAGCTCATCTGCACTCTCCCCGGATTCAAACCTGTGACCTGTCAGTGTTCAGTTGTGCTGGAACAAGGGTTTAACCCATTGCACCACCAGGGGCTCAGACCATATCCTGAAAATGACCAATTACTTTATAAGCTGCTATTTACATAAATCTAAATTCCGCTTCTGTCATTAAATTCAAATATCAATGCTATTATATGTAACAAAAAATTGAAAAAGACAACCACACAAGGTAATCTATTGTCTCCAGTAATAATACAACGAGAACCTTCCCATATACTGACAGAGTTACAGTATATATACAAAAAAAACCAATTTAAATTTCTGTATGAATTTGACTAAAAATGTCTTACTTAGAAGTGAGTATTTGAATAAACAGAATCAACCTGATTACAATATTGTAAAGTGCAACCTCTTAATCTACAGGGATACATTTCTGAATTTACTGAGAAAACAAGAAACTGGATAATAATGAAGCATATTGAAATGAATGACCTCTTCTAGCAGTTACACTAGAGAGGTATCCTTTCTAGGAACTTGCTAGGTTCCTCCAGCGCAACTCTTTGGTAACCTTTCATAAAAACATACCATGGAATCACCTGGAGGATCTAGGAAATTCCTAGAGAGGACATATTTATTTATTTATTTACTTACTTACTTCATTTCTACCCTGCCTTTCTGACTTGAAGGGGCTCAAGGCAGCTTACAACTCCGGCAAACATTCAAAAATGTGTCAGATAAAGATAGAAGAAACTTCAGATACTGATCCCATGAGTACAGGAGTTATACATTATAAATTATATGTAACATCTTTTTACATGAATATAATGCAAAATGAGTATAGTTACACACTGAATTCTTTAACAGCAGGAGTTTCAATGATCCCTGCACAGGGATTATTATCACTTTAGTAACTTATCCTCACTTGCTGTCATTTCACATTCAATGCACAGCATTTCTTCCAACTTCCACTTACAGGAAAACCAGACTCTATATGCAGATCTGTTTATGAGCAAGCCAGATAATATTGTCATTAAAGAAGCCATGCAACACATTTGCTACTTCATGGGGGCATGCTGGTACATCTTTGTGGTTTGAATAACTAAATAGTTCAAACATTTAGAAAAGTTTATTATATCAATATAGTGTACATGTTACAACACCACTGGATTTCCCCACATCGTTTTCCTCGAGGTCCTATTCACCATGAGAAACACATTTTAACTGATCTTCATAATAAGCCCAATTATACCCATAACTGCTCACACTTGCAGTCTTGCTAAATAAAACATAAAGAGAACTCTTATCTACAGTTTGTCCCTTACAGTCGCATAATCTCTTATGCCGGGGGGCTATAGTAACAGAAGCAGTAAATTTCAGAAATACTTGATTCATGGTGGATATAGTTCTCTTTATATCATTTATTATATGACAAAAAGATTATTTTTTTAAACCCACTAAAAGTAGTTAAAAGTTTACTTCTGGTTTTATAAGTGGCACCCTAACTTATAGGGAAACCTATTCCAAAAGTAAACAATCACTTCTGCAAACTTCCAAGAGAAATTCATATCCCCTTTTTAACCCAAAAAGAAGCAATACAATGCAATCAGGAAGGGGTGGGTTCATATTTCACCCACACCTACTGCAAATCTACAGATATTGCATGTAAGAACTGTCTTCAATTCACAAATTAGCAATTCTGTATCACATCATTGTTGCTCAAGCACTGCATTATGTGTGTATATCTTTAAAAGACCTTCAAGATCTTTAAGTAATGCTTAGTATATGAAACAGAACATCCACTGCAAGTTCTGTAATCAACTTTCTATCCTATGAATGTAGATATTCAGGATATTAGCTATAAAAAGCAGATAGAAGTCTGAAAATTTAGAATGACCAGTGGCTAAAATTTAATTCAAAACATCATCATCTTTCAAATTAGTGACTGGAATGGAAATATTGTCAGGTGCAAGAACATTCTCTCGGCATTACTTCGCGAACGAAGATTCAGGAAGGACTCATCCCACGCTTTTTACAAGCGTGCTGATGACTAAAAAGGCCAATCTGAGATAGGCAAGTTTAGTTGCAGAAAGCACAGCAGAAAGTCTCCGTGGGTGATGTTGTTTCCAAGTTGCGGTTCTTTCTGCGTTGTCGTTTCTCTTCGAGACTCATTCGGCGTGTCTTCTCGAAAGAGGCCGCAGCATTGTGGATAGTGTGTCTCCATGCCTCCCGATGTGAGGCCAGGGTGGACCATTTTTGGTGATCAATCTGGCCGAGCCTGAGATGTTGTTTCAGGGAGTCCTTATATCTCTTTTGGGGGGCACCTCTCTTGCGCTGACCCGTGGCGAGTTCACCATAGAGTAGTATCTTTGGGAGGCGGTGGTCCTCCATCCTAGAGACGTGCCCTACCCAGCGCAGCTGTGTTCTCAATAGCATGGCCTCAATGCTGGTGATCCCTGCTTGCTCCAGGACAGCAACATTAGTCACATAGTCGGTCCAGTGTATATTTAGGATTGTGCGAAGACAGCGCTGATGAAAGTGTTCGAGGAGTTGTAGGTGTTGGCGATAGGTGACCCATGTTTCAGACCCATAGAGGAGGATGGACAGTATGATAGCTCTGTACAAACTGATTTTGGTACTTTGCCTCAGGTTCTTGTTGCTCCAGACTCTCTTGTGAAGCCTTCCAAATGCACTACATGCCTTTGATAATCTGTGATCTATCTCTTTGTCAATCTTGGCGTCTGAAGAGATGATGCTTCCCAGGTAGGAGGAAACATCTGGATGCATAGACATTGTATATGTCACACCTCACAGCTATAACCTGTAAGACAGCATCTAGTGTTATATATCCACTCGGGAACATTCTGTAGACATAAAATATGAATGGAATATTCAGCCGTATGCTGATGTGTTTCAATAAGCCTGATCAACTCCATCTTGTCAATAGTTAACATCCCTTTATTGCTTGCTGTGCTCTATCATTTGTTCTTTGGGAGAAATGCTGTAACTGCAATATTTTGTGTCCAGAGGCAACCACCAAAATGATGATTACATACAGTGCTAGACCTGAGAACGTCCTCTTAAACAACAAACAAACCTCAGCTACAGTCTGTGATGGTCACATGGGCCTCAAAGAAGGATTACAATGTATGTATTATATATTGTTCATGCACACTTTGTGGGTGTCTGCATAACTCTTGAGTTCATGCTTGAAATAACCTATATCTCAGCCAGTGCCGTGACTACCTTAGATCCCTCGGCCAAAGTTGTTGTTTGTGTTGTCTGTTTGCCTTCCTGATCAGTTTCAAGGCTCATTCCAGCTCCATTGTCCTACCTGGAGCATACAATAGAGCTAATATTTCAATTCTACCCAACAATCCTCCATATGCTCCTTTCTTGTTGCCTCCAGGAGACTGGCCTCTCCATCTCATGCTGCAAGTTGTCATGGTAGAGCCAGGAAAGGATTCTGGGAGGCTATAATCACCAGATCTCTACTTCTCTTCCCTCTAAGATCCCTATTTCTAATAGAAAAAGCAAGAGTGAAAATGAGTCAAGGATCTTGGAAGATTACAGTTTGTGTTGACCCATTCTAATGATATAATCTCTTGGCATGGGATATCAACAGCATTGTATTGATAGGCCCTTACAGAGCCACACTGGAAATGTATGTGCTCAGTTGGGATAAACTATACCAAAAATAAACTTTACAGACTTCTGTTCTTTGCTTTATATCACAAGAAAAAAAAGAAAAGATGAAAGGACTCTTTGTCCACTATTTTCTTCCCTATCACTTATTAGGACAAGTGAAAAATTGCAGTAATATCTGCTTTCCATTCATTCACTGTATCCCTAAATTAAATTATGAATTATTACATCTAACCCTGCCATTCTATTTGATATTCTAGGTTCACAGGTACCACAATATGTGATAAAAGGAAAAGATTAAATGTTTAATTAGTCTATTGTGCTATTTATATAGAAATGTGTATCACCTGAAAGACAGAGCTTTGAAAATATAATAAGGGATAAGGTGGGGAAGTTAATGGTTATCTTAACAAAGCAGTAGGATAATATTTGACAAGTGGGCAAACATGAATGTTTACGTAGAAATAAAAAATGCATACTTGTAAACTTGAAAGGAAAAAACAAAAGTTAATTCTTTGTCACATCTGTACAAAGATTAGAGTTGATCTATCTCTGATTTCACAAAGTATGGGGGCACAAAGAACTAAAAGGTTTAATTTCAAAAACATTGCAGCAATCAAGTATGTATGGGATCAGTTTATAGCAGATGATTTACAAAAGAACACTACAATTTTAAGAGACATTCTTCTAAGCAAAATAGTTTCCTTTTGCAAAATGTGATGGCAATGTACACACAAATATAGACAAATATTTCTAAATTCAATAATACTGATAATATAAAATGTAGTGAATCACTCCCACAGATTATGTATGCATTCCTGTCCAAAGATGGAATTGCTACTAAATCAATGAAGCTGGCATATTACAAATGAATTTACAGCATAGTAAAATCATGAGTTAACTTTAAGTCACTGTAAATTGAGGCAGAAGGAGGTAATCAATTGACAACAAATTCTTTAGCAGCCAATTCTTTCTCTTATTAATATAAATTTATGGAAGAGGTGGAGACTTGATATGGATTTTGTACACTGATTCTGTACCTCGGCACTTTCAGTACTAGATTATAATTTAGGCAAATGTGATCTGATCTGAAGGTACTACAAAAGAATAATAGGAATTGTGTCACTCAGCCAAACATAGCAGAGTGCCACAATCCTGTTTGATAGGCAACACAGGAAGAGCATCACTTATCCAGGATTCTGAAATCCAAAATTGTCTGCAAGGATAGCTGTGACAGGGGCATCTTTGCTTACTAACAGTTCAGTGAACGCCAACTTTGTTTCATATAAGATGCATATGAAAGATACATGGATTTAATGTTTAGCCTTGGGTCCAATTTCCAAGATATCTCATTATGTACATAAATGCAAATGCAGGTATTCCATAACAGATCTGCCCTCCTTCTGGAGGGCTTGTAAGACCAACCTCTTCTGGCAGGCGTTCAGTCTGTAATGGTTCGGCCTAGTCTTTTCCTTTCTGTATTAGTATATTTATTTATTTATTTATTTAAAACTTTTGTACCCCAACCTTCTCACCTCTATCGAGGGACTCAGACTGGCATTACAGCAAAGATTCAATGCTATACAGTTTTAAAACAACTAGAACAACATATTAAAATACATAAAAATCCAGCATAAAACCACATCACCACTAAAACAATTCCACTCGATCTGCAAACGAGGTCATTCATTCAGATAATAGCCAATCTCAGTCTATTCTGGGAAGGCCTGCTTCAACATCCAAGTCTTCACCAGCTTCCTAAAGGACAACAGAGAGGGAGCAGACGTTTGGGGGAGAGTTCCACAGCCGAGGGGCGACCACAGAGAAGGCCCTGTCTCTCGTCCCCACCAGTCACGCTTGCGAAGCTGGTGGGATCGAGAGCAGGGCCTCTCCAGAGGATCTTAATGTCCTCGATGGTTCATAGGGGAGAATTTGTTCGGACAAGTAAACTGGGCCGGAACCGTATAGGGTTTTGTAGGTTAAAACCAGTACTTTGAATTGTGCTCGGAAACTAATTGGCAGCCAATGGAGCTGGTGCAACAAGGGAGTTGTATGCTCCCTGTACCCCGATCCTGTTAGTAACCTGGCTGCCGAGCATTGACTAATTGCAGTTTCTGAGCAGTCTTCAGAGGCAACCCCACGTAGAGAGCATTGTAGTAGTCTATTCGAGACTAAATTGTTTTATTGCGTTTTAAATTGCTATTTTATGATTATTTGTGTATGTATTGTGAACCACCATGAGCCATTGGGAATGGTGGTATATAAATTTGAAATAATAAATTAATAAATAATTTTTTTTAAAAAACACACACGCACATCTGTTCCCAAGCATTTTGGATAAGAGAGACTCATCTTGAACTAAGAATTGTGCATAAAAAATAATTAGCCAGTCAAATCAATATAAAGTGCTTGTTTATGGGATTAATGGAAATGTTCATGCTCAGAGGTAGTATATTTCTAAACATCATATATTAGGACCCAATGGGTAAATAGCAAAATTAATCCTAACTCAGGAATTTAATCCTGGAGTCACTATTTAAATTGAAGTGGAATGGTCTAAGAGGCTATAACAATGATCCACTCTTATTTTAATGTTTTGATTTCTAATGTTAATGTCGTGTCCTTCCTTTTGTGTATACCTGACATCCCCAACCTGTTGCTTTCCAGAGATCTGAACCACCACCTTATTATCCTCAACAACTACAGACATTAGACGTAGTGGACACGTATGTTGGGGGCTATAATCCAACATGTCTTGGAGGTCAATAATTTGGAAAAGTCTGAAATAAAAATTTATTTGTTTGATCTATGCCGAAGATAATGATACCAGATTGTCTCTTGATCCTTTTGTCCCCACACTTCTATTTCGTCTTTCACCTTGAATGAAGGACAGAGCATTTGAAACTATAAAAGCAAAACAGTTGAAATTAGATTTTTTTGAGTATCAGAAAACCCTAGCAAGAAAACTTTTAACCTGGTAAAAATATTTGGCATTCAGGATTTATTCAGTGTGAAAAAAATACTTTGTGGGGGTTTTATGCAGAAAACATAAAAAAGAAACAGTATTTTCTAAACATTAAACTTTTCTGCATAGAAAATGTTGTAATCTGGACAGGAAACAGCAAATACCGTTTTCTCTGGATTTTTGTGGATAATAAATTCCAATTTGCTAATAGTATTTGAAAGCTGCACAGTTTTGATGACTTTCTTATAGTGAAGAGAAAATGATCAATTTATTTGTCCTGTGAAAAAAAATGTATGAAGATTTACAAACCTGGTCACCTACCTTTTTGTTTGTTGAGAATTATTAACCTGCCAGAGTCTAAGCAGAAAGTCTGTTTTGCAGAATTATCTGTCACTCTCTCATGATTTGAGAAGTTCTTAGGATATAAAAGCTCAAATGTCCCACTTTTCAAAGCAATCAAAATATTCCCCTGTGAACTGATTAGAAAAAGGTATTCTTTTTACTTACAATTTTCTATTACATTCACAATATTTGGGTTTTTTCTGATATCCTGCATCCTTTCATTCTCCTTTGCACTACGCATTTTCGGGGTTGGATAAGTAAATCTTCTTCCTGTTCCCCCCACTGTTCCCTCTCCTACTTTGCCTTTTTCCTCATTTTTCTATACATTACTATCATGTCTCACTTTCACAATCTACTATATGTTACTGACTGAAATTCAGGATCATCAATGATCCATCCAAAAATCTATAAGGTGTCATTTTCTGTAAATGTCTTATTGTGTGAAAGCCATTTCATTCAGATGTGTTGTGTTATTTGTCTGGAATCTATCCAACAGCAGTCATCACTGCTGCAACTTCCTTTTTCCCCAGAGGTAATAACTTTCTATTTGAAGGTATCAATATTTTACAATCATAGTATCTGAAATGGCTACCCACAAGGATCAGCACAGGAACACTCCAAAACTTCTTTTTCTTTACCACAATTATGCCCAGCATATCAATCAAGTGCATTAATAAATTTCCTAATTGCTTAGCAGTTTATTATTTATTTACCAATTGATCACTGAAGTCCCTGAAGACTTTTCCTTTACCAGCTTTGTGAAAATAAATCTCAGGCCCTTGGTTGGACAGAGAGATAGCACAGGGACACTACCTAGAATCTGAACACTCACAATACCACGTGCCTGGCAGAAATAGAGAAGAGTGACATAGCTCTGCTGTTCAAACTGGAGAGAGAGAGGGAGAGAAGTTGCAGAGTTATGGAAGTTTGGAATGTCAAGCTACAACCACCCTACAGAGATAGAAAAAAGAAAGCTGGAATGCATTCAATGCCCTGACCTGTTCCAGGATGGAGAAGAATGGAAGAGGCATTTCTGCTTTTCACTGATCTCATTTTAAAGAGCAGTGTAAAGAAACCTGTGATCTGAACAGGGGGAAGCAACTCCTTGAAAGATAGAAGGGAACTAGTGCTGCCACCTCAACCAGATTATGAACCAGCATGAGATGAGATACAAAATTCAATTCCAGAAATCCTGGTGATAAGAGGTACCAGCACTCTTTGGCAGAGAAGATTGCAGTCCTTATAAAACTACAGGCCCTAGGATTCCATAGCATTAAGCAAAGTGATGCAAAATTGCATTAATTCTACAATGTAGATCCGCCCTATGTTATGACAGTAAAATTTTGCTGGCAAGGCTAGAGTTAATAGTACAACTCCCCTTGCTCTGTTGAATCAATGAACTACATAACAAGATAGAAAATGTTCTGACCTCTGAAGAAATGCTTGTGCCCACAGGGGACACTGACTGGAGAAAGAAACATTCTTTACAATAAAATTTCATTTGAGCTAGTTCACAGACAAGGTCTCTAATCACAAATGCGAATCTAGAAGAGTTAACTTTAGCCTGTTAAGTGCTAGCTCAGACCTGCCAACAACCATGGCATACCTTTCAGTGTGTCAGTAATTATTTGCTGCTTTTTTAAAAAACAAAATAGCTCTGCATGACGTTATATTGTAGGACCAGAGGAATAGTGTCACATTTTGTACAAATATGATCATTAACCACCAGTGCAGACTCAGAAGACACCTTAAATAAACATTGAACTACATCCTGTTATTAGTCCTGATTGGAGTAGACACACTGAATCCATGGAATTTACCTATGTGTTGATTCAATATTCAACTACTGCTTAAATGGGTCTATTGTAGGGTATTTGGGTGATATAGCCTATATACTCACTTATAAGTCTAGAAATTTGAGTTAAAAATATCTCACAAATTGGGTTGACTTATCCACTGGTCAATGTGATTACTGTATCTTAATTCTAATAATAAAAAGCGACCCTCCCTTTCTCTGAATAGAGTAGCAAAAGGAGAGAGTTTTGTATGTCCTGGGAGGATCCAAAAGAATCATTGCTACCTCTACTCTTTCAACAGTATTGCCACATCTGGTCTTTTTGAATGCCTGGGTGGGAAAATAGTGGTAACAGCCAAGGCAGCTGTCCTCCGGTGCATCCCACTCTCCATGGAATGACCCTTGACTTATCCATGGATCATACAAAAATCCTTAATTCTGGCCCTAAAGCATGCTCTTGACTCGTACATGAGGTGGACTTATACATGAGCATATATGATAAAGCATAAGAGCAACTGATAAACATAAAGATGGTTCAAAAATCCATTTATAACACTCATATGCAAAATAAACTAGTATCAATCCGTTTCAGTCAAATAGACTAAGATATGGATGATGAGAGCTTTCAGATGTTTATGACAACAATTCTCATGGCTACTATAGCCAAACACATTGGGAGTGTGTCATGTTGAAGAAGTTACAGTACACTGAGGTCTGGAATTGTTTGTGTAATCTCAAAGTATCCTCTGTAATATTTCCAATATTGCAAATGATTATCAAATTTCACACTTCTAGAAATTCGCACAGTGTGATTTCTCCCATTTATGTGATACTTTCTGACCTTTGCTGTGCACATGAACAAAGATAGTAAACCAGAGTATCACAAATTACCACTAGCAGTAATTGTAACTGCAGCAATCTCAGTCACAAAAACTGCTGTCTAGCACTATACCTGTGATAACACAGCTCACACATTCTGTTTGTCTGCACAAATCCCTACCTGGGAATTATTGAGCCTGCCTAATAAGAAAAAAAATATGTTTGCCAGCTGGCCATTTAATTTTGTCATCTAAGGAAACTCAGCCATAACTGCCTTCTAAAGCACAATTTCTAAAAGCAAAAACATAGGCCTAATCGTATTAGTTTGTCTAATCTATATCAGCGTTCACAATAAAATGCCAGGAACAGTATGTAAAATGCATATTCTTTTTCCAGATGCACCTCAATGAAAAACATAGATTTTATTTATGTAAGAGGCAGCATAATAGCAACCCACAAAGTATACTATGCAAAAATGTACAAAAAAATTACTGAAATCATAGATGGAGTGTATGCTCAGAGGAAGAAAAAAGCTCCTGAGATACAAAAACAAATGTCAATCATATTGACAAAAGATTGTCACAAACAGCAGTCTGTTAGGAAAGTGCAATCATTCATACAATGCAGGGTTTTTTTCAGTTCTGTCAGGGGGTTTTTGGGGGGGGGGGTTGACAACTTGAGAAGAAAAGCTTTACAGACAAGCAGTCCTGCTCTAGCATGCAGGACTGCTTAAATTCACAAGAGGCAGGTGGCTTTGTTCCTGACAAACCTTGGGTGCTTGTACAAGCACACTCAGCACTGACCATAAATTATGGTTAGACCTACCACAAGTTGCTTCAGGTCACTTTTAGACTGTTTTTTTTTTAAAAAAAAATCTATTTTGGGATGAAGTACCTATGAAACAGCATATATGGTCAAAATTTCCAGGGCTATTTTGGGGTATTACAAACTTTTTCCCAGCCTCAAATGGTATAAAGCTATTAGGGGTAGTGGATTTTCCCCTTGATGTGACAGTTTCTGACCTTTGCTGTGCACACAAACAAACCTTTCCATCCCTTCTTTGTCCATGGGATGTGCGGTGCCCACCAACTAGAAGTTGCAATAATATTTTATTTTCCCACCATGGGCTCTGTAATCTTGGACAGCCCTCCAGTGGGTCTTTGGAAACTATTTCTAGAGGAGTCTCCAAGAGTACATAATGGAACTTGAGCATCCACAGATTTTTGTATCCATGCTTTGGGGGTCCTGGAACAAAACTCCGGCCGATATCAAAGTCTCATTATAGGCACATAAGAGTTGAACATACCATGTCTGGAATCCTGAAATAAAAAAAATAATCTATATGGGTGGTTGAGATTGACATCTTTGTTTTCTGATGATTTAGGGCACACAAACTTTGTTTTATGCACAAATTATTACCAATATCTGCTGCAAAATTACTGTCAAGTTATGGGTATAGAGTGCATATGAAATCATAAAGGAATTTTGTCTTTAGACTTGGGTCCTATCTCCAAAATATCACACACTATATATATATATATATATATATATATATATATATATATATATATACTGTATGTATATATATACTGTATGTATACTATATATGTGTGTGTGTGTCATATATATATATACTGTGTGTGTATATATATATACTGTATGTATATATATATACTGTATGTATACTATATATATATATATATATATATATATATATATATATATATGAATACACACACACACACACACACCCAAATACAAAATATGGAACATTTCTGGTCCCAAGCAGAAACTCAACCTGTATTTTCCTTCCAGCTTCACCCTAAAGAAGTTTAATGGGTTTTTGTAAGTGGTGTTATAAAATGTTAATTATTTTGGTTTATGTGTTTAACTGAATCACAGTAATAAAAAAATAGCATCATTCACATAGGACTGGATCTAGTTGGGTTCATGAAAATGGAGCCAATCAAAACTGGGAGCAGGTGATCTCCACTTCTCCACTCAAACTACATGTATGTCCTCAAAACTTGCTCATACTGGAAAGGCTGAAAAATCTAGCATAGTTGGTTCTCGGGTGACTCAGAGGATGACAGCAGGGAGGGGAGCAGTGGGGAAGAAATTTCTCAGAGTTCTTTCAGCAGACCATTGGATTTTATCTACAATTTTTTTATCACCATTAATTAATTAATTTATTTATTTATTTATTTATTGTTCACTTTTGTATTCCGCTCCTCCCAGCAGGCTCGGGGCGGATAACAGAAAATACACAGGCAGCATGTCACAACATTGATTGATTGATTGATTTTATTATTTATGAGTCGCCCTCCACGTCATGTTGCCTTACACTTGATAAAACATAAAACATAAAAACCACATTTAAAAACATATAGCATCGTCAAGTACTAATGAGAGGACATACGGCGCAGTTCTTAACAATCCAAACAAGTTTATTCACTGCAGCCAAACCTACCTACAGCTATACCATGATATAACTATTCAGCACTTAAGGGTCCCTATGAAATGAGAATATGATAATAAAATTTCAACAGCATTAAAGGTTTATGAAGAAATCCACCAAGGAAAGCTGTTTTTGACACCCTATATTCTTGAATTATTTCCAGCCATTCCTTCACAGTGATTTTTATCACAATCTATGCTATGACTGCCTGTCATAAAATTAAAACCCAACAACACAAAAGTTTGTTTATGCACAATGCTTATTATTATTGTTTATTCATAAGCTTTTGGAACAACACAATCTCTAACTGACATACTCCTCCACAACACAGAAAGTGAAAATGATGCATGAATTCACTTCCTTTTCACCTTCACATCACAACCTCACATCAGCATCAGAAGAGTGTTGGATTTGGCAAAGGTGGAGAAGTAGCAGGGAATGGAGGGCTATACAATGCCTATTAGGTTTCTTCTTCAAATGATCTAGTCCAGAATTTCTCAAACTGTACTCCTCCAGATGTCTTGGACTTTAGCTCCCACAATTGTCTTGAAGTTGGTTTTAACTGTTTAAATGTATGTTTTATGACATATTTGATTGTTTTTAGGAATGTTTTATGCTGTTTTAGGATGTCTTTGTGTATTTTACTGTGTTGGAAACCACCCCGAGCCTTGGGGAGGGGCGGACTAGCAAATCTGAATAATAAATAAATAAATAAATACAATTACTAACAGCTGGTAAGCTGGCTAGGATTTCTAGAACCTAAAGTCCAAAACACATGAAGGAACACAATTTGAAAAACACTGATCTAGGCACAATGAGCTACCTTTTAAACTGAGGAAAGACAACTTTTCTGCTTATGTCTGGCAAGATAAAATGCCTAGAATTTGGTTCAAACTATATTTGAATCTCTATTTATAGCTTGCTGTGTAGTGTGGTTATAAATATTGATAACTTTGGAGAAGAAAATACTTTTACAGTTGGAAGGATTTGAAAAGATTTGGCTGACATGGGTTTTTTTTATGATATGATAGAATGAAGTCTAATGCTGGTTTTAATCATCATTATGTTAGCCATTATTTCTTGAGAATGTGAAATAAATATAAGTGCATCCTATATCATAAGATGCTTCATGGATCTCATCTATGGAACTTTGTATAAAGCACCCTTTGAACAATCAAAAGTCTTCCTTTATATTTTTGACACATTAGGATAGGGAAAAATATATCTAAAACAAAATTGATGTGGGTGGAGAACCCTGCTTGGGAATGGAGAAACAAACACAGGGAGATATACAGTAATATGGAAATGTTCTGAGTACCCCTATTGTCATGTGCCCTAATGCTGTCATGCATATGTCAACATGTCCCATCTTTCTATATGTGCTGCCATTGTATCCAGTTCACAAATTATCCACATAACATCAACTGTAAATTATATGCACATTATACAATATTAGAAAAAATCTTGGTCACAAGTTCTTCCTTGCCACCTTGACATTATAAAATCTCAGATGGTAAGGTCATCCATATTTATCTGTTCAATGTTCATCTTTTTTTTAAAAAAAAAATTACACACATACAGTCTGACCAAACTCCTGAGAAAAATGCTTGAGAATAGCTGTATTGAATTACAAACATCACTTCTAAAAATTCAAATCGAAACGAAAAGCAAAATGCACATGTGTATTCTAATTCACAATCTGGTTTCAAATCCAGTTTATACCAATTTTATAATGTAATTATTTTTATAAAATCAAATATTTCTCTATGAACACCAATTTAGCCAACATTCCATGTATAAAATATATAAAAAATTAAACTAGATTATTTTTTAAAAATCCAAATAAGAACATAAGTATATATTTTAACTAATTTTGGTTTAGGAAATACACTGCTCCAAACAGAATAATAAATAGTGTCCTACCTATGGTAGTAATAACTGTGCCAGCAAAGAAGAAGGAACTTCCCAAATCCCAATGACTGACTTGATTAGTCGGCTGTCCTTTTGGATTGACTCCTGCATTTATTGCCGTCACTACTTGCTGCAAGTTTAAAGAAATATCTGTCAATATTTATGAAACATAAACAAGGATGGTAGAAGACAGTATTTCATATGTTTGTGAAGAAAAAGTATGTTATTAGCTTTATCTTATTAAAATAAAATAAAAGATCACTGTTTCGTGGAGTTCTTAAAATAAATTCAAATTTCAGCTGTTCTAAGGCTGAAGTGCAATCAAATGAAAAATATTATGTTTCTGCATTTCTTTGATATCCATTGTGTTTCACATTGGTGGGAGTTCAAGAGTATGATGGTTAAGTTATCAGGATTTCAATACAGATGTTGCTGTTACTAGTGAGATATCATCATGTTTGTAGGCTTAATATGAAGATCCTGATGGAAGACAAAAATAGTTTTCACTACTTCCTTGAGAATTTTCTCCATTCCTAATTGGAAGCCATCACTAAGTGACGCAGTACTGGTTACACAATGTGACAGCAATTTTGAGGGTGAAACAGAGATGCCTAACAGCATGATATTTTTATTTCAACTTTTAGAAATCACTTTTTCCCAAACACAAAATGAAGATAAATTGGTGAAGGCTACCTAGAAAGCTTCCTCCTCTCTCTATGGTTGTGGAATTCAATGAAAAGGCATATTGAACAGCGATGTGCTGACCTCTACAAAGCCACCAGATTGCATTGAAATTAAATTTGGTCTAAGCTTACTGGGGACATATGCACATAGGCAGTTTTAAAAACTGGGACAGGCAAGAATTGGCTCACAGAGGGCTTTCCTAACCCCAACACAGAATATGACTGTTTAACATGGTTTTGTTACATTTAGGCAAAATTGTCATTGTTTAAACAATTGGTCCAGTTCTAATTTGGCATTCCATCCAAGAGCAATCCTTGATCTCTGTGCCCATTTAGATGTGCCCTGCGTTTTAGCCAATGGTATCCTGCCAGTCATAGAAGACAACTTGGTGCAGTGAAGGTTTCTCTCATTGAAATAGTGCTTTGTCCAATGTGTTTGAGAAGTATTGGAGCTAATAAAGGAAAAATGAACAAAATAAAATCACAATCCCTCTCCAGTCCACTGCTAAAGACTCTATTAGAGAGGTTTCCATCCAGTAGAAGCACATCACTGGGAATAAGCTTTATCATCATCATCATCATCATCATTAGATGTATTCGATTATTACTTAAAAATTTCCCACTGTAAAAATTATGTTGACAAAAAAAGAATCCCAACTATTCATGTATGTAAAACATTAATATGTGAAGTATCTCAATAACATTTCTTCTGTGTTGCATACTTCCTTTTTGGCAACACTCATTAGTATATCGAGATATTTCCCATACTGAAACTTTTAACAAGCAGAAAAACACTCTGAATATTATGCATTTGGCTGAAACTACTTTTCTTTAAAAGCTAGTTTGAAAAAAGACCTAAGATGAGAAAAGTGCCTTGCCAGTATGCTGTTTTCAAAAGAAAAAAAGAAATCAAAGAAATACAAAAGTAGTCTGACACAAACAATTTTTATTCAGTGTTATCTACTTCTGGAAAAAAAGTGGAGATTGTAGTTCTATATCATAGTTTTAGATAACTTTGCCTACATAATGCAAATTGGCAGACACATGCATTTGTACACACATCAGACGTACAGCTCTCCTCAAGAGCAGTGGTTCTCAACCTGTGGGTCCCCAGATGTTTTTACCTTCAACTCCCAGAAATCCTAACAGCTGGTAAACTGGCTGGGTTTTCTAGGAGTTGTAGGCCAAAACACTTGGGCACCCACAGGTTGGGAACCACTGCTCAAGAGAGTCCTGAGGGTACTCAGAGCTACACGTTTACAAATTTAACTTTTGTAAACTTGATCATTTGCAGATTTGATGAATTTGATGTTCTCTCTAGGATCTCAACTATAATATTATGCTGGAGGCATCTGTAAGTTCTGCCATGATTAACCTATGGCAGAAGTTGACCATAAAATCACACTGAAAGACCCAGAGATCTTAAAGAGGTGTTCTGTTGGGTGATTTTTCCACTTTTGTGGAGGCCCTGGATCCCTAACTCAAGCAAATGTGGAACATCTACTGTTTAGCTAAACCCTAAGACCTGGCAAGATAGACTTCTTGGCTAATATTAAAGTACAAAAGACCTAGTAGCACTTCAGATCTTTTCTAACAAGGTGCTTCACTTAGAACTGTCCTAGGTGCTGAAGTGACTAGCCATGAGCCATGGGTTCCTGCTCTTTGCTATTTGAATAGGAAATAATAACTGGAAATGGGAAAGAATAAAAAGTTTATCTTGTCCTAGTTGCACAAAACTCTGAGCTACGCCACAGAAAATCCTCATATTGCTTGCTGTAGCCCAACATACCGCCTATTCTTCCCTGCCAAGAACTGATCAGACAAAAGTTTTGAATGAGGACTAGATTGCTGCTACTATGCTACTAACTATACTATAGAAGCAACAGTCTCTACTTCAGGTTTTCTGTGAGGAAGATAAGATGAAAGCCACTATTCTTTCCACTAGTGATGCTGATTTAGATTCCATTTCCCCACTGCAGTTAACAGCACGAAAAGAATCCTGAAGATAGCTGGGCAGCAGGTAGGGGGACAACCCACTCTCTGGTTGGCCACATGAAGGTCAACTTTGAGCCATATCTGAAGACCACAAGTAGCTTAAACATAACCCACGCACAAAGAGAAAAAGTACAGAGACATAACATGAAAGTAAAATGCTAATCCCTGATTTACATTTACATTAATGCCTGCTTCTTGCATGTTTTCTAACATATATGATAGCCTTTCACTAAGCCATACATAACTTAAGATCTTATCAGCTGCACCTATTTATTGCTTCATATCTTAGTTCAGGCTTCATAGTATGACCTAGTTCTCAGTGATGGAACAAATCTAACCAGAAAGAGAGAGACTGATTCAGAAGACAGCTCTGTTCTGACATTTTTCCCTTCTAGTCCACTTCCCCCTCCCCCACGGCGCGTGGAGGAAACCCCAACTTAAATGATAATAAAATCTCCCACATAACACCTGATGGTCTGTTGAGAATACAACTTGTTGAAGACCAGTATATTTATAGTCTGTGCAGCCTCATAGCTACCTTGAGTCCCATTTTTAGAAAAACAGATGAATATAAAAACAGGTGAATATAAATAAAGTGATTGGTTGACATGTTTGTTCATTTTTGGACTAAAATAGCCAGAATCCAACAGCTTGCATGCTTATACTTAAAAATATAATTTTCCACATGCTGCTAGTTCTATCAATGCATGAAGGACATTGGTGCAAGTTAACTATATCATAAAATTCAACTGTGCATTAACCTAACAACATTCTGAAAAGTGCAAATCAAAATTCAAACCATGCATTCTGTATAAATAGTCATAGTTGTTTTTGCACCACTATGGAAAGAAACATGTGAGTAATAAAGTCGGATATACCACCAAGAAGGAAATGTATTACTTAACTGTGCAACAATATAACATGCACATTCATTTGAGTGTTGGAATTCCAACCAGCAAACCCAGTATTAAAACCTGTTGTGCTATTATTTCATTTTCTAGTGACACAAGTTCTGGTCAATAAATCTCCCCATCCAGAAATGGCAATATTCTCTCCAGTGTGAATGTTACCTAGTACAGCATTAAATCAATATCATTTTATAGCCTAATTTGTTTTATTACAGTACTTCAGCCCTTCATTGCCAAGCATCACAGGACAATACTTATGTTTTCAATCAACTCACCAGTTCATCCAAACCAACAGGTATAATGTATTTATGCAGCTCTGCCAGTTACTTTGGCTGCACTAAATCATACAGTTTTTTTGTTTTCATATAAATCTATCATATGGTTTTATAAATTCCAATGTTGTCCCTGGAACTGATAAATTTGATGACCTATTAATTCTCTCGCACACATATAAATGGAACACTGTTATTGATCACTGTAATATATTAAATCTCTCTAGAGAAACCTATACTTTAAAGGTCTATAGGCTCAACTCTTCAAGTTGTACCGTTTGAAACTGAAAGTGGTAAAGTAGCTGAAAGTAGAGATTCTCAAACCTTTGATCTGTAAAACCCACTTCAGAAGGCTTAAAACCCACTAAGACCCACTAGTCACAATAAAGGTAGGAGATAGTGATCAAATGGATATCCTCTCTAGGAATTTGCTGGGTCTTCCTCTAGGGTAACGTCTGTCAGAAGCATGGCATAGAATTGCCTGGATGACCTAGAAAACTCCATATTTTTGTCAAATGTAAATGTTGGCAAAGGGGATCACTAGTATACTAGTGATACCAGCTCCATTTCTCTTTTCTACTTAAGTCCAAGGAAGCCATTCAGTTATTAGTAATGCATTTAATGAGAGCAAACAAATTGTAGTCTAATCCTATGCTCCTGTTTGCAAGGAAGATCAGAGATTTATAGGAATATTTGGTATCAAAAGCAGAGTAAAGGGAAGCATAGCCAGTACTATATGTGAGTTCATAATATGAAACATGAGTAAAAATGCACAAAATGCGTTGTTGTAGGGTTTTTTGGGCTATATGGCCATGTTCTAGAGGCATTCTTTCCTGACGTTTCGCCTGCATCTATGGCAAGCATCCTCAGAGGTTGTGAGGTCCTCACAACCTCTGAGGATGCTTGCCATAGATGCAGGCAGAACATCAGGAGAGAATGCCTCTAGAACATGGCCATATACCCACCAAAAACCTACAACAATGCAGTGATTCCAGCCATGAAAGCCTTCGAAAATACAATGCACAAAATGCTTAGGTAAATTGTTGTAGATAATACATCTCATATAAAAGAGTAAATTATTATTATTATTCCCCGACACTAGGCCTACTTGATCAAAAAAAATGGTTCAAAACTCATTTCAGATGTAGGGGGCACTGGTAGTTCAGATCTAAAGTCAATTCTGATTTTTTTTAAAAAAAGTTCAAAACTGTTCAAAACTTCCGAGACTTCCAAATCCTTCGTTGATGGTTTCAAAGTGTTATTTCCTGTTTCATTAGGGGGTCTTTACTTTGAAAGTAGTTGTTTTATTCCAGAAGTGGTGGCAGCAAAGGGAAGAAATCTGCATCCAAACTGGGTTAAACACTGCTCTTGCCCAGTAATGATGCGGGAGAGAAGGAAATCCGCATCCAAACTGGGTTAAACAGTGTTTAACCAGTTTGGATGTGGATGTTATTTCCTCCCTTGTCAGTCCTGGGGCGAGAGCCATGTTTAACCCAGTTTGGATGCAGTTGTCCTTCTCTCTCTGCGTCAGTCCTGGGGCGAGAGCCATGTTTAACCCAGTTTGGATGCGGATGTCTTTCCCTCCCGTGTCAGATCTGGGGCAAGAGCCACATCCAAACTGGGTTAAACACGGCTCTCACCCCAGGTCTGATGCAGGAGGGAAATGAAATGAAGGGAATCTATCCACACTGGTTTGAAAAGCTGAATAATTTCCGACTCACTTACTGACTCACTTCCTGATTCATAAGAGAAATGGTGGAAAAAGCTTAGAAATGGCAAGGATACTTCCAGGTTCCCAAATTGCTTCGAAATCACTTCAAAAAGGAATGTGATCCGAATTTATTCCGAATTACGAAGATTCCAACTGAACCAGGCCTACCCGCCACCATCTCCTCGAAGGGACTTAGGGTGACTTACATATGAACAGAGTGTCCATAATACATAAAAGCAAAAAACAATTCATAAAAGTAAAAGCAATCCACAAAATAAAATACCTTAACATATAAGCATTATAAATTACGAACTCAGAGAAAACATACTAAAGATAAAAGTATAAAACTGATTACATTGAAGCTTCAGCAGGCAAGGTTCAAAAAGACCAGTGGCCAAGATTACTAAAGTGGGTGTGACCAAGTTAAAAGGGCTGGGCAAGGGATAATACAAACAGTGTACCATAGGGTCAGGGAAGTGGATGAAGTGCAAAACACCTAGGACATGGGCATAAATGACTAGGAACTAGACGTTCTCAAAGACTTGTTGGAATATCCAAATTTTTAGATTCCTACAAAAAGAGGACACAGTGGAGGCATTGCTTAACCTCCCTGGGGAGGGTGATCCAAAGTTGAGGGGCCACCACCGAGAAGTCCTTCTCCCTCATCTCCAGCAGCGGTGCTTGTGACTGTGATGGAAGAGAGAGGAG
Organism: Anolis apletophallus; assembly: GCA_030556195.1. Lineage (NCBI taxonomy): Eukaryota > Metazoa > Chordata > Lepidosauria > Squamata > Anolidae > Anolis > Anolis apletophallus. Next base: position 195,057,216 of record JARBWK010000003.1, read on the forward strand.
GGCCTCCCTGGCAGATCTTAGAGACCACACTGATTCATTGGGGGAGATGCGATCACAAAGATAAGCGCGGCTTGAACCATTTAGGGCTTTGTGAGTCATAACCTGCACCTTGAATTGGGACTGGAAACTTATTGGCAGCCATTGGAGCTACTTTAAAAGGGGCATTGTGCGTTCCATATAATTAGCTGCAGTTAGAAGCTTGGCTGCTGACCTTTGTACCAACTGCAGTTTCCAGGTCATCTTCAAAGACAGTCCCACATAGAGGGCATTTCAGTAATCCAATCTGGATGTAACCAAGGCATGGAACACCATGGCAAAGTCAGGCTTCTCGAGGTACAGTCACAGCTAGTGCACAAGCTTTAACTGTGCGAAAGTCCTCCCAGCCATCGATGACACTTGGGCATCAACGCTGAGTCCATGAGGATCCCCAGACTGCGGACCTGTGTCCTCAGGGAGAGTGTAACCCCATCAAATACAGGTTGCCACCCAATACCCCGATCGGCCTCACAACTGAGCAGGAGGACCTCTGTCTTGTCTGGATTAAGCTTCAGTTTGTTAGTATTCATGCAGTTCATTGTGGCTGCCAGGCACTGGTTCCTTGGAATACAGTGGAAAGGAGTAGTAGAGTTGTATTGTTGAAGGCTTTCATGGCCAGAATCACTGAGTTGCTTTAAGTTTCTTGGGCTCTATGGCCATGTTCTAGAAGCATTCTCTCCTGATGTTTCACCTGCATCTATGGCAGGAATCCTCAGAGACATCCTCAGAGACCTCACAAGCTCCGAGGATGCCTGCCATAGATGCAGGTGAAACATCAGGAGAGAATTCTTCTGGAACATTGCCATACAGCCCAAAAAAACTTACAGCAACCCAGGAGTAGAGTTGAGTGTCATCTGCGTACAGATGGCACCAAACTCCAAAACTCCAAACGACCTCATCCAGCAGTTTCATGTGGATGTTAAAAAGCATGGGAGATAGAATTAAAACTTGTGGGCCATCGCAGGTCAATGGCCAGGGATCCAAGCAGGTGTCCCCCAGCTTCATCAACTGGATGCAATCCTCCAGGAAGGAGCGGAGCCACTGTAGATCAATGCCCCCAAGAACCATTCCAGAGAGCTACCCCAGAAGGATACCATGGTTGATGGTATCAAATGTTCCTGAGATATCCAAGAGAATCAACAAGACACTTCCCCTGTATAGCTCTCTTTGGAGGTCATCCAACAAGGTGACCAAAGCCATCTCCGTACTATGACCAGGACTAAAACCAGACTACGACAGATCAAGATAATTGGTATCATCCAAGAATTCCTAGAGCTGAGAAGCCACCACTCAGAACCTTGCACAAAAAAGATTAGAAATTAGGCAGTAGTTGTTCAATACCGATGAATCTAGGGACGCCTTCTTCAAAACTGGTCTCACTATTGCCTTTTCTAGACTCAATGGTATTTGTCCCTGTTCCAACAAAGCATTTATAATCCTTCTAAACTATTCAGCTAATTCCCCACTAGGAAGTTTGATAAGCCAGGAAGGACAAGGATCTAGTACACATCTAGTAGTAAGGTCCGCTCCAAGGACCTTATCCACATCATCAGGCTGAATAAACTGAAAAAAATCCATCAAAACCAGACAGACAGATGCCTCAGTTACTTCCTTTGGTACTGCTCTAAAAGTGACGTCTAATTCAGAACGTATCCAACCAATTATCTGACATCGAGTTGTCAAATGGTCAGGTGTCTCCTCCCCCTCATGAGGATGAAGAAGCTCCTTGACCACTCAAAACAACTGCACTGGTCTATTCATTGCAGATGCAATGTGAGCAATTGAGAAAACCTTCCCAGCTTTCCTAGCTTAGGTAGAAGAGCTCCTAATGTTGACTCTCATGTGTGTGTAAGCCATCTTGAGGCAGAGAGGTCTCATGGTGCTCCTTTCTCAAACAAAGGGAAATAATGCACACTAATGACTTCTGGAAAGGAGAAATGACCTCTACAGTAAGCAAAACACTTTGAGCTACATAAATCTAGAAAACATATGTGAAAAACAAGAGTGCAGTCCCCTCTAGCCCTAATTGCTCTAAATAAAAGTGTTGGTTCTTTTTCACTTCCAACAAGACAATGCATTCAACCTTTCTTGGATGAGATTACACTCCTCTGAAAACACAGGTTCTCACTTCAAGCGTATTCCTAAATTCAGCCTGGAATCTGGCGACCCAGGTTTTGGCAGTGGTCAGAAGTGGATTTACATATTCAAAGCTAGTGAGTCAGCTGTCTCCATTCCTGAAAAACTCGGAACTGGCCAAGGTGACTAACTGACTGACTGACTGACTTTATTATTTCTGAGTCGCCCTCCGCGTTAGTGCTCCGGGCGACTTACACACAACAAATTCCACAATTAAAATTTATTTAAAACTAGATTAAAATATTCAGTGGTTAAATGCAGGGGCCAGGCTCGGTATTTGAGTTCCTGGTTCTGCATTAACCATGGGCTTTCCTAAATAGCCAGGTCTTCAGAGCAGTCAGGAACTGGGACAGGTCGAGGGAGGCTCTCTGGTCCGGTGGCATCGAGTTCCAAAGAACGGGGGCCACAACGGAGAACGATCTCCGTCTCGTGGTCTCCAGGTGGGCCTCTTTAAAGCCTGGTACGTGAAGAAGGTTCTTGTTTGCTGGCCGCGGGGTCCTTGAGTAAGCAGGCATCAACAAGCGGTCTTTTAGGTATGTTGGGCCCCGGCCCCGTAGGGCTTTGAAAGCCAAGGTCAAGGTCTTGTGTAAGGCTCTATACTCAATGGGCAGCCAGTGCAGGCGCTGCAGAGATGGTGTAATGTGGCATCTCATCGATGTTCCTGTGAGAAGCCTGGCGGACGCGTTCTGCGCAATCTGGAGCCTGCGGGTTAGTGACCGGGGTAGACCTACATACAAAGCGTTACAGTAATCCAGCCTTGATGTAACCGTGGCATGGATTACTGTAGCTAGCGCTTCCGTCGGAAGATAGGGTGCCAATTGTCTCGCTTGGCGCAGGTGGAAGAACGCCCTTTTGCTCGTGGAGGCAACCTGGGCCTCCATCGACAATTTGGAGTCCAGGATAACACCAAGGCTTTTTACTGAGGGGACGGAATCAGCAGTTCCCCTTCAAAGGGGGCAGCGAGAAAGGTGGTTCTGGGCGGCCCGGCCATAAGATCTCCGTCTTTGATGGATTTATTTTAAGTTTGTGGGCGCGAGCCATTTTGTCACTGCTTCTAGGCCTCGAGTGACGTTTTCGGGCACCGAAGTTGCGCCAGGCTCCAGTTTCAGTAGGAGCTGGGTGTCATCGGCATATTGGTAGTACCCTAGGCTGAAGCTCCGGGCTATACCAGCCAACGGCCGAACATAGATGTTAAACAACGTTGGTGATAATATGGCACCTTGGGGCACTCCGCACTCGAGGAGAGATTTCCTAGATGTTTGGCCTAGCCATTCAACTCGCTGACTACGTCCGCGCAGGAAGGAGCTAAGCCAAGCTAAAGCTGTTCCTTGTATCCCTATGGCGGCAAGTTGTCTCCATTACAACACATTTGGATTAATGTAATGCAGTATTTGTGGGGATGCTTTTGAAAAGGCCTAAATAAATCCAACCAGACTGTTAAGTATGTTTGGCTTCAGAGAGCATACAACTCCCTTGATGCAGCAGCTGCATTGACTCCAGGTTTGTTTCCAGGCATAATTCAAAGTACTGGCTATGATCATTACAGTATTATATGGCTTGGCTCCAAGTTATCTAAAGAGTAGTATTGGCCAAATGGGGATTGCCCAGGCTCAACAATCTTTTGGGAGGATTTTTGTTTGGTCCCATCACCTTCTTGAGAACATTTGATGGGAACACCGGAGATGGCCTTCTCAGAGACTGCTCCCATGCTTTTGAATCCCCTCCCCATGGTACTAATGTCTTCTTGCTGTCATTCCCTCTGCAATCCAACACTTTTTTTTTCATTTCAACAAGCTTTTAGGAATTGCCACCTGGGGCTTTTCACATGGTGCTGTTTTGTTGAGTCTGATATTTTGATTTTTAATGAGTTTTTGCAAATTGTCTTGAATCCAATAATTGAGAAAAAGACAGATTATAAGTGAAACAAGAATAGGAGTCTACTATATGCAGAGATGTGCACGTGCACACGTGCACACATGCACAGTATAACCCACTGCAAGCTTAAATGATACGCACTAATCTAATTGCAAATTTCAGATAATTTGGAAGGCATTCATTCTCAACAAGTTCTGCATATATTAAATTTGCATATATAAATATTATATGCATTTCTTAGCTGCTTCTAAAGATTGCAGTTTGAATTAGGTTTTACACATGCCCACTTTCAAGATCATTGTGATTCTGAATTTAATGTTGAAGGTCACACATTAGTGTTGTATTTCATTTGAAACCATTTTTATTTTGATTTATGCAGCCAAAAAAGGAAATATCTGCACTAAGGGTATGAATCTTGGGACAAGCTACTATCAGAATGCCATGTTAAATCATATTACATCATTAAGTTCATATTCCAGGTGGTAGAATGCTGACAGAGATAAGAAGGCCTGAATGAACTCCGTGATGGGGTGGGTTTTTTTCTTCATTCACTTGATTTCTTCATGTGAATGAGTGCATCTCATCAACAAATTGATCATTCCTCTTGTTCTGCATAACGTCTATGATTTTTATAGTTATTTATATTGATTCATATGAAGATGTACAGATATACAGAGAAGCAAATCAGATGGATCTGATTAAGCAAATAGTACATTGAGTCATGAAGCTTGAAGGGACACTATGAGCTATCAGGTCTGTTCAGTGTAGGATTTCCTGCTAAATCAGTAGTTCTCAACTTGTGGGTCCCCAGATGTTTTGGCCTTCAACTCCCAGAAAACCTAACAGCCAGTAAACTGGCTGGGATTTATGGGAGTTGCAGGCCAAAACACCTGGGGACCCACAGGTTGAGAACCATTGAGCTAAAGCAGCGGTTCTCAACCTGGCAGTCGCTACCCCCAGGAGGGTCCTTGGGACATTTTGGGTGGGGGGTTACAAAGCTCCCTTGGTTGGCCCGCCCCCTCCAAAATGGCTGCCAACCCCCTGCTCAGCAAGGGGCAAGGGCCGGGCGGCAAAAGCTTCCCGGTTGGCCAGGCCATGAGGACGGCAGGAAGAAGTTCACTCTAAGTTCTTCCTGCCATTTTCATGGCCTTGCCGCTTGGGAAGCCTTTCCTGCCTGCTTCCCATGCTCTTCTGAACTCAGAAGGGCGCAGGGGCCAGGCGAAGGGCTTCCCCTGCATGGATTTGCATTTGGGAAGTCTTTTCTGCCTGGCCCCCATGCCCTTCTGAGTTTTCTATAATTTCTGGGGGTCTCAGTAGTCTGTGGAAGCCACAGCTGAATCAGTTGAAGGTACTGCAAATCCCATCATCCATTGTCCATACTCCCAAAACATTGTTTTTGTGATCAATCACTATGCTTTAATTATGTTCAATTTGTAACAATGAAAATATATCCTGCATATCAGATATTTCCATTATGCTTCATAAGAGTAGCAAAATTACCGTTATGAAGTAGCAATGAAAATATGGTTGGGGATCACCACAACATGAGGAACTTTATTTAGGGGTCACAGCATTAGAAAGGTTGGGAACCACTGAGCTAAAGCATCCCCAGCAGAGGATGAGACTCCATTAGCTCTCTGGCCAATTGAGCCCACTGCTGATTTGCCTTCAAGGTAAATAAGTTCCTTCCAAAGTTCAATGAAAATGTACTCTCCACAACTTTTATGAAATGGCAGGCCCTTTTCATAAATCTAGTTGAGCTCTTTCAACCAAGATGCAGCAACAACTCTACGTTTTCCAATGAATGTACAGTAAATGGGTACCTACAGCCCAAACTGCCAAACTTGCCTGTATTATGACACCAGTTTGTCACATTCACACACTGCATTTTAACTGGAGGCTTTAAAAAGGGGTTTGTAACACTCATCTAGCAATGCAAAGCTTGAAAGAGCCTTGAGAAGTAGCAAAGTGTTGTTAAATGTTTTTTTTCTTCTTTCATTTTTTCCTACAGTCAAATAATCTGCAAGACTGTTGGGTTCCAAGTCACACACATCACCTTTGTTTCTTTCCCTACAAATAATGAAGTACAAGAAAATTATTTTATATCAGGAAAGTGCACCTTCAAGTCATTTCTGACCTGTGGCAACCCTAAGAACCTATTATGGGAATTCCTTGGCAAGATTTGTGTGGAGGAAGTTTGCTTTTGCCCTACTCTGAGGCTGAATGAGGTAACCCAGTGAGGATTTTTGGTTCGGGGGGCTGAGTTTGGTTTGGGGGCTGAGACTGGGTGGAAGAGGGTACCCTAGCAAACCTTTTGTATTGTTATCCCAATAACCCCATTAGTGTGGGATATAATGAGCATGGTGATCAGATCATGATATGAATAAACATAACAGTGTAAATAATGTACCAGTAAGGTCGCGGACCACTCTGAGAATTTCGGGGCTGAAGCCCCCTTAGCCCCTCCCCTGGCTACATGCCTGCCCAGTGGGTTTACATGGCTGAATGGGGTTCAGACCCTGCTTTTACAGAACTGTGGTTCAGTGATAAAATTACGACACCATGCTGGCTCACATGAGGAAAGAGAATATATAAATCACTGGGGGGCATCTAGATTAATCCATTGAGGACATTTCTCCAGTCCTTTGATCTCATTAATAATTCATATTCTAGAGATTTCATGAAAAAATTAACCTAGTGGTCTATTATGGCCTCTTGTACACAGCTGTATAAATCCACATTATCTGCTTTGAACTGGATTATATGGCAGTGTAGACAAAAATAATCCAATTCAAGTAAGATAATGCGGATTTTCAGCTTTGACAACCTGAATTATCTGGCAGTGTAGAAGGGGTCTGAATTGGATGGATATGAAGGTGATGGCCTTGGTCTCCATTTCACTTCTTCTTTGTATATTCCGTTCAGCATACCTAAATTAAAGAGTCTCTCTATGGGCCTTTTACACTGCCATATAAAATCCAGGTGATCTGCTTTGAACTGGATTATATGGCAGTGTAGAAATTACTATTTAAATCGCAGAAAGTCAGTGTGCTAAAGAATAGAACCAAACTGAAATAAGACCTTGCATTACTTTAGATACTCTATGAACAAATTTTTCAGGTTTCTATAGTTTTGCTCTAGAATACAAATTATGATCCAAGGCTGACAAAACTTAGAAATCCAAAAACTTGGACTGACATCTTATTTTTGTGCAAATATAAACAGCAAACTTTGGATATTTGTGAGAACATTCTGTTGTCTTTGGCCACTCATCAAACTTTTGTTTCATTTGAATCTTAAATACAATCATGAACATCAATTCAGACAATACTAAGTAAATTTTACAGTACTTAGGAAATATGTGACTGCACCTGTTGAGTTTTACTAAAATTCATAGGATTTTCTGAAGTAAGGGATACTCAGAAGTGGTTTTATCAGCACCTTCCTCTAAAGCACTGGTTTCCAGCCTGTGCTCCATGAACCACCAGTGGTCCGCAAGAACTAAAATATGGTCCACGGCCTCACTGTTACTACACTGTTGCAACAAAAGTAACTGGTCTCGCAAAACACTCTTATAGTGCAGATGTTTATTAAATATGGTTTTCTGTGGGTGAGCAGATGGTGACTACCGGATGTCATATGTTCTGTGTAAGAAACTAGAGCTGAAGTGATCCATTCAATGCAATTTTCTGAATCAGTACCCCAAATAACCAAACCAAATCTAAAGTTAACCAAAAACAGATTTGTAACCTTTTTGGTACTAATGTTGGAGTGTGGTCCCTGGTCAAAGTGGAAATACTGGTGGAGTATCCTTCATCTAAAATGCATGGGAACAGAAGTATTCCACGTTAAGGATTTGGGATGATTTGAGAATCTTCCCTATACCTAATGAGATATCTTGGAGCTAGGACCCAATTCTAAATACAACATTCATTTACTCTATCTTTCATATATAACGTATTATATATCTTGTCTCAAGTTAATTTCACACCCAATATTTTTAATTATTTTGTGTATTATTTATTTATTTACTTACTTTATTTATATTCCACTCTTCTCACCCCGAAGGGAACTCAGAGTGGATTACGGATACACATACTTAGCAGACAATCCCTGCCGTTTCCACATACACAACATATAGACGAACAGAGGCAAACTCTGACCACCAGGGGAGCTGATGCACTCATCTCTCAGCGTTCCCAGCATCCCTTGTTGTTCCTTCCGCATTCCTCAGCATTCCTGGAGTTCTTTAATGGCCTCATAATTCAGTCAAAATTTGCCTCCCCATTTAATGTGGAACCTTTATCTCCTACTTGACAGATGCAACTGTCTTTCGGGCTGCAAAGGTTGACAGCAGGCTACACTTAAAGGTCGAGCACCCACCTCGACCTGGGCAGGTCTCGAACTCATTGCCTTAAAAGGTGTGTGTACATTGAACCATTAGAGAGTGAAGGTTTCTCTATTTCAACCACACACGTGGGCAATATTTCAGATTGTTAATTCCAGATAAGGAATACCCAACCTGTACTGGGTTTCAGCATTTAGATTTTTAATATCTTCCTAAATCCATCTTTTCTTATTTTCCCCTCACAAGATATCCAGAAAGGCAGTTCTGGTTTTCAAGAAAGATAACTCCCAACAAAACATGAATAAAGATGATAGGAAGGAAACCTATTGAAATGTTGATACAAATCATTAAAACAAATTAAGATTAACACTTTTTTTTCAGAAGGAAGCATAGCAATTAGATCAAACTGGAGCTGTGCAAACTGGGAGGTGCAAGCCCAGATCTAAGTACAAGAAATTTTTCTGAAAAGTATGGCATGGTAGAAAGAGAGAAGAGGTTGGGATGCTCCTCATGGGTGTCAATTCAAACAGACAGAATGCCACATCTGTCCCTGAATGACTGAACTTGAGTTAGCCAGCCAGCCACATGGCAGGCAAGGCTTCCTGGTGAACCTTGCTCCCTCTCCAGCTTACTGTAAGCTATTTTTGCCTATCCTTGTCATTGACAGTGTGGAAAGCATGATGATGGATGCTACCGTGTTTCCCCGAAAGTATGACACCCCCAATTGTAAGACGTATCGGGGGTGTCAGGGGGGTCGGCTAATGTAAGCCATACCCCGAAAATAAGACGTACCCCCGGCCGCCGCGTCACTCGGTCCCACCTCCTCGGTCCCGCCTCCTCCACCTCCTCTGCCTCCTCCGCCCGCCGCCGCCTGCCTCCTCCGCCGCCGCCGCCTCCCTCCGCCTCCCTCCGCCTCCGTCGCCGCCCGCCGCCGCCTCCCTCCGCCTCCGCCACCGCCCGCCGCCTGCCTCCTCCGCCGCCGCCGCTGCACAGCGGCCCCACCCTGCGGCAGGCGGCGGCTGCGCCAGGCGCGCTCAGACTTTCTGCCCATGCGCGAATGTCTGCACATGGGCAGTAGGTACCGAGCGCGTCTGACGCTGCCGCGCTGGCGCAGGTGCGCCGGAGCGCTTGGGACCCTGCCCATGCGCAGACATTCGCGCATGGGCAGAAGGCCTGAGCGCGCCCGGCGCCTGCGTCAGCGCACCTGCGTCAGCGCGCCTCGTCAGCGCGCCAGCGTCAGACGCGCTCGGTACCTACTGCCCATGCGCAGACATTCGCGCATGGGCAGAAGGCCTGAGCGCGGCGGGCGCAGCGTGGGCCGCTGTCGCGGCAACAACGGCGGAGGAGGCAGGCGGCGGCGGGCAGCGACGGAGGCGAGGTAGGCGGCTCGGGCGGAGGAGGCAGAGAGGAGGAGCGGGACCGAGGAGGAGGTGGGACCGAGTGACGCGCAGCCAGGGGAAAGGCTTACTTTCGGGCACGGCAGGTACCGTCGGCTAATGTAAGCCGTACCCGAAAGTAAGCTGTAGTGGGGATTTTGGGGGTCAAAGAAAGTAAGACGCTGTCTTACTTTTGGGGAAACACAGTAGTAGAAGGCTCAGCAGTAGAGCTGGAGCCCAGCAGTGAACAGCAGCTTTCTCAGCCCTGAAGTACTATCTATGGAAAGAGCCTGCTGACCAAATGCAAATGACTTCTTCTGAGCTGGCTGAGAAGTTAGTAAATTTAAGAAAAGGAAAGGTCTCAGCTGTGAAGTTCATTGAGACTGGCTGATAAGAGAACCAGCAACAAGTAACACCTGTTGTAAGGGACTGAAGGCTGTAACTGGTTTCTGGGTGCAATGTCAGCACTTGAGCTAAGACCCTGGACTTTTTTGATCTCTTATGATCCACAAAACCTGGACTGCCCTTGGACGTCAGCTTTGAACTTTGATTCAACCTTGCATCTTGGACATTTCTGGTAATTGGCTCTTGACACTGGAACAGACATTTGGATTTCTCTCTTGTGTATTCTTGTGGGTTTTTTAATAGTTCTGTGTACTTATTGGCTCAACCTGGGACTGTTTATGTATGCTCTGCTTGTATTTGGAGGTTGAGACTTTGACAATCCTGACGACCAAAAGACTTCAGTACAAGGTTGGTCTTCAAAGTGTAATTAAGTGATATCTGTATTGTCAAAGGCTTTCATGGCTGGAATTATTGAGCTGTCATGTGGTTTCCAGGCTGTTTGGCTGTATTCTAGCAGCATTTTCTCCTGACATTTCACCTGCATCTGTGGCTGGCACCTTCAGAGGATCTATGTCAGGAGAAAATGCTGCTAGAACAGACTGAAAACCACACAACACCCCATTTCAACAAGAAATCTGTTTATTATATCAAACTGAACATTACAAAATGTTATGGGACATACAAACACTTGAGCAGTAAAGATATTTGGACAGTTATGAAATTCAAATTACACAATATCTGAGAAGAGAGAATTATAGTAGGGCAGGGAGAAAGGGACAAAAGTCAACTGCACAAAAATGAAGCCAAAATTGAAAGTGCTCATTGGTTTTGACTTAGAAATCTCATTAGAAAAATCTCCTTGCAAATTTAACACAAGCCAATTTATTATACTGTACATGCCTGGGGTTGTAAATCATTCTTCATATCACTGGTACTAAAATGATGAAAATGATACAGTTATGGAAAAAGACTGAAGTGAATGAGCAGTTTCTATTTGTGATAACAAAACCTTAAAATCTAAATATATAGTAAAAGTAATAGGCCTACTCCAAAATAAGTGGATTAAGGGTTAATAGATATGGTGTTGTCAGAGAAAATGGGAACTCCAAATAGGTCACCAAGAGTTTAAAAGAGAAAGAGGTAGGCAAGTCATGTATTATTCCAGCCGTGTTTTAGGAACTTTTTAATTATAATGATGTTGTAAAGATTAAGTTATGCTCACTTTTGATGAGAGTCACAAAGAAGAGTGAGTACTAGTGAATCAAATAACACTGTTATTCAACATTTCCCTAATGAAAGACCTCTTTTAATTAAAAGTATCTAAAACAACTGAAATCATAAATACTTTTACTCTATCCCAATGGTTCTCAACCTGTGGGTCCCCAGAAATCCCAGCCAGTTTACCAGCTGTTAAGATTTCTAAGAGTTGAAGGCCAAAACATCTGGGGACCCACAGGTTGAGAACCACTGCTCTATCCCATTTTTAACAACTATCCCATTATTTCAAAGACTCAGGTTGGAAATTCACAAAAATGGAAGAATTGGAGAAAGGCATATGTTTTCACACTAAGTTGTTATACAGGCAATAAGTGCCTATATGTGAATAAATCTCTCACGTACTGGGGCTTATTATTTATTTATTTATTTATTTCAAGTATTTTTACCCCGCCCTTCTCCCCCCTCCAAAGGGGGACTCATATTTTCCCCCTTTCCCATACTTAATCACTTCTGCCTCCTCCAAATTTACTCTGGAAGCTCCTGAACAGATTTCTGACATGCATAGCAGGCTGCAGGTGGAATAAGACATCCATATTTATAACTGTGTCTACATCAGTGTTTCCCCTGGGAAATTGGAAAACCAGGAAAGGGAGATAGTAGTGTGTGTGCTCTATAAAGGCACAAAATTACACCCCACTCCCCACCCGTGTGTCTCTCCCTCTCCATGCATTGGGAAGCGATCCAGGTTCATGGGGTGTGCAGTTCTATGGGGAAATGACTCCCTACAACTCCCAAATGTCAAGGGAGTGGCAGCCTAGAAGTCCGAGAAATAAATAAATAAATGGTCTATTTCCCCTGAACTCCATCTGTGTTCATATTTGGGCATATTGAGTATTCATTCCAAGTTTGGTCCCGATCCAACATTGTTTGAGTCTACAGTGCTCTCTGGATATAGTTGAACTACAACTCCAAAACTCAAGGTCAATGCCCACCAAACTCTTATAGCATTTTCTCTTGGTTATGGGAGTTCTGTGTGGGAAGTTTGTGTCTTTCTGCCATTCCTGCCAGGATATCTATGTTGTGTTCATCAAAACAGGCCCAGGTTTCACACTGAGGGTATAAATACATTTAAAAACATATTAACTATATGTATGACTGTGTTAGAGTGTCATTTTGTGTCATTTTGGTTGGTGGTGTGCCCCAGGATTTTGCAAATGTAAAAAGTGTGCCGCAGCTCAAAAAAGGTTGGGAAACACTGGTCTACATAACTGACAGTTCAGTAAAACCTGAGAATATTATCTGATACATCTAATGAAGCAGAATTAGGGTGTGTCTACACAGCAGAAGTAATGCAGTTTTACACTACTTTAACTGCCATGGCTGAATATACTATGGAATCATGAAAGTTAGTGCTGGTTCCTCTCCAAACTTCTCTTTGGCAGAGAAGACTAAAAACCATATAAAACTACAACTTCTGTGATCTCATAGCATTGGGTCATGGCAGTTAAAGCAATGTCAAACTGCATTAAGTCTACAGTGTAGATGCACCCCAGGAAAGTACTGCATAACCCAGTGGTTCCCAACCTTTGGGCCTCCATGTATTTTGGACTTCAGCTCCCACAATTCTTAACAGATGGTAGGATGGCTGGGATTTCTAGGAGTTGAAGTCCAAAACACCTAGAGGCCCAAAGGTTGGGAACCGCTGGCATAGCCAGTAGACTGGTAGACTGGCTTAAAAATCCTTCATTGCCACTTATTTTATTGGTCTAGGACTTGAGTCATAAATTTCTGTTTTAAAGAACAGAGTATATATTATGTTCATCCTTAAGAGCTGGGTTTAATTTTAGCCTGCAATGGGATAATAAGCAACTACTGTCACAAAATATAACATTTTAGTGAATACATTTCTATAATTTCGTTCACGTAGGCCTTCTACGTAATTAATGTTGTCTTGATACCCTACTTCTGTACAATGTTTACCTTCATATCTTTCAGAAAATTCAGTTCAGAAATACTGCTTATGTATTGAATCACACCAGAGAACAATCCTCTCTGGAGCAAAACTGTTATTATAATTGTACAAGAAATAAGAAGCCAGACTGCTCTCCTCCACACAATGTATTTTCAACAGCAATTAAGTAACTACAAAAGATGACAGGTTGGCAGAAATGGAGGGCAGACTCCTAACAAGAAGAATGAATGCTTCTTTTGTCACGACCTGCAATCAGTATGCAATACACAACTCTGAGGAGAAGCACACTTTACCTTTTCAAAGATACTATTAGGTAAAGCCAAGAAGAGTAAACACGTAGCTATAAAATTGAGTAAAATCATCCCATCCATCTAAAAAAAGCTCATGCTACCAATTGGTCATCAGATAATATTGGATATTTCTCAAATTAACCCAGAGTTCATTAGAGGTGTGAGGATTATGAACAAGATTTGGATTGGAGACCCTTGGCCACAGTGGTCCACGCTTTTGTTACATCCGGAATGGACTAATGTAATGCACTCTACGTAGGGCTGCCTTTGAAGACGGTTTGGAAACTGAAGCTAGTGCAAAGGTTAGCTGCCAGATTACTAACTGGAGCTAGCTACAAGGAACATACCACACCCCTGCTGAAGAAGCTCCACTGGCTTTTGACAAGTTTCCAGGCTCAATTCAAGGTACAAGTTATTACCTATATGCTTCGGGTCCAACCTATCTTCGAGACTGCATCTCTTTCTATGAAGTGGTGTGGGCTCTGAGATCGACAGGGGAGGCCCTGCTCTTAGTTCCACTACCGTCTTAAGCACAGTTGGTGGGGACAATAGAGAGGACCTTCATTGTGCCCCCCTGGGCTATGGAATACCCTCCCCAAAGAGATTAGCCCCCTTCAGTCCTTCTGTTCCAACCTAAAAACATGGATGTTCAGACAGGCCTTTGACCTTGAGTAGGCTGAATGGGCCCATATGAAGCTGACACTTGGCAGCTTGTGAATTGACAGCAGTTAGTTTTATCTACTGTTGTTTTAAAGTTGTATTATTTTGATTTTATGCTACATGTGTTGATGGGGGTTGTTGTTATATACTTTTGTACCATTTTTACATGTCGTATGTTATTTGTGTACCCCAGAGTGCCTTGTAAGCCATGCTGAGTCCATTCGAGATGGTGGTAGGATATAAATAAAGTTGTTGTTGTTATTATTATTACCACTCCGTTGGCGCCCCCTTGTTGTGGGGGAGAGGTTTGCATACCCTAATGAAGTTGTGAGCTATGCTGGTGGTGGCATAATAGCCACTGGTATGGCTTCCCATGCCAGACAGGTCACAACTGAAGGGTCAAAGGGTAAGATATAGAACATAAGAAGAGCCATGCTGAATCGGGCCTCAGCCCATCTAGTCCAGCATTCTGGGCTCTCTAGCCTTTTGGCAACCATCCTAGGAGAAGGAAAAGCTCTGATTTCAAACCCAGGCAGATGGTTCTCGTTTAACGCTGTAAGGTCAACCATCTAAGAGAAGGAAACTTGAACCAAACCTACGACCTGAGGACCTCGCTGCCACCATCCTAAGCTTGCTAGGCCCTGGCAGACAAACCTTTGGTTTAAAGGGTGATGCTAGTTCTGTGCATGCTGTGCTCCACCAGAAAGGTCCATTACACAGGCTCGAAGGACACATCCAACCTCCGAAACATCAACGAGCTTGTAGAAAGCGTGGGATGAGTCTTTCCTGAATCTTTGTTCGTGAAGAAAAGCCAAGATTATTATTATTATTATTATTATTATTACAGCAGTGGTTCTCAGCCTGTGGGTACCCAGATATTTTGGTCTACAACTCCCAGAAATCCCAGCCAGCTTACCAACTGTTAAGATTTCTGGGAGTTGAAAACCAAAACATCTGGAGACCCACAGGTTGAGAACCACTGCACTAAAGGATTCAACCACTGAATAAAGTCTGATGTCCTGTTACTAACCTGGACCCCTTATAACTAAGCCTCATAAGCGAGGCCATATTTAACAAAAAAATGTTTGAACTGGTGTTTGTTAGCTCGCATCACTGCTGAAAATTTGTATGTAAAACGTCTAAGGATGTTTCAACACTGCAGAATTAATGCAATTTGAGACCACTTCTACTGCCATGGCTCAATTCTATGGTACCCTGGGATCTGTAGTTTGTTGAGGTACCAGCACTGTTTGGCAGAGAAGGCTAAAGACCATTCAAAACTCCCATGACTCTATATCATTGAGCCATGGCAATTGAAGTGGTGTCAAACTGCACCTTTCAAAGTATTACATGACACTATTAAAGAGTTGCTACACCACTTTGAATCCTGAGGCTGCTTTCTGTAAAATTATGGGATTTGCAGTATAGGGAGGGGTCTTTAAAATTCTCAGCCAGAGAAATCCTGGGCCTCACTAAACTACAAATCCCAGTAATTCTACATGGGACATCCACAGGATTTAAAGTGGAATGGCAATTCTTTAAAGTGTAATATGAGAAACTCAAACCTCCTTAAACTGGGTGTACATATTTAAACTATGAACACCCAGCACTGCACACAGTACTCCAAGTGAGGTGTGATCAGAGCAGGAAAGACTGCAATAACTTTGAAAGGTTTTTTTTAAAAAAAGAATATTACAAATGCATGCGAATAGACAAAGGAATAATGAGTGAGTTCATGGGAAAATTATACAAACCCAAACAAATTAATACATAAGTCTGTATATTAGTACAGTGAACTTCACCACATTCTATTGGATTAGAGGGAAAGGACCCTGTGAAAGTGGAAAAACTACAACATTTTTAAAGTTTAGCTGGAAGAATATTTCCCTAGGAATTTCTCAGTCATCCAACACAACTCTAATGATCAACTTTCACTTGACCATAAAATCATATGGGAGGGCCTAGATATGCCTAAAAAGGCTTATTAGAATCTAGAGCAGAGTTTCTCAACCTGAGGGTCATGACCCCTGGGGGGGGGTTGCAAGGGGATGACAGTAGGGTTGCCAAAGACCATCAGAAAACACAGTATTTTCTGTTGGTCATGGGGGTTCTGTGTGGGAATTTTGGTCCAATTCTATCATTGGTGAGGTTCAGAATGCTCTTTGATTGTAGATGAACTATAAATCCCAGAAACTACAACTCCCAAATGTCAAGGTCTATTTTCCCCAAACCTCCACCAGTGTTCACATTTGGGCATATTGAGTATTCATGCCATGCTTGGTCCAGATCCATCATTGTTTGAGTCCACAGTGTTCTCTGGATGTAGGTGAACTACAACTCCTAAACTCAAGGTCAATGCCCACCAAACCCTTCCAGTATTTTCTGTTAGTCATGGGAGTTCTGTGCACCAAGTTTGGTTCAACTCCATTGTCGATAGTGTTCACAACAGTCTTTGATTGCAGGTTAACTCTAAATCCCAGCAAGTACATCTCCCAAATGACAAAATCAATTCCTCCCCAATGCTGCCAGTACTCAAATTTGGGTGTGTCGAGTATTTGTTGCAAATTTGAAGTAGGAATAATTTTGTGGTTGGGGGTCACCACAACATGAGGAACTGTATTAAGGGGTGACAACATTAGGAAGGTTGAGAACCACTGATCTAGAGATTCCTAGAGATAACATAATCAAATCTGTAACAGAGAGCTGGCAGTAATTTTATTCATCCTCACGTGAACTGATAAGGCTGCAATCTCCCACCCTCACAGAAGCAAGCCTCACAGAACCCAGGGCAACATACTCCAGAGCTGGCATTCATAGAATTGACTTGTAAAGGGTCTAACACAGGGAGGGCAAACTTGGGCCCTCCCTTAAGCAGCTGAGGCAGAAAAGGAAGGGGCCTGAGGCTGTTAGGAATTGTGGGAGTTGAAGACTAAAACACCTGGAGGGCCCAAGTGTGGTCTAGCATCATTCCATTATAAAGCATCCCATCAAGACTGGTATCTTTGTCCTTCAAAAGCTGTGATGTTTCAGCTATTAATTTTCTGTTTAATGAGACTGTACCCCAAGACAACAAGCTTCTGAACATATCTATCACATCCTCCAACATATCTACACATCATCTAACATCGGGACATATCTATCATTGGGAGCAACTAAGAAGTTGCAGCCTTAGTGTCTCCCTGCTCCAAATGTTGGCTACTCAACTCTAAATGGCCAAAAGGAAAGATACACAGTGATACTTTCTATGTAGTTCCATCTGCTACTGTTGCATATGCTTTCTTCAAAGATTTGTTTATACTTGACTATGCTCAGAAACGATCCTCAAGGCCGAGGAGTATGTTTTTTTTGTTTAAGATGTCCACTTCTTTTCTCATAGAACATCATGACCACACAACTTCTTATCAAGCAGAAGAACAAGTACATTGTGTTACATTTGTAGCAACAGCAACTGAAAGAGAAAGGCCAGCTTTGATGCAACCCTGATGTGGAAATGGAGTAAGCCATTACAGTGCATGTGGATATTATGTACATCAAATCACCTTTGTCAAATGCTATTCCTCGAAATATTAGCCATGGTCAGTAAAGTAATATCCAAGTAATATCATAAATGGTGTTGCTTCTAAAAGAAGGATAAAGGGGTCACATCTTTATAGGCAATTACCTGAATTAAGTCTTCAAGTTCTGTGTCATTCACACAGGAATGCTGTGATACAAACATCTGCTTCTGGATGACAATAGTGGTTCTCTGGTTCGTTTCATGTGGCTGCTCCAAGGCTTTGAACACAGTAGCTCCAATAATCAGATACAAAACCACCACCAGAAAAATGGTTGAGACCGTCTTCCATTTCATTACATTAATGGTTATATCGCTCTCTTCCCGGGAAGCAAGCACAGTAGGTTTGGTTGAAAATGACAGCCTGGGTTTGGAGTGCTGAGTGGCAGATTTGGGATCCAGCAAGTCAGGTGCCGCCACTAATAAAAAAAAGGGAGGGAAAGATCGGCATGTTAATTTTTATTTTTTATGAGGTTTGTCAGAGATTTATTTAGTGCTTTTTCTTTCTTGCTGGAGGGTCAGAGAGAAGCTATTAATTCATGTAACAATTTAGCTTCAGTGATACTCTGCAAATGGACTGAACTTGTCCATCTTCATAAGACTGTACTCTAGAACAAGGGGCGTCAGCAAACTTTACTCAGTTCATTATTTTTGCCTGACGTGCTATAATATCCATAGTCCAAACCTTTAAAAATATGTACATTGCTAAATCAAAATGCCACAGCACTAATCACATAATATTAATCATTCTAATACATGATAAATAATTAATATCTGATAATTACTTATTTTCTCAAGTCGGCCCTTCCTGATTCATGTTGTTGCAAATGAGTTTATTTTTATCTCATGTTATATATTAATAATTAATCATTTCTCCAACCTTACACACCCACACACAATATGTTGGACTCGGATAAATGCATTATTAAACTATTTGCATCGACGTTTCCTCCCATGTATAGTTTTCAATCACAGCATCACTTGGAGAAGATTTGTTAAGTTTAAATCATTAGGGTATTTAACTGATCGAAATAAACAAGGACCTGTCTGAGAATTGAAAGATAAAACATTTTGAGATGTGAACCTAGGATTTCCTTAGCTCAATGGCATCGAAATTAGATGGCTCACATAACTCTTTTATAATGATTATCAATAAAATGTCACACCAACTTGTTGAAGATCACAGAGATATCCTACAGGCAGTGCTGAGTGTCAGCATTGCAAAATATGTCATTGGGTTACTAAACCTTCCTTTCAATGGCGTCAGGGAAAGTTCACACATGAACACATGCAAATCGCTCACAACAGCTCTTCCCTCCTCACTTTGAACCATCCTGAAAAGCGGACATGTCTTAATGGAAGCAGAAGGTTGTGGAACAAAAGGTTCATCCATAGCTTCATACACAGTGTGTTCTTCAGAAACACGAGCTACAACATGACCTTACAGCATCTCCAAACACAGAGACATAGGCAGTCAGGCACAGAAGGCAGATTGAAACCCACCCCCACCTCCCAAATACACTCACACACACACAACACACACACACAAACAGAAATAAACAGTAGCCACAGATGAGGAAACTCAAGAGTGTCATTCTTCATGACCCACTAAACAGTGTTGTCAGGTTGTTACTCTTTCCCAACTCTAGAAAGAAATGACTTGAGGCAACACCTTCATATGCCTAATTCCTTTCCCTGTGTTGGCTCTAGGACAACTTCTAGCAGCAAATGAGGACTGTGATAGAATCTCCTATTTCTCCACACTGAAGGATTCAGTCTTCTAAGCCCCTCACTCTGCCCAGAGTAGATGTGATGGAACTAATCCTATTGACTTCAGACAGACTATTCTGGAGTCACTGATTTGACAACTGTAATTGAACGTTGCTGCCTGAAGGCTTTTGTGTTAAGTTCTTGACTGATTATGTTTAGCAGGACAATTTATACACCAGCTGAGCTGCGGTAACAGCACTCAAGCCCACTGCACTTCAATGGGGTGGGGAGGTGTTGGAGTGATCCGAATATTAAGCGGCTTGCAGATAAGGTTGAGAAAATATGTGACGGGCAGGGAAAGTGGAAAGGGGCGGGACCATGGCACACTCCCCATTTGTTTCCATCATCACTTAACAGGCCCACACTTTGATCTCCCTCCCCAATGAGCAGGTGGTCAACCTGCTCCGTGTCTTCTCCCGCCTCAAAATGGTGGTGATCCAGGGTTCCCTGCAGCTGTATACCTGGACCTTCCATGCTCTTAAATAAACAATAATAATATTGTATTGTGCATGACAATAGCAAAAGAGCAAGAAGAGGAAGTGTGCCCCCCCCACCTGTCCAAGCGCAATGCACACCCACACACAAGGCAAACCTGTTACCTTGGGGAAGCACCAGTCTCCAGATTCCCTTTGATCCGCTCTCTCTTTTAGGAAGCTACCTGCCCCACCGAGCTAACAAAGGGGCTGGCAGCTTAGAGCATCTTCCCTTGAAGCAGGTCCCTACAATAATAGAGCGGGAGCTGCTTCTCTCAGCCAGCATCCTCCACTGCCCCTCCATGCACGTCACCCTCCTTAGCCTTTGATGAGCCTCATCCAAGATGCTGCTGCTGCGCTCCCAAGTTCACCCTCCCAACACACATGTGCCAGAATAAAATAAAGCATCTTCACCCCAGAGAGGGACTCCTTTTGACGTCTGCGAGATCAAGGATCACGCCTCTGAAGAAGCAACCAGTTTCCCTCCTCTCTCTCTCTCTCTCTCTCTCTCTCTCTCTCTCTCTCTCTCTCTCTTTCTCAAACACACAGAGGATGCTCCTGAAATCCTTGGTGGCTAATGGGGATGTGGGCATTGGCACTGGACCTCTGACTGAAGCTTCTCCTCCCATAATATACAGTATGGATAGCATCACACACACAAACATATATATATATATATATATATATATATATATATATGAATGAAATGATACAAAAGAAATGTAGCATCACACACACACAAACATATGTATGTATATATATATACACACACACACACACACACACACACACACCATCCTCTGCCTAAGCTGGACACACACCCCTTGAACAAAGATGAAGGGGAGCAGAGCACCTAGAAGCCAAGGTGTTGCATGCAGCCCAAGCGCCCAGCCATGAGAGGCAGGGGAGAGAAGCAGTCCTGGGGCAAGGGAAGCAGAGGCAAGGGAAGGGGTGGGGGGTAAGTGGGCATGAGCAAGGAGGGGGGGCTCTCTTGCAAACGGGTGGGGCTGTGGGTGTGGGCTTCCCTCTGCCCTAGAGCGAAGATGCAGCGGCAAAAAAAGGGGCAGCAAAGAAAGCATGCAGCATTTGTCCTCTTCCTCCTCCTCCTTGGCTTTCTCCCTCTCTTTTGCAAGCCAGCCACAGACGCGCCATTGCAACGAGTACTACTCACTTCTTATGTACAGACCCGGTGCCCTCTCCTCGCTTCACGGGCAGGCATTTTTTCAAGGCTTGGGGGAGGCAGAGTTTGGGAGCAAAAAATAAAATATTTTGAAAAATGGGGGGTAGGGGTTGAAAAACGGGTCCTGGTGGAAGTGGGGATGGGGAGGTAGGAGAAGGGGAGGGGGAGAGAGAGAGAAAGAGGAGAGGAAAGAAAAGAGAGCGAGCAACGCGTGGGTCTGAAGAGGCACCGCACGGATGGGGAGAGAGAGAGGGGAGAGAGAGAGAGAGGCTCGGGCAGGAGCGCAAGCGCAAGCGCGCACCCACCGAAGGAACACAAAAAAGAGGGAGGGGAGAGGGAGCTGAGCCTCTGTGTGTGAGAGAGAGGGAGAGGGAGACGGGGAGGGAAGGTGGCACCTCGTGCGTGCGCCCTGTGCCAAGTCTGGGTGGCTGTGCAAAGCTTCCACTCAAGGTGTGGATGTGCCCGCCTGTGTCAAAGCGAGTGTGCCTGTGTGTGTGTGTGTGTGTCTGGGGGGACTCCCTTGGCCTCTCCCCCTCCCCTGCCCCCCTCCCAGGTGCTGAGCTGGCTTTGGAGACGTGCGTGAGGCGCGCTCTCCAAAAAGGGAACCAGGTCTGCTGCTGTTGGCAGGGCTGCCTCCTCCGAGCAGGCAGACTTTCCTCTGCCTCTCCTCCTTTCCCCTTCCCACCTGCACAAGCTAGGTGGGAGTTGGGTTTACTGTAAGTTTTCCGGGCTGTCTAGCCATGCTCCAGAAGCATTCTCTCCTGATGTTTCCCCTGCATCTATGGCAAGCATCCTCAGAGGGTGTGAGGTCTGTTGGAAAACTAGGAAAATGGGGTGTATATAATATCTGTGGAATGTCCAGGGTGGGAGAAAGAACTCTTGTCTGTTGGAGCTAGGTGTGAATGTTAAATTGGCCACCGTGAAAACAGGGGAACTCCAGACAAGAAACAGTCAGGGACAGCTAATCACCCCTCAACAAAGAATTCTCCCATGCATTAAGAATCCATACATTGAAAACGGCTAGGCCATTAAATAGTAATCAAGGTGGCGAGGGCCGTAGCCAGGATTTTGTTTCCGGGGGAGGGGGTTAGATTTGGGGGGGCTGAGTCTGAGTGAGAGAGGGTCTACCCTAGCAAACCTTTTGTATCGTTATCCCAATACCCCCATGCATATGGGATATATTGAGCATAGTGATCAGATCATGATATGAATACACACAACCGTTTAAATAATGTACCAGTAAGGCCTTCTCGCGGACCACCCTGAGAATTTCCAGGGGGGGGGAGCTGAGCCCCTCCAGTCCATCCCCCCCCCCCCTCGCTACATGCCTGAAGATGGCTAATTTAAACATTCACACCTACCTCCAACAGACAAGAGTTCTGGGTTGTTCTGTGTTTTCTAGGCTGCGTGGCCATGTTCCAGAATCATTCTCTCCTGATGTTTCGCCTGCATCTATGGCAGGCATCCTCAGAGGTTGTGAGGTCTGTTGGAAAACTAGAAAAATTGGGTGTATATATCTGTGGAATGTCCAGGGTGGGAGAAAGAACTCTTGTCTGTTGGAGCTAGGTGTGAATGTTTCAATTGGCCACCTTGAAAACAGGGGAACTCCAGGCAAGAAACAATCAGGGACAGCTAATCACCTCTAAACAAAGGATTTCCCCATGCAGTAAGAAGTTACACGTTGATAACTGCTAGGCCATTAAATAGTAATCAAGGTGTCTAATTTAAACATTCACACCTACCTCCAACAGACAAGAGTTCTGGGTTGTTTTGTGTTTTCCAGGGTGTGTGGCCATGTTTCAGAAGCATTGTCTCTTGATGTTTCGCCTGCATCTATGGCAGGCATCCTCAGAGGTTGTGAGGTCTGTTGGAAACTAGGAAAATGGGGTTTATATATGAGTGGAATGTCCAGGGCAGGAGAAATAACTCTTGAACACAGGCCAATGGATACTCCATCACAGACACCTGAAGAGAATAAAAGACCGAGAACAAGCAACGAGAGTAAGGACAAACGCCTGCCCAGAGGAAAAGTGTTCTTGCCATATATCAAGGGAACCACTGACCGCATAGGGAAGCTGATGAGGAAACACAACCTACAAACTATCTACAGACCCAAAAAGAAAATCCAACAAATGCTACATTCAGCAAAGGACAAGAGGGATCGTCTCCAGAGTCTACTGGATACAATGCAGCTGTGGACAAGTCTACATAGGGACCACCAAACGCAGGACACAAACAAGAATCAAGGAACATAAAGGGTACTGCAGACTACTTCAACTGGAGATGTCAGTCATAGCAGAGCACCTGAAGAACCAACCTGGACACAACATATTATTTGAGAACACAGAAATGCTGGACCACTCTCACAACCACCATGTAAAACTACACGGAGAAGTAATTGAAATCCATAAGCATGTGGATAATTTCAACAGAAAAGAAGAAACTATGAAAATGAAAATCTGTCTACTAGTATTTAAAAACTCTAAAATCATAATAGTAAGTAAAGAATACTCAAAACAGGGGAACTCCAGACAAGAAACAATCATCGCCTTCCAACAAAGGACTCCCCCAGGCAGAAAGAAATCACACCTGAAACTACCAGGCCATTAAATGCTATTCAAGGTGGCCAATTGAAACATTCATACCTACCTCAAACAGACAAGAGTTCTTTCTCCCAATCGGGAGTCCAAAAGTGACAGGCTAAAACCCAGAACCTCAAGCCATGGCTGATACTGAATGAGAGACTCCTCCCTGGGTACACAGAAAACTGGGTGACTTAGAAGGCACTAAAAAGACTGTACTCTGGCACCACAAGATGCAGAGCCAACCTTAAGAAATGGGGCCACAAAGTCGAGTCCATGACATGTGAGTGTGGAGAAGAGCAAATCTCAGATTACCTATTACAATGCAGTCTGAGCCCTGCCACATGCACAATGGAGGGCCTTTTTACAGCGACACCAAAGGCACTCCAAGTGGTCAGCTACTGGTCAAAGAACATTTAGGATAATGCAAAGTTTTTAAACTTTGTGTGTTTTTTAAAAATACATTACAACTGTACCCTCGGTTCGCTTCTGATACAATAAATAAATTAATACTCGTAACCAGATTTTGTTCATTTTCATGACTTCCTCCTTTCTGTTGAAATTGTCCACATGCTGGTGTATTTCAGTGGCTTCTCTGTGTAGTCTAACATGGTGGTTGTTAGAGTGATCCAGCATGTTCTCAGCATGGCCATACAGCCCGGAAAACTCACATCAATCCAGTGATTCCGGCCAATGTATAAGTATGTTATACAATTGTAAAGTCACCCCTATACGTATTGAAATAAATTTTTCCCTCCCCATCCTAAAAAGCAAGAATTCTAATATTTTTAAAAGTTAAAAATTTAAAGTAGACTTCCCACCTTAGAGGCATACAATGAAAATAGCTTTCCAAACTGTGTGTCATGAGAGGTTAGGGTGTCGTGTGCCACATGAATGGAATGAGAAACCTCTGAATTTGTGTGAAATAAGCAATAAATCATATATTTTTAAATGTCATTCTCAGCTTCTGGAAAGATTCCATTAGGGCAGCCTCTTTCTTTTCTTTTCTTTTTTTTTAGCCTCTTTCTTGAGAAGTAGACAGACAGACATTCTCAAAGAAGTATAGACCACCAGCATCAAAGTGATGGTTCTCCATGAGCAACTTCATTGGACTGGCCATGTTGTCCAAATGCCCAAACACTGTCTCCCAAAGCAGCTACTTTACTCTCAGCCCAAAAATTGAAAACAGAATGCCTCTGGGCAGCAGAAAAGATTTAATGATGGACTTAAAGCTGACCTTAAAAATGCCAAATAAATTCCAAAATTTGGGAAGCCTTGGCCTCAGGCCCATAGCCAGAAAAAAATATATTTAGCAACTCATGAAAAGTAGGACCAGAACATAAAATAATTTAAATTCTATGACTCATTCTATGTTGATATATAGACTTAATTAAATCAAATTTCTATTTTAGCTACAAAGTTTCAAGTCTAAAACAAACTGAAAATTACTTAATTGATAATTTAGTGGTTACAAAATTTAGTTGAATTCTGTTGGAAACATTTGAAAACTGTGTCAATACGCTTTGGCAGAAATTCAAAGTGTATTTCTTGAGAGCGCAAGACCAGTCAGTATTTCTTGCCCCCTTGTGCTTCTTATGTAAGTTTTCAAATGTTTAAGAGTTTAAAATGACCTTTCATTTGTACCTGTTGACACTGGCAATGTTGAAGGAGAAGCTGTCTATCACAGACAAGATATGCTTCCAATGCATTTGATGGTTTTTCTGCAGATGTAATCTTTTCTTGTTTTCTACACCACAGGTCAAACTCTTCCATCAGTGTGTCACACTATCTTGAAGGCATTCGTTTTAAAGCTCTGTGCACTTGTTCAAGTTGGATTTTAAATGGCCACATTTAATAGGGAGGAACACTTGCAGTTCCTGAGCTCCTTCCTTGTGCCTTGTAAAGTTTTCTTGAAGCTCAGTGCAGAAAAAAATCCAGAAATGGGATGTACACATTTAATCTATAATATTCCATTGATGTTGATGACGTTGTCTGGATGTTGCTTCTACAAGTGTGTCTTGAATGGATACAAGGAATTCTTCTCCACCCATAGACCCCACCACTGATCTTGTTGTGACAAAGATCTCCTGAAATTCTTTCACAGTTTCTGTGTGTATTTCCCTGGCTTTTCTAAGAAGCTGTCAACCTGTTGCAGACTACAGGAAATGACCATACCTACTCTTTATAATGTTTTGCTAAGCTGGAGGGATGATGACAGAAGATTTCTTATGATGTGTATGGTACAAATTCAGGATTTAGAACAGTTAAAAGAAGGTGTCCAGCTTGGGAAGAAGTCTCACTGTTGTGTAGAGGGCTCTCTTTTAGTTCTTCAAGTGTTCTCACTACCATACTGTGCAGTGCAACAAAACATTTTTTTAAATGCATCATGTCGCTCAACACAACAGATTTCATAAAGTGGCAACAGGCTGTTTGCTCTTGATTCCGGACAACAGCCTTATATATTTTTCTTCAATGATTCCAGTCTGATGGATGGTGCTCTGAAGAAATTTGAAACAGATTATATTGTTCTTTGACAGATTCTGACAGGTGGTATACTGCAAGTCTTTGCTAAGGCTAGATTAAGTGAGTGAGCACTGCAGTGGATGTAGCCTTCTGCGATATACTGTAACTGGATACTTCTGCAATATAATTACCTGTGCTCCACTGATATGACCACTCGTATTAGTAACTCCATCATAACCCCAGTTTTATATGCTCTTCCCCTTACACAGAATATTAAACACAGGAGCATGTAGATAGGTAATTTCTTAACCCTGACCAAAAAAAATCATGCAATTTCACCCATGTACTGGAATTAATTGCTTTCCTTCACTTCATAAAGTCAATTATAAACCTTATTTATGTGTGTATATTTTAATAGATAAAACATATAAATGGGATGATTATGATATATATGTATATGTGTGTGTATATATATATATATACAGTATTGTATATATATATATAGAGAGAGAGAGAGAGAGCAAACAAGGAGGAAACAAACAGCACATAAAAGCATGTGTTTGCAGGATAGACTAATATAGGTTTTTCAGTGTTTCCTTTAATCTCTAGATTAAAAGATTGTGCCTAAAAGGCGGGGGGGGGGGAGACACGGTTCTTTGGGAATGATCTTATTTGCTCACCACCATCTAATTTAGCCCTCCTTCGGCCATCTAGCCCTTCAAAAGTGGTGACATTTGAAGAAGGCTCTCTATTAGTGACCATCGTGTGCTAACAGGTTGGAAGGCATGGGAAGAGGTGGTCTTTCAAGTTTGGTGCCATAGACATACACTTGTATTTTAAAAAATCAACAAGCAGATAGATATCGCCATAAGTGCAACACAGATTATAAATGATGTAGATGGGAGAGGGTGTTATTTTTAAATAAATTATGTCCATGAGGAAAATGGAAAGTTTCAGTCTCATTAATCAACACTTCCAAGCCACTTTTGGAGATGCATGTTAGTAAATATGTAGAAAGGACTCAATTACTACCTTCATTATACACCATTGAGTCAATAGCTCATTGATGCTTCAGCCCTCAAAATAAATTCAGATCTATAAGATCAATTGCTTATGGACCACCACAATCTACATTTTCCAATTAGTTTGATCCCTTTGACAGAGAAAGCAATATGCAAGTAAAATAAATAATTTAGGTTGCAGTCTTCCAATATGAGACCCCAGAAAAGATTTCCCCAAGCTCTGGTCTCAGGGTATTTTTGGAGTGTGTTTCCTATAATCTCAGTTATTTATGCTGGCTGGAGCTGATTGAATTTGTTTGCTCAATCCATTTGGAGGATACCAGGGGAAACATCTGACGAAGCCTGCCCTCTGGAATTCCCATTTGGGACAATAGTCTAGAGTAAGTTTTGTTAGATGTGAAGCCATAATTTAGCTATAAGCTTTGGCCCAAATATTACTTACCATTGAAAGGAACTGCAAACCTCCACAATTTGTAGTACAGCCTTTAGATAAAAAGGGTATCACTACATATTTACATGACCTAATTCTCTTCCTCTGCAGCTTGGAAAATTTCATACATAAAACACCGTTCTCCTTTCCCCCTGAAAGGTTTGCTACAAATGGCCTTGTATAAACATTGCTTGTTCCTCCCACGAGGGGAAAAAACCTCTTTCCCCTACAATTCTTATACCGTTACGTGGAAAAAAGTGATATGAACATTCTTCTATCTTGGGGTCAGTTGTAAGACACATAAAGTATACATAAGTAAGTAACATAGTTTAGTTTTCCAGAAAAAAAGAGGCAGTATCAGACACTTGTACAGATTTCAAAGAATTACTAGTAAAAATAGAGTTTAGAAACCAGAGTTTGCAAGATCTGTGTAGGGCTGTTAATGACAGAACTCTGAGTCCTCTCTTTCTTAGGGACCCCATAACTCGAAGCCAACCTGATGGCACATCACAACTACCAAGAATCAGGCCTTCTGTCAATTCATATGGCGAACAAACATTTTAGAGCATATGGATACCACAACCAAGAAATCTCTAAAAACTATGGGTGCAGAATTCTACAGAATTAATACAGTTTGAGACCACTTTAACTGCCATGATGCAATGCTGTGGCACTCTGGGCACCAGCATTCTTTGACAGTGATGGCCAAAGTCCTTGCAAAATTACAACTCCCATGATTTTATACCATTGAGCCATGGTATCAAACTGCAATAATTCTACATTGTTGATACACCCATAGCAATGATCCAGTCGTTAATTCGAGGGCTGCAGTTACTTTAATTTTCCTCTTGCTTTAAAGATTAAAAATATAGGTAGCATTTCAAATCTCATTTAAGTGTCAATGCCATTTGCAGCCCTTGAAAAAGGGAAAGGTAGACTACATGTTTAGCTGTACAATAGCTCCATGGAAGTTTCATCAGCACCGTCTTCACACATTCATCAGCACTGTCTTCGCACAATCCTAAAAGTACACTGGACTGACTATGTGACGAATGTTGTTGTCCTTGAGCAGCCAGGGATCACCAGCATTGAGGCCATGCTATTGAAAACTCAGCTGTGCTGGGCAGGGCACGTCTCTAGGATGGAGGACCACCGCCTCCCAAAGATACTACTCCACAGTGAACTTGCCACAATTCAGCGCCCCAAAAAAGAGATATAAGGACTCCCTGAAACAACATATCAGGCTCGGCCAGATACTGTAGATCACCAAAAATGGTCCACCCTGGCCTCACATCGGGAGGCATGGAGATGCATTATCCACAATGCTGCGGCTTCTTTCGAGAAGACACGCCGAATGGGTCTCGAAGAGAAATGACAACGCAGAAAGAATCGCAACTTGGAAACAACATCACCCAAGGAGACTTTCTGCTGTGCTTTCTGCAACTGGACTTGCCTATCTCGGATTGGCCTTTTTAGTCATCAACGTGCTTGTAAAAAGCGTGGGATGAGTCCTTCCTAAGAATCTTCGTTCATGAAGTAATGCCAGAGAGAGAGAGAGAGAGAGAGAGAGAGAGCTCAATTGAAGTAATATGATCATGATATCACAGAGCAAGTTCGGAAAAGATCTGAGGCTCCATTTGCATACCTTCTATGCATGGTCCAATCTGGAGCTCTGATACAGACATTTTTTCTTCAGTAAGAAGAAGGACACCTTATTCAGATACTAAACTCCTTGGATTAAGATTAACAATATCATAGTAGGCCAATGTAGTGTAATGGTTTGAAATAATATTAATCTTGAGACTATGGTTCAATTACCCTTTAAGCCATGGAAACTCACCCGAAGACCTTGTGCAAGCCATTATCTCTTAGCCTCAGAGGAAGGGAAAGAGGAACCCATTTAGAAGAAAGCCCTATGATTGTCTAGATTCACCTTATGGTCACCATAAGTTGGAAATGACTTGAAGGCACATGGCAACAACCACCATCTCAATTTCTTTACACAAATCTATTGCAGCTTCACACTTGAAATTCTGTAGATAGTTCCATCTACCATGTAGATAGTTCCATCTTCACCAAAAGTGAAGAGAATGGAAGTCAGATTATCAAGAAACTAGAACAACTTTCCTATGTTGTTGTGTCCTAGAAAGTATTCAAAGTATTTACACTTCCCCTTATCTATAAAAAAGCAAATCATCCTTAACTACAGCAAAGCGGGGAGCAGTAGTATTGACTAAACTAATTATCACTTCCCACTTGTATATCTTGGTCACAAACATGCCAAATAATTTGTCAAGTATTATTGTGAAGATTTTGTCATGCAACACTGATTTATAGGGGAAACATGCTCCCATCTGCCCATCTATTTTCTTAATTTTTACATGTCACTCTCAGATAGGCTGTTTATTTTTTTCCTGAGCACACTTAACTGTCTAAGGCTACTATGTCCAGTGAGTGGGAGACATTTCAAAATTCACAGCATGTTTGCTGCCCTCATCAATATTGTCAAGGTAACGTTCCTTTACTTCCTTGCAATATTCTTATGGGATTCCTTTTCTCCCAGTAGCAGGTTGCTTGCTCTAAAATTTCTCAACTACTTAAGGTATTCAGAAATATTCATGGTCGGATAGGATTATTTGGTTTCATTTAGCAGAATAAACTAGATTGGACTATGCTTTCTTGATCTAAAGAAACCCTTGATCATAGGGTTATATTTTATGGTGGCTTCATATTAGCAAATCACACTCGCATTCACATAAGCCATATCACCTACAGGATTTGTGTGTGTGCCTTCAAATTGCCTGACGTCTTATGGTGACCCCATGAATTTTGTAGGCTTTTCTTAGGTAAGAAATGCTCAGGGATGGTTTTGCCAGCTCCTTCCTCTGAAATATGGCTTACAGCACCTGGTATTCAATTATAGTCAATGAAAATTGGTTTCACGGCTTTCTGCAAAAGTAATGAAGCACACTGACCACTATTATAAAACCTTACTTGGACTCAAGTCATAAATTAAGACTGGTATTCTAAATGAATGTACAAAGGGGAAAAAATCCAGAAGGGCTTACTTTAAAGTACATATCACAAAAATGTATGGTAACATAGATTTTTAACAACCTATACACATAATAAAAGTGAAAATATGTATGTGTGTATGTGGCTGGGGTTGTCCACTCACACAGACAGACTCCCAATTCCACAAACAGGTACATAGCCTCCACTATGCAGGAGACACCAAAGGCCAATGACATTGCAGCGCCATGCCAGCATCCTCCCCAAACACCATACTGCCCACCACCCAAGTGAAGGCTTTCACATGGGAACAGTTTCACCCTAGATTTTCTGTTTTGCCTCCACCACAAACATCCCAGTGTTCCTAACTCACTCAATTGGGGTGGAATTTACATGATCCTGCCCACTGCATCTCCTTTAACCCTTTCCTACCCTTTCCTATGGCACACAGCAAACAGAGGAATTGATCAGCAACTGAACATACTGGAGGGGGTTGGGGGACTGACTCAGCCTGATGGAAGTTGTAGTACATCCAGCATCAAGACAGAGCACTGTGATCTCCACCAACAATGGGCATGGACTACATTTGGCACACAGAACCCCCATGACCAACGAAAAATACTGGGGAAGTTTGGGGAGAATTGGCCTTGATTTATAGCAGTTGTGGGTACTGGGATTTATAGTTCACTTGCAATCAAATAGCACTCTGAACCCCACCAACGATGAAGCCAGAACTAACTTGGCACACAGAGCCCCCATGACCAGCACCAAATACTGGAGGGCTTTGGGAAAATTCACCTTGATTTCGGAGAGTTGTAGTTCACCTACATCCAGAAAGCACTGTGAATCCAAGCACCTATGGATCTGGGCCAAACTTGGCACATAGAATCCCCATGAGCCAATTTATGTCCTGGTGTGGTTTGGAGGAGGACCCACAGATGATGGGATTTGCAGTAACTTCACCCGATTCAGCTCCAACTTCAACAGACCACTGAGATCCCTATGAATGACGGACCTGGATCAAACTTGGCACACAGATTCCCAATGACCAACATAACATACTAGAGAGGTTTATGGGAGTTATAGTTCACCTGCATTGAGAGAAACTGTTACCCCCCACAGACAATGGATCAGAGCCACACTTGGCACAGAGAAGCCCCATGACCAACTGAACATATTGCAGCTGTTTGGGGAGACAGCAGTCAACCCAGCTGATGTTAGATCTGGACCAAACTTGGCATACAGTCCCAACATGGTCAACTATCCATACAGGCAGGGTTTGGGGTGATTGACCTTGGAACAGAGAACACTGAACTCAGCTGATGTCAGATTTGAACCAAACCTAGTACACAAACCCAACATGGCCACCTATGTGGTCTTAGGGGGGATTGACCTTGGATCTGAGAGTTGTAGTTTGCCCTTATCCAGAGATCACAGAACCCAGCTGATGACAGATCAGGATCAAACTCGGCACACAGAATCCTGGTGACCAACAGAATATGGAAAGTGTTTGGGGGGACTGACCCACTTGCATGGGAATTGTAGTTCCCCCTGCATTCATAAAAAACAAAAGCAAAGTTTTTCTCTAAGAAATGGCATAACATATGACCAAACTGATATTACCAAACTTCCCAACAGAAGCAATGCCTTTCTATGGTCAGACCTCACAACCTCTGAGAATGCTTACATTGATGCAGACAAAACGTCAGGAGAGAATGCCTCTAGAACATGGCCATGTAGCCCGAAAAAACCTACAACAACACAATTTGAATTTGACTAATTGCTAAGCACTGCTATAATTCATTATTGACAATTCCACAAGAACAGTTGAGCTAAAGGATTGAATGCTAAGCAATATGTACTTCCCACACATTACTTTTTTTCATAATGGGACTCAAGGTGAGTCACAATGTATTTATATTATTAGTATTACTGAGATTCAAACCCTGGTCTCCAGTCCTAGCTCAATGGTCAAACCACTTCAGTATGCTGGTTGTCATTGAACTATTAGTATACACCAAATTATTTTTAAAGTCAGGTATCTAATTAAGCCTAGACATTTATCCTTGGTTTTGTTATTGTATTTAATAGTTTACAACACTTAGCTATAAGGAAGAAATTATATATCCCTATATCCTTTTTATTAAAAAAGGAAACAAGAGCTATATTAGCTGATTTCAGGAATGTCTGATGACAGTTTTGAACTGAAGCTCTTTAACTGCTGAGAGCATTATGTCATCAATAAATTTGAGGATCCTTTCACTATAAAGACTGATAAAATAAAAATGTAAATGAGATAATTTCATACAGTAGAAGGAGATGACGACAACCCAATAGCAAATGGAAAAACTGAAGTAGATCCTTTAACACAGAACAGATAAGCAGAAATAGAATGCTAATGTTCTATGTTACTTTTCTTTACAGAGAAATATCTTCAACACAGTAATCATTGTAATATAGCAAATGAAGCTTATCCTACTGATAGAAAGCACTGCCTGTTTTACACCATAGACCAAACACAGCAGTTGGGGTGAGTGAGAACCCTTTACAATGGCCAATATCAAGCTATTTTGCTGCACTTGTTCTTCGCTCTTTCATCACAATATTGTCATAATAGTTTTGAGATGATCAAATAGAATACATTTTCAAGTAGGAAATATTCATGCTAAATAGATGAAATGGAAGATCCAGTAGATTATTAAAGAAAAGAAATGCCCACTGTGAGAGATTAAAGAAAAATTGGTAGGCAACTGGCACTCACCAACACCAGGCTCTCTGTCTTATTGTTGAAACAGGAACCAGCCAGGTTTAGGATCTCTTGGGGGAACGTGAGGCTTCTATGGGTTCAAAACCAGCACCGCGGTACTCTACAACCTGTAAAATTGGTGTAATATGACTGGTCATCCAGCCATCCAGTCACGGCTTCAAGGCATTGATGGAAACAATCAGGTATGGTGTCCGGCCTGCCATCCATTATCAGCACCAGCTGGGTGTCATCAGCGTACTGATGACACTCCAGACCAAAATCGCGGACCAGCCGGGCAAGTGGACGCATATAGATATTAAACAATAAAGGGGAGAGGATGGCTCCCTGGGGGACCCCGCAAATTAATGGGAGTGTCCCAGAGGTCAACCCCCCCCCTCTCCACACATTGTCCCCGGTCTTAAAGAAAGGAGGCTACCCATTTAAGGGCAGTCCCCCTAACTCCCATCACAGCTAAACGGTAGGTCAATAATGCGTGATCTACCATGTCAAAAGCTGCTATGAGATCTAACAACACCAGCAACGCTGACCCACCATGGTCCAACTGGCATCGAAGTTGGTCTGTAATGGATACAAGCACGGTCTCCGTTCCATGCCCAATACGGAAGCCGGACTGGAAGGGATCAAGTCCAGCTGTGTCAACTAAGAACTGTTGCAGCTGATCCGCTACTGCCCTCTCAATCACCTTACCCAGGTACACCGGGCGGTAACTAGAGGGAACCAAAGGATCTAAATTCGGTTTTTTCAGTAGCGGTCTTACCATGGTCAGTTGCATGGTCAGTTGCAGTAGCCGAGGATGAAACATTTGCTGTAGTGAAGTGTAGACACTCTGTGGCGGAGGCCGGTAGGCCAAAACAACAGAACCCTGGCACAGAGCGTCTAGTTCTGGGATTTCCGGTTAAGCTGTTAGGGGCTCTTTGACCTAACTTTCAGCTAGTGGAGCAGGAGGCAGTGGAATGCCACGGGGACACATCTCTGGGGACCCTGTGGTTGCCATTACCAGCAACCACAAAACTACAGCAACTGTCATCCAATCTACTGTTCTGGGGTGTCATGGATTTCTAATTGACCATCATTACTGAGATAAATGAGGGCAAGGCTGGGAGAGGCGAGGACCTGTGCTATTGGTGTCATTTCCCGCCATTAGAAATAGCGGCAGCCATCTTAATTTCCATAAGGAATGAAAGTAAACTTAAAATTTTCAAGCAAGATGTAGAAACTAAAACTTATAAGTATTTTCCTCGAGTAACAAAGTATTTTGAGAAGGCCAGTGCAACTGTACAAAATGAAATGGAACCCTTGCATATAAAGTGCCACCATGTTTTAGATTAGTTACTTGACCAGTTCAGTGATAGATTTAATCAATTTAGAAGCCTAGAACAGACCTTGAAAATAATTAAGTATCCTGATGTATAGTCTACAATAGTTTGGAATTAAATGGTTTCCAATGGATGCAAATTGATGATTTGGAGATGCAACTTGAAGAATTTCAAGACATGATCTGGGCTCAGGTGCTTGTTGGCTTGAAGTCAAAGCTTGAGAATCTGGAAAGGTGCCACTTGGAAATCAAGAGGACTGCCACTACAAACAGGAAATTTGGAGTGCCTGGAACCGATTACCAGACACTTTTAGCATCCTGAAAAATATATTAATTAACTCACATTTTTTCCTCTATTTACTTTTGTGAGACCTTAATCTCAGTGTTAAATAATATCAAAACCAACAAAAGAAACAAATTGACAGATGAAGTTAGTAGAGTTTGCTTGGGTTTGAAGTGTAGAAAAAGCCAACCTTCAACTAAAGTGTGCCGTGAGCAATCATCAGGTGTGCCGTGGTAATTGGAATCTCCAATACCCTTTCTTCCCCCTCCTGCCGAACACTTCATTAGCCAATGAAATTCAGCAACAAAAAAGTCACTAATAGGCAGGTTAATTAAAGAATTTCCCCTTCCCCTCACTTATCTTAGTTCACGGCACCCCACAAAAGAAACCAACAAAAGGAACCGACTGACAGATGAACAAAAAAGTCACTATGCAAGTAAGTTAAATAATTAGTTTTTGGTTTATTAAATACAGTTATATATTACATTTACACATTTTTGTTGTTTAAACTAAAAATATCGCAAAATTATGGTTTTGGGTTTTTTTTGAAGTGACAACCCACCCAATTTTTGCTTGGTTTTTGGCAAATTTTGACACATCAAGCTGAAAAGGTTGCCCATCACTGTGCTATATGGGTCAGGTCCAGGATATTTGGTTGACTGCATCTCCTTGTATAAGCTTTCCTGGGCCCTGAGATCTTCAAGAGAGGCCCTTCTCTCAGGCCCCTTCCACACAGTTGAATAAAATCCTACATTTTCTGCTTTGAACTGGGCTATGTGGCACTGTGGACTCAGATATCCCATTTCAAAGCAGATAATGTGGGATTTTCTGCCTTGATATTCTGGGAAATAGGGCTGTGTGGGAGGGCTCAAAGTCCCACTTCCATGTCAAACTCAGAGAGCGGGCCTTCTTGGTGGCTGCCCCTCGCCTCTGGAACTCCCTGTCCAAGGAAACCAGAATGGCCCTCTCCCTGCTGTCCTTCCGGAAGCAGGATAAAACCTTTTTATTCAGACATGCTTTTAAAGAAGAAAGTATATGAGATCAAATCAGGGAGTGCTGTGGTTTTTACCTTTGATTATGTTTTTATGGATTTAAACTGTGATTTTAAGAAAAATACCACTTATATTTAATTCTGTTTTAGTGTATTGAAATGTTTTAATATAAGTTTCTTTGAGTCTTCTTGTGGAGAGAAAAAGCAGGGTATAAATAAACATTACAACAACAGCAATAACATCAATCTAGGATATTGTAAAAACAGTTGACATGGAATAAAAGTAGATTAATCAGGACTGTCTCTGCCAAATCTGTACAGTGGGAGGATGTGCATTTAAAAGTTATTTTAAAACTGTTAAAAAGGTGATCTTATAAAGAGTTTTGTATTTCCTAGCAGTTACAGAAATAGCTCTGCCTGTGAAATGGAAAATCCTAAGGGAAATTCCAAATAATCAATTCCTAGCTCAATGAAATTTCTCCTGTTATTCTTTTTAATGCATAGACTCGAGAGTGTTATCTCAACTCTGTTGGAAACAACTGTCTTCCAAGCACTAAAATAATAGCCAATATTTTAAAAGCAAGAAAGTGTTATTTTTTCCATTAGCTGGTATGCTGAATGCTGTGTACATGTAATATGCAATATTTTAAAAATCTCACCTCTAAATTTCTTCATTAGTGGTTGAATACCATGCTGCCATAACACATGGGTACAGTCCGTTTAGTTGTGGGATTTTTTTTGTTTTGTTTTTTCAAAAGAAAAGCAACTTCAGCAGGGGTGACAATCCCAATACTCCATACAACAACAATGCTTAAAATTTTGTTTTCCTTTAAAATATCAATTTGGATAAAGGGGCTGCATATTTTGTCTTTCAAGTGTGGTGTGTTCTTTTAATGCAGTGTTTCCCAACCAGTGTGCCGTGGCACACTAGTGTGCCGTGAGTGATCATCAGGTGTGCCGTGGTAATTAGAATCTCCAATACCCTTTCTTCCCCCTCCTGCCGAACACTTTTTCTTCTCCACTCGGGCTCCCTTTTTCCCAGCCTCGCTCTGCTTGCTTTGCCTCGCTTTGCTCACGCTGCCGCTTCTGCAGGAGGGGGGAGGGAGGAAGACGTGATCTGTGCGGGCACTACTGCACAAACTCACCCCACGTCTTCCTCCCTCCCCTCCACAGTGCTCTCTGGATATAGGAGAACTACAACTCCAAAACTCAAGGTCAATGCCCACCAAACTCTTATAGTATTTTCTCTTGGTTATGGTAGTTCTGTGTGGGAAGTTTGATTCCATTCCATCATTGGTGGAGTTCAGAATGCTCTTTGATTGTGGGCGAACTATAACTCCCAGTTGTTAAGCAAGACCTTTGTGTGTGTCTTTCTGCCATTCCTGCCAGGATATCTATGCTGTGTTCATCGAAATAGGCCCAGGTTTCACACTGAGTGTATAAATACATTTAAATACATATTAACTATATATATTACTGTGTTAGAGTGTCATTTTGTGTCATTTTGGTTGGTGGTGTGCCCCAGGATTTTGTAAATGTAAAAAATGTGCTGCGGCTCAAAAAAGGTTAAAAAACACTGTTTTAAAGGACACACAAGAGCACCGTTAACCTGCCCTTGGACCATGACACTTCAAGATATGATATTAGTATTGTTTCTAGACTACCATAGAAATAGAAGGGCCAATGGGAAATCGTGTTGGAAGATCTGTCGCTTCCAAAATCAATGCCTGGGTCCAGAAGCCCAGAAGGGAGAGAAGAAGAGGTGGTATCTTCTGGGGTTCTTCGCTTCCTCCACTGCCATCCCCTTTTCTTTTTCTATCATATATTAATTAGATTATAAACCTGAAGATAAGGGGAAGTGTGTAATGTTTTCTTTCTTTTAAAGCACCATGTATAGGGTTGACAGTAAATAAATAAACAAAATTATAGACATGATAACTGAATCCATCCACATAAATATGAGTAATGTGACATTCTTGTCCCAGATAACAAATAATGCTTAGTGAGAAAAATCAAGCTCTTCTCCTCTATTGTCTTCCCTTTCTTTCCCTTCCCTTCTCTTCCTTCCCCTTCCCCTCCTGCTCTCTGTCCCTCATCTTACATCACATCACCTTGGCATTTTCTTTATACAGGCATGCTGGAGACATATTGTCTGGCTTTAACTTTCCATTTTTAATATCTGGATTTCTAGATTGGTCTGATGAAGTCTGGAGTATGCTATTCTGGTCCTGAGCCAAATTAAACCAACCTGATTCAGTCCTGAGCTGGTATAAATCATCCTAATTTGCTCAGTTATTGGAGATTCATACAAATGGGTTGCCCCAGTCTGAAGTGAATGTGTGCCGGGCTATTATTGTCCATGTCAGAAACAGACAGTGAGATGTTGCCTTAAAAAGGAGGGGGATAATAACCCGTCCATGAATGAGCAGAGGTAGAATGATGCTCAATAGCTCATTATATTCATTCATCTTTTTAAAAAGTATCTTACCAAACTCTTGTTCTGACATTGACAATGCCAGAAGCACTGGAGGAACCAAATATATTTGGGGACGCTACACTGTTCTGTCCTCTTCAAAATAACACACTGTTCCTGGATTAACAAACAAACAAAAAAGGAGAAATGGAGAAAATGCAGGAAGACAGAAAAATGGGTGACACTAATCTGACACTAATCCTCCCCACACACTTGTTGCCAAATTTAAGTGAAGGGTGAGTACACCTCCAAGAACTCCTAGTCAACATAGCTGGCTGGGAGATTCTAGTAGTTTTAATCCAATGAAATAACATTTTGAGACTCTGAAAATGAGGCACAGCAATTCTACCCTAAATCTCAAAGAGCCTGGATTTAGGCTTGCAATTCTATGCATAATATTAAGTCTCACTGGACACAGAGCCAGGCTACTTGTGATCCAAGCTGGGTGAGACAGTGAATATAACTCTGGCCTTTAGTCCAAAGTTTAAAGAAGGTTGCTAAATCATTGAACACTTTAAAGCCCCTCTAATGTTTAGATTAAAACATGGAGTGGATTCACCATCCAGCCAAAATGGGAACCACTAGCCACCATTGGACTCAGAAAATTCATCATTGGAACTCCCAATATAATTTTCATTACTTCAGAGCATCATAGACCCATATAATTTTATTGGGAATGTAGTAGGGAGAGAAGAAAGGATTAAACTACCCAGCACCATTCCAATATATTGCTTTCAGAGCTATTAAAACTACTTGGGAAAACTATAGAAAACTGTGTCACAGTCAGTGAGCAGCCACCAAGGACTTCTCAAATATCGTCATCACAAGATGCCTCTGTGACTATGGTAAGACCAAGAGAAAACTCACTTGCAAGGATCTTAAAGCCCAGGCAGAAGACATTTTTACAGATAGCCTGCATCCAACCCATTAAATTGAAAGTCTAGTCACTCATGTCCAGTGTCACGTGCAATTTGTACAGATTTATTAAAAGAAAATTCTATAAAAAACATAAGAACATAAGAAGAGCCATGCTGAATCGGACCTCAGCCCATCTAGTCCAGCATTCTGTATCACACAGTGGCCCACCAGTTGTAGACGGGGATCTTGAGCAGAGGGGAGGGCAAAACCCTAACCTGCTCCCGACCCCCCACAACCAGTACCCAGGGAAATCCTGCCTACCTCAACCAACTCCGAGGTGGCACTTGAATGTCCTTTTCAGTAACTACCGATACACTTGGTATCCATGAATCTGTCTAATCCT
Organism: Anolis apletophallus; assembly: GCA_030556195.1. NCBI lineage: Eukaryota > Metazoa > Chordata > Lepidosauria > Squamata > Anolidae > Anolis > Anolis apletophallus. The sequence continues at coordinate 195,097,047 of JARBWK010000003.1, forward strand.
GCCTTGAAGCTGTCCAGGCTGACAGCTGTCACAACCTCCTCTGGAAGTGAGTTCCATAACCCAATGACCCTCTGGGTGAAGAAATATTTCCCTTTATTAGCCCTAATTTTCCTACCTTGGAGCTTCAGGGAGTGCCCTCTAGTCCTAGTGTTTTGTGACAAAGAAAATATTTTTTCTTTATTCACCTTTTCTATCCCATGCATGATTTTATACACTTCGATCAAGTCACCTCTTAAACGCCGTCTTTCAAGGCTGAAAAGACCAAGGCGTTGCAACCTGATTTCATAAGGGAGCCGCTCCATCCCTTGGATCATTCTTGTTGCCCTTTTCTGTACCTTTTCCAGTTCCGTTATATCCTTCTTAAGGTGCGGAGACCAGAATTGTACACAGTACTCCAAATGTGGCCTTACCATAGATTTGTAGAGAGGTAATACAACAGTTGCTGATCTATTTTCGATTCCCTTTCTGATCATGCCTAGCATAGAATTTGCTTTTTTCACTGCTGCTGCGCACTGGGTTGACATCTTCATTGAGCTGTCCACCAAAACCCCAAGATCCCTTTCCTGGTTTGTCTCGGAAAGCTTTGACCCCATCAATTTGTAGGTGTAGTTGGGGTTCTTTGCCCTGATGTGCATGACTTTACACTTGTTTAGGTTAAAATGCATTTGCCACTTTGTTGCCCATTCACTCAATTTCGAGAGATCTTTCTGGAGCTCTTTACAATCAGTTTCATTTTTAACTACCCTGAACAATTTAGTGTCGTCTGCAAACTTTGCTACCTCAGAATTCACTCCTCAGAATACCTCAGAATTCACTATAAAAAGTTAACTAAAACATGGCAATCATTTAAAGATTATGTAAAGAAAGAAAAGGGGGACACTGTAACTATAGGAATTGATATATAAAGAAGGAATAGACTTTATTGTAAGGACTGGTAGTAAATATAATAGGAGTAGTTTAGATACATGGAATATTGTGTATAAACTAGCATAATGCACTCAGAGAAGAGTGGGAAGTCAATTATAATGGGTAGTGAGAATAGGAACGATAGACCATTTACTGTCTTTGTCTTTTGTGGGATACACACACACACACACACACACACACTGTATGTCTGTCTGTCTGTTGTTTATTGTAATTTAAAAATTAAGCAAGATATTGCGATTTATAAATATTTCTTAATGAAATCAAAGAAATATAGAGAAATATAGACCCCCCCCCCCCACCTTGCAGAAACATATAATCATACCACTGATGACCAAGCCCATAGCCAAGGGTGGGGGTTCAAACCTGCCTCCTTCTGAAAATTTTCAGGTTAACAAAATCCTGGTTTATTAATGAATTTTAATTGTGTAACTAAATCTGCATGCTAAGTCTATGAGAAGCAAAAATTAAAGTTCTTCCAGAACTGCAAGCACTATCTTAACCAAATTTTCTATTTCGATTTCTATTTCAAATTTAAAGGCCGCCACTCGGAGTGGCTTACATCAGACATGAGTGACACAATAAAACAGTAAATAAGTAAAACATAAAACTGATTAGCCAGGTGGGAAGGCCTGCCTGGATCACTGTGGCCAGGTCATCTCTATGGAGGTAGGGGGCCAGGCATCTGATACGATGCAGATGGAAGAAGTCCTCTGAAAACTCATCTCAACTGCAGGTTTGAATGCCCAGTATACTAGTCCTCAAATACAGAATGAACAGACATTTTTGGTGACAAGATAGTTAAAACAGTTGTTGAAAGATGCAATGCACCACAGTGTTTCTTTGTTTTGGCAGATGAAACTTTGGATATAAAGAGTACCTCAGAACAGTTATTGCTCTCGGTAAGGTATGTTGATCTTGAGGCTGCAGGAATAAGAGACTTGTGAAGATAAGTGATATGACAGGTAGAGGACTTGCAAGCATTATTTACAAAATACTGGAAGATTGGGCTGAACTTGCAATACTTGTGTGGATGGTTATGATGGAGATGCTAATATGAGTGGTCATATTAGTAGTGCACAGCCAATCATACTGCAGAAGCATCCAATGGCTGTTTCTATCCACTGCAGCACTTACTAACTAAATCTAGCCTTAGCAAAAATGTATAACATTCCACCTGTCAGAAACTGCCAAGGAACAATATCATCTGTGTGAAATTTCTTCAGAGCTACATCCATCACACTGGAACTATTGGAGAGAAATGTAAAAGTGTATTTCCATGAATCAAGAGCAAATAATCTGTTATCACTTTGTGAAACGAAGTAAGTTGAGTGACATGCAGTTTTGCATTTTGTTGAACTATACAGGGCGGTGGTGAGAACACTTGAAGAACTAAAAGAGAGTCTTCTATACATCAGTGAGACTTCTTCCTGAGCTGGACACCTTTTTTTAGCAGTTCTAAATAATCATAATCATACACATCCTTTAAAAGCTTCTGTCATCAATCCTTCAATTTAGCAAAACATTGCAAAGAGTAGGTATTAGGCCTGGTTGATCAAGAAAAAAAAGTTTGGAAGTCCACGCCTTCCCCCGGCATCTGAACAGCCCCGTTCTAAAAGCCCATGCTTTCCCTCCCCATCTGAACGGGGCCGTTCAGATGCAAAGGGAAGACATGGGCTTCCAAACCAACGCTGGGGGAAAGGAAGCCACGTCCAAACCAGGCGGTTTGGATGAGGCTTTCCGAACCCTTTCCGAAAATGGCGGCACTGGCTTCAAAATGGCAAATTCACTTCCAGGTTACTTAAAGCACTTCAAAACTGTTTCGAAAGTGAATTAAATCCTAATTTAATATGACCTTTGGAGCATTCTGACAAACCTAACCAGGCCTAGTGGGTATGGACATATTCTGTAGTCTGCAACATGTCGACAGTATCTTAGAAAAAGCCCAGGAGATGCATACAGAATCTGTGTAAGAATTTCAGATCTTTGACACAGCAAGTGGTAGAGTCTATGGGTGGAGAGTTGGGATTCCTCACATCTGTTCAAGGCAGACTTGTAAAAGCAATATGCAGGCAGCTTCACCAACAGCAATGGAATAGTATAGGCTAAATGTGTACATCCAATTTCTGGACTTTTTCTGCAGTCAGCTTCAAGAAAGGTTTACCAGGCACAGTAAGTAGTTCAGCATATCTTGTCTGTAATTGACAGGGGTTTTTTTTCCTGAAAGTGGAGAAACTTCTTCAGATTTCTGCAACAGCTACAAAGGAAAGGTAATTTTAAACTCTTAAACTTTTGAAAACTTACATAAGAAGCAAAATGGGGCAAGAAAGACTTATTGGTCTTGCACTCTTGAGTGTCCACCAAAGTTTATCGATGGAGCATGGTTTCTGTCAAAGTGTATTGACACAGGTTTCAAGTGTTTCCAACAAACGTGGTATTCTTTTATAACCATAACTTACCAATTAAGAGTCATTTTTAGGGTTTTTAAAAGAATTTAATCTTTATAACAAAAATAGAAATTTGATTTAATTAAGTCTATATAAAATATAGAATGAGTAATAGAATTTGAATAATTTTGTGTTATGGACCTACCCTCAGGGGTTGAGAAGAGCAGGGTAGAAATGCTGGAAATAAATAAATAAAATTTGCCAAAAAAATTGTTTCAAAACCCTCCTCTCTTTTTTTCTGCCTACAGTCCTGTTCCTGACAGATGGCCATCCAGCCTCTCTCTGCAAAGAAGGGGACTGCTCCATATTCCAAGGCGGCATATTCCACTGTCAAACAGCTTTTAGTGTTAGGAAGTTCTTCCAAATGTTTAGGTGAAGTCTCTTTTCATGTAGTATTAATCTTGCACAGAAAAAGGCGATGGCAAGCCTCTTCTGAAAATTTTACCAAGAAAATCCAATGGTCGGGTTGCAAGAAATCAGAGTTTATATGAAGGTGAATTGCAAAAACACATATTTAGATCTTTATTCAACTCACAAATATTTTATCCTTGGAGATTTAGAAAAAAGAAGAAGCTGATTTTTTCTCTCAAAAAGACATTGTGACTCTCCTTAAGTGAGAAACATGAATTAATGGATGCTGCTTTGGTTATGGATTTGTTGTGTGGCAGAAAAAAAGGTCTCATTACTATTTTGAATTTATATTATCTCCTTGAAGGAGAGCTAATGGTAAACTGGCCCAATTCCAAAAGCAGTGCTAATGTTCTTTTGTAATTAACTTTTCTGTTTCCTTTTTTCAGGCTTTTCCTAATGTTGTCTGAGTTCAGAGTACAAGGCTGAGAGCTTGAGCACCAAAATACTTATTCCCATCGGCTCCCACCTAGCGCTGCAAAGGTTGTATATGAATACATTGTGGTGATTATTGTTGTTTGCTGTTTTTATTCTTGTTAAAAAGTTTCGCCTTGATCATAGAAATCAGAGGGGAAGAAGAAGAGAGCCTAGTGTTCAAGCAAGTTAGAGATTGCATGGTAGATATAGCACTTTACATGGTACATGTGCTATCACTTGTCTTCTTCCAGTTGCTTTTGTTCTCGCAATTTTTCCCCTTTTAATTTTTGGAAGACCTCTTTTTTAAAAACTGATCAGAAGGAGAACTTGTGGGCAACGGTGTTTCTGTTGGCAAAAGATACCCGGGGGCAGAAACATTATAGCCTTCCTGTCTTACAGAAAACATCCCCTCAAATGTTTTCCTAACTTATTTCCATCACATTGTAGCCAAAGCAGCCCACTCCACTGAAGCCAAGAGACCCCTGTTGCCTCTACCATTTCTGTTTCAGCTAATAATCCTAAGTGATATTATGCAAGAATCAGTGAAGGGCTTGACTTCTCTTCCTCGTATGTTCTCATACCTTTTCCCTCTTACGTTGGATCTTTCAGATGCCTCTACTAACCTGAGAAAGATTATCTTACTTGTATTAATACTATGAACTCACTTGGGGAATTTTCAGCTGGAAAGTGGATCCATTTATTTAATTATGTAATTGCCAATTTTCCAAAGATATGATTAAAAAAACCTTTTATAAACATCTCTAAATTAGCAATATAAAAATGTCATTGTGTGTACTGTGTATATACTGCAAATGCAATGCGATTTGACTCTGCTTGAACTTCCATGGCTCAATACTATGGAATAATGAGAATTGTAGTTTTACAAGGTCTTTAACCTCCTCTGCCCAATAATGCTGGTGCCTCACCAAATTACAATTCCCATGATTTCATTGCATTGAGCCATGGCAGCTATAGTGTCCACCTGAATTCATTCTACAGTGTCGATGCACTTTTTACCTTTAATGGATACTTTTGCCTCCAACTCTGCAAATCTTTCTGCATGAGGCCAGATAAGACTATTTTTAGATTTCATTTTATTGTATAAATAAACAATTGACCCACAAAACATAAAGAATCAGAATCAGTTCTGGCAATTTGTGTTTCCTTTTACATTTAGAGAGATTACTAACTTGAAAAATTGATGCAGCTTCACAGATTAACACATAAATAATATGACAATGCCCCTTTTAAAATTCGAGCTTCAGGCAATCTGTATTTGAACAATGGAAATAAAGTTGAAGGTTTCTCTTCGAAAGAACTATTATTGCTTTGCCTAATTATTACATTTAACAGACCACTTTTCATCCAAAACAGTATACTAAGTCGGTTTACTACACAGAACCGTTATAAAATAATGAAAACAATTCGAATGAAACAATAAAAAGGATAGAAGCACAAAATAGCAGGAACAATAACAGCCACTGGTAGCTAAAAGTATACAGAAACCGAAGGTGCAGCTACACGGTGGAATTAAATGCCCTGTTTGACTTACCGGGCAGGGAGGTTGTAGCGGCTGGCACACTTCACCCGCTACCCTCTCTTTGAGGTTCTCCTTCCCAGGAGCCCCCATGTCCTGTGCTTTTTGGCATACTCGGACAGACAGCCAATCAGGGGTTTGCTCCGGACTGAGTCCGGATCAAGTGCACACAGGCCCCGCTTTGTTTGACACCACTTTAACTGCCATTGCTCAATGCTATGGAATTATAGGAGCTGTAGCTTTAGAGCATCTTTATCCTTCTCCGCAAATAGTGCTGGTGCCTCATCAAATTTTGTTGGAGGACAAAGGAAGGAGAAGTGATATTGCCTAAAGCCAAGGTGAGTACCTAACCATATAAATGATAAAACTAACTACGCTTTACTGAACTTGCTACTCTGTCATCAGACCCATGGTTTTTCCTTTATCTATCCTATCGTTCACGATTCAATAGTGTCTGTACATTCCATGTTCCAAAGTTCATTTTTCTTTTTTGGTCACAAGGTGGTGACCTCTGTGGATGCAGCAATCCAGATAGGGCTAAGAGAGACAAACTATGTTTAGGGCACCTTTTCTAGGCCCCTCCTCATATGGGGTGAGCATATGAGGAGGGTTGCTCTGTTGTGTATACAGCCACTGGACTACTCAACTGCCTTGGACATTGAGGTAGAACAACTGAATCCATATCCATATCCACCGCCCATGTGCCAGTCTGTGACTAAGGGTTTCTAGTTTTCACAGTCCTGCCCCCATTGCCAGTCACTGATCACCATGGGACTTTTGTTGGTTTAGTTTTATTTTTCAGGAAAGACGTTTGTGCATGAGTTTTTTTAAAGTGTGGAGGTCAGTGCACAGCTGATGAACACACAGTCTTCTGAGAATGAGGGTCCCATCCAGTTGCATGGTTAACACAATGTTGGTGGCCTCTCATCTGTTGCCGCCTTCTTCCATCTTCACAGCCGTTGACCTCCTCTGCTGTTGAGGACTTCATATTGTTCTTGGTCTGAATCCTCCCCTGCCACCCCTCCTGGGAGTGCATGACTCCAACAGTTACACTGGCAGATTCATTGGAACATGCAAGCCCCCTCACCACATTGTGACAATCCCCTGTGGCCCCTTCTGGGACTGCATGACTCCAATGGTTATGCCTGCAGAATGATAATCAATGTTACTCAGAATGCTGTATTGATAATAAAGGATATTCTGATTAGTACTCATGGATAGTCCTGCCTTTCATGATTTTGTCCACTCAAACCAACCAAGTTGACTTACCATCACTGGTACATCTTGTGGCAGCAAAGGCCACAACTAGACTATGCAATGTATGAAGAAGTGTTTCTTCCTATAATATGTATTGAATTTCTCACTGTTGAGCTTCCACCATTCCTTCCAGCAATGGGGTCACTACGGAGGTATGGGAGCCATGGATTGCACCATCAAATGGGATTACTCTAAAATGACTGTCGTATCAAAATTTTATGCAAGTATTTATGCAGAAATATATTGTTTTTTTCTATATTTAAAAAATCCCGTAGTTAGATATAGCCACAAAAACATTTTTCATCAGCCCAGTTTACATGTACTATGGATATATATATATATATATATATATATATATATATATATATACACAGTATATATATATACAGTATATATATATATACAGTATATATATATACAGTATATATATATATACAGTATATATATATACAGTATATATATATACAGTATATATATATATATATACAGTATATATATATATATACAGTATATATATATATACAGTATAGATATATATGCTAATTACAGTGATGCTCTAAATCACATGGTTTCATCTGTATGCACAGTTATTTTCATTGTTGCTTTTGAAAATACTTGCTGATTTTGTCAAATCTTCTGATATTTTAACTACAATATTGCAGTATGGAAAGAGGTGTGGGAACTGGGGGGGGGGTAACATCAGGAATTACTGCACACTGCATTCCACTTTTGTGCATTTTGAGTTATGTTATAAGAGAAGCAGGAAAATATCTCTTTATCCACTTTAGTACCACCATGCATAATTTTGTGCACAATTGTCACTTACCTGTGCCAATTGTCACTTACCCTACCCAAATGCTGAAGTGCCTCATTACAATGTTTATTTTACTTGGTTATTTTACCTTTCCTTTGTGTACCCTTTATAGATTTACAAACTTATAATAAGACTCTAGCAGCTTTATTGTCAGTTCCTTTCCTAATAATCTCCAGGAAGGAATTTATCTTTTTCATAACACTGGATCAAAGTTTTCACTGAATTAACAAGGACAACTCCAAACTGTTTGCTGGTCATCCACCGTGAAATAGATTCTATCAGCATAGGTGTGCAATTAGGTTTGTATATTGCTTCTCCTGCTCCTGCCCTTCCCAAATTGCAGCACTTTATTTCAAACCATGCAAATAACAAGTTGTAAATAAGTGATAACAAATAACAAATTTGTATTTTGCGGTAACTACAGTAATAACCAAGGAGTATTACAAGGGTAGCACAAAGGAGGTGTAATATCACTCAATCCTGTTATGCTTTAGCAATAAGTGTTTAAGCACTTTTATATTTACAGCATGTGGGCTGCCTCACTTATGTGTGTTTAGTACCACAGGTTTGTGCTCAAAATTTCATGATGCTTTAAAACGTATTTACTTACTTTTGAATAACAAGAAAGGAATATACTCTTTTAAAACACTTGATACTGCAATGAGTCCTTGGTATCCTCATGGGTTTGGTTGACCATCCACATGCTCAAATCCCATTATCTGCAATGGCATAGTAAAATAGTTTCCCTTCTATAAATGGGAAAATCAAAGTTTGCTTTTTGAATAAATCTATCTATATAATAAAACTTAATGTTTGTATGTATGTGGCAGCCTTCTGATTGGCAGCCACTTTCACAGGCTACTGTGACCAGCACGTATGACGGACCTGGACTAAACATGGCACACAAAACCCCCCATGACCCCCTTTACGTCCTGGTGAAGTTTGGGGGAGGAAGGACAAAGAATGTTGGGATTTGTAGTACTTTCCAACCCTTCGGTTCCCACAGATCACGGTGGCCCCCAACAAAGACCAATAAAGACCAAACTTGTCACACAGAGGCCCCATGACCCACTCTACATCCTACTGCAGTTTGGAGGAGGGTGGACCATGGATGATGGGACTTGAAGTACCTCCACTCACTCCCGAAACCACTGCAACCCTCATCCAATGTCTGATCAAGACCAACTTGGCACACATAACCCCCATGACCCCCTTTATGTCCTGGTGAGGTTTGGTAGAGGACTTGCCACACAGACCCCCCATGACCCACTTTAGGTCATTTTGCCATTTGGGGGAGAATGGACCATGGATGATGAGATCTGCAGTACCTTCACTCACTTCATTAGAGTTCTGTGACCAACACCAATGACAGATCAGGACCAAACTTCACACACAGAGGCCCAATGGCCCACTTTACAACCTAGTGTGGTTTGGGGCAGGATGAACCACAGACAATGGGATGTGCAGTACCTTCACCCAATTCACATCCAACAGAACACTGTGGCCCCTACAAATCACAGACCAGGACCAAACTTGGCACACAGAGCACACATGACCTGCTCTACATCCTGGTGCAGTTTTAAGAATGATAGACCATGGATGATGGGATCTGAAGTACCTTCACTCACTTCCTGATACCATTGTGACCAACACCAACAATGATAAAGACCAAACAAGTTTTTAAAAGGTACATTTTTTTAACCCAAAGCAACTTACAAAGACAAACTGAGAATGATGCTTTGACATGCAGAAAATTCTGACTCCCCCCTTTCCAGCACAGCAATTAAAATGTGAATCAATTTCAACTACATAAGATGAAAGAAACTTCCCAGTTAAAATTATTCCGGGAAGAAGCCATTTAATCTCTGGTGATAAGCAGACAGTCTCTCGATTCTAACAGTGTTAGATGTATTTAAATTTTTTTTGCTTCCTTGTCAAAAATCTCTATTGCTTCTATTAAGATATTTGATTTCTGAGTTAGAACAATAGATTAAAACATATTTAGGTAGGAACCTGTTCAAACCACACAGGAATCAATACTGAAACAGATTGTCCAAAATTGATTGCCCAGGTGAAATGTTCATTACTATCCCTGCTACATAATGAGTGCAAATAATGAGATGAGCATTACTTTATTACTGAAAGTGGCTGCACATATAATGCATTACAAGGGACAGTGTTACATAACTACACAAAATAAGAGACTTTAATGTCCCCATCTTCTGAGCAAACATTGTTAAAGGCTTTTACGAATAGGCATCCTGTCACAAAGACTGCCATGGATAGAAGTAATATTTTTCAGTATCAGGATTTCTAGATACCACTTCACTTCTATCCAAAACTGACAAAAACATTACAAATTACACAAGACTCACAAGAACTCCTGGGTACATTTTCTAACTTGAACTGCATGCAAGCAGGATTTTTGCAACATGAGTTTTTTAAAAAAAAAATATGGGGAAACCATTTGACATTAGCATAGGAAGTAAAAGGGGAGATTGCTGCTCATGTGAGCACTGTGGTCCATGTCCAAGCACTATTTATAGAACTTTTATGGGGGTGTTCAAATGGATCAAATGCTCAATAATTGTATTTAATTTTTTTCTAGCTTTGGAATGCTTCTAATCTGACAAAAAATCCTAGTATGCAGGAAACGGAAAGAGGTCCCTTTCTGCTGTGTTTCATTGTCATCTGCCCCCTCTCAAATTCTGGGGAGTCCTTGTTTATCATGGAAATATCAGCAAAAAACCCCAAAATCTCACCTTCTCTGGGTGGGAGCAAAAACTAGATAAAACTCAATGGGTGTATATGCAGATCCCAAATATTTTGGTGTAATTGGTTTAATAGAAAACAACAGTAGAGTCTCCCTTATCCAACACAAATGGGCCAGCAGTACATTGGATAACCGAAAAATTATTTATTTATTTATTTATTTGGCTTTTTCTGTCACCACTCCCATCCAGCTCAGGGCGACTTCCACACAGTTAAAACACAGTTAAAAACACAATTAAAAGCATATGCAAATACATAAAAATCATACAAGCAACCCGACAACATATGGCAGTAGGCATCAGAGGCTTGCAGCTATAATTGCAGAGGGCCTGCAGTTTTAAGGGCCGAACACCTGTTCAAACAATAAGGTCTTTCAGGCCTTCCGGAAAGCCAGCAAGCCTAGTCACGGCACAAACTTCTGGAGGGAGCGCATTCCAAAGTGTTGGAGCGATGACACGGAAAGCCCTCCTCCGCGTTGAAGTCAAGTGATAGGTTTTACAACTTGGGATTACGAGAAGGGTGTGTGACTCTAAACACAGTGGTCTGGTGGGACAATACAGGGCAAGGTGGTCCCTTAAGTACACTGGCCCCAGACCATTCAAGGCCTTAAAGGTCAGAACCAGCACTTTGAAGGTAATCCGGTACTCCACTGGGAGCCAGTGCAGTTCGCATAAGATGGGAGTAATATGGCAGCATGTTGGAACGCCTGCCAGCAGCCGAGCTGCAGCGTTCTGCACCAGCTTAAGTTTCCAGATCACCGATGAAGGAAGGACAATGTAGAAAGCATTACAGTAGTCCAGCCTTGAGATGACCGTGGCTTGGACCACTGTGGCTAGGTCGTGGCGGGACAGGTAGGGGGCCAGCTTCCTCGCCTGGTGGAGATGAAAAGACGCTACTCTACTGACGGTGGAGATATATGTCTCCATCGACAGTTGAGAGTCTAGTGTGACACCGAGGCTCTTAACAGATGACGACAGACATAGCGTCACACCGTCCAGGGTAGGAAGCCGAACCTCTCCAGTGCCCGGACGACCCAGCCACAGGATCTCCGTCTTGGCTGAATTCACCTTCAACCTACTGGCTCACAGCCATCCATGTTGGATGATAATAAAATGTTGGATAATAAGGAGGGATTAAGGGAAAGCCTATTAAACATCAAATAGCAATATGATTTTACAAACTAAGCACCAAAATGTCATGTTTTACACAATAAAAAATTTATTTATTTATTTATTTATTTATTATTCAATCTTATATTCCGCTCCTCCCTGCAGGCTCGGGGCGGATCACAACAAGAATAAAATGCACAGTAAAAACATACCACAAAATTCCATAAAAACAGCAATACATAGCCAGTAGTCAACTGATCAACAGGAAAAGCAGGAAAATTGACAGGAAAAGCAGTTCAAAACATGGTAGGGTTATGTAGTAATCACTGTATTTACAAATATAGCACTAAGACATTGCAATGTATTGAAACAGTTGTGTATCTAGGCAGAAGGCAGACTGCATTGGATAATACAGAACATTGGATGAGCAAAGGCTGGATAAACGAGACTCTACTGTATTTATTTATTTTATTTACTCTATTTATACCCCGTCCTTCTCATCCCGAAGGGGACTCAGGGCGGCTTACAAACTACAGCAAAAATTCAATGCCGCACTCTACTGTACAAGTATTTTTAACATCAGCCCTCTGAAAGTAAATACAGTGATAGTGGGTATAACTGTTTTAAGATCATCAGGGGCTTCTGTGATTTTATATGCTTTTAATTATGTTTAATGCTGTTTAATACAGTTTAATACTGCTGCTTTGAGTCTCCTTATGGAGATAAAATAAATAAACATAAACAAAATAATAATAATTTAATCCTTTTGTTCTGTTTTTGGATAGCATATTCAATATATTCTGTTAAAAATGAATTGAAACTTTTCTTCTGACTTACATTATTTTGTGTGTTTGATTCCACATCCCACCCTTACATCCATAATGAGAATATTACCCTTCATAAAAATTCTCAGGTGAAGAGAAATTTTTGCTCAAACCCAGAAACTGTGCCAAGGTTAAATCTCAAAACAGTATATTCTATCTACCGTTAACTAATAGGAATGGCTCCATGGTGATTTGATGGGAGTAGGAAGAACTGGCACAGTTGATACCCATCACTGACCAGCTGTCAGTGCATCATATAGGAACTAAATATCAATTTATAATGACACATTCATCTAGACATCATTTCACATTTTCAGTCATTAATGAATATTTTTCAGTCTATTGGCTATAAGTGTAGAAAGCAATATGACCAATAAGAACAACTATGATACTTCGTCTCTTCACAGTGGAATATATGGGAGAGACTACAGAATCTAAAAAAATATGTTATCTTCTTAACAGAGATGCAAAATATGAGATGCTATCATGATAACATATTTAAAGTATGCATCAAGAAGGAAAGAATAAGCAGTAAAATTTAACAAATAGACTGGATAGCTTTTAAAAAAATTTAAAATAGGACTGTTAATGAGACCCTACATGTGAATGTACAGTCATCCCTCCACATTTGGTAGCAAAGCAAACGGGACGGTTGCTGAAAGCTACCTCAATGGAGGATGTGAAAGTAAAGTCAATAACACCTATATCATTTCAAATGAGTTTATAAAGAAGGCGGCAAGTAGCCAAAAGCCGAAATCGGCTAATGTTGAACACCACAAATAGTGCAAAAGCGATTTCTATGCTATAAACAATAAATTCTATAATAGTCAATAATGTAAATCAAAGTTCATGTTCAAAGCAACTGCTTTATGCCCTGGATTCAACCACTGAGCTGATTCCCTCTACATATGTGGTTATTCCAGCCATGTTCTGATTCACATCACCCAGAGGTCTCTCATCGATACGGCCTTGAAAAAGACCCATAGTAGGGTCGAAAAGAGAGGCGGATCTTGAGTCCACACGGCTCCTCGTCGCCCTCTTTTCCTCTTTGTTTTGCCATCGGGCAGTCGGATTATAAATACACTCAGTTGAGTGTTTGCATTGGAGTTATATATATATTGCCTTTGGCATCATCAATTCCCGACCCTGGAACTCTTATACATGGACATGAACTTTGATTTACATTATTGACTACTATAGAATTTATTGTTTATAGCATATGAATTGCTTTTGCACTATTTGTGGTGTTCAACATTAGCCGATTTCGGCTTTTGGCTACTTGCCGCCTTCTTTATAAACTCATTTGAAATGATATAGGTGTTATTGACTTTACTTTCATATCCTCCATTGAGGTATCCCTCCACATTTGCCAGGATTAGAGGCACAGGACCCCACATGAAAGTGGAAAAACCACAAATAAATACATTCCTATGTTTTTACCTGAGAAAACACTTCTCCGTGAATTTCTAGGTCTTCAAGCATGACTTGTGGTCAATGACTCCATGGAACTGCATCAGAGGACCTAAAGAATCCCAGAGCAGCATACTCTCTAGAAATCTCCATGTTGTCCAGCATGAATGGAGGAATTTAACCATAGAATCATAGAATCTGGAGGTTCTAGAGATTCCTACAAAGATCATTTTAATCAAATCTGTGAATAATCAAATTTTGAAAAGTCAAGACCACAAATCTGGTGGGATGACTGTAGCTCTCCTCTCATCGCACAACACCTATCAAGCCAGGAGTGGGAGGGGGGCACTGCTGTTGCTTACCTGTAGAGATTGAAAAGAACAGGGATGTGATTCAGAACAGAGGGAAACAGCTGGTGTCAGTTTCGTCAGCAGAAGGAGAGGAAAAAATAAGGATATTCTATCAAATGGAGAACCAGCCTTTTCCTTCCCTCGGGAGCTCAGAGCAGCCAAATCCTCACAGTCCAAATCACCATTCCCATCTTTACACTCTGCTCTGGTGAGAAGGAGCATGGATATATCTCTCTATGCCCTGTCCAAAAAGGGACATGTGTACATGTAAGCAGCACTTACAGAAAGTATCAGTTGCTAACAGAATGCTGAACGAAAGTCAAGGAATGCAGCTCTTTAAAATGTAGAATATAGGTAGTCTGTAGAGCTATTAATTTTCTTCTCAACCAATCTCCTAAGCTGGGTGTGGTTAGCCAGCTGCTTTCATACCTTTTTATCTGACAAGTGATTTGAATTTAATTCTTAATTGAGAAAGATTTCTGCAAATAAAAATACTAGAAGTTCATCAGTAGTGCATGTAAAGAACCTCGGGGAGTTTCTTTTTCCTACACTTGACAAAGAAAGTTGATGTTTAACACTTATTATCACTGAGGTGAAGGTATGAAAGTGGAGACAAGAATCTTAACAGCACCGAACATCACATAAAATGGGATTTTGTGAGATCCTTGATGTTTTATAATCAATTATCTCTTCCAGCATCCCTTTGTTAGTTTGCTAGATGTAGCTGTGTTCATAGCAGATAGTGAAACCATGGTGAGAGATAGACAGCTGTTGACTATCATCGGCATTAATCTGTCGACCTCTTCTTTTATGATCTTTAGGGGAAGGGGAGCGAGCAAATTTTCCATGTTATGAGCACAAAACTCTTGTTCACCTTCCTGTGATATTTTTGTGTTAATTCCCTTCCTAGAATCTACTCTGTCTCCAACTTGTAATTAGAAATCTGAAAAAAAATTATATAGTCAATGGAGGTGGATTGGTGATTTATGACCCCGTCACATGATCTGTGGGAAGTGGGGGGATCATCTTCCTACCACAGCAAATAATAGTGTTGTATCCCAAATAATTTCATTTCATTTATAGACTTCCCATCACACATATATATTCCCCAGCTGTTCCCCTATTGTTTTTTGCATTTGGAACAATCACATGGACAAGCCCAATCCCTGCCCACTCTGAATTTTTTTAAGGGGAAATCTTCAAGATCCTGGAACTCCAAGACCTTGCAGTACTTACAAAGAGGAATTTTTATCTTAATTTTGAAAAATTAAAATATATTATTGTGATATTATAAAAGCAAAGCATACTGCAGAGGAAGAAAATCCAGCTAATTGTCAGGACTGGGAGACCTGAGCTTAGGAGAAGTTCAGGCTCCCAACCTGCCATGAGATTGCACCGACCTTTGCCCCAGTTCTTTGGTGACCTTGGCTCCAGCTGCACAGAGATTGTGCTGAGCTAAGTGGGAGTGACGTAACTTCCAGATGTGTGTGAGGCTCCGGGGGGAAGTGAGGTAACTCCTCCGAGCCTGGACATTGGACAATTGGACTCATAATGCTGGCTCATGGACCCATGAGGTCACATCCCTTTGGACTATAGGATATGCTGAATCACCCGGATATGGTGCAACCCTGCTTGGACATTGCATGGGCAATAGGGAGGGGCTCTGGGTATATAAGGTGTGTTTGGGTGGTGGGACGGTGCTTTTGCTTCACATGTGTCGTACCTACAATAAAATCGTGTTGGACCGTGCTTCAATCTACGCGTGATCCTTACCGAGTGTTGGAGAGTCGTTACACTAATGATATATTTCAATTGTGCAATATCTGGCAGTGTAATTTTTTTTAAAAAGCCCAAGACTCAAAATTAATGACTTGGAACAAGAATTGCAACATCAAGGCTCACCAGAAGACTGCCCATAAAAACACCCATTACTCCATGTCACTGTAATGAAACGGTTTCAGTAACACAAAGCACAAATTTGACAAATTCTATCCCACATATTTTGGAGTGAATTCTCCTATTCTCAAGTGCTTCAGGGGCTCAGAAGACAATTTCTTCCCATCTCCTCTTCTCCTTCCTTTTACAATGATTCAGACCCATTTCAAGGAGGAAACAAGGCGGATGACTCCCAAAAGTTATAAAAAAAGTCACATGATACGCTCCGTGGCACTTTGTCTTTGAAATGGTTTAGAAGTTTGTAGAAATGGGGAGCTCTCTGTATCTGATGTGGTCCTTAGATTCATAGTCTGAGGGTGCTTGCAGTCAAGGTTAAACCCACATGTAAGGACTCACCTGCCTTAAGCAGGGCCGAGGCCTGCTTAGAAGAGGGTTATAAATCCTGTTTTGGTTGTGCTGGCATCCATCTTGGAGAGGTGGCTGCAGCCAGCAACCATTAAGGGAAGGGAAGCCAGAGCAAGGGGGCGTGGCCTTGCAGGCTTGTGCCTAGCTACAGTGTAGAGGCTGTGATTGGCTAGAGTAGAAGGGGAGGAGTTCGAGCTGGCAGAGTAGAAAGTCCTATCAGAGAATGTTTCAGTCTGGAAGTTTGGAGTTTAGAGCGAGGCTGTGCAGACGCACATCTCCAGCCTCTGCTGTTTAGAGTCAGGCTGGAGATTCAGCATCTACGCCTGAGGCAGTCTTGAGCAAGGTTTTTGGGGGAGTATCACCAGAGCCTTGGCAACAGAGACTGACAGTCTGTCCTAAGCAATTCACCACGTAGGAATAGGCTGGACTAGTGGGAGTCACGACTCAGTTCTGACCGCCCTTAGGGCCAGTAGTCATTCTAGTGGGAATGCTTGTGGAAGAGTGCCAATTAGGACTGTTCTTGTGATAGGCAGTTGGTTTACCTGGTCATCTCTGGAGATAGAGTGACAGGTAGTTGGACTCTTAGACTGTGTGGGTTACGAGTAACCCAGTAATAGCCAGACTCAGGGAACGATCTAGGTGATTAGATGTTCCAGAAGTTTAGTACAACAACCATCTAGTGGAACTATTAGGTGGGAGTTGGGAGACAAGTCCTAGTACTGTCTGTGGAACTGAACGTACCATCTGAAGAAGTAATAATAGCCTTTTTAATAAGTAACCTCTACGCTCTAGCACATATATATTGATCTTGCAACCATCACGCTGTTCTAAGTCTATCATTGTTGTAACCGTACGCTAATTGCCTCTCAGTAGAACCAATACGATCTGTGCCTATTTAATAGCCTCGTTTGTAGTTAATAAATACTTTTATTATTAACCTTTAAAAGAAGCCTCAGTCATCTTTCGGTCTCCTCAGTTACATTCTTGGTTGGTGGGTTGTTGTTGTAAGGCCAAAAGCTACGGACACTTCATATAATTAGAGTTTAATTGAAAAGTAAATCCTAATGACCCATTAGGTTGGTGGCAGACTACCGGGAGTGTCACTTAGTCAATTTTGGTGACCGATATCGTCACACCACGCCACCCCAAAAACTCAGGCTTTCCCAAAGGGGGGGATGTCTACATGCCATTCCAATAACTATCAGGATGGCATGCAGTCACCCTAAAGTCCACTAAAATAACCCCTAGAAATAAAATACTGGGTCTCCATTGCATCCCTCTTTGCACTCTACTAGGATGAAGAATTTCACATCAGGAGACATGGGGAGGGGCAAAACCCTCCTCAGCTCCCCCATCTACTGGCATGTCATTTCCTCATGCCAGGAGAGCATTAAGAGGGATGTAATGGCAGCCCAGCAAGTTTTATTTCTAGGCATTATTTTGGGGTTTGGGGAGGTGAGCGTGTCATCCTGGACCTCTGGGTTCCAGGAGCGTAAAAGGTGTGAGATGGCAATGGGGACTCAGCCCCAGTCCCAGGACTACTCAGTAGTGAGTTCTCACAAGGCCAATACTCCATTAGACCTGGACCTAAGGAAGGCCGGGATCTAATGGGGTATCTAATTAATTCAGATCAAACCAGGGAAACTATGGTTTGAGCCAAATTAATTCATTTTTTACCAGAGGCATTGTTTGGATTCCCCCAATAAAACCAAGACAGATCTCAGGGTTTAGGCCTGTCTGGATGGGCCCTGAATGAGACTAGATTAGATCTAGATTGGTCCATGTTAAATTATGTTCACATCAGAATAGAAACTAGAACCTTTGATTTACCCTATTATACCTTCCAGCATTTTACAGAAGAAAATAGGACTTGTTCAGCTAAGAAACAGCAGAATCTGACTGAAATGTCAAATATTATTAATGAAGAAGAACAGACAAGCTAGAAATCTGCAACAGTTTGCTTTTGTCTGAGCCTGCTAAGTCAAATGAGTGCAAACTATTTTGTTTACAGCAATTTAAGCAAAATGAAAAAGGGGTGGAAGGCGGAAAGATGAGAGCAAAACTAGGATATTGAGGATGTAACTGAAAAATAGAACAGCAGCTGATTAACTCAAGCACCAGGAATGAGGCGCAGCTGGCTAAGTGTCAGCTGCATAAGATCTCTCTGGCCAGTAGGTCATGAGTTCAAGGCCTGCCCAGGTCGAGGTGGGTGCTTGACCTTCAAGTGCAGCGTGAAAGACAGTTGCATCTGTAAAGTAGGTGTAGCAACCCAGTTCTCTTTCGTGCCTGGGGGGCAAGGGGCAGCACCGGGGGTCTCACTTGCATTAGAGCCAGCCGAAGCTGAGGTGGATTCTGAGGAAGATTTGGAGGGCTTGGAAGAAGGGGATTTTGAGTTAGCTGGGCCTTCTTCTCCCACAGAGAGCCTGGCCTGGGATGACGGCTGGCCTGATCCTTACGAGAATCTGGAAGGCCAGGTGGATTTCGAAAGCAGTGATAGCGAAGATTATGAAAGGCCGGGGGGGGGGGGGCGAGGATCGCAGGAAAGAATGTGGGAAACAACGGAGGAGGAGGCCTGGGAAGCAGATAGGGAGTCCGGCTCTCACGGAGATAGGGAACCAGGTGCTGGGAGGCAAGGACGAACCTTTGATAGGAGACGGAGCATTGAGGCGAGCAGGAGGGGCTGGTTCCACAGCCTAGACAGACCGAGGTCCCGTAGCACAGATTGGAGGAGGAGAAGAAGCGTCTGGGGCCTAGGCGTCGGGGCCTCGCCAAGGGAGCTTAAGTATAGGATCCGTGCCTTGGAACGGATCCTCAGTACTTTCTGCCAAGATTGCTTTTGGCCACATCTATCATCTACAGACGTGTAGCGAGCTAAGATCCACGTAGCCAAGTCTGGGCTAGTGACCTGCCAAGGAGTGCCTTGGACCTTGCAACCCTGCCTTGTTCCCTGATCTGCTTTTGCTAAGCGGAGCCTTGCCAAGTCTTTGGAAACTTTCATGCCAAGATTGCTTTTGGACTATACCATTCACCTTTTACCTTTGGATTACTTTTGCTATTTTTATGGACAATATATTTTCAACTGTTTCTTATCTTCAATAATGTAGTTAGCTGATTACCGTCTCTCTGTGTGTGATTAAGGGGTCGGCCGAGTCCCTGCATCGTGACAGTAGGAGATAAAAGTACCACATTAAGTGGGGAGGCAAATTTTGACTGAAAATGAGGCCATTAAAGAACTCCAGGAATGCTGAGGAATGCGGAAGGAACAACAAGAGATGCTGGGAATGCTGAGAGATGAGGAGCGCGTCAGCTCCCCCTGGTGGCCAGAGTTTGCCTCTGTTCATCTATATGTGTGTATGTGGAAACGGCAGGGATTGTCTGCTAAGTATGTGTGCCTGTAATCCGCTCTGAGTCCCCTTCGGGGTGAGAAGAGCAAAATATAAATAAAGTAAAATAAATAAATAAATAAATAAAGTGTCCTTGCCAAATCTGGACAGTTGGAGAGTGCATACTACAAAGCCTGTAGATGAAAGAAAAATAAAAGTTACAGAGCAATATTAGGGGGGGAAATCCTATATAAAGTATCTTCTCAGCTGCCATCTGTTTCTGCAACTGCCATTTATTTAAATGGCATAGCAGCAGTGTAGTGGGTTTGCTCTATTAACTTTTGTGATTTAACCTTCACCGTTCTGTTTTGGTCTGGTACTCTATAGCAAAAAAAAACCCAAAACCAAAATGAAATTGTAAGGTAAGAAAAGCAAGGAAAAGCTAGACCAATGGAGCCATTATGTGAAATGTCCTTGCCTAAGAAATACATAATGAAATTACTTTTTGGTTATGTGGTACAGCAGGAACTGTTATCACATGAATAAGAAATACTAGCAACTTATTAAAGAGGACTGTGAGCATTTTATGACTATAATACTAGAGATTCAACTGTTTCATCTGTTCATGTCTGGTCATCTATCTCATAATTATGATTGATCTTTTTATATCTGCATTATTTGCATATGTTATTATAGTAGCGGTCCAGAGATTGATATATACTTACATTTGGATCTTTGAAGTTCTGAAAAGGTCAGAAATAATACCAGAAATACACTGAAATATAATTGTCAGCATTGTCTTCAATCAGTGAGAAAATAAGTATTTATTTTCAGTATTTATGTTTATTAATAGACTAATCACGTGCATAGTTGGTGGCTGTGGGGAAGGTATTTTGGTGGGGTATACCATCAGCTATAGTGGTACATTACCACCTGTAAAAATTCTATGGGCAGGAAATTGTCCCTCAAAGACTCCCAGCATTGGTCTCTACAACTTTGATCATTGGAGCTGTCATAGGGAAATTCCTCAGTAGCTACAACACAGTGGATTAGGAAACACAACTGGAAAACACAGAGAACTAGAGTTAAACTCGTAAATCACAGTAGCATTGTATAAAAATATATTGTGTACTTGTCAACCAATGGGACAGCCCCTATGAGGGGGAACCAGCATACATACAATGAATATAGCAGTGCAAAATTGGCAAATTGTAATTACAAATATTTCATATAGTTGATCAAAGTCATTACAAATAAACCACCGCAACTGTGATGCCCCCCGAAGGCCTTATTCTCTGTCTCCAGGGCCCGAGCTTGCATGTCCACCCCCTTTAAAGCCCTTTTGTGGCCTGGAAGACAGAAGAGCAACAGAGATACTTCCAGCAACAATTGGAAGAGCTAGGATGCAAGTCCAAGATAAGTCTGATAGAGTTCCGAAATATATAGTTCAAAAAGAGAAAATGTCCAAGCTGTTCAAAATAATCCAGTCAGAATACGAGGTGTACTGGAGGTAAACCAAAGATGAAAGCGGGAGGTATCAGGAAGCGGGGCTGCGCATCGGAGACGCCGAACCCAAGCCGCAATGGTCGAACTGCAAGGCCTGATACCATTTCGCCGTAAGATTAGGCTTTTTCAAGCGGGAGGCATACACAAAGACAAAATCAATACATACTGCATACACAAATCAGAGTAAAGGTGGAATTACGCATGGTGTATCAGCGTGACCCGAAGGTCTCTTCACTGGCGGATGGAAATGTTCAAATAAAAAGATTCATGGGATTATGAAGTACAGCAAATTTCCCTCTATCTGCCTCCTCCAGCCAGCTTGAACCAATCAGACTTTAGAAGTAGAGGAAGATCTTGCCTATTGCATTGCTCTGTGGACACATTTAAATGTGTGAACATTTGTATGTGATTATCAATATTTGCCATATTTTGGATGATGATTTTATGATTGCTAAGAATGACTGGGTTATGAGTTGGTTTATGTTGAAATGCATTTCCCTTCTGATGTGTGACCATGTTATTTTGAGATACTAGTTTGCACTCTTTGCTTGAAACTTCTGCTACTTCCTCTCTTACAAACCATGAGCCTCACCTGTCGCACACCAGGACTGGGAAAGCACCCTTGAACCAATGTCACACACCAGAGTTCTGTTTAAGCAAGCAGTTTATTGAAGAATAAAAATAGCTTCAGCAAAAGAATAAAAATGATCAAAAGTAGTATAGAATATTGTCCATAAAAAGAATCACATAACTAAGGGAAGCAAGAATCCAAACATCAAGTTCAAGAAACAGCAATGTCCAAAAACCATGACAAGATTCAAAAGTAACAAGAGTCTATTATTCCAAAATAATCCAGGAACACAAAACCAAGGCACATGAAAATACAGGAACAAAACTTGAGCATAGAATCCAAGGCATGAAAAGTTACAGGAATATCAACATGAATGTAAATCCAAGGCACAAGAAACCTGAAAACAAGATAGGAATTGCTCTCTAAACTTAACATTGGTTCCTCTGGAGGCACAATCTCAGTTGCCCTCATATATAATCAAAATCCATGCATTTTCCCTTGAGAAGTCTTGGGAGGAAGCTTCTTGTCGATTAATCTTTGAGAGCAGCATCTCTCCCCCCCAATGTGTCTGTTGACAAATCTGGCTCCTTCTATCGGAAAAGGCCTCCTCCTCCCCTGGATCCCCAATAAAAACATTCCTTTCACATTCAGACCTTGATTCCCTTGGGAACACAAACTCTTTCTCTGTCTGTACAGGCACATGTAATGCAGGCTTGAACATCCCAGAATCATCAGCTTCATCATGGCTAACAACACTCTCCTGTCCAAAATCCCCATTTCCAGACCCCTGTGAGTCTGCAGGATCCTGGTCATTTGAGACTGAAACCTCAGGCAATGGAACAAATGCAGGCTGAAACACTACATCACCCTCCTATAGATCACTCTACCTAGGAAACCTCCCCTGCCCTACTCTTATGTGCATCCGCCAACATGTAAAGACATTCTTTTAAAACACACACACCAGGCTGTTTAAAATGAAGTCAGAATGTGACTTTATTTGTATCTGGTGGGATACAAATAAATGTGACTTATTTGTATTTGGTGGCTGCCCTCTGGCTGTGGAACGTCCCTTCCGGGGATGTTCAGGCTATCTCCCATCCACACACAGGCAAACTCTTTCCTATTCGGGCATGCTTTCAGCAACAAACTGGCTGCTGAGGAAGCCCTCGTAATGGATTGGCATTGTCTTGTTTCATTAACATATTTTTAATTTGTTTTTCAGTTCAGTCATGTTAGAATAATGTTTGTAGAGTTTTCTGTTCTTCAGTGTATTTTTAAAATTATGCCTATTTTAATCTTGATGTGTGCTGCCAATGCACGATCAAAATCAAATAAATAGATACTTGGTATTTACTGGGTTTTGGTTCCAGGGTCCACCATAGATACATACCTAATTCCATAGGAGGCCAAGTCTCCATGAATACAATTACAGAGAAAAACAGTGTCCTTTTATCAAATAGCAAAAGCAAAATTTGGTTTTTGGATATTATTTTTTTTAAAACCATTTTCAAGCCATTGATGGTGGAATCCATGGATGCAGAATTGTTGGGCACTGAACACCAACTGTAAATGTCCTAGAACTGAAATATTCCACCTTCCACAGGAGCAAGAAGAATGAACCTTATTAAAGCATTTAATCAAACCATAAACTGCATGAGATTACAATAGGCTATGGAGGAAATGGAATGGAAACCATTTTGTTTTGCATTCCAAATCCTATTATTAGTGAGGGATACCACCAAGAAAGGAGTCAAAAGGGGTATGTATTTGCATAAAAGTATGTGAGCTCATTCTTCACTAGAAGTTCTGTACATCTTCTGCCTGGTTCATTGAAAGTTCATTTTGCTGTGTTCTCTGCTTATCACTCCTACCACCCAACTGCTGCCTCCTTGGGGAGACAAAAGAAGAAGAAAAAATAGATATTGGTAATCGTCGCTTTGCATCTCCTTCGGGAGAGATAAAGTGGAATAATAATAATAATAATAATGCAATTTGAAGATATATGAGGAACAACTTACACCTCTAAATGTTCTGGGCATTCCTGCTTTTAGGACTGGACAAAGCATGGTGATTTCTTCACCTTCTTTATTTAAAAAGGCAGCCTTTTATATGAATGCTTGTCCTATTCAAGGGCCCCATCACATTATACTATTATAGTGCTGTATTCTACTTTAATTGATATGACAACATCCTACGAGATCCTGGGATTTGTAATTTACAGTGAGGCATTTATAATTCTCAGTCAGAGAATTCTTCTTGTTGTGGCTACTACTATTGTTGTTTATCTTCAAGTTGTCAATAATAATAATAATTATAATTATATTTCCAATTTATGGTGATCTTTGTTTATTTGTTCAGTTGCCTCCAATTCTTCGTGACCCCATGGACCAGCCCAGGTCAGAGCTCCCTGTCAGCCGTGGCCACCCTCAGCTCCTTCAGAGTCAAGCCTGTCACTTCAAGGATACCATCCATCCATCTTGCCCCTCTTCCTTTTTTCTTCCATTTTCCCCAGCATCATCATCTTCTCCAAGCTTTCCTGTCTTCTCATTATGTGGCCAAAGTACTTCATCTTTGCCTCTAATATCCTTCCCTCCAATGAGCAGCCGGGCATTATTTCCTGGAGTATGGGCTAGTTTGGTTTTCTCGTGGTCCAAGGCACTCTCAGAGTTTTCCTCCAATACCACAGTTCATAGTGATCCTACGGTGAAATTATGGCTTTTTCTCTGGTGCGGAGAGTGTGTAACTCACCCAAGATCACCTCGTAGGTTTCCATGCCTGAATTATACCCTGGTCTTCAGAGACCTAGTCCAACACTGAAACCATTCTCCCATGCTAGCTCTTGGGCCCCACTAAACTATACATCCCAAAATTCCACAAGATGTTGCCAAGGCAGCATCTTAGAATTGGAATATCATGCTATGACAGTGTAGTAAGATAAGAATACAAATCTATTTGCATGTAAAGTCCATCATGAGAACGGAGAACAGAAATTTCAGTTTCCTATCTCTAATTAAAATCTGCAGAGCACACACATATTCTCCTTCACTATGATGACATTTGCAAGCTTACTATTTAAATTATAGTAATTATTCTCCAGTTCACATTGATATTTTATATACTGACGGTTTGTATAAAATGCCGTGCCCACTTCTTTAGCAACATGTGAATGACCCCCACCCCTGAAATAATGTACTACAGGCAGTTATTAAATCCTTTTTCTTCTGCAATGCAAAGATGTGATCATACCCTTCAATTTTGTCGTTCTGCTTTTTATGCTGCAGTAGATGTTCACAGGTGAAAATGGAATAGAAAAGCCTGAATTCTCTTGTAAGCCTATGAGAATTAGGGGCCCAGGTGTTTCTGTCTATCCCCTGTGAAAGGGCTTATGCCACTGGAAGTCAATGAAATATCAGGCTGTACTAGGAAGTTTCCAAATTGTGTTTAAAAACAACACTAGAACTGAACAGCTGGGGTTCTCCCACTGGAAACATAGCAACAGAGATTTAGGATGATTATTCTGAAATTTAGAATAGAATCAAGTCATTTATCCTAATAGACATTTTCCCAGTTAGCATGAATTATATGATACAGGCTGAGCATCCCTTATTGAAAATTCCAAAATTGCCCACATAAGTGGATGAGATAGTAACCCTTTGATTTCTTATAGTTCAATGTACATAATCTTTGTTTCATGCTCAGAATTATTTAAAATATTGTGTATAAAATCACCTCCAGGCTATTGCAAGGTGTCTATGAAACATAAATTAATTTCATGTTTGGACTTGGATCTCATCTGCAAGATATCTCATTATGTATGCATATGCAAATACAGGTATTTCAAAATCTGAAGGAAAAAAAGAAAATTAAAAACACTTCTGGCCTCGGGGATTTCAGATAAGCAATACTCAACTTCTACTTCTAGGAACTTTCCTCAGCATTGCATACATTTCTTGTTTTGTTGTTTCATAGCATATATATAATGCCTCACAGATGAACACCCCCACCCCACCCCAGGAGAGGCGCTATTGAGAAAAATAGTTTAAAACATTAAACCAATTTTTAAAAGTCCAAACTTTTATTTAAAAGAAGGTCTTACATCAATTTTAAAAACAACCAGACCAGATAGCCCTAATTTTAAGAACCAAAAGCCACACAAAACAGTATTATCAGCATGATAGACTATTTCACTCATGATCTATATGGAGGAAACATTTGAGTGGTAGCATTATACTGTCACACTAAGTTCCATACAAAATAGACCACAAGCATCACTTTCTTTCTAAAAGCCAATGTTTGCTAATGAGCTCTAAATTTCCACAAAAACCTTTGGCATATCAAAATAAGTGTAACAATTACACTTCCACAAAATTAATTGACAAATGTGTGTGTGTGTGTGTACACACACACACACACACACACACACACACACAAAGGTAAAAGTGTCCTCTTGACATTAAGTCAAGGGGAAACCTTTACCTTTACATATCTCACTCTGGCGGTTGGTGCTCATCTCCATTTCTAAGCTGAAGAGCTAGCATTGTCCATAGATGCCTCCAAGATCATGTGGCCTGCATGACTGCATAGAGTGCCATTATCCTCCCACCTATTGATCTATTCACATTTGCATGTTTTCGAACTGCTAAGTTGACAGAAGCAGGGGTTAACAGCGGGATCTCACCCCGCTCCCCGGATTCGAATTGTGACCTTTCAGTCAACAAGCTCAGCGGCTCAGCGGTTTAATCCACTGTACCACCAGGGGCTCCATATGTATATACTAGGCATGTTTTAGAATCCCAAAATGGCGATTCTTATATCAAATGGGGGGGGGGGGATTTTTTTTTGTTTAGTAAAAGAAAGACTTACAAAAAAAATCCAAAAATTTCTGAAATGTAACTTAATTACTTACGAAATTCGTTAGTAGTTCTAAAGTAGGCAAAGCAGGGAAACAGGACTGATACTGTTTTAAACACAGGCAAATCAAGGGGCAACAGTTCCCTTGGTTTCCTTGCAGGGAGATATAAAGCATTAATATATTATTATTATTATTAATATTATTAAAGGACAGGGTTCCTTTGCAGGGACACATATAATGCATTAATATATTATTATTATCAATATTATTAAAGGACAGGGTTCCTTTGCAGGGACACATATAATGCATTAATATATTATTATTATTAATATTATTAAATAAATGCCTAGGCCTACCTCTGGTGCAGGCCTTGCTAATCTGTAGAGTTCTCCTCACTCCATCTTTTTTTCCCCATTCAGTTTTACCATAGCAGTCTAGGACCTCCGTTGGAACTCTATGGCTTTTCTTGATTCTGAACTCTTCCTTCTCCTCTCCATGCTCTTTTCGCTCCTGCTGCCCTTCTCTCAGCAGTTCTTATGTCCTCCTACTCTGTCCTTCTATCTAAACCCCTTCCTGGGTGTTTAAATCGCTTTTCGTCAGTCCTCCAGCCCCTCTAGGAGTCCCGATTTCGGGCTCTCTATCGTTTCTGGCCCCTTTTCACTTCCTGGAAGAGGCCTTCCACTCTAATTAGGCTGCAAGCATGGAAAGGCCCCGATTTCACTGTGAGTTATGTCTGCAAAGCTATTTTGGAGGGGGGAAATTTACCTGTTGGGGGGACATCAGAAATATTTTATAATCTAACGAAATTTTGGGCCCAGGGGGGTGCGTAAAAGAAAGTCCACTTCCGGGATTGGCCTTGCGATCCGTATAAACTTGAAAGGCCCATTACATACGAATCACTTACGATTTCTTTTAATTTCCGTTTCATTTTTCTCATGTCTAGTATATACATTAACCCAAAATGTTTGTTCAGAAGTATACAAGTTATTGCCAGATTGGGTCTTAACCTTGCTACATATTTTATTTTAGTGCCATCTGATAACAGGACAAAACTAGTGACTCCATGATCAGGTATGTATTCAATGACAGACTAATATTTCAAATTATAAAATAGATGAGTGTAGTGAACTGTGAAGTCCTCTAGATATTCTTGAACTACAGTTTGCATCATTCCTCATTACTAATATGTTTGCTAGGGGTGATGGAAACCGCAGTTCGAAAACAGCTCAAGGGCCAGCTTTTGTGTAGGTGAAGGTTTCATGAAATTGGAGGAGTAATATCGGTCAACATATTATTATCTTTTCCCTAAAAACAGTGGGTCAGAGTGCAGTGTATTTTGAGCCATTTGTTTATTTCAAAAAAAATTAATTCAGCAGTTTTGCTGTCCTCTTTTCTGTTTTCTTTATAAATGAGTGGAGTGAAGATGATTCAAGAGCTGACATAGCAATTATGTTGCTTAAAATATAATAAAAAATTAAGAATAAGGGGAAAAATTATAGCACCTGACGGGTTCCAAAAATAGACAGATTTAAGCATACACGCTTCAAAATTCTGAGGATGGCTTCACAATTCACTACTCTCATCTATATTATAATTTGAAATATATGTCTGTCTATTTTGGAACACAAATTAACATGCCTGATTACAGAGCCACCAAGTTTGGTTTCCTTAGATAGCAGGAAAATAATATACATACACATGCCACTTACACATACATATCACCATGTTTTGAAATACACAATAATTGAAATCCCCAATTCTGCTTATATGTTACCCATAATCTGCATTATCTTGTTGCCTGCCGCTATCTGTAGCTCTGGACTTGTAATTTGATCAAGACCTTATACAAAAATAAGGAAGGTCCTCTTCCTTCTATCTGTCAAGGGTTCCTGGGGGTCATGTGTTGTAATGCTGAAGCCATTTCCAAAGTGACCAGACCTCCTGCTCCCTAATTTATTTCTTCCTCCTTCCACCGCCCTTTCTCTTTCTCTCTTTGTTCCCACCTCAACCAAGCAGGTTTTAGAAGAGGGATGAAAGATGAAGAGATATTTTGGTGCATGCAAGAAGTTAATCTGATTGTTTACAGAGGAATTTCTTCTGCCATTTTCCATCAGCCCTTCCTTTTCCTCTCTCCATCCATTTCAGTTCTGCAGCTGCATTTCCCTTTCCCACCCAGTGGTCTACACTGATCAGTTGCCAAAGGCACCCACCATGGCCATTTTATATTTATTGCTCTGGGTTTTATGGCTTGCCTTCCACCATATCCTCCATTTCTCCGCCTCTGGTCATCCCACACCTGCAAAAAACAAAAACAAAAAAAGGAGCAGCAGTGTGATCACTGCTGTCCTGCTTCATATAGAGTTATTATTGCTATTGTTACTTTCTTGATTAAAGATGCCAACAACCATCAATATTAACCAGCGGGCTATAAAATAGGACTAGAAGGAAGTGGAATATTGGTACATAAACATCAATTCACCCCTTAACGTTTCATTTAAGAGGACAGGTTCATGGAATGCCTTGATGAAGAAATGTAGTTTTGTAAAACAGGAAATGCATGTTTCATGTCTTCCTCATGGTCATTCTTAAGAAACCCTTAACTAATAATGACAGAAATATATTTTCACTGGAAAGTCTTTTGCTCAGACAATTAAAATCTTGACCCTTTGGTGGAAATAGAATCTCTCTTCACATGTTTTTTCACAATGTTTATATAGAGAATACAGTGTTCCCTTGACATTCACTGGAATTTGGGCCCAGGACCATCCATAGACATATAAGACATATACACTACCAGCCAGGGGCGGTCTAAGGTAATTTTAAATGGTAGGCGAACATTATTTTGGTGCCCCCCCAAAAAACATTATTTTGCCGCCCCCATGTAAATCAAATATACAATTATAATATCACAATACCATTAGTAGTATTATATTGTATCAATGTATATACAATATATTATACCATACTCATACTATATTATATCATAATTATATTATACTACATTACAATATAATTATATTATAATATATTGACATTATAATATAATGTAACATTCTATTATATTATTATAAAATAATAACATTATTTATTTAAATAAACTTATCCTCTACTAAATATTTTCATTACTCCTATAAAACTCAAATAACCCAAAATAAAGTAAAATAAAATATTATATATTACTATTTTGTACAATACCACTATACTGCAATATTGTTTGTAATATTACATGTAATATAAAATATATCATCATTCTATTGTTATATTGTATTTTTATTATATTGTATGACAATATTAAGCAGAACTGTATAATAATCAACAAGAAATGCAATGTAAATGCATCAAAATCAGAATATATTACCTATCACCCGACTCATAATTCATAGGAGTCTCCCATAAGTCCAAAATTAAGATCCCAATATAAATGTAAATAGAAAAACAGCCAAAATGTTCAAATGAGGTCGAATACAGGCAGCGCGGCCTGGGCAAACTTGGGCCCGCCCTCCCTCCTTCTAAGTGTTTTGGCCTCCAACTCCCCCAACTCCTCATAGCCTCAGGCCCCTCAGGTCTAGACAGAAATAGAGCCGAAGAAAGGAAGGAGGGAGAGAAGAGGTCACAGAGGAGGAGGAGGAAAGCCCTTCATCCTTTCCTTCACTTACACTTCCTTCACTGATTCTTTTCTCCTTCCCTGCAAACGCGCGTGCACGGCGGAAGCAAAAGGAGAGGGAAAGCACTCCCTGCCTGCCCGATGTGCAGTTGCTCCTGCGCTCAACTTCAGCTCCAGAGCAACTGCGCCTGCGTGAAAACCTCCGCGCGTGCCCAGAAGCGGCGTCGGAGCGCACAAGGCCGGGGTCAAAAAGCAGGCAGCTGCAGCACTGTCTGAGGAACATCGGCAGGGCCAGGATGGCGCCCCATGCGGCCAGGATGGCGCCCCCTTCCCAGATGGCGCCCTAGGCGGCCGCCTACTTGGCCTATCTTGTAGGACCGCCCCTGCTACCAGCATAGTAAAGTGGTTTGAGTGTTGAACAAAATTTCAAAAAGGTTTCTAGAGAATAAGGTTCAAATCCCTGCTGAACCATGAAAACTAATGGGGGGATCTTGGGAAAATTGCATACTTTGAGCCCCAGAAAATCCCTTGATATGTTTGTTTTAGGATTACCATGAGATAGAAATGACTTGAAAGCAAACAACAACAACAATCACAACAACAATCACAACAACAATCACAACAATGTATACTTTAAAAGGAGTGTTAGCTAGCTAGCTACCCTACCAAATGATAACTGCAACTCAAATTGGTTCATACTTCATTTGCAGTGTGAGTTTCAGCTGCTTTCTGAAAGGATATGACCTTTTTGGTTAGTCCTATCACACTACAATTTTAGGCAATGATACATTTTTAATTTGGAACACAGCAAAAAAATGAGACCAAAGCAACCAAGCAGTAGTCAAACGGAAAAGGGCAAAGATGTTAGTTTGTGTCAAAAATATTTTCAGTCCCACATTTTTGGATGGACAGTTCATTAAGCAACTCTTCACATTTGGAGATGATCTTTATGTTTACTGATATGATTATGTTAGTAGCCAAAATAGCCACCAAGCATTGTAAACCTTATTTCGATTTTTGGTTCTAAAGAACCTTGATATACTAATACAACATTTTGGAGGGAGAAGAATTAATACCAAATATTTATTTTGCCCCAATAAAGACATTTGTTCTCCCCAGTTTGGATAGAAAGAGTGCTACTACGTAATATTGAAAACAATCAGACTTAAAATTATGCACCATTCTCAAATGAGAATTATTAGTCACGGATACAGATATGGGAGTATGTGTGTATATCATAACTAAGAATGATTCTATAACAAGGCAGAGTGAGGTATTTTTTTCAGGCAGAGCATTCTGGGTGGTATGAAGGGAGTCACAGTAATGTCCCCTTATCCCCGGAAAGTCCTCTGTGTTAGAAAGCAGCCCTGTGTCTTCTAGGCAACTTGCCCTGCATCTCTAATGACTTGTTGCTTTCCCCTGAGGTGTACAATATGCTGGTTGCTATCCCCTATGTAATTTAGCTGCCAGTAACTTACGGAATCACCTTCTCAAAATATTTTACCCTGTACCCGTCTGGAGGGTTTTAGCCCGCCCAAACTAGGCTGCCAACTGTTACACAAATGCTCTCTGTGTAGCAAAATAATGCTCAAGTGTGTCAAATGGCTGATAAAAATCAAATAATAATAATAACAACAACCATAAAGTGCAATTAGCCTGAAGTCTATAAATATCTGGGCATACTACAGCTGGACAATATCAAACATGGACATGTGAAAAATGTGGTCAGCAAAGAATATGCCCAAAGGGTCAGAGAAATTTTGAAGAGCAAATTAAATGGTGGAAATACAATCAAGGCTGTCAACACCTGGGCCATTCCCGTCATTAGATACACTGCTGGAATTGTGAACTGGACACAAGCAGAGCTGGATGATCTGGTCGGAAAAAGAAGAAAACTGGTGACAACCTACTACTCATTACATCGACATAGTGATGTCAACAGACTTTACCTGGGCAGAAAATCAGGAGGCAGAAGGCTTCTGCAAGTGAGAAAAAAGGTAGAAGAAGAGTAACATGCACTGGAAGATTATGTGAAAGACAGTCAAGAACCAACATTGATGGAAGTCAATAGTAGAAAGCTGCTTAAAATGCAAAAAAAAAAACCACAACAGAGTGAATACTGTAAAAATACAGTGCAGAGCAGATGAGAAAAATGGCAAAATTGAAAAGTCGACTAGAGATTCCAAGTGTAGACTCTGCAAGGAAGCAGACGGAATGATGAATCACATACTCAGCTACTTCAAAAATATTGTGCAGATGGACTACAAGCAGAGGCATGATACTGTTGCTCAGATGATCCACTGGAACTTCTGCCCCAAATACCATCTGCCTATGACAAAAAATTGGTGGGATCACAAGCTTTAAAATGTGGTTCATCAATGTTACACTCCCAGGTAATAGCAGACTTGACGAGAAGCAATGGGAAAAGTTTACATGATATGAGGATTTAAAGATTGACCTGTAAAGATTCTGGCACAAGCCAGTAAAAGTTGTCCCAGTGGCAATCAGCACACTGGGTGCAGTGCCTAAAGACGTTGGCCAGCACTTAAAAACAATCAGTGCTGACAAAATCACCATCTGTCAGCTGCAAAAAGCCACCCTGCTCGGATCTGCATGCATTATTCGCCGATATATCACAAAGTCTTAGGCACTCGGAAAGTGTCCGACGTGTGATCCAATACAAAAGCCAGCATAGTGATCTTGTTTGCTGTGTACTAATCTTGTTGTGTATCAAATAATAGTAATAATTTTATTTTGTTCCTGTCTCTCCTTGCATCTCATGGTGGGGCACAACATAGTTAAAACATGTCATCATAAAATATTATGTGTATGTTTATGTGTATATATACGCACACACACACACATATATATATACACTCCCATATATTAAAATACAGTAAGCACAGGACCTGAGTTTAAAATTCATAGTTAAAAATTAACGGGATAGGAATAGTGGGTGAGTTATGGAACTTCAGTGCTCTCAGTATTTTTATATCCTTCCATGTTTTGAAGATGGCAAGAAACAGAATAGGCACATACCAATAAGCATTTGGATACATCTATATAATTCATAAAGAACTGAGCTTTCTGTGCCACTGTATATTAGTTGATTGTGTAGATAACATTCAGCTCTTATAAAACAAAGGCTGAGTGAGAGTTATTAAAACAGGAGCACTGCTAAAGGCATATACCTGTATCGGTCCAGTATCTGCCTGCTTCAATTTTATCTTGTTGCTTTGAAATGAAAATCTCTCAATGGTTAGTTATACTTTTAAAAGCTCCTGCATTTACCTGTACACCAATTAGCCAATTTCCCTCATGCTCCTCAGTCTTTTAATGCACTGAGTGGGAGCGAGATAAACTCCATCAGTTTCACAGCCAGAGGCAACTGTAGTCTGAAGATGTAGATCAAGGCAGCCATTTGTCACTTAGCTGGCGTGTTCAATTTGATGCGCTATCAATTCTTACCACAGGCTTCTGAACTGATCCACAGGGACATTGTGTCATAGAGGTATGTGGGTTTCCAGGCAGGATTTAAGTGTTGAATCCATGGTGAAGCAGTTGTTTGCCAAGGCTGCCCATGCCAAGATTTTGGATGAAACAAATAGGCAACCCAGTAGGTACTATTATATATTCATGATGAATATATGCTCTTCAGTACCAAAAGAGCTGGCATGTTTCTATATTTCAATTGCTGGACAATACAAGTGGGATAGAATTGCCAGATCTCAAAGCCTGCTTTTAAGTCTCCTAGTTTTCTTGGGTTATTATATCCAAGTGAGAAGCAAGTGTGAAGCCTCCAATTTTGCTGGGCTCAGCTCAGGGCAAGAGAAAAGGGATGTGTGTAAATGCCCAGCTCAGCTAGGAATATAGCAGCCTGCTACCATTGCTAAGGCTTAACTGATTTATTACTGCAGCTTGCAAATGCTTACCAGGAACTTTATGGAGTATGTTTGCTTAGTTAACTTCTTCCTTCCATTCCCTTTATTGTGGCTTCAGGATACACCTTCGATTCTGCTTTGCATACAAATTCTGGCTAGAAGCATGTACTGTATACTTCACTTAATATTCCTCATCCTATCTCCTAAGTAGATGAGAATGAATAGTTAGACCAGCATTTCTCAAAGTGTTCTCTGCGGAGTCCTTGGGGCTTTGCAAAGCATCATGAGGAGCTCTGTGGTTTCCTCCTTCCCCTCCAAAATTTCTTTCCTATTTCCTGCTCCTCCCCCTCCCCTGGCTCCTTTGCCCCCAAAGGTTTCTTTTCCCTGCCTACCGCGCTGCCCAGATCTTTTCCCCCTCACCTTCCTTGCTTCCAAAACCCTATTTCCCTCCCACCGGTTAGGGGGTGCTTTTCCTGCATGGCAGAAGGGAGTTAAGCTGGATGGCCCCTGGGATTTCTGTTGTTGTTGTGGTTGTGGTTGTTGTTGTTACTACTACTACAAAGGCTGGGTGGCCATCTGTTGGGGGTGCTTTGATTATGCTTTTCCTGCATGGCAGAAGGTGGTTGGACTGGATGGCCCCTGGGGACTTCCACTGAAATGCCATTAAGTTTATGTTAGTTAAAATTGTTCTTCATTTTTAATGTTGTATTGTTCTTTCTTTCTTTCTTTCTCTTTTTTGCACTACAAATGGGATATGTGCAGTGTGCATAAGGATTTGTTCATTCTTTTCGATTAGCTCACACACTTGCACAGTGTTTGTGTGAACTCATTGAGAAAAAATGAACAGATTCCTATGCATGCTGCACACATCTCATTTGTAGTGATATTTGCAGTGTCCATAGGAATTTGTTCGTTAAAAATGCAGATGACATAGCACCCGGACACCAAAAACATGCAGCTTTCCAGCAACAGCTGCAGACATTTATTATTATTATTATTTGCTTTATTTTTATATTCCGCCCTTCTCACCCCGAAGGGGACTCAGGGCTGATTACAGGTACATATACAAGCAGACAATCCCTGCCATTTATCACAGTACAGTACATATATTTTTGACTTATTACACACATATAAATGAACATGGAGGATAAACTCAGTGAACGACTGGCATTCTATGTGACTCAAAATGCCTGAACAACTCAAGGCTAAGATCAACACTATAGTTGTTCATCCAGTAGACCTCTAAGGGGCAGAGTGCTGGCCAACAACAAAGAAATGTGAACAAGCCCTTGACACAATGGAAATGAAAATGCTGAGATGGACACTTAGCTTGACAGTTCTTGACCATGTGCCAAATGATGACATCGGTCAAAGACTAGGAATAAAAACTATCAGCAAGAAAATGCAAGAAGCAAAACTACTGTGGTATGGCCATGTCATGAGAAAAGAACCAACATCCGTAGCAGAAACATCACTACATTTGAAGATTGCAGGATAACGTCCATGTGGCCAAAGAAAAGATGGACACCATCAACGAAAATATGTGTGCCACCAACCTGAGACCTGAGGAGGCCCAAAACAAAGCCCTGTGGAAATGACTGTCACAATGGTAACCCCTCCATTGGGAAAATAACTTAGAAAGAAGAAGAAATTCACACAAACCCTCTCCATCCATCTGCCACTGACCCGATCCATCTGTCAAATTTTAAAACACAATGCATCAAAAGTTTTGCCCATGTCTGGTTTGTATACACACACACACACACACACACACACACACACACCTTTCTTGAGACTCCACAAGAGACTTTTGCTTCAAAAAGGGCTCCACGGTTGAAAAAGTTTGAGAAAAAGTTTGTATTAGACTATTTCATTTTTATTTGGGAGCACTCTTTAATGAAGACTTTTATCTTAATTTCAAATGTAAAAGAATGCTCTCTCTCTTTCTCTTTGTGTGTATACCCAAATAACAACCTGTGAACAGCTGTGATCGTCACTAAATGACCAATACTTAACAATATCACCAGAAGACATCTCCAGTGACATCACTAGAGAGTGCTAGAAGTGCCAACTGCACCAAATGACACCATCAGAGGAAGTGACACTGAAATGACAGTCTATAAAATGTATTACACATAGACAGTCACATACAGATAGATAGATGATAGATAGATAGATGATAGATAGATTTTGATATTTTAAAAATCCCTGCAATTAGGCATAACAGCAAAAAAAACCTTTCGTATAAAACGCTAAAAATGTATGCTAATTTACTTCTTGGACCTTTTAAAGCACATTTGCTCTGGCCCGAGCTATCATTATTATCGAATTACAATGACGCTTCAAATCATGTGACTTTGTCTGTATGAGCTACAAGCACAGGCTGTTTGTTTTGGGGTTTTTTTATAATCAATAATATTGTCAAATTTTAACTACAGTATTATGGTATGGTCTGATAGGGAAGGAAGTCCTGGGAGTGACACCATGAGTTTGCCGTTCTGGGTGATACCAGCTGTACTAATTCATCCACAGGTCTTAGGTTTTGGCTCATAACTGTTTTGATCCCTGGCCAAAGCAAGATCCTTGACTGATCTTGTCTGGCTGGCTATTGGATTGTCTCATGATCTTACTGCACACTGTGAGCATGGCTGCAGATTTTGGGACCATCTTAATGTTTCAGAGCAGATCCAGTATGAGCACATTATAGTAACCCAAGTGTTGATGTAACTAAGGGAGCTTACAGTGTCAAAATGTGGGATAATTAAGTGGGGCAAAAAATTACAGGACCTGACAGTGTTCCTGGCTCCATTTAACAGAACAGCTGTTTTGGGACACGCACATGCGCTGGAGCAAACCAAACCAGAATATGCAAATAAAATCCTGTGTTTTCCTTGACTACAGAGATTTACAGTCATATGCACATTCTTTGGCCGAAATTGGGTTTTAAGTCACCTTTTTAACATTTGTTTTTCAGCTGTTAATCTGAATCAGCATTCAGTTTCATGAAACGTCATTTAGCCACACACACACCCCTTTTGTGCCAGTTTCTTCCACATCTTGCGGCATGTGTAGAAGGGCCCTAAGGTATGTTATCATGGCTACATCAGACATCTCTAAGCATAGAAGGAAGTGGTACACAAGTTTTGATAGTGCATATTGCTTCCTAGACAGTGAAGACATGTGTCAACTTCTGGTGTCAAGTGGGATTTTTGACAATATCTGTAGTGCACAGAAAATTGGCCCCTAAACCTTCTGTACTTTCTCAATATTGTCTTGGAAGCTTTTCTCTTCTGGGCCACAGCCTAAAAGAGAAGAGTTGAGTAGCCAAGGCACTGAGTAGCCAATACTTTCTTGGCTACTCAATGCCTAGCATCACATAATTCTGTACTAAAAAAATGAGATATATAAAAACTGATTTACAGTCCAAGAGGCAATAACATAAGCTAAAGAGCCATTGATAATCAGCAATGAGATAAATATGTCTGTTTTTATCCCTAAACAGGAGTAGCTGACTTAATTTGTTTTTTTTTAAAACCATGGGATTGTCTAAATCGCGCAACTGCTTGGTGAGAATTCTATATGGTCACAAGTAGGAATGAAAAAATTAATTTATTGGGTTAATGATTCTCCATAAAAATATTCTTTCATGCCACTTAATTCAGACAACTGGATGAAAAAAAATGCTAATTTTGGGGGAAATGCGTACACTTTTCAAGGCCTGTCCTATGGAGAAGGAAAAATATACAAAGCATACATCAGGGGTGCTCAGAACGGTGATCGTGATCACCAGGGTGATCTTCGGGCCTCATCCTGGTGATCTTCAGGCCCCTGACCAGGTTTTTGCTGTTGGTCCTCTTCACGCGCGCCCTGGAAGCTGCAAAGTAGTCCTGCGTCGTTGCTCCTCCGCGCTCCCTGGTCGCGCCGCCTCCAAAACCTCCAGAGTCCAAGAGGCAGAATGAGCCCCCTCTTTTGGATTCCTCCTCCTCCCTCCGTCCTTCTCCAGCCACTCAGAGTCGTAGGAGACCAAAGGGGGTGGGCCTGGATGACGCGGTGCATGGCTGGCCCTGCGCACATGCTCAGAAGCGCCCATTCTGCCTCTCGGACTTCTCGTGAGCTCTTGGAGGCGGCATGCATGCTGGCGGTGTGGAAATAGGAGCAACTATGGAGGAGGAGAAGGAGGACGCTTTGAAGTCATTTCCTTACTGCATCTCAAAGGTCGGTCTTTTTACTTTGGGGTGGGTGCTTGATTGTTCTGTGGCATGTCTCCTTGTTTATTTTTAATGTTTAAAAATGGCCTTTTAGCTCCAAAGCCTCTCTGCTTGCTTTGTTCTTTGAGAAATATATGTTGGGGAATATGGAAATGTGGGAGAAAGGGGGTGGTTGGATGTATTTTTGCATGCCCCTTTGTTTACCTTGCTGAGTATTAAATGGCCTTGCAGTTCAAAAGCCTCTCTTCCTACTTTCTGGCTGATAATATGTGTGGTAATATGGCAGTGTGGGAGAAATGGGGTGGTTGGATGTATTTTTGCATGTCTCTTTGTTTACCTTGCTGAGTATTAAATGGCCTTGCAGTTCAAAAGCCTCTCTTCTTACTTTCTGGCTGATAATATGTGTGGTAATATGGCAGTGTGGGAGAAATGGGGTGGTTGGATGTATTTTTATGCTCTGTTTTATATTGTTGTTATTAAATTGAAATGTTGATGTTTTATAACTTCATTTTATGTAAACTGCCCCGAGCCTGCTGGAAGGAGCGGTACATAAAAATGAATAATAAATATAAATAAATAAATAAGAAAATAGTTATACGTTTTACATTTCTGGGTAGGTGATCTTTGGGACTTGGTTTTTTAATCAGTAGCTCCCATGCTGAAAAAGTGTGAGCACCCCTGGCATACATGGAAACTGAAATGAAAAAAATATAGGATTTTAGTCATCTACAGTTAAGTTACATGCTTAATTTGTTCCATGACTGAGCTCTTAAGTCAAATCTCTTATCTCAAAGCAATTTTCCCATTGAAATGCTATTAATCTGTTTTGGCCCCCCAAAACCCTGTTGCTATTTTTATGTGTTTTAAATAAGGAAATCTACTTTAAAAATAACAAATAATGTATAAATACATACTCACATGAAACAATTAAAAAGAAAGATCAATTTTAAAATGGTAGAAGCACAAAGCTGTGGCAAGGAAGCACAAAGCACAAAGTGAAGAGGCAGAAGCATCATTTTCTTCATGCTGTACTAATTGCAGCCTCTCTCTTTTCATGAAGCTAAACATACCAGGAATAAAAAAAACACAGAAAATCAACTAATTGAAAGTTCCTCAAAGATGACAAAAGCAAAGTGGACAACCATATCCCAAAGTGGACAAGAACACAAAGTACTGAGGCATGAGGCACAGAGGCACAAGGCACAGAAGCTGCTCACTTGAAGCTCTAAAACTCTGTACTCTAACACTACTGCTACCTCTGGCACTACCTCTTAACTCAAAATGCTGCTCTTATGTCAAAGCAAAATCTGGGTTGAGTGAGAAATGGTTTTCTGGTACGTTAAGGTTCCACTGTACATTTTTTACATCTTAACATTAATACAAAATGCAAATAAAATTGGGTATCTTCAGCATGAATGGGTTTTTAAAGTGTGCACTGAAGGACATTTATTTCTGTGAAGAAATATAGGAGGATGGATAAATTTTAAATAAAAATAGGATAGAATAAGAATACTTGTGGTTTTCTGAGCAATGCAATAAAAATCAAACTAACAGATTTTCAGATTATCACCATCCTACCTTTTACCCATTTCTAGATCTCAAAATAGCTTAGAAAGCTTAAAACAAACACAATTAAAATCAGAAATCAGTAAAAAAAGAAGAATATAATAAACCTATCAACAAAATTAAAAGCAGCCCTAAAAATATTTGTTTTTTATTTTAAAAAAAACAAGAAATAAAAGTAAGGCAGGATATGGCTAAAAGCTCTCATTAAGGCTATTACTAATGAGAGACACTGGTTTAAAATCGAAATGCCTTCCTTAGAGTTACTTAGAAGAGATAAATAAAGTTAGGTAACGTGACCATATTATTATTGCCTTTCCCTAAAACTCCAGACCACCTTTCCCAGCAGT
Source organism: Anolis apletophallus (assembly GCA_030556195.1). Classification (NCBI taxonomy): domain Eukaryota; kingdom Metazoa; phylum Chordata; class Lepidosauria; order Squamata; family Anolidae; genus Anolis; species Anolis apletophallus. The sequence continues at coordinate 195,137,475 of JARBWK010000003.1, forward strand.
TTTATGTATATATTAAGCAATACAAAAAAACCAAACACAAACAAAAAAGTTATATGCTAATGGGCAAAGGGTCAAGCAGAAGCCCCAGAGCACCACCTTCTGGGCTCATGTCTCCAGCAATGAATGGACCCACTTTAATGCCTTACCAGGCATGTAGCCAGGGGGGGCTTGGGGGCTCAGGCTGGTCCACAATAAGGCCTTACTGGTACATTATTTAAACTGCTATGTGTATTTATATCATGATCTGATCACCATGCTCAGTATATCCCATATGCATGGGAGTATTGGGATAACAATACAAAAGGTTTGCTAGGGTAGACCCTCTGTCACTCAGACTCAGCCCCCCCAATCAAACTCAGCCCCCCCCCCCAATCAAAATCCTTACAGTTCCAGCCCAGCTAGGTTTGCCTTCTGCAAAGTTAAGAGATACATATTCCATATGTTCAGCTCCTAGCCTTCATCATCCATAACTGTGGACAAAGCAAGGTTTCTCTGTCCCGTAAAATGGATGTAAATCATATGTTAATCCTGGAATTCCTGAAGCACATCCTTAGGGTGGGATGCTATGCTCAAGCACATTATATGTGTTTATTTTACCAGTGCTCACCCAATCAAATGGTCAACTTTCACTTGTTTGACCTGGTCCTACAAAGGTTGAAAATCCCTTGTTCAAAATGCTTGAGACCAGAAGTGTTTTGGATTTTGGAATACCTGTATTTGCATACATTTACATAATATCCATCTTTGGAGATCGAACCAAATCAAAAAATGAAATTAATTTATGTTTCATACACACATTATACAATAACCCTGCTGATAATTTGATACAACATGTTTTTAATAATTTTGTGTATGAAACAAAATTTCTATACATAGCATGATTAGAAAGGAAAATTGTCTCAACGACTCATCCATACAATTTTGGATTCTGGAGTATTTCAGATGAAATCCCAGAAAAAGGATGCTCAGAGCAGAGTTAACTAATTTCTGGAGTTATTATTAATTATTATTACTAGCATGCCTGCATATAATTTCCTGTTTTTTATTTTTAAAAAGATATAAAGGCAAATCACAATAAATGTGAAGCCTATGCTAGAAATTACCTGAAGATACATGATAAACATTTCTTAAGCATGCTCATGATGGCTGGGAGAGATGGGAATCATAATCTGATACATTGGACATGACAAAATGAACTAGGATTATGTATTCACACTTGCACCAATCCATTTCAAAGGGAGAATAATGAGTGCTTGCCTTCATTCTTTGGTAAAGGATATTCCTTCTCAGATTACAGATTGTCCTCATCCTGTCTGCCTGAATTAGTCTAATATTAATAATCTCACTAAATTCTCTAGGCTCTTACCAACTTGTAGACTTTTTGAATTAATTTGGACCCCAGCCCCAAACTGGGGTTAAATCTAAACACAACATATATGAAAAAAAATTCAAAATGTTGGTCACACAGATACAAAATGTACAAGAAAATTACCTTGTGTTAGGGGGAAAGCTCAACAAGAATTGGGCCAATATTGCAGAAGTTTTGGCGCTATATGTCTTTTGTTTTTCATTTTTTAAAGCAATAACATAAGTGACTTTATTTCTCAACAGAATTGGTTGGAATTAGCCCTTTCTGAGGGGATGAATCCCACTGAGAAAATGAAATAGACAAATAGAACTAAAACCTAGAGGATATTGTATAGTGCATATTTTCATTGAATTCTGTGCCACAATATTGAGGATACTTTAATACAATTTGAAGTCTAAATATTTGGTGTTTGAGGCTATTCTACAAACAATACTGTGCTTCTAATGACAGGTCAATAGCAGTTTTTAGTTAAGCATTCATTCTACTGCATTTGGTAGGCACTCAAGGGAAAGATAAATCAGGCAGTCCTATTACTTCTTAGATTTTTCATATTTGTTTCAGAATGTTTTGATCTTAACGTTTATAGCTGTTATCATTTAGTTCAGTTTTCATCTGTTTGAATGGGTAATTAGGCTGAGCAATGGATATCTTGTATATTCTACTATAGATTGTAACACTATGTAATAAAATTTGAAAAAAATCTGTTCCTGGTTTGAAAGTGTTATTTCCTGTTACATTGCACAACACTGAAAGTATTTTTATAGCCCAGAAACTTCATTTTTTGTGGCTGTCGCAAGCTACATTGAATTGGTTGAGAGTGAGACTCAATAAGATATTCATTGAAAATTTTTAGCAAAATGTACTGCAGGATCTCCCACAAAAACAATTTTTTTGCAGTTTAATAATTTTTCCCATGTTTGTTATGATAGAACTAATTAGGAAATTGCGATTATAACCCAGGAACAAAAATCATGTTGCATAGTGTAATATCGAGGACAGATGAACTGAAAAAATTATATTGAGGACAAAAGGAGAGTTTTGGGTGCATTAGTCTTCATAAAGTGATACAAAACCATTTGAAAGAATGTATTTTATTCCAGATGAAGGAATATCAGGACTGGAATACTGTAAATGCTTACGCTGCTGAAATCCTTTGAGATTGCCACACTATTCTATGTAATCTTATTTAGAAATAGGTTTAAATGATTTATTTCCAAATAGGCATACATAGGATTCCAGTCCTTACATACACACATGACTGAAATTGCAGATGAGTCTAGATTAACTAATAATACCTTGTTGTTTAGTTATTTAATTCGATATGTCACGACGTGCATGAATGCTGAAAATTGGATATATGTACTGTATATCTTAAAGCACAAAATTGGAGCAGCAAATTCAAATTTTTTGTCCACTTAAAACCACAGTAGTAGAAACACAAGAAATAAAGCAGTGTATTAATATTGCCTAGTAAGTAGGAATTATTAATTTCCAAAAGGTCCAGCACGGATGTTATTTATTCTAACATTAAATTTCAGCTCCAGAACTCAAACATGTTGCATCACTAGTATATGGCTGTGATAATCAATTTTGATTTCTAGAAAGGATACTTACAATGGAAGTGATATCGTGCTTGTAGGTTCATCATTTGGTGATATAATTAGGCATCAGCATGCTTTCCCCCTTCCTTGGATATTGCATTTCCTTCCCATTCCTCCAAAGATTGATTCACTTTGAGACATTTCCTCCAAATGGCACTTTTCATTCTTAAGTGCATGCAAATTTGTGTGCTGTATTTCCTGTCCTAAACAATCAAGTGATCACACACAAGTCAATAAGTCATTAGTGGCATTAAATCTATCACATTTGCATGACGATTTGCATCTTCACAGCACTTTACAAACAGCAACATGCTCTAATTGCAAAATAGTCTTCATTGAGGTACTTTTGACAAGAGTCCTTTATCAAAGAATCAAAAGCCACATAAGAAAACATCCAGAGGAAAGACAAAGATGAGATCTTGAATGAAGTGATCAGAATAAATACTTATTTATTGTGTCTTCCTATTGTTCTCTCATAAGGCGTCCTGGTGTTGAATGCAGTGCCATCCCTACTGCAATAGTATCCAAAGAATTTTAGAAACTCAGCAGGGTCTGAAGTACATAATATTTTCCATTCTTTAAAGGACAAAGAGATCTACATAGACACAGTTTATTTTTAAGGCCCTGTGGTCAGTAAATGCAAGTGTGTGTGTGTGTGTGTGTGTGTGTGTGTGTGTGTGTGTGTGTAAGAACCTCTCTATTCCATTTCAGGAAAATAAAAGCTTTCACTGTGTGTGGATTTTATTTAAATATGAATGCTTTTAATAGAAAGTAGAAAATACTTTATCCCCATTAAAAAAAATTTACGTAGATGTCTTGGGATAGGCAACTACAGTGTGTTTCTGCCTGTGAAACCTAGGAATAAATGTAAAGGTTTCCCCTTGTCATTAAGTCTAGTTGAGTCTAACTCTGGGGTAATGCTCATCTCCATTTCTAAGCCGAAGAACTGGCATTGTCCATAAACATCTCCCAGGTCATGTGACTGGCATGACTGCATGGAGCACCATTACTTTCCCGCCTGAGTGGTACCTATTGATCTACTTACATTTGCATGTTTTTGAACTGCTAGATTGGCAGAAGCTGGGGCTAACAACAGGAGTTCACCCTGCTATGCAGATTTGAGCCACCAACCTTTCGGTCAGCAAGTTCCGCAGCTCAACAGTTTAATCTGCTGTGCCAAATCCGCTGTGCCAAAGAGGGGTAGATCAGTAGGATCAAAGTCTGCCAAAACAGCCCTGAGGGGCAACATGTAGCTTAAGAGTTGCACTTTGCCCACTCCATAGTTCTGTTTCGCGCTACATAATGTGTGCTTTTACCAATGGGATGAAATGAACATATAGAAGCATGGTACAAAGGGAAAATCATATACGGTGTACTCTAAAATACATATTCAGAGGTATGTTTTTATGACCATGATCTTGAAGGCTCTACCTATTTAATAGGAAATGATGGACTCTACTTTTCCCCAGCTTTGCATTCTCCACATTGGAATGATGGAATGAACAACCACTGTGTCCCGATTGGCTGTAGGTAATAGACATTGCAGTTCAACACAACTAGAGGTAGGGGGAGATTTGCATTTTACTATTTCAAGTGAATATTTTAAATGGCCCTCAGTTTCTTCACCTAGCTACATGACTAGTAATTTTGTAGTAATTTTGTACTCCAATTGATACTGTCATTGGATTTGTGTCAATGGCAACACCATTACCAAATAGCTCAGTGCACACTTTATATAGGTTCTTCCTCCCACCACAATATAATGACCTTAAGAACCCACTGAAAATACATAAAAAGAGGACACCGAAACATTTTTAGCTGTGCCTGTCTTGGATCATAGAATCATAGAATAATAGAGTTCGAAGTCCAAACCCCTGCTATGCAGGAAAAACACCATCAAAGTACCCCTGACGGATTGCCATCCAGTCTCTGTTCATGCCAACTGTTCATGCCAACTAAAAAAGGTCCTCTTCAGGAGCATTCTTAAACTCTATACTTGCTTTTTCAGAAAGTGAGAAAGGTTTATAGCTTAGAGTATCAATCAACCTTCATTTTGTCTGGATTGCTTCTAAGTTTCCACCTCTATCCACATTTGAGCAAACTCCAGTTGTCCACCTTCCCTTCATTCCCCTTTGTAAACACACTGTGATATCTGTCACAAGCACCAGTATATGACAAATAATAATGATCTTTTCTAGTCAAATCATCTGAACATTTTATTTTATGCTTCTGTCAAAACTTAGTCAACAGTTCTAAATTTCACAAATCAGCATAAAATAAATGCATCTTTTCTTAGTTTATGGAAGAAAAAGAGATACCTCACAAGCTGTTTCTGACTGTCTATCTTCAACTTTTCCTGTAGTCAGCCTCTGAAGAGAAATATATCAGTTTCAGCTTTGGACTTCAGTGAACTAGATATCTATTTATGCAGCTGGGTCCATTTGTTTTCATTTAAAGAACAGGAAAACCCCACAGGAACTAAGAGGCACATTGTAGCTGTGATGGAAAGGAGAAAAGATATACCTTTAGATATCAGCAGGAAACCCTAATTATGAGAACTGAAGAATAGACATGAAATTTTAATTCCACGAAAATCAATGGAGATATAAAATCCATGGGAGTTCACTAAAATCAAGACTGTCCCTCAGCAAATTAATCCTTCTCTGCAGGCAAAAATAGATGGGCCTTGTTAACAAGCTCCAGAAATTGGGGTCTGATCGTCTAAGAAAGGAAAGGTTAAGTTAGGTCGTGCCTAAGCCGACATTACAATAGGCTGGCCAGGTTATGTTTGATCAGAAATAAGTAACCCTCTTATTTGAAATTATTTTTAGACTTCCCTTGAGAACAGAAGCCATATTTTCCCTCTGGGAGATATTTTTGGTGAGGTCTTTAAAAGACAGTACTGGACAATACACAAGAGAGCCAGAATAATGTGGTTTGAGAGCTGAACTAAAAACCTGGGAGACCAGGGCTAAAATCCCACTGAGTAGCCATGGACAAGTCATATTCAGCCTCCAAAGAATACCCTCCAATAAATCTTGCCAAGAAAGTAATGACAGTTACTTTACAGTCGTAATTACAGTTAACACAACGATAAGTTCAATTGTGTGCATGTTTTAAAAGTAATTCATATTCTAGAATTTTGCACTGGGTACAATGGCCATACATCCGATTTTACTATATCCTCCTACATTTCATAGGTGAAAATGAGGACAAGTGTGATCAAGATAGGGGTATGCAAGTATCGGAGAATCAGTAGAACCAACTAGTACAGACAAAAAAGTTTTTTAAAAACCTGGGAAACTATAACAATTTCTTCTACAAGATTTTACAACTGATGAACAAAGAAAAAGAACCCATGATTCAATGGGTGAAAAATATAGGCTGAGGAATAAGTCTAGAAGAATGGGAAGAACTCTGAAAAAAATTACTAAAATTTACAAGGACTATACCATCAAATATTTTTTATTAAATGATATATACCATATTTTGCGGCATATAAGGTGACTGGGCATATAAGAGGACCCCCAACTTTTCCAGTTAAAATATAGAGTTTGGGATATATTTGCCATATAAGACTACCCCTCTTCCAACGCACACCAAATAATTTTTTTAAAGCATTAGATTTGATTTCAATATGGTAATTTTCCTATTACTGTACCTCCTTCTCTGCCTCTCAGATCTCGCACATGCGCACCTGCACAACTTCACTGCAGTCTTCAGGAGCAAGATCTGAGAGGCAGAGAAGGAGGTACGGTAATAGGATACAAGGGCATAACAGACAGGTAAAAGAGGTGTGTTTTTCCTGGTCCCAGAGCCACCCTATTTCGTTTTTCCATACCCCAGGTGCCCCGGACGTTTGCAGCTTGCTCCACCCTTTACTTACACCTTCCCGGTGAGGCACCCCTTCTCCTCACCATCAGGACCACATTAAGTCCACAAATCCTGATAAATGGATTTTCTTCTACCGTACTTGTACAGCGTCACCCTTAATGCTTTCATACACTCACCGCAAACAGCAGGCACGCAGCCACTGCCATTTTTGAGCTTCCCCCACCATATGCGGCAACCACAGATTCTCCAATCCAGAGTGGAAGTTTCAGCACCTTCTCTATATGTTGACTCCCGTGTATAAGTTGACTCTCACATATATGACAACCCCTGACATTTGAGAAGATTTTTGGGTGGTTAAAAAGTAGTATTATACACCATAAAATATGGTAGGTTATACATAATTCCAGAATAATTCTCAAAAATATATAAAAATCTAACATATGTTGAAAATGTAAACAAATGATGGAACTTTCTAACATTTGTGGTGGTGTCCTGCTCCATGAAGACTGTCGCTGATTATCCCTAGTTAAGTCCTTTTTAGTTAGAGGGGTTAATATTTTTGTACAGTTTATGGGGGGGTTAGTATAGACAGCCCCTGCATTTCAAACAACCATCATCCTGCCCCTTTAAGAGTCCCCGCTGGGGTGGAGCCTCAGGCAAGGCATTTCTGGTTCTTGGAAGATGCAGCTTTTTCATGACTGGAAGGTGAAGGGAGAGGAAGGTTGGAAGGTCTAGAACAGGGGTGCTCATTAGGCAGATCGTGATCTACTGGTAGATCTCAGGCCCAGTGTGGCGTGCCCTTGTGAGGAATGCTCAGGGGCTTATTATACTCACATTTAGTTGAATTCAGTCTTAAAATGTATTATATGGATCTCACTGAAATAAATTTCCTAATATTTTGCTTTTATGGCTCTCTGAGTAGTGGATAGGTAGATCTTTGGGACTTGGTTGTTTTATAAGTAGCTCGCATGCTGGAAAAGTGTGAGCACCCCTGGTCTAGAAAATAGCACATCCAGTTGGAGCTGTATTCAAGTCCAATTGGAGCTGTATTCAAATCCAGTCAGAGTTAAATATTGAGATCATCTTAGAGACAGTTGAATCCCATTCAAGAAAGAGACAATAAGAAGAAATAAAGATTCAAAAGTCTTAGTTCAGCCATAACTATCTCTCAAAGACTTTACCTCTCCTCATAAAGGCTGTAGTGAGACTCAGGAGGAAAGAGAGTCTAAAATTCTTATTAGTTAATAAATCCTTGTTTGATTCAACGATATAATCTCCGATCTGTTCCCTGCACAGCCAATTCGCCTTCCAAGTAGTTAAGATAGTGTGGGGGGCAGAACAGGTGCACTTACTCAAAAGCTAAAGAATTCTGGATAAAAAATCCATAGAGACATGGAAACTATATTAAACTACAAAATCCTATTTAAAACAGAACTCTTTTTACTGGGATAATTAGACAAACAGACATTGAAACATCAAGAAATAATGTTTCTTCATATGACAAAGGCAGCAAGAATTGAATATGCAATATTATGAAAACAACAAAACATACCAACACCAGAAGATTGAATTACAAAAGTTTTTGAAATGGCCAAAATGGACAAATTAGCTTTAACTCTACAACACAGAAACTTCAAAAAGAATGGAAAGCTTTGATTGAATTTACAAAGAACCAAAGGAAGATGATCACAGCAGGATTTGTTGATTAAAAATATTATTAATAGTATATAGATACTACGTATGGGGTAGTACTTCAAATGACAGACATCTTGAAACAGAAAAGCAGACCCATGAAGACTGAGACCTCTTCGGTGTAAAACATATCCTTCATGTGTTCTGATTTGGAAGGGACAGTCCTGATTAATCCTCTGTCCTCTCACTTTTTCAGCTGCTTTAAAATTGTCCAAGTTTTTCATCACTTTCTTCTGTGCCCCTCTTTGTCCACTGGTGTATTTCAAACTGAATTCAAAATGTAAAAGTAATTTCCAATCACAACTCAGGAGGGATTAGAAGAGGAGGAGGAGGAGCCAGGGGAGCTTTTGCACAGTTAAGACTCATGCGCCAGCTGTGCTTGTACCTTGGGAAGTCTGATCTCGCTACGGTCATCCACCCTCTGGTCACATCCCAAATAGATTACTGCAACGCACTCTACGTGGGGCTGCGTTTGAAGACAGTTCGGAAATTACATCTAGTGCAACAGGAGGCAGCCAGATTACTAACTGGAGCTACATACAGGGAGCATACCACCCCCTGTTGTGTCAGCTCCACTGGCTGCCTGTCCATTTCTGAGCTCAATTCAAAGTGCTGGTTTTGACCTTTAAAGCTCTATACAGTTCTGGCCCAGCTTACTTGTCCGAACGCATCAGCCTCTATGTCCCACCTCGTAATTTAAGATCATCCGGGGAGGCCCTGCTCTCGCTCCCGCCAACTTCTCAAACACGGTGGGTGGGGACAAGTGAGAGGGCCTTCTCGGTGGTGGCTCCCCGTCTGTGGAACGTGCTTCCAAGTGACATACGATCAACACCATCTCTCCTGGCATTCAGGAAAAAAGTGAAATCTTGGCTGTGGGACCAAGCGTTTGCACATTAGCACAATACAGCATTTTGGACTGGATTTGTAACAGCAAGTTGATGGATATGGCTCAATGCTCCTTTTATGGACGAAATACTGTTTTTAACTTAAGAGAATGTGTATGATGTGTTAATGTTAATTGTATTTTAATGTGTTTTAATGCTGTATGTTTTTGGCTTTATATTGTATTTATTATGTTGGCATCGAATTGTGCCTTTTGTTAGGCCGCTCTGAGTCCCCCCTCGGGGGTAGAGAAGAACGGGGTAGAAATGTTGGAAATAAATAAATAAATAGAAGCATACCCCATAGGATCATGAAAAAGCAAACTGCAGCAGCTTTTCTTAGCCTTGTGTTCTTCCTTATGGAACTCTGAAGGCCATGTTCAGGTATAAGTTGTACTGGTGTAGGTCAGGCTTACACTGTGATTGTCACAAACAGGATACCAACAACTATGGATCATGATGCACAGTTAACTTCTGGAATGCATTCAGTTCAAATGGTGAACAGATGAAATCATAGATACCCAGTCTAGACAAACTCATGCAAGGTAAGCTTTGGTTTTGGCTACTAGCCATAACGCGTCACGACTATTTGTGGTTTTGGGATCAAAGGCAGCATGTTCATGGAGAACAACTGATTGTGACTTATTGGTCAATATGAGGTTGAGGTTGTTCAACATTTTATCTATTCTGGCAAAGTTCTTATTAAGTTCTTATACCCTGAGCTCCTTTATTTTCTGCTGATCATGTGTGACTGTCTTCATGCTGGGAAAGTACTGAAATATTGATGTATTGCTTGGAACTCTAGCAAGTGGAAAATCAAACAAATGAACTTCTTTCTTGGCAAAGATCATAATGCACTAGTTATGAGCAATAAAAGCCAGTGCAGGTCATTACCAATGAAGCTCAGAACACAATTACTGATTGCAGCCTCAGGCTGCAAGGTTTCGGACAGTATTTCAAATCACAACTTCAGGCACTTTAACTTTAGCTAGGTGGCTTCAGTTGAGAAACTGAGAAGGGGGGTGGGGATTTGCACTGCTTCCTGACTTGAGATTTTAGTAGACTACATACGAGTTGAATCAAAACAGAGACTTGTGTTTTCAATGCTTTCAATCACATTATGGCATACACACGGACAGACAAACAAACAGATACAGGATTTGTATCCAGACTCTGTTCTAGAGTAACCTCTGCATAGTTTTATGATCCACATGGATAAAACTTAAATTTATGTGTTACTTTCTGCTTTCAGGAAAAGCTGTGTTTTCCATTGCTAATTAACAGGCTTGATGTGGAAGTATTGTGGGAGGGATTCATCTCCCTGCCCAGAGGCAAAAACACTAAAAATAAAAACAAAAACACCATCCCCACCACCATGGAGCACATTGATACCCTACATGAAAACTACCAAAGTCAATATAGTGCAGGTTTAACTTGCCATTACTATTTTTCTTTCTCTCCCACCCCATTATATCTAGTCCTATATTCAGTGCCTGGCATTGTATTACTTTTCATCCTTCCCACTATGTGAGTGACATTCTTAGCACGGTCAATGGAAATCCTGTCTAATTATAACTGCTAGATTTGGCCAATGTGGTAAACTGTTTAACACACTTAAATGCCTGTAATAAAATCGCACATTAAGTAAATGTGTTCTGCTCTCCAGGAGAACAATAACATCTAGCACGGTGTCCTGCCAGCCTCATCCTTTCAACAACAAAAAATGCAAGGTCATCTTGTGATTTCCCAGGACATTTTCTGAGAAGTTGTCCAGAAATATATTGTGTGGATATGCTTGCTATATATTTCATGTTAAAAGAGAAAACCGTTACTCAACTTTGCTGGTTGAGGCTTTCTGGGAGTTGATTTGGAAAAAGTAACATGCTCGGTTTTACAAAGATGTCATAGACAGAACATAACTTTCACATGAAAATGAAAGAGAAGATATGGCTGATTTATTTTACAACTGGAATGAACTTTTTAAAAAGTAAACAAATAATTAAAAAGTGGATGGTGTTGGTTCTCAATGCATTTTTTTCTTTTAAGATAGGTGAGCTTTCCAGAAAAAATGGATTAAACTGGAGGTTAGATGAGGTCTTTCCCACAAAAAAAATGGAGCTTAGTTTCCAGTCTCTTTAGATTCAAGACCAATGCCATCTCTATCAGCTATTTTGTAAGGAGGATACGTAAGTACCGTATCTCTTCATGGATTGCCAGTAATTTGGGAATTCCGAAACCTGTTTCTGTCTAATTACAGAGTAATTGGCACTGGCTCAGTCAAGTGCAAGGTTCTTCTGCTTTCATTATATAATTGGATGGCAGGAACAAATGGGAAAACTATGGATAGAGACTATAAACATTAGACTCTAAGATCTGTTCAGCATCTCACAGAATTTCATGGGGTTCTACAGTTCTGTCATTATTTCGGTGTCCCCAAATGCTGTTGCTGCTTTCTGTGAGAAGTTCTGCTATTCATGACTAGCTTATCTTTCTTGTTTATGTATATTCCCAGTTGTTACTCTTGTTATTCTGTTCTTTTTAATGTTCTCCTGTTTCCTTTTCCTTTTATAAATAAATCCACGTCATTACAAGTTCCCTCTGTGCTTGTTTCAGCCAGCCCCACTACTAAATCCAGCCTCTGACCATTTCCTTTTTTGGCTGTCTTTTATTGCCTTCTACCCTGGCCTCTCATAAAAGAGGAGGCAGAGTTTTGACACTCGTTGCCTGAAAGGAACGAGAGACCAAATTGCCGATATCTGCTGGATAATGGAGAAAGGCAGGGAATTTCAGAAAAACATCTATTTCTGTTTTATTGACTATTCTAATGCCTTCGACTGTGTGGCTCATAATAAATTGTGGCAAGTTCTTGGTGATATGGGGATACCAAATCACCTTGTCTGTCTCTTGAGGAATCAATGACCAAGTAGCAACAGTAAGAACAGACCACGGAACAAACGACTGGTTCAAGATTGGGAAAGGAGAATGGCAAGGCTGTATACATTCATCAGACCTAGTCAACTTGTATACAGAAGCCATCATGCAATGTGCGGGGCTTGACAAATCCAAGGCTGGAGTTAAAATTGCTGGAAGAAACATTAACAACCTTAGATATCCAGATGATACCACTTTCATGGCTGAAAGTGAAGAGGAGCTGAGAATCTTTCTAACCAAGGTGAAAGAAGAAAGCAGAGAAGCTGGGTTGCAGTTAAACATTAAAAAAACCCAGGGGTATGGCAACCAGACTGATTGATAACTGGTGAATAGAGGAGGAAAATGTGGAGACAGTGACAGACTTTGTATTTTTAGGCACAAAGATTACTGCAGACGCAGACCGTAGCCAGGAAAACAGAATATGTTTACTTTTTGGGAGGAGAAGATCCTACCAGTCCATACTTCAGGAAATAAAGCCCGACTGCTCATTGGAGGGAAGCCCGGGAGGGCTCGGGGCGGCTCACAGGAGCCAAATAGGCACAATAAAAAACAATGACAGTGATTAAAACAGCGGGTAAAATTAGCTAAAAACAATACACTCCATAACATCATTAAAACTGTGATGCAACATGCTACCACAGATAACACTAAAAACAGCGGCTGCACAAGGTAGGACCTACAGGTCGAACGCCTGGCGGAAAAGATGGGTCTTGCAGGCCCATCTGAATGCCAGCAAGTCCTGGATCGAACGGATTTCTGCCGGGAGGCGTTCCACAGTGTGGGCGCGATGACAGAGAACGCCTCCTGTGGGTTGAGGTCAGGCGCACGAGCCTCGCCGAGGGACGTCTAAGAGATAGGCTCCTCCGGCTGCAGTGATCTCATAGGGCATAAGGGGAGAGACGGTCCCTCAGGTACGTTGGCCCCAAGCCGTGTAAGGCCTTAAAGGTAAGAACCAACACTTTGAAGGTGATCCAGTGCTCAATTGGCAGCCAGTGCAGATCCTGCAAAAGGGTGTTATGTGACTACCTGCTGGTGTACCAGACAGGAGTCGGGCGGCAGAGTTCTGCACTAGCCTGAGCTTCCGGGTCACCGACAGAGGAAGGCCAACGTAGAGTGCGTTGCAGTAGTCCAGTCTCGAGATGACCGTGGCTTGGATCACCGTGGCCAGGTCGTTCCGGGATAGATAGGGGGCCAGCCGCCTCGCCTGTCTAAGATGGAAAAAAGCAGCCTTGCTGGCCATGGAGACCTGGGTCTCCATGGTCAGCTGGGAGTCCAGGTGGACACCCAGGCTTTTTACTACAGGCGATGGGCATAGCGCCACATCGTCCAGGGTCGGGAAGCTGGACATCCCTATCACCCGGATAGCCCAGCCACAAAATCTCCGTCTTCGCCAGATTCACCCCCAACCTACTGGCTCGCAGCCATCCAGTAACGGCCTCAAGACATAATTGGAAATTATCGGGGACGGATTCAGGCCTGCCCTCCATCCTCAGAATGAGCTGAGTGTCATCAGCATACTGATGACACTCAAGCCCAAAACTCCACACCAGCTGTGCAAGCGGCTGCATATAGATGTTAAATAACAGAGGGGAGAGAATGGCCCCCTGAGGGACTCCGCAGACTAACGCAGAGCCCCCGGAGACCACCTCGCCCCTCCTCACACTCTGAGACCACTGGTGGAGAAAGGAGGTCAGCCATTTCAGGACTGTCCCCTCACTCCAGCCATGGCCAGGCGGTGGGTCAAAAGATTGTGGTCGACTGTGTCAAACGCTGCCGTGAGGTCCAATAACATGAGCAGCGCAGACCCGCCTTGGTCGAGCTGGCAATGGAGTTGATCTGTGATGGCGACCAGGACCGTCTCCGTCCCATGCCCCGAGCGGAAACCGGACTGGAAGGGGTCTAGCCATGTTGCATCATCTAAGAAGGACTGCAACTGCTCCATTGCTGCCCTCTCAACTACCTTCCCCAGGTACGAAAGATTCGACACTGGGCGGTAGTTGGAGGGAACCGCCGGATCTAATGACGGTTTTTTCAGCAATGGAGCTACCACCGCCTCTTTCAAGCACTCTGGAAACACTCCTTGCTCAAGGGAGCTGTTTATGATGTTCAACAGAGGCCCACGTAACCCCTCCAGGCAAGAATAAACAACCACAGCCTGAAAGGCTAGGGTGATTTGGTAAAGATGAGTTCTCCTGCCCCAAACTGACTGTACAAAGCAAAGTATGCTTAGTTGCGGTTTAGATCCAGAGATACCTTTGGGTGGAACTGCCCTTCAGGGCCATACTGCCAAATCAGAACTTCACATCCTATCCAAATGAACTGATAAAGCATAACGTCTCCATCTGAAAATAAGGGAAAGAAAATAATTTATATATTAAAGAAGGCTAATGGGTTTAATTTACTGAGAGGGTAGCCTGGCAGAGGATAGATATAAAATGGCTCTTCCACATACACTTTATCATACTGGAGCTTTGAAACAATAGAGAACTCAGACAAAAAGTATATCTAGGTTATTGAGATTAGGACAGAAAAACATAGTCCTTCTTAAATGCCTGAATTTCTATATAATTACACAAGCTGCTCATACAGAGTTGCTATCTTTTGCTCAGACCTCCTTGCAGGTGCAAATTGATTTTGCATGCATGCCACTGAATGGGATTTTCTACATATCTACTACAACAGGTTAAAAGATGAACTAAAAGGGAGGCAAAAATTATTTCTTCTTCGAGGGCTCTGTGAATGCACACTTATGAAGTTTGCGTGCCAGCTGGCTTCCAACGGAAACTTTCCCAGTTTGAAAAGTTTTGGCGGTAGCTCCGCCCAGCCGGCCCGGAGGGCATAAAAGCGCCTCCATGCGCGCCCACCCCATTCCTTTGTTTTCTGCCACTTGGGCAACATCGAAATTCTGCTGGTTGTGTGAGCATAGTATGTCCACAACCAGCTTCAAAAGTGTTTATCCTGCGGTGGCAAGATCCCGGACTGCGACGGTCACGAAGTGCCTTCGGTGTCTCGGAGAGGGACACGTTGTTCCTGTCTGCAGACACTGCCAGGCCTCTCGTCGCAGACCAGAAGAGCGAGCCCGGAGACTTCAGGCCTACCTGACGGAACGTGCTCTCGACCCTCCAGAGATGGCGACGGCTGTCCCATCTACCTCCTTGGGGACCGGGGCGGCTGCTCCGGCCCCCGCCGTGTCGACCGCTCACCCGGCTGGGAAGAAGCGTCCACGGAAGGAGAAGGGCACGAAGTCTATTTCATCGAAGACTTCGGCGCCAAAGAGGCCCTGCACCGTGACGACCGAGACGGTTCAGCTGCCTCCACCCCGCCGTTCGTCGGCGAGCTCAATGGCGTCGGGCCTCTCCCAGAGGTCGGCCATTTCGAGAACTCCCTCCAACAGAGCTATGGAAATAGCGTTCCTGAGGTCGAGTGAAGAAGCCCGTAGAGCCCAGACCAGAGGCCTGGTTCCTGTGACTCCGGGCAAGTCTCTGGAGGCCGCAGCCTCGAGGCCCTTGTCTCCAAAGAGACGCAGGACTCTGACTTCATCTTCATCGGCGTCGTGTCCAGATTCTCCGCCTGCCCCTGTTCTCGCTGTGGAGACAGGGGTAGAGCAGCAGACCATCTCCCCGGGAGACTCAGTACAGACAGTCGTCAGAGTTCCCCCGGCTCAGCCCTCGGTTCGTCAACTTTTCATGACGTCTCCCGAGAAGGGCAGGCAAACAGCACGGCTCGCCATGGCCTCAGCTTCTAAAAGGCCTCCTCCTGCGCCGACAGTGGTGACCGCAGCCCCATCTACGTTGAGAGCAACACCGGTGGCATCACTTCTGGCGGGACCAGAAGTTGCTAGGCCGCTGTCGGAAGAGGAATTGGAAGAAGGCGAAGCCCCTCGATCGGTGATGTCGGGGTCCATCCTGTCGGTCGTCATGGACCGAACATCCTCACACAGAGACTGTGAGTTGGAGCCATCCTCGTCACCAACAGACTCAGCGCGAGCCTTCGGTGAACAAGTTGGTCGGATGGCAAGATCTTTAGGCATCCAAACTTATGTGCCGAAACGATCCAGCACCTGCCCCGTCTTCAGCAGGGTACAGGTCGAGGACTCTGCACAGCCACATCTTCCTATGCTGGAACCCTTGGAAGAGGTGGTGAAGGCGTCATGGAAGACACCGTCATCCATCCTTCCCACGTCAGGGCGTATCGAGGCGTGGTACAAGATCGACGAGAGGGAGAAGGAGTGGCTTCACGATCATCCGATACCAAACTCGATGATCGTCACCTCCTCCCAGTCTTCCGGCAGAGAGTCCTCAGCCCCCTCTGACCAGGAGGGAAAGAGGTTCGACGCGGTCGGGAGAAAGATCTACAGGGCTGGACTTCTCCTAACAAAGATGGCCAACTACGGGGCGTGCATGGGAGCCTACCACCAGATCCTCTGGGAAAGGGCCCAACCCTTTTTCCAGGATCTCTCCCAAGAACAGCAGGCTGCACTGACCTCCATCTCCCAAGAGGCCCAGGCGCTAGAGCATCATAAGATCCTGATGGCCTGCCACACCGGGATACCTCGGAAAGCTGTTGGCCCACGGTGTCACCATCAGGAGGCATGCGTGGCTGAAGTCGTCGGGGTTGTCCTCCAATTCCCGAAAGGTAATCGAGGATCTACCGTTCGATGCCCAGGGACTCTTCTATGCGGGCACGGACGACAAGCTGAAGGCCAACCATGACTTCAAGGTCTTGATGGCCAAGTTGGACCGACCACCTGCTCAACCCAGGGCCCGGTACTACCAGCGTGCAAAGTACCAGCCCAGATCACAATACCGCCAGTCCCCACGACCGTACTCGGCCCCGCAGCAGCAACAACAGCAGCAGCCGAGACAGCAGCAGCAGCAACAGAACAACCGCCCTCGCCACAGCAACAAGTCGAGGCCACATCAAAACACGGGGAACGGACAATCGAAACGCCGTGTTTGACGGGGCGACGGACGACACCGCCTCCTCGCTAGGTACCACTGCCACCATCATGCCTCCTCCCATCCTTCGACCTCTACCATCTCATCCGCCGTTCGGAGACCGCCTACCCGCTTCATCGGTGCTTGGCGACGCATCACCTCAGATGCATGGGTTCTCTGGATCGTCGAAGACGGCTATGCCTTGGAATTCGACGAGCTCCCACCAACGGATTCATCGTCGAGACGGGGCCGTCCGAGGTGATCTTGAAGGAGGTCGACAGCTTGCTTCAAAAGAGAGCAATCTCACCACTCCCGCAGAACAGGGAGGGAGAGGCATTCTTCTCACGATACTTCACCATGCCGAAGCCAGACGGTACCCTGCGACCCATCCTGGACCTCAGAGACTTAAACGCGTACGTTTTGCCGAGGAAATTCAGGATGTTGTCAGTGTCGTCCATTCTTCCACTTCTACACGAAGGCGACTACTTCGCCTCGATCGACCTCTGGGACGCATACTTCCACGTCTTGATCAGACGTGCCCATCGGCGCTTCCTGAGCTTCAAGGTGGCCGGAAGAGCGTACCATTTCAACCTCCTTCCCTTCGGCCTCGGGACGGCTCCACGAACATTCTCCAAGTGCATGTCGGTCGTGGCTGCGCACTTGAGAAGGGAGAAAATCCGGATTTTTCCTTACCTGGACGACTGGCTGCTGGCGGCTCAGTCCCCAGGACTGCTGCAACAACAGATCACAACAACACTTCTACTACCCTCGTCGTTCGGCCTACGAGGAGAAGTCGCAGCTTGTCCCGTCTACGTCCATCAAGTTTATCGGGACAATGTTCGACTCCGTCGATCAGCTCGCCTATCTGCCAGAGGTCAGATTCCAGGCGCTTCGACACGAGATAAACAGCTGCACCCGGCCTTCCATCACGGCGAAGCAGGTGCAGGTCACACTAGGCCATATGGCGTCCACGGTGGCCGTCACTCCGCTGGCGAGACTTCGTTTCAGGCCTCTACAACGTTGGTTCCTGGATCACTTCGACCCTGTCAGGGAACACCACTCGAAGCGGCTCTCCCTCCCAGAGATTGTCAAGGACTCCCTCCAGTGGTGGACTTCCAGCGCCAACGTTTGCAGAGGGGTACCATTCCACATGGTGACCCCATCCATCACGATAAAGACGGATGCGTCGCTACTTGCCTGGGGAGGCCACACGGAGCACCTGTCGATCAACGGCCAGTGGTCAACAGTGGAGAGGCTCCACCACATCAATTACCTCGAGCTCCTGGCCATAGTCAAGACTCTTCGGGCATTCGCCCCTCTAGTCCGGGGAAACGTAGTACTGGTCAGGACAGACAACATAGTGGCCATGTACTACGTCAACAAACAGGGCGGAACGGGCTCCAGAAAGCTCCTCGCCCTGGCCCAGAGCCTATGGGAGTGGTGTGTTCTTCACCAAGTGGTCCCCAAGGCCGTCCATCTCCCGGGAGTCGAGAACATGGAAGCAGACTCGCTCAGCAGAACCAGCTGGTCATCCCACGAATGGATGCTGCATCCGAAGGAGCTCCACTGTGTCTTTCAGAAGTGGGGATTCCCAGACGCAGATCTCTTCGCATCTCCAGAAAACAACCAACTGCCAGTGTTCGGTGCCAGGCTTGCCCCGGATGCTCAGCGGGGTTGCCTCGGGGACGCACTCCTGCTCGATTGGACGACGGGATTCTTCTACCTCTTCCCGCCATTCCCTCTTCTTCTCCGTATCATCGAGAAGATCCAGCTCTCGGGGACCGATTGCATCCTCATCGCTCCCTACTGGCCAAGACAGGCCTAGTTCCCAACCTTACTACACCTGGCCGAGGGGAAATACATTCATCTCCCTTGCCGACCAGATCTGCTGACTCGGGAGAGGGGGTTTCTACTGCACCCAGACCTCCCATCCCTGCACTTGACGGCGTGGAGGATCTCCCAACACCGGACGTCTCACCGGCCGTAGCGGCAATACTGGCTGCGGCGCATAAACCGGCAACGTCGAAGGCCTACTCGGCTTGCCTCGCCCGCTTCTCCAAGTTCCAGGCCGCCCGTTCCAGCGACGTCTTCCCGCTCTCGGTCCCGGCGGTCCTTGATTTCTTGGCCGGGCTGGTCGACAGAGGGCTGTCCATGTCCTCAGTAAAGACCCACCTGGCGGCGCTCACCTGGCAGAGTCAGCAAAGGGGTGGCCCTCGCTGTTCCAGTACCCGAAGGTCAAGAGATTCCTGAGAGGTGTAAACAACACCCACCCTCCCGTGCATCCACCAACACCCGGTTGGAACCTCGACCTGGTGCTGTCCTGCCTTGCGGCCCCACCATTCGAGCCGTTGTCTTCCATCGACCGACGCCTCCTTTCTTGGAAGGTGGCATTCCTGGTCGCCATAGCTTCAGCGCGTCGGCCGTTCGAGCTGGCAGCGCTGCGTGTGGACGAGCCCTACCTCCTATTCCTTGCGGACAGGGCCATCTTGCGGACTGACATCACCTTCCTCCCTAAGGTGGTGTCCTCATTCCATGTGAATATGGACATTGTGCTTCCAGACCTGGTTTCCTCTCCGTCTGCGGAGAACGAGTCAACCCGCAGAGCCCTTGATGTTAAAAGAGCCCTGTGGGTCTACAAGGGCAGGTCTGCAGACTACCGACCGTCGACCAGACTCTTCGTCGCTTACGCCACCGACAAGCTGGGCTTGCCGGTGTCGTCCCAGAGGCTGTCCAATTGGGTGGCTTCCCTGGTTGAGCTGTGCTATCAGATAGCCCGTCAACCTTGTCCCCCTAGGGTTAAAGGCCGCTCAACTAGAGCAGTGGCCACGTCGACTGCCTTCCTCCAAGGGATCCCTCTGGATTCGATATGTAGGGCAGCCATCTGAGCCAACCCCTCCACATTCACTTCCCATTACCGGGTTGACACCCTCTTTGGAAGGGAGGCGGCTTTTGGTCGAGCAATCCTCACTCCCAGGGGCTTTCAAGGGTAGTTTCTAGCCTGATAGACCCGGGTTTTTTCCCTCTATGTAACCGTCTAGATCGACAGTTCCTGAGTCGATCAGACCTCTCTGCTTGTTATAGAGGTTAAGTGTTTACCGTGCCCCGGCTCCCGGGGTCACAGTCTACCTGTTAAAGCGCGCTTTACCTAAGGGTTATTGTCATTATATGTTTGCACCTTTTTTCGTGCACTTAATACTGTGAGGCCTGCGTGCCTGACATGAATGGTGCTTGTTGCACTATGTTTACAAGTTGGGAGCATGTCTTCCACTCTTATTTATTACAGTGTTGGTAATGTTATTTATGCATATTGCTGGTTGCAATAAACCTGTACGGTTTTTCAAACTTGGCTGGTTTGTTCCCACCTCCTTTACCTTAGCTCGGTAAGTCTTCATAAGTGTGCATTCACAGAGCCCTCGAAGAAGAATGCTAGGTTACATACCTGTGACCATCTTTCTTCAAGTGGAGCTCTGTGAATCCACACGAACCCAAAAAGAACAAGCAAAAGAACGCCAACACAGCAGTCGCTTTTCAAAATCAAATAATTCTATTTCTTGATATATTTTCTTTCAATCATCATACAAAGTACGGTTGCAGTGGAAACCAAATCATGAAGATTGCATTCACAAGTCTCAAAATTATAATCCTCCCAAGGAGTCAAGGTCTCCGGTTGTCCAAATAATCAATATTTTCAATACTATATTAATGGCATATAGTTCATCAGGTGGTCAACCCAGATTGGTCGACGGTCTAGCCGTTTCCGCCATCTTGGCTTCGTCGGGACCTTCAGACCAATGCTCCAAGAAATAAAGTTTCCAAAGTGATCCGGAAAATGTCTATAAGAAGTGAAATAACATAAACCATCATATAGCTATACATAGTATTCCTATCTTATAACATAATACACTCAAACGTTCAAAGAGAACTAACAGAAGAGTAGGCTGTCATACATACCACGTATATAATCAATAATTCTCTCGGTTAATACCATCAACAATCTTGCCGGATAGGAATGAAACTCAAAAGCACTCAATATAAGCTATAGTATCCTGCATGTCTAACAAAGTTGATTTACAACAAGACTTCACCTATTGTTAAGCGATCATTAAGGCCTGATTGCCTCATGCTGGGTTTCAGGGTTGCTTCAGTTCCCAGTTTGACAATCCAAAAGCCTCACGTTGTAAGAGTTTGGTCTTAATATCCATGAAGGGAGTTGGTTTGATTCTTTCTAAAACTACTACCTTAAAGTCCTCAAAATGATGTTGTTCCTTAAAATGACAGTATAGTATTGAATTTTCATTACCGTTTCCCCAACATAAAGCCTATTGCAGCCACATTTTAAACAATATATCAAATTCTTACTGGCACAGGTTGCCCATGTGCGTAATTTTATGGTAACCCCATTATGAGGGCTGGTGATCAAGTCTTGTGTATCTATGTGTTTGCAGATCGAACATCTTCCGCATCTATTTGTATGGTTGGGAACGGTTGACTCCAGAGTGACTCCTTGGGAGGATTATAATTTTGAGACTTGTGAATGCAATCTTCATGATTTGGTTTCCACTGCAACCGTACTTTGTATGATGATTGAAAGAAAATATATCAAGAAATAGAATTATTTGATTTTGAAAAGCGACTGCTGTGTTGGCGTTCTTTTGCTTGTTCTTTTTGAATTACTCTGAGAACTAACGCCAATAGATTTCAATCCACACGAACCCGCCCGGCTGTCCCCTCTATCTCAAACCACCCTTTCCTAGTTGCTTTGGTGGCGTAGAAATGGGGTGGGCGCGCATGGAGCCGCTTTTATGCCCTCCGGGCCGGCTGGGCAAAGCTACCGCCAAAACTTTTCAAACTGGGAAAGTTTCCGTTGGAAGCCCGCGCTGGCGTGCAAACTTCATAAGTGTGGATTCACAGAGCTCCACTCGAAGAAAGATGGTCACAGGTATGTAACCTACCATTACAGAGTTCCCTGCCATATTGAACTCTTGACTTTGAAGTTGCTATCTTGAAAATGTTATCTGATATTTGTAATCTACTTGATAATGGAAGAATGTTGATATATATTTTTTCACACTCTGAAGTAAGAGCAATGCTGGCTAAAGGATGCAGGGGAATGTTTGACAGATTTGATGTCACTTTTTAAATCAATGTAAAATTGATGGAAGTGTCTGAATGTATACAGGTGTATTGTTTGAAATACAACAATGCTCCACATTAAAATCAGTGGCTCCTAAGCTTTGGTCCTCCAGCTGTTTTAGACTTGAACTCCCAAAAGTCCAACTCAGTTAGGAATTATGGGAGTTGAAATCCAGACACCTGAAGGATTTATAATCAGTGATTTTCAAACTTTGTATCTTCAGAGTTAAGTGCGTCTTAGTGCCCTTCCAGACAGGTCCTATATGCCAGGTTTTCTGTTTATCCCAGATGATCCCAGCAGAAAACCTGGGATCAGATCCTGGGCTATAGGGCCTGTCTAGAAGGGCCCTTGGTGAGAGCAACAATGACAGGTTAAATTATATTTCAGTGACCTAAAATATCCTCATGTTGCCACCCAATGCTCAAACAATTACACTATGTTGGCTCTTCAAAAATATCTTTAATATATGTTGTGGTTTGGTGTCAGGAACCCCCATGGATACCAAAATCTATGGATGCTTGTCCTATTATATATAAATGCATAAAATTATGTTCCTTATATAAAATAGTAAATCAAAGATTCCTTTGAGATTAAAAAAATATTTTCAAGTCCTTGATGGTTGAATTAATGTGTACAGAATCTGTGAATATGGAAATCCAATTGTATATTGAGATTGGGTTGTTGTAGGTTTTTCAGGCTGTATGGCCATGTTCTAGAAGCATTCTCTCCTGATGTTTCAGCTGCATCTATGGCAGGCATCCTCGGAGGTTGTGAAGTCTTAAACTGTAATTGTGTTTGCAATATTCTACGAACCCAGAAAGAAGTACATGCACAATTTTTTGCTTTCCCATTACAAACATTTTTTACATCAGTGAGTTGTAAATTTACTTTTGTTGGTGTAATTCTGATAGGATTATAATCCTGTTGGAAGCATGTTTATTAAAAGCTGCTATTTGCATTGCAAAGTCAAAGACCATTGGTGAGTTGCAATATTATTAGTGAAGTTATTTCAATACTTCACAAATAATTTCACACACAACTCAATTAATGTCATATCTAGTCTACAGACTGCTTTAAAGCGGTTTATTTAGTCCAGATTTCCAAAGTATAGTGTTCTAGGTGTTATGGACTTCAAATCCCAAATGGCTCAATTGCTTTGGTTAATTCTGGGAGCTGGAAGACCAGAGTTTGGGAAACACGGATTTAGACCTTGGTTACATAAGATTCTGCATTAGTTTGCTCCTCCCAGCCACAAGAGGGCATAATTTATAACAAAGATATGTCCTCCTTGCACTCACATGCCCTAGTAGCCCATTTCCATGCTCTGCTCCATAAAGTAGCCTAATTTCCATGGTTGTGGGGGTCCATAAGGGTTCTTGTGACCTAAATATGGGCCACTGTGTGCAGAATGGCCAGATCTTAGATTTCATTTCTTATGTTCTTATGTTCTTAATTGCAAGGCCAGATCTTAGTTCATTTCTTAGTGCATTGCACTGAGCTGACAGTGACTGAATACTAACTATGAATAATTCCATGTACAAGTGGAGGCATAACCTTAGCAATAAGGTCTTCTCACAGCTCTCAAGATATTCATGAGTGCATTTTAGAAATATCGTTATCTGCTTTATTGGTTGGTATTAAAAAGTCAAATGGCTGACATTATACTTTTTTGTATCCCTGGCATTTAATCTGCCGCTGTGCTGTTTGATTAAGGGAGTGTGGCATTAAGTAAGAAAGGGTAATTAGCTCATTTACCATGTGCAAACTGCCATCAGTATAGCATATAACTAGTAGAATATTGCACTCAACATCCTCCCTTCCACCTGAGAACATTGTTCTGCATTCAAGGACTACCTCTCAATGAGGAATCGACATGCCCTGTGTACTTCATATTGTGATTAAAAAATCTTTTTTCAACCATTCTTACTCAGTGTGACAAGAAAGAAATTGCTTCCAAAAGGAGAACTATTCAGAGAAATTATTGAGCCTGAAATTCAGAGTTCCCATTGTTACCTTAGGGCTTGTTTACACATGCCAAAAACCGAATTTCACTTCCCTACCTTAGACAAAATCTAAGGCAGTTTGCTTGAAACTCCAAAGTATCCCAAGGCTATAGAGCAATCTGGATAGCTGGACTGGGTTCATTTCAAATTGATCCTCTGTCAAAAAATACTGTGTTATCATAATTTTGCTGATACCAAAATGGGGTGCCCACACAATCAGGAAGATGAAGGGGAGATCTACTCCCTCCTCCTTACTTATTGCCCGGACACTTCATTCTGAGATTAGTAGACACTACAAGGATGCCCTGACACACACACACACACACACACACACACACACAGCTCCATGGCCTGATAGGAGTGGAGCCAGTGACATGGAAAATGAAGTGACATCCAATGGGGCCAATGCAATTGCCTGTCTAGACAGTGGGCCCAGATTCAGCATGTATGTGCTGAGTCCAAGGCTGTTCTGGGCCAGATTTACACTATAATAACCAACTGAGTGTAAATGATCCATTATTTGTGGCCAAGATGCTGTAGTCTGTCTTGTTTATAATTATACAAACATCTCCATGGTGGTATGCACACACACCGAGAGAGAGACATATACAAAACCTGTACCATTATTCTGTTAAATTCCAAGCAAAGAAATCATAAGGTGACATTTTGAAAGAAACTTTCAACTTTTCTTTAGGAGGGTCAGCATCTTTTTGTTTATTTATGCAAGGCTTGCCTGACCTTATCGTTTCATTTCACATGTGTGTACTGTTTTGAATAAAAAAAATGCTGAAATACGTTGGATTGCTTATCTTTTTGTGGCACAGAAATCTATCCCTATTCTGTCCATCTTATTTCTGTCTCTGGTCCTATGCTTTCTATTAAATAAATAATGTCCAGGAATACAGTTAACTGATCACCACAGACACATATCTGAAATCTTTTCTACATAAAAAGAAATTAGAATATTGAATAAGAGTCAGGAAAACAACTGTTGTCCCAAACAACTTTTGTATACTGAAGTGTTGTGTGCATTTTAAATCCACTAAAGTCGTGGGTTTGGGGCCTGGAGTGCCCAGCTTCCAAAGAACCAGTTAAGATTTGGATGGGCTAAAGGCAAAAATCAGAGGTTTATTCTCCATGGCCAGAGAGGATATTGGCAGAGACTGCACTCAAAGAACTGACACACTGCAATTGTGGATGCAGGATATATTTATTGCTTTTTGACAGCTATTCAAGCCTCCCATGCTAGTTTCTGATTGGCTCAGAAAATGTCCAGCTATTATCTGCTTCCTAGTTAGTCCTGGATTCCATCCAACATAATCACTGGCTGGTCTTTTCCGTGGAGGGAAACTTTGATAAACTGTCACTGGATCATTTTAAGAGTATGTTCATTTATTGCTCCATCCCAGAGAGAGGTGCAATCAGAAAGGAATTCAAAATAAAACACAATAAAACATCATCCGGGGAAGCCCCGCTCTCACTCCTGTGAACAGCTGAAATACGCCTGGCGGGGACAAAGGACAGGGCCTTCTCAGCAATGGCTCCCCACCTATGGAACACACTCCCAACAGGCATAAGTGCGATCTCGTCTCTCCTAACTTTCCACAAGAAACTTTTGTGAATGTATGGCATTGAATTGTGCCAGCTTGTAACCCGCCTTCCGTTGCCATATGGCTGAGAAAAGCGGGCTATAAATATTGTAAATAATAAATAAATAAGTGACAACCAACCTGCTGAGATTATTTCTTCTACACAAAGATTAAATGTACTGTACATAGAACCTTTATAGGTTTCTGTCTGGCAAACCTAATCCATCCAACTCCAAGCTTTCTTTTACTGATTGAGGTTTACCAAAAAACCTCTCAGGAGCAGGAAGGAATAAAAATGTAATTTCCCAGAAAAATATATTGTTCTGCTGTGCAATTTAAAATAAAGTCATCTTGCAAAACCTTGAACCTATTTAGAAGCCGACTACACTGGAGGATCTAGAAATTTCTGGAGGTGTTTTCTAAAGGAAAAAATATACTCCTTATTTATTTTTTCACTTTTATAGGGGTCTTGTACCTCTAACCCCCACAAAAGTGGAGGATCCTCTGTAATTGTATAGCATGAAAGAGCCCCAGCTCTTTCTGTGGATGAAAACTGTTAGAACCAGTTAGATTACCTATGCCTACACAACTATGTGAATTTTTGAACCCTGAAAACTGTGATGTTGAATGTCTGATTGTCTTCCAAATTTACTCCCATACCACTGATTAAAGAGCAATTCAGTACCCAGTCTGATTCTTGGGAAAATTATAAAGAATGCATCTTTTTCACGAGACTGTATCTTGCTTGTTTAAGTAACCATTTCTATGCTTGCAGTCAAGTACTTAAGTACCTGATTGATTCCTGTTTTCTAAAGTGCTGCTTGTCTTTTCATTGATTTTTATGAGCTTCAGTGAAGGCCCCAAATAAGATTATGGTGCTAATAATACGTAAGATGTAATATACTAGGATAGAAATGCGAATTAGCTTGCTAAATTCAATGTCAATTGTTCTCTGCATTGACGCATAAGCCTGGATTGTTCCAAGTACCTTCTCCATAAACTATTCAGGCTGCAGCCAGCCAATTTTCAAAGGGGGGGGGATCAAAATATGGATACTGGAGAAGGCTAAACCCACATGATTCTCAAGAGACGTTACCATCTAGTAAACACAGTATTTCCTTTCCATTTTGTGTTACAAAATGCTAGTGTGCCATTCATAGTGGCAAACCTGGTGGCAACAATTTATCCAGATGTGTTGGATTAACTCTTATCATTCTTTTGCCAGCTGAGGTCATACTAGCTAGAAATAAGGGATCTTGTTCTCCAATGCATCTAGAAGGCATCATGTTAATGAAGATTTTTTTTGGAAGGTTTGAGGATCCTGTACAATATTTTTTTTTCTCCCTTAAATATTTAAGGTCAAGTTACCTTTTAATAACTTTCTGGTATTTCACAGCTAATAATTAATTAAATGGCACAATATTCACAGTGCTGCATTGGGAATGTTTGCAAGGATTTATTTATTTATTTATTTCCAACATTTTTACCCCGCTCTTCTCAACCCTCGAGGGGGGACTCAGAGCGACCTAACAATAGGCACAATTCAATGCCAACATAGACAAAGAAACTATAAGTCCCAGAACCACGATACTTGACAACAGTCACAAACATACCCACAGGACCATTTGTGGCGCAAAACCCGGACCTAGGTCCTCACAACACCCCAAACCCGACCCCCTCAAACCGACAGCGCCCCTCCCACCCCGCCCTCTCCGCTGCCAGCGCGACCGTTTCGAACATTCGCACATGCCAGCAAAAGTGCCTCAGCCCGAACACAACCAGCTCTACAGGGAGCCATGCGCCCCACTCCAAACCTAACCACACCATTCCCTCGCCCCTTTCCCACGATCCTAAACAAAACACACACACACACACAGCACACACACAACCCAACCCATGACCCCAAAACAGCCAGGAAACAACACACACTCCCACCCTCCCCATGCACATGGCGGCCGAGCAGCCGATCCACAGCACAGAGATGCCCGCCGCAAACAAAGACTCCCCGCCACAAAAACCCACACCCTTCCCACCAGCCTCCAACAACATGTACACAACCATCCTTCCCACGGCCCCCACACAACAAAAAATCAACAAACATGCCACCCCTCCCCACAAACATGGCGCCCGAACAGCCGATCCGCGCAAAACACACACACGCCGCAAAAAAGTCTCCCCGCAACAAACGCCCCCAACCTTCCCAGCAGCATCTACCCACATGTGCACCACACTCCCTCACCCCTTCCCATGGCCCCCACACCACAACATACCAACGCACACTCCCCCCTCCCCAAACACATGGCGCCCGAACAGCCGATCCACGACATACTCCCCCAAACACACCAGCCTGCCTCCCTACCAACACCATTCTTACAAAATTCAACCCACAATTCCATCTCCACTACACACTTCTCCTCTCCTCCTTCCCGCACTGTACAATCCACACACACGCCCCTTCCACGCTATGCGTCCAGCACACAACAACTACACTTCACCCATTCCCCCTACACAAACCCACACAAAATTACACCAACTACACATACACACACAACAACCACACTACATGCATTCCAACTCCCACGCAACACCAGACACACACACACTTCCCTTAACTTCAACACCAACCATCCCTCACACGCTCCGCCGGCACCATCTTCCCTACAAACATCCAAACTTCCCTCCTGCAATGCTAAACTACACTTCCCAGGATCCATTTCACCAAAACACGGCCACCGCGCATGCACACTCTCAAATAAAACAAAGCACACCCGCAAAGACTACATTTCCCAGTACCCTTTCAAGCTACAGACGACCACCACGCATGCGTGCTTCCAATTTTTTAAAAAAAAAACCTTCCCCAGGGCCCAAAAGGCCCTCGGGTGCCCTGGGATGCGCCTGAAAAAGTAAGTAGCCAGCCAGATCCTTCCTTTTCCAGGCGCATCCCAGGGCAGCCGAGGGCCTTTTGGGCCCTGGGGAAGGAAGACCGGGAGTCCGCAGAAAGAGGAGGGGCCGAGGAGATAAACAGCGCCAGGGCCTTTCATGCAGGATGCCCTGGGGGAGAGGATGCAGCGACCGGGGGGGAGGTGGGCTGGCCAGACAGAGAGCGAGAGAAACAGAGAGAGAGAGTGATAGAGAGAGAGAGAGAGAATGAGAGAGAGAGCGTGAGAGAGAGCGTGAGAGAGAGAGTGATAGAGAGAGGTAGAGAGAGAGAGATAGACAGAGAGAGATAGAGAGAAAGAGAGAGAGTGATATATAGAGAAAGAGGTAGAGAGAGAGTGATAGAAAGAGATAGAGAGAGAGAGAGAGAGTGATATAGAGAGAGAGGTAGAGAGAGAGTGATAGAGATAGACAGAGAGAGAGAGGTAGAGAGAGAGAAGTAGAGAGTGATATAGAGAGAGAGGTAGAGAGAGAGGTAGTGATAGAGAGAGAGATAGACAGAGAGAGAGAGAGTGATAGAGAGGTAGAGAGAGAGACATAGAGAGACAGAGAGATATAGACAGAGAGAGAGACACAGAGAGAGAGATACAGAGAGATACAGAGAGAGAGAATGGCATATGGCACAGCAACGCGTGCATGGGTCAGCTAGTACAATATAAAACCAAAAACATACAGCATTAATACACATTAAAATACAATTAATGTTAACACATCATACACATTCTCTTAAGTTAAAAACAGTATTTTGTCCGTAACAGGAGCATTGAGCCATATCCATCAACTTGCTGTTACAAATCCAGTTCAAAGTGCTGTATTGTGCTAATGTGCAAACGCTTGGTCCCACAGCAAAGATTTCACTTTTTTCCTGAATGCCAGGAGGGATGGTGTTTATTTATTTGTTTGTTTGTCATGTTTCTATACCGCCCCGCTCACCCCGAAGGTGACTCGGGATGGTTTACACAGGCAGTCTCTGCCCTCAATACAACACAGCAACAAGGCACCCCCCCGCCATGGTGTTGATCATATGTCACTTGGAAGCACGTTCCACAGACGGGGAGCCACCACCGAGAAGGCCCTCTCTCTCGTCCCCACCAACCGCATTTGAGAAGTTGGCAGGAGGGAGAACAGGGCCTCCCCGGATGATCTTAAATTATGAGGTGGGACGTAGCGGCTGATGTGTTCGGACAAGTAAGCTGGGCCAGAACTGTATAAAGCTTTAAAGATCAAAACCAGCACTTTGAATTGAACTCGGAATTGGACAGGCAGCCAGTGGAGCTGACACAACAGGGGGGTCGTATGCTCCCTGTATGTAGCTCCGGTTAAAAATCTGGCTGCTGCCCGTTGGACTAGTTGCAATTTCCGAACTGTCTTCAAAGGCAGCCCCGCGTAGAGTGTGTTGCAGTAATCTATTCGGGATGTGACCAGAGCGTGGACGACCGTAGCCAGATCAGACTTTACAGGGTATGGGTGCAGCTGGCGCATGAGTCTTAACTGTGCAAAAGTTCCCCTGGCCACCACCGAGACCTGGGGTTCCAGGCTCAGCGATGAGTCCAGGATCACTCCCAAGCTGCGAACCTGTGTCTTCAGGGGGAGTGTAACCCCGTCCAACACAGGCTGTAACCCTATGCCCTGTTCGGCCTTTCAACTGACCAGGAAAACCTTTGTCTTGTCTGGATTAAGTTTCAATTTGCTAGCCCTCATCCAGTCCGAATTGCGCCAGTGAACCCACTGCCCATCCCATTATCTTAGCTGCTTTTAAAATGTTCTAGTTAATTTCTTCATCCTGCTTCTTCCTCGGCTTACACCTTACTGAAGACAGAGCTGAAAATTTAAAAAAATAGTTTTGACTTATTTAGCAGAAGAGAAAAGTGAGGAGATGCAGAGTCGCTCTCACCCAGTAGGCTCAAGCCAAAGCAAACTCCTGCAGCTTCTCCTTGTTTTTGGACCAAAACACCCTGTGCTGTGCTGTTTGACAATCAAATTGCTTCTTGAAGCAACCAAAAGAAATAAAAACCCTTGTGTTTGTTTGGGGGTTTTTTTGTTTCTTTTAAAAAAGAAAAAAAACCCAGGAGAAATCCTGCAAGTTAACAGCTGCTTTCCTTTAAGATTCCAGAATATCCAGAATCATTCATGTAGTGCTCTCTCAATCTATCTTTTTCACAAACATTTCCACAACACACTTTTCTTAACTTCCCTCATTTGAATTTTACTCCCCCCTTCAGGTGTGATTTCCTTTTTGAAATTAGGACAAACATTGCATTATAAGGATTGGTTTTACTTGTTTTCTTTTCTACAGTCCTAATCCTATATATGTTCCAGTGTTACACAGTGATATAGGAAAGAAACTATAACTTGAAGAAGTAAACCACTGGAAGAGATTATACTGTCTACTTACCTTGAGAAAGGTTTATGTTTCTGCAGGACAATATGTTCCACTTACTCAGAAGTAAGTCCCAAGATTTCATTGTAAAAGGTTGTAGCTGGAGACATTCTAAAATCAATGACCTCTCAGTGACTTGCTGTGTCGAGTTCGCCCATCATTTTGCAGATAAAGTTGCTCAGATACATTCCGACCTGGATGTCAGTTTAATGGTAGTACCAATGGAAGTACTTGAGGCATATCTCTGTCCTACTTTGTTGGATTTGTGTGATGCTGTGATGAACTGGATGAGGGTCAACAGGCTGAGGATTAATCTAGACAACTCAGAGGTCCTCCTGGTCAGTTGCAAGGCTGATTAGGGAATAGGGTGGCAAGCTGTGCTCAACGGGGTTACACCCCTGAGGACACAGGTCTGCAGTCTGGGGTTTCTCTTGGACTCAGCACTGACACTTGAAGCTCAGGTTTTGGTGGTGGCCAGGAGGGCTTTTGCACAATTAAAATTTGTGCAACAGCTGCAACCATACCTCAAAAAGCCTGACTTGGCCACAAAGGCCCATACCTTAGTTAGGTCTAGAATGGACTAATGTAATACACTCTACATGGGGCTTCCTCTCCTGGCCACCACAAAAACCTGAGCTCCAAGTGTCAGTGCTTGGAAGCTGCAGTTATTGCAAAGATCGGCAGCCAGGTTGCTAACCTGGCCTAACTTCAGGGAGCATACTATGCCCGTATTAAAGCAGCTCCACTGGCTTCCAACTAGTTTCCAACTAGTTTCCGAGCCCAATTCAAAGTGCAGGTTATCACCTATAAAACCTTATATGCTTCGCAGGGCCGTAGCCAGGATTTTGGTCGGGGGGTGAGTTTGGTTCGGGGGCTGAGACTGGGTGGAAGAGGGTTTACCCTAGCAAACCTTTTGTATTGTTATCCCAATAACCCCATGAAGGTGGGATATAATGAGCATGGTGATCAGATCATGATATGAATAAACATAACAGTTTAAATAATGTACCAGTAAGGCCTTCTCGCGGACCACCCTGAGAATTTCGGGGGGGGGCGAAGCCCCCTTAGCCCCCCGGCTACATGCCTGATGCTTCGGGTCCAACCTATCTTCAAAACCATATATTCTTCTATGAACCAGTGCAGGCTTTGACATCTACTGGGGAAGCCCTTTTCTTAGTCCCACCACCGTTCCAAAAACCGTTGGTGGGGACAAAAGAGAGGGCCTTCTCTGTGGTGACCCCACAGTTCTGGAATGTCTTCCCTAGAGGGATTAGGTTAGCCCACTCGCTTCAAACCTTCCGATCCAGTTTAAAAACATGTCTTTTCAAACAAGCCTCGAGTAGACTTTTAAGGGTAGTCTGGCGATTTACTCCTGATATCGCCTTGGCATTGGGTGTGTCAATTGAAAATAACCTGTTTTTATCTGTAGCTATGACTGCATTTTATGAATTTTAATGTTTCATTTTGTAGTTCTGTGCGTGAGCAATTGTAATTTCATGGTTTTATTGTTTTTAGGTCTATGTATTGTTTATTTGCAGCACTTTGCTGTGCTATGTTAGCCACTCCAAGTCCCTTCAGGGAGATGGCAAGGTAGAACTATTATTATTATTATTATTATTATTATTAGAATGCATGGTAATACACTGGGTATGCACTTCATCTTTCGATATCCCTATGAATGAGAAACCTCCAACAGCCCCAGTCATAATTCGCTCTCTTTAGGTGTTGTGAACTCAGGAATGTGACCTCTTCAGATGCCTCTATTCTGCAGAATTAATGTAGCTTGACACCACTTTAACTGCCATGGCTCAATGCAATGAAATCATGAGACCTGTAACTTTGCCTGTTGTTTAGCCTCCTCTGTTAAAAAAGGCCAAAATAAAAATTGCATGATTCTGTAACATCAAGCCATGGCAGCTAAAGTGGTGCAAAATTGCATTAATTCAACAATGGAGATGCACCCTTGATCAACTCAGTCCATCCTGTATAGCAATCTCCCTTTTCCTTCTGCCTTCAACTTTTCCAATGAGCCATATTATCTCATGATACAGCCAAAGCATAACAGCCGCAATTGAGTCATTTTCACTTTAACTTTTCCTTTAACTTGCTCTTAGCTGCTCTGTTGTGCTGTGCTACTGTTTTAATTGGTTTTATGTTTTTAATGTTTATGCAAGGATAGTTGCCTGAAATGAAATGATACTTGCATTGAATTTATTTTGCTTTATATATGGCAAAAGTGTTATAGATAATAGCTGACTTACTTGGGGTGTTTTTAGCATGATGTACACATATGGGAGCCAGCTGCTTCTGTTTATGTATGCTAAGTAACCCATGGGAATGCTTAAGCCAGGGGTCCTCAAACATTTTAAACAGAGGGCCAGGTCACAGTCTCTCAAACTGTTGGAGGGCCAGATTATAATTTGGGGGAAAAAGAAGAATGAATTCTTATGCACACTGCACATATCTTATTTTTAGCGCAACCCCCCCCCCCCCTTAAAAGCAGTGCAATCATTAAAATGAAGAACATTTTTAACAAATATAAACTTATTAGTTTTTCAATGGGAAGTGTGGGCCTGCTTTTGGCTGATGAAATAGGATTGTTGTTGTTGTTGTTGTTGTTGTTGTTGTTGTTGTGTGCTTTCAAGTCATATCAGACTTAGGTTGACCCTGAGTGAGGGCCAGGTAAATGACCTTTGAGAGCTGTATCCAGCCCCTGGGCCTTAGTTTGAAGACCCCTGGCTTAAACCAACCGCAATACAGAATTTACCACTAAAGCTATAAGTCACAATGTCCTTGGCTGCTGGTGCCTCCCATTCTCCTGACTGTTCCTCCCTTTATTTGCCTGGCTAGGTTTTTCTAAGAAGGAAATGAATGCTGGTAATTATTTTCTCTAGAATCTGAGAACAGAATAATTGCATCAAATCATGTCATCTTATTTACGCATTTGTCATTAGCTCTCTCAGAGAACCAAATTCAATATCCTTGGTCTGTTAGTAACCTTTAATAATGTATTTAACTCAGGCATGTTGTTTGTGTACCAGAGAGCCAAAAGCACATGTCAACTCAATGTAGCTTGATGAAACCATTTTTAATTTACTGAGGAACAATTTTGTAAGTCATATACATTTGATGACATCAGGATGGAACAACAAAGCAATTCAGGCTGCAGACTAATATACTTCTTCATGGGCTTTCTATGTCAAGTGCATGTTGACCAGATGTAAAGTAAGACAGGATCAAAATCTTGCTATTGCAGAGGTGAACAATTGCATAGGAGGGACAGGGACTATTTCTCCCCGCCCTTTTGTTGGCCACACATAATAATCATCATCATTGCCATCATCTTTATTTATACCCTGCCACCATCTCCCCAAAGGGGACTCGGGGCGGCTAACATGAAGCCAAGCCCAAAAACGCAATAAAGCAAAATAAAAACAATGTAAAATTACATCACAATAAAATACATAAAGTAACAAGATAAAATAAACAGTGCAAAATAACATAGTGAAAAATCAAACACAATGGGTGGGCCAAATGCACAAAATAAAATGATAAAACCCTGGATGAGATAGCAGTGCAAAAAGTGTATTTGTGTGGGAGGAGCTCATAAGGGGCATGCTCTTCAACAACCCCAAACGCCTCCATGTTCCCTTGCATCATATCACTTCTTGCCACCATTTTGAGGAAAGAAGTGAGGCAGTAGAGGTTCCTGGGGTATTTGTTGGAATGGGATATTTTCATGTATTATCAAACATTTGGGCAGTTTTGTGTAATTGAGCGGACTTTCCCCCCAAATATACCAATATTTTAATTAGAAGGTTTGGGGATTGATGTGAAGCTTTAGGGGTGCAAAACTGGAGTTTAAAGGCTGCAAGTCGTCTTTGGGCCACAATCCATGGGAGGAAGACAAATGGGATTATTGCCTCCAATTTTTTTTAAATTTTTTCCCCCTGCTCGTGAATTTTTCTTTAATCTTCAAATTTTAGCATTTCTGTAATTTCTGTTGAATATCTAGAAATTCAACTTAATCAGCAAAAGAAAGGAATATGGTAGGATGCCACAAAAGAAAGGCTTTCTGCACATGCACACTTAGTATGCTGCAAGATTTGCCTTTGATGTAGCTGCAGCTGTGTGCGAAAATTCATTCTCAGCATTGGCACATCTGCAGACACCATACAAGTATTTATTGGAGAATAGGAAATTTTGTCATCTTTTCTTTTGAAAATAGCCCATTTGGAGAAATGTCTAGTGGACTCTTTCTCTGAAAGTTTTAGAGATATCATTAACAGCTCAATCAGTACAACAGAATCACTTGCGGAATATGCATTTAAACCCTAGTCGCAGTTCCTAAGTTTGCACAACAATTTTGTATGTGGAATTCTCTCTCTCATTTGAAACCTCATATTTCTAATTAAATTACATTATCAGAATTATTTTTGTCATTATCCATAAAAACCTTTTTCCACAGAATGCATTTATAATAGTGACATGCTCAAAACCTTTCCCCGATTTTAGCAACGCTGGCTATCGCCCTTAAATTCCAAAATGTGCAAGCCAATAATAGCTTCATTTAATTCCAGAGCAATCAAAGAATTCTCATGAATATTCCCAGTTTTTCACATCACAGATCAAGGAAAGGAAATTTAAAAGGAAGGGAAAGAAAGAGTAGATCTGACAACTTTATCATAAACATAGTGGAGCTTGTAAGAATTTTATTTTATTGGATTATGGAATATCCCAGTCAGTATCTACATAAAACTAGTGGTATACATTTGCCTTAGATAAGAGCCAAAATGGTGTAGTAATTTTCATGTTTAATGGGAACCATGGGAGTACAGAGTTTGAATCATTGGTCAACTGTGGAAATCCACTTTGCTTTTGCCTTCCTGAGAGAGTGTGATTTGCGCAAAGTCACCCAGTGGGTTTTCATGGTAGAGTGGGGATTCAAACCCTAGTCTCCAAAGTCGAAGTATCTCATCACAGCCAAAGAGTGGGTGATAGTAGGGGGATTTACCAGTCATTGTGGTAAATCTAGCGGGTATTGGGGAAACCATTGCCCAGCATTACCCACATCACTCCCTTACCCATCACACAGGGGAAAGCATTACTGCCCGGCTTCCCCTTGCACTCATCCCATTCTTGTCTAGAGAACATGTGAAGCCTCTGTGTTCTCTGGCCAGAATCCAAGGAAGCTGCCAGCATGCTGGAAGCATGGGGCCCCTCCAGAAGTAGCTCTGTATCATCTCTAGCCTTTACCCTCCCAGTGTCCTGGAAGCATCTTAGGACACTGAAGAACCTCCATGTGATGAGGTCCATAGTCCAATACATAGTGTGACTCACTGGTGCATGCTCTGGCTGGTTGACTATGGCCAATTTTACAAGATGGTTAGGAAATTTCAGCAAGGATGGATGAAAGAGCAAATGTTCTAGTAGAACATTCTCCATTTTTACACTAGCTGCCTGATGGTTTTCAGTTTAGAGCACTGGGAGTCACCTTTAGCCTCTAAATTATTTGAGGGATGTTTATGTAACAGAAGGTAGTCTTTTTGTGATAGTGCCTTAAATAAATATAGAATTCCTTATCCAAGGAAGGAAACATCTGTAGCCCAATCTTTAGAAATTTGTAGGAGAAATCTTAAAACATCTTAATAAGAAATCTTTTTAAAAAAAAATAATTGGAGTGATGGCTTAATTGCTACAGTATAAATTTATGGAGCTATAATTTTTATTTGATATTTATATTATTATTATTTTCATAACAAATTTTATGTATGGCCCTGGAAGTGCAATTGGTTTATATTCATTTCTATAAATATAAACTCATAAACCTGGATAGTGATTTATAAACAAAGAAAACTAATCATATATTACTAAGTATCTGTCCACCAAATTCCATACATCTGGTCATACTTATCCTTTCCTCAGCCTGCCCAGCAGATAACTATTCATAATTTAGTTGTCACTCAGTTGTAGCTCTGTAGCCTCTGGTTATAGCCTTGATTGTTAAACTATAATTGTTTACAGGTGCTCAAACCCCCATGAATATTGTGGAGCAAAGCAATGCCATTTGAACAGAGTCCATAACAGTACAATGACAAGTGAATCATTTTCTTGTCACAAGCATTCAAGCAAACAGTAAAGGTTTGGGAAAAGACTGAGGAAATACTTTGCACAGATATAATGTTTAGAAATGTGGCATAGAAAATGTTCTGTGGCTTGTTTACTTTTCATATGAATTCACCAGTTTGCACTTTTTCACACTTGGGATGGAGAGACTTGGAGATGTTGTAAATTAGGGAAACAGACACTAAAAAGTTAGTTCATTCAGGCCTTGAAACCAATCTTGGATGGTGACTTCCATATCCAGAGTATAGTGGGGAATCTGTTTTAATATGGACCTTAATTAAGATATTAAGATGGTCATCATTTTAGGTAAGAAGTTCACCATCTTTAACACAAGTATAACTGGCAGATACAAAATAATTCTCTCTAGGCTGGAAGCAACTGTACTGATTTAATGTAGCCATAGCCAGGTAAAATGAGGAAGAATTGCATTTCAGTTATTTTCTTTCACAATCTACCAAATTTTACTTTTTCTCATTTTTATGATGGAAAGAGGTTGAGGTTTCAAACAATTAGGATGCAGGAGAAAATGAATTTGACTGATTTCCCTGTTCCTACTTTCACCAGATAGTTTTGCCATTGGTCTGAAGGCCCCCTCTCAAATTAAAGAAATACTGTATAGGCCAACTTCACATATAAGTCGATGGCAGGTTTGAGGACTAAAATTATGGATTATGGATTTTATATGACCTGTAGATAAGTCAAGGGTCATTCTGCAGAGAGTAGAAAGCATCACTACTGCCCACCCAGACATTGAAAAAATCCAGAAATGGCACCACACCAGAGAGAGTAGGCTCTTGCATTTTGCCACTCTACTCAAGGAAGAGAATGGTTCCTTTCTTATAAGAGTTAAGGAACAGTATTCACACTGACCTATGGATAAGACAACATATTTGGGTTGTGTGCATGATTTTTTTGACTAAATTTTCTAGACTTATACATGAGTATATAAGGTAGATGTGTTTCTGAGCATTAGTTTTATAATTCAAACTTAGGTATCAGAGGCAAAAACAGATAGAACATGGATAGGTTCCTAAATCACAAAAAAGAAAAGTGGCTTGGGCATATTTCAGCAGTCATTTCATTCAGAAGTAAAGATACGCACAAGCGAAATGAAAGAACCAGGGTAGAGAAGCATTGCATGAGTAAACAAAAACATTTCAGTGTTTTTTTGAAACTGACTTTTATTTTTTCATCAGACTTTACTTTTCTAATCATTTCTATTTTGATGGCCAAACATGCTTTTTTGATGTACTGGTGATGGCAGTGAACTTCTCTACTTTCCTCTTGAATCTCTGCTTTGCTGTTTGTGCATGCTCACCACGGGATTCCAAAGAAAGCTGCTGTTTATCTTTCCTGATGTAAAGAGGCAATAACAACAAGAACAACAACAAAAACAACAACAAGATTAGAATCCTGCTCTTTCCCTGCCCATGTTTTATTGCATAGTTTCTACAACCCAGCACTGAAAGTTTGTGTTTCCCCAGCCTTCCCTGACCATCTTCCCAAAGTCAATGCTGTAAAAAAAATCTAGACAGACAGAGAACATAAAGAAGAGGGAGCTGGACAGGCATAAAAAGAAGCTTCTTTCTCAGAGGCTTTGTCAGCTTAGATACGCCTGTACATATGAATGAACTGGAAGAAATCAATAAAAGAGGAATACCTTTGCAAAGGGCCATGCAGCAAAATATGTTAGGACACCTTAGCTTAGTTAAGGATGAACCATGTAGTCTATGAAATATATATAAGACTGATTAATTTTTGAACTTTTTCGAATAAGAGGAAGGTTAAACCACTACGCTTTCAAGCTAGAGCCACCAACTGAAAAGCTGAACACCTTTCAACTTCTAAGGGCCCTGTTTCCCCCCCCCCCTCAAAAATAGTAACTATAGAGATGTTAGGGGAGGGGAGATGAAGAAAAGGAGGGATAATTGTGGGCTTTGGGTTCATCTTTGTGATAGGAGGAAAATTTCTGATGCCTTAAATCATGTATCTTTTCCTGTGACCTTTTCTTGCAAGTGGCTGTTTCAAAGTCCACAAGAATTAGGTTATACACGATATCCAGGGTTTTGTTTTTATGTTCTTATTATTTCAGAGAATTAGCCCATTGAGGAATTACTGGAATGAGACAAGCAGGTTCCTTCCAACAAGAAAGCAAGAAAGGTCTCCTTCCAAAAGCATGACATTAATTGAGCAAACTCTCATTTCCCTATAAAACTGTTGGGTCCTGCAAGGTGGCCAGTTTCATGCTGTTGATTTGGTATGTGCTCTGCTTTGATCAAGGCCATGACAAGATCAGCCTCTGGCTGTGAGAGGCCACACAACATGTAAAAAGCAGACATTGCCCTCCAACCAAGAAGCAAACTTGCTTGGACCAGTAAGGCATTCACTATTTTGAAAAGGGATTGGATTGCACCACATTATTAAAACATTGGGGACACCATCCTATGTTGTACTAGTGGGGCATAGATCTACTTTCCTGTGGTTCGTAAGTCACCACATTTCTGATTAATAGTAACTTAATGCAGGAAATAAAGCTCGACTGCTCATTGGAGGGAAGGATATTAGAGGCAAAGATGAAGTACTTTGGCCACATCATGAGAAGAAAGAAAAGCTTAGAGAAAACAATTATGCTGGGGGAAATGGAAGGATAAAGGAAGAGGGGCTGACCAAGGGCAAGATGGATGAATATTATCCTTGAAGTGACTGGCTTGACTCTGAAGGAGCTGGGGAAAGTGACGGCCGACGGGGAGCTCTGCCGTGGGCTGGTCCATGAGGTCAGGAAGAGTCTGAAGCGACTGAAAGAATGAACAACAACAACAAAGTGCAATAAATTGTAAATCTGCTAGTGTGCCTGCTTATCTGAGATTTACCTGCTGGAGATTCCTGGGGAATCCCTAAGGAAGAAGCAATAAAACCATATCCACTGTACTCCAAATATCGCAATATCATAGAATGAAGCATTCATATCCAAGCTGGTAACTAAACCACAGTGGGATAAGGAGTAGTTAACAGATTGTTGCAAGTGGGAAAGAAATAATTTCCAAACAAGTTAACAATAGTACAGCTTGGTAAAACACTGGGAGAGCCAAGACATGGTGCGATGAGCTGCAAACAAAAATTGGACTAATGCAGTGTAATTGTGGTATAGCAGTGTTGTCACATAAGCTCCCGAGAAAGCAAAATAGCTTTATTACAATTCAAAACTCAGATCAAGGTAATGTGGGCATAAATCCATCTAGAATAGAAGCATTGAACTGACTGCTGAATAGTAAATCAACATTTACATAAATCACATTGATTCCCATTATTCTGTTGAGGACTTGTATTCAGCTGCTATATTTTACATCTGAATTGCAAGCACAAAACATGCAAAAACTTATTTAAGACTCAATTGTCATCACTTTGATTACCCCTTAAAATGCCCAAGTTTAAAGCACAATGAAAACCAAGGGCAAGGGATTCTGAAATAGTTCTACCCCGATCAAATTATAGGGTAGGCCTGAAGCTATGGTAGTGTGCAATTGTACATTTCATCATAGGGAAAGGGGGGAAAACACTCTTGTCTCATGAGAAACATTCCCTTCATCTCAGAAATAGTGGAACTGGGTAAGACTATGTTCCCATCATGCAGTCAGCAAAAAGAACTCACCTTTTACAAATTGACTTTTGCTATGAACCAAGTGCATCGCGAACAAGGATGTGAACTAACTTGAACAATAAAGCATTTGGCACTCTGTAAAGAGTTTATTTATTTATTTATTTTTATTTCATGATATTTATATGCCACCCTTCTCAACCCTGAAGGGGACTCAGAGCGGCTTATAGCAAACTGGAAAAACAACAAACTACATTACTGCCAAAGCATGGCTTCCAGCAAACTGCAAATACAACAAACTCTCTCGGCATTACTTCGCGAATGAAGATTCAGGAAGGACTCATCCCATGCTTTTTACAAGTGCATTGATGACTAAAGTTGGATGTGTTATTCGAGCCTGTGCAAAGGATTTTTTCTGGTGGAGCGCAGCATGCACAGAACTGGCCTCACCCTTTAAACCAAAGGTTCGTCTGCCGGGGCCTAGCAAGCTTGGACAGTGGCAGCGAGGTCCTCAGGTTGTAGGTTTGGTTCGAGTTTTCTTCTCTTAGATGGTTGACCTTACAGGGTTAGATGAGCACCATCTGCCCAGGTTTGAAATTAGAGTTTTCCTTCTCTTAAGATGGTTACCAAAGGGCTAGAGAGCCCATCCTGCCCTTTGACGCTCTTTGTCAGTCCCTTCGGTTGTGACCTGTCTGGCGTGGGAGGCCCTAACGGTGACTATTATGCCACCGCCAGCATAGCTCACAACTTTATTAGGGTACGCAAGCCTCTCCCCCCACTGCAAGGGGGCGCCAATGGAGAGCATAATACTAATACATCATTAATAATATTAGTATTATATAATATTATATTGTTGCTGGAGGAGGAGCTCTGATGCCGCAGGAGACAAGATGGAACTGTCCTCTGCTCTCTCCTTCACTGTGGCCCCAGAGCGGCCGTTGGTGGTGAGGGAAGGGCTCTGATGCTGCAGGAGACAAGATGGAACTACTGTCTTCTCTGCTCCCTCCTTCACTGTGGCCCCACACTACATTACTGCCATAGCACAATATCAGTACTACACATCACATTGCACTATAACATCATATCGCAATATCATTAGCAATATTGCATGTAAAACAAATATACAATTATAATATCACAATATCATTAGTAGTATATTGTATCAATGGATGTACAATATATTATACCATACTCCTATTATACTATATTATATCGCAATATCATTAGCAATATTGCATGTAAAACAAATATACAATTATAATATCACAATATCATTAGTAGTATTATATTGTACCAATGTATGTACAATATATTATACCATACTCCTATTATACTATATTATATCGCAATATCATTAGCAATATTGCATGTAAAACAAATATACAATTACAATATCACAATATCATTAGTAGTATTATATTGTACCAATGTATGTACAATATATTATACCATACTCCTATTATACTATATTATATCGCAATATCATTAGCAATATTGCATGTAAAACAAATATACAATTATAATATCACATTTTGAATTGGATGTATTTAACACAGAACATTAAAACACTGGCTGTAATGCCAATGCAATGATAAATGTAAAGAAACATGAGACAAAGACAGCAAATACTGAAACAATGCAGCAAAGGCAAAGTTTGGGGAGTCTTAAAGACACACAGGGGACATTAAAAGTCAGAGCTTCATTGTCTAGGTCAGGCACGGACAAACTCTGGTCCTCCAAGTGTTTTGGACTTCAACTATCACAATTCCTAATAGACTGGTCTAGGTATTTCTTAATACCTAGTTCTTAATACCTAGTTAATACAAATGTTGCCTAAGCGTTACTTCCATTTTGTTTTAAGTACTGTCTCACTTTACATTGCTTTAAGTATTGCTGTCAGTATAGACCAGGCCCTTGACAGACTTATATAATCTCACACAACCCTCTGAAGGTTTGTGAGCTGGATCATACTCTGCATCTTCTACGTCCTATTACACTTAGACCCTACTGCTCCCAAACACACACACTCACACAAGCTTGCAACTCCAATATCCTTGTAGCCGTCTCTCTCTCTCTCTCTCTCTCTCTCTCTCTCTCTCTCTCTCTCTCAATCTCTCTCTCTCTCTCAATCTCTCTCTCTCTCTCTCTCTCTCTCTCTCTCACACACACACACACACACACATGTTCATTATCATTGTGAAGAGAACTTTTTGTGCCAGTAAATATCAAATCAAGTTTATACTTCTGGGACCACATATGTAGCTGAACAGCTTTGAAGCTACCCTCATTCACAAATAATACATTATAGTGAGAGATTCCAATGAGCACATGCAGGACGCAATCTGTTAATTCACCGAGGAAATAGTACAAATGGAATTCCATTGTTATCTATGACAAAGGAACAATGAGCTCAGAGAACGTGATTTCTCCCCACACAGAAACATCACGTAAGCTATGCTTCTGCATATTGTTTGCAGTGTCAAGTATGAGAAAGCAGCAGGCGAGGAAAGCCACACTCACAAGCAGTTAAGTATAAACTGGAAATTTTATTAGCCACAATGAATTGGTTACAGCAATCGGGTTGCTAACTACATGGATTATGATGTGTTTGTATGTGGGCACTTGCTGCCGCTTGTTCACCACCTCGAGTCGCCTTCAGGCTGAGAGAGGCGGTATAGAAGCATAGTAAATAAATAATGGATCTTGACCAAGGCATCACAATTGGCTGATGAGCCCAACTTTCTGGTCTTTCAGCTTATCTGAAACAGTGGTGGTTGTCCCCTCACAGGCCCTTGGGATGGCAGAA
Organism: Anolis apletophallus; assembly: GCA_030556195.1. NCBI lineage: Eukaryota > Metazoa > Chordata > Lepidosauria > Squamata > Anolidae > Anolis > Anolis apletophallus. The sequence goes on from JARBWK010000003.1 coordinate 195,181,290, forward strand.
ACTGACCACAGGGGGCAGCTTCAGTGGTTCTCAACCTGTGGGTCCCCACATGTTCTGGCCTACAACTCTCAGAAATCCCAGTCAGTGTACCGGCTATTAGGATTTCTGGGAGCTGAAGGTCAAAACATCTGGGGAACCACAGGTTGAGAACCACTGCCATAAGTGGTCCTCCACTTTTACAAGACCGAGACTGGTCTCACCCTCCCAGATCTTGTGAAGGGACACCCACCACTGTTTCAGCTAAGCTGGACCTCTTCTTCCTGTATCCAGAACCCTTACCTAATCACCATAAAGATGCCCACCCCCTATGGAGGCCAACTTCCACCAACCGTGATCACCTGCAACCAACAGTGTGTGTGCCACCCTTGTTTGAGAGATCAGAGAAAGTGCATACAAACCTTTCTGGGCCCTTTCCAAATTAAATTTAATCATTTTCCTGGACACATTTTATTTACATAAATTAGCTGTGGTCTGGAATTATTCAGGGAATTAATGTATACAGATTCACAGCAGTAATCGAATCTGGGGGCAAAGAAAAACAGCAAACTACTTCAGTTTGCTTGTACTTTTGTGGGACTAGACCCAGAATGATGGCTATTACCAGGAACCAGTTGTGATGCACATCAGCTTTACTCATAAAGTTATACAGAGCTTGTAAAAGTAACTGCAGAGCTTGGGTAAGCTATATGTAAACACAAAATCAATTACAGAAATTTTACAGGTATAAAATGATTGCTATAATAAATAAATAAATAAATAAATACAATTATCTTTTTCAGCAAGCAGGCAAAGCAACCATCTTACTGTTTTTAATAATTTTAATATTTTGTTAATGTGCTTTAGTTATTAAGTTTCACAAGCACAGTTTCCTGTCAACTACAGAACTTGGGGAAAGGGTTGTAAATCTCACAAGTAGTTCTAGTAGCTATAGTCCAAAAGTAATAGCGGTAACCTCTGAACTTATGATTATTCACCTCTCAGTTTTGTTTGGGAGGCTGTTTCAGCACAACTTCTTTGTTATGTACAAATCTTATTTTCAGAGCCTGTATCCTCTTACAACTCTTTGAAAACCTATGGCCAGGGACACAGTGTATATGTTTTGTGTCACATTACACCCTGTCCATCCAACTTAACCATGCAATTATGCTTAAATATCTGCAGCTTTAAAATTGTACTCCAGAAGTGCTTCTGAAAAAAATGGCTTGAAATCTTCTAAGCTCAGACTGAATTAAATCAGTTAGTTTTGAAGATGCTGCTGCTAGATTCCTCCCCTGTCACCACTTTCCTTTTGTGCTGTCTTGTGGATCATTTTATACAAAATTGTCAGGCATGAGAAAAACACCACCTCCAAAAAGAATCCAAAATCCACAATTGTTCATGTGTGGGCCGAGATAGTAAGAACTTCGCTTTCCATTCATCAAGTTATTAAATGTGCTATATAAAATTACCTTCAGGCTGTGTGCATAAGGTATAGACAGTGTTCCCTCACTTGGGGTTAGGTTCCAGGACCTCCCGCAATAAGTGAAAAACTGTGATGTAGGGATATTCTATTTATTTTAATATTTATACATTATTTTAGTAGTTATACACTATTTTAAGTTTTTATAAACTTAAAATAAAGTGAAGCAAATGAAGGAAAGGCCCTTCAAGGCTGGAGGGAGGGAGGGAGGGAGGACTGAGGAGGAAAAGCGTCTTGGAGAGTGGTGGCGGCAAAACCCCACAAAGCAAAAATACCACGATATATATTTTAAATTAATATTTTTTGAAATCTGTGAAACAGCGAGTTCGCAATAAGCGAACCACAAAGTAGCGAGGGAACACTGTATATGAAACTTAAATTAATTTTCTGTTTAGAATTGGATCCCATCTCCAAGATAGCTCAATATGTACATATATGCAAATACAGATATCCCAAACTCCCAAGCACTTCTAGTCACAAGTATTTTGGATAAGGAATATATAACCTATAATATGAATGAGCAACAGATCATTAGAAATTATTATTAATCATGTGCAATGTCTGTTTGTCATACAGCTAATCCATGTATTTCAGTTCTGTGTTAATAAATAAAATATGTTGCAGTCACAAGGTATTGCCATAGCAATGTCTGTCTCTTTCTCGAACAGGCTTTATTTTGTGTAGTTTATGTACGGTATATATATTTTCTTAACTGTGTCCTACAAATAGGAACATGCTCTTCAATTTCTGTAAAATATTTAGAGATAGCAATCATAGGCTTCATGTTCTCTTTCTGCTTGCCTCTTCTTTTCTGTTAGGGACTTCTCTTTATTATATATTTGAAATGTAATTATGGTCATCTTCTGTCAGCAAGAAAATAAAGATTCCACTACTATGATGGTAATTGCTTCCTTATCTGCTTGTTTTTGTTTTTTGATGTCATGGAGGCAAATAACTTCTTTATATAATGAATGACTTAGCTAATTGAAATATTCTTATAATATTGGCTCCTTTAAATAACGATCTTGTAAATGCTCAGCAGAGTCCACAATGGAGAAATTTTCTTCTCAGAAGAGTCCAGTAATCTTAAACTTTTTTCCTTCAATGTTATTATTTTTCATTGCCATGCTAGAATTATGTTTCTCTCTCCTTCTCTCTCATTTCCCTATTAGCCATCTCCCAATCTTTAGTTTTCTTTCTTTGTCTTCTGTCTTCCATCCTGTTGTCTGTCTTCCTCATTCCCTTTTTTTCTTTTTCTTAAAATCTTGGAGGCTGTCCTCAGCCATTGGGGGTGCTGTTGCTCCATCTTCCATGCCAAGGAGTTTTCCTTTGATCAATGTCCTTTTAATGGCACCTTTTATTACGTCCCCGTTATGTTATCTACTTGCATTTCTGCTTTCAACCTGCTAGGTGGACAGGTGAGCTGGGGCTAACAGTGGATGCTCACCCCACCCGTGTTCAGACTACTGATCTTCCGATCAGCAGGAGTTTTCTGCAGCACCGCTGTTTAGCCTCCTGTGCTAAGCTCAGCCCAAACAATTAGTTGCCATCTCCCTCCCCTGGTTTTTTCCAGAATGACCACTTTTCCTAATTTACAAGAAGAAATATTGCCAAGAAAACCATGTGATAGGTTCACCTTTGGATCAATATAATTCAAAAATTACTTGAAGACACACAAAAACAACAATTTATTCCAGATAATTAGCTTGGTGTAATGGTTTGGTTATTGCCCCACAGTTCTGGTAGTCAAAGTCAGAATTCTTCCTCAGCTATGGAAAGTGGAAACCCGCTGGGTAATCTTGGGCAAGTCACACTTTCTCTTTGTTAGTTACAGAAGAAGAAAAAAAGCAAAGACCCTTAAACAAGTCTTGTCAATAAAACAATGTCAACAAACAGATATCAAATTACTCATTTTAGCTTCACCCAGACCCAAACGACATGGGATCTGGTTATGTTAAAAAACAAAAAGCTGATAAAAATACTATACAACCAATTACTGGAGAGGGACACCGAAACGGAAGTTGTAAGAGATAATATGATTAAATGGGCGCAAGACTTCGGCCACTCCATATTGCTACGAGAATGGGAAGAAATATGGAGGAAAAATATGAAATACGCGGGGGCTACAACAATCTCGGAGAATTGGACAAAATTGTTTTATCGCTGGCACCTAACCCCACAAAAGTTAGCCAAGCTTTACAAAAACCTAAATAATAAGTCCTGGAAGTGCAAGGGGCAGATTGGGACCTTCATGCACTGCTGGTGGTCGTGCCCACTAACCAAAAAATTCTGGCAGAAGATCCACATACATATCCAAAAGAGTCTTGAGATTGAAATTGAGTTCAAACCAGAGTATTATTTATTAAACCTAACGGAGGGCAAACTAGACATGGAAAAAGATAAAATATTTTTCTTTATGGCTGCGGCAGCAAGGGTGATTGTGGCAAAGAACTGGAAACAGGAAAGCTCACCAGACTCAGTAGAATGGGCTACAAAACTAGCCGAATACATGGATATCGATGCTTTGAGAAGCTTAGTTAACAATCAGAACCCAAAGCTCAAGACGAATTGGCAACCCATAAAAGCCTATTTAAAAAACGCAAAAATTTAAGAATGCAATGCAAGCAAAAGAATCATAAAAGAGGATGGTTGTAAGCATTCCTGAACTTGATGAATGACAAGCAAAGACTGATCCCCTAACCTCCTGACTGGGAGACATAGACACTTTTCCGGCTGACCTAGCGGCCAGCTACCTTCTATCACTATCCCCCTAACACTTACCCACTTTCTACTTTCTACCTCTCCTCCCACTTTTTTCTTTGCTCTCTCCTCCTATTGTTCTTCTTTTCCCTCCCCTCTCCCTCTCTCTTTCTTATCCCTTCCCTTGCTATCTATATTTTTACTCTATGACTGTAAAATCAATTCAATAAAAATGATTTAACAAAAAAAAAATTACTCATTTTAGTAAATTCATTCAAATTTGTAAATATATGTACAACAGCATATACAAATTGGAGGATTGGGGGAAGGGTGCGTGTGGGAAAGTGACAAATTCCTTCTTTGCACCCAAGAAGGGGTCATCCTAGAGAGAATGTAAACATTTTCATTCCTGGGATATATGGAAATACTTCTATCCATGACTATATTTAGCCAAATATTTATTGAAAATGACATAATTTAAAACATCAAAATAATTTAAACATATTAAAAAACATATTAACAAGTTAAAACCACATTTACAGTATAGAGATTCAGAAAAGTTCAATTAGGTTCCAAAGGATGTAATAAAAATCCCCAATGCTGTCTTGCCAAAAAAACATAGCCCATGTTGATACCAACCAGTCATCTAACAAGAGAGTGTTCCACAAACAGGCCAACACAGCAGGCTGATAACAACTCATGGATCTCAAGTAATAGGGCTCTTATACTGTGGCATTTCCCCTTGACTCTTTCCATCTCCTTTAAGAACGATCACCTTATCAATCAATCTTTATTACAAACTTTGAGCAGCATTATAGAGAAACAAACAAATTATTTCTACAAACAAGGAAAGATGGTCAATTGGAACCATTGCTCTATAATTTCCCACACAGTAGAACTATGTGAAATAGTGAAGTTACGGTACCTTTGGCAGTACATCTGTTCTCAGTTGTTGCACTCTGGGATGGATGTAGTTTAATTTGCTCTCTAGGTGGAGGCATGAAATGTCTTGCTTCATAACAGAGGGCCAGATTAGATGGCCTTCTAACCAGAAACATTTAATCTTCCTGTACCGCTAAGGGAGAAAAGAAGAAGGCAGACTCTTTTCTGTCTCCCTTGATGCTCTCATGTTGCAATGTTTATAGTTCAGGGGTTAACACATAGTTTCCTGTGAAAGAGGGGCTAGCAACCAGAACTGTGAAAATTGAGCCAGGATGTATCCCCAGGGATACAGGATCACACAAGTACAGGACAAACCGTTCAACATGCCAGTGGATATTGGAGCTGAAATTTACATTAAATATAAACTGTGTCAACAAGCTATTTCAGGCTTTTCTCTTCATTCACATCCTTCCTGTTGGTCCAAGCTTCTGGATTGTAACTTTTATGCTAGTTGTGAAAAACATTCACAAATTAGATTTCCAAGCTAAAAGCATTTTTGTAGGTATGCTTTAACAAAGCATGAGGAAAAAGTAATAGATTCCAAGAATTGTGTTTGTGATTTATTTCTGCCAGATAACAGATACAAGGACAGATGTTCCTAATCAAGTGCCAATCAGATGGGTCGCTCTTGTTCCTTTAGTTTAAAAAAGTGAGTAAAATATGAAATGATTATGAAATGTGTAGAGAGTGCTAACTGCTAATTTAAGAAATCATCACTTTTATATTAAAAGGTAACCAGCATTATGCCAAACCAGGTGCACCGAACTCCCAAAACAGCACTCAAGGACCATCTACCCATAGAACACCCCGAAAATGTTGAGGAACATTGGAACAAACTGAAAACCTCCATCATCACAGCCTGCAAAAAAATATTGGATATCAAACAAAGAAACCTCAAGATTGGTTTGACGAAAATGACAATGAGATCCAACAGCTAATTGACAAGAAAAGGAAAGTTTTCCAAATATGGCAGAGAGACGTCAAGTGTGCTGCTAAGAAAAAGATCTACGCAAATGGAAAAGTTGAAGTCCAAAGAAGGGCCAGAGAACTCAAGAACATCTGGTGGACAAAGAAGGCTAAAGAAATCCAACACCTGGCAGATACCCATGATGCTCAGGGTTTTTCATTTGTGTGAACTCTTTGTGTGTAAGCCCATTCAATGTGTTGACCTTTTTGCTACTAAGCATTGTCCATATATTAAAAAAACAGCCTCTACACTCATCAGATGAAACCAAACTTCTGAAGGACGAGAACTCAATTGCACTATGTTGGAAAGAGCACTACCAAAGCCTCCTGAATTGCAGCTCCAATGTTGCCGAAGAGGTTCTCTCACAAATCCCACAACAACAAACCAGGGACGAGCTTGCAGTACTGCCTAGTTTGGAAGAAGTCAGCAATGCCATCAACCAACAAAAAAATAACAAAGCCAGCAGACTTTGATGGGATCCCTGCAGAAATCTTTAAAGAGGGAGAACTTGAGCTAACACAACAACTCCACCAGCTCACTGAAAAAGTGTGATGACTGAGAAAATCCCAGCAGATTTCAAAGACGCCACCATCATCACCCTCTTAAAAAAAAAAGAGGGAATGAACAGACTGCAGACACTATCGAGGTATCTCCCTTCTAACCTCTGCTGGGAGAATCCTCGCAAGAATCCTTGCAAACTGCCTTCTACCCCTCTCAGAAGACACCCTCCCAGAATCCTAGAACAGCTTCCGCCCTCCAGTGGAACAGTGGACATGATCTTCACTGCACAACAGCTCCAAGAAAAATGCAGGGAACAAAATCAACCACTGTACATGGCATTCATTGACCTTGCAAAGGCATTTGACACAGTGAATTGCAGTGCTCTCTAGACCAATCCCTCTCCAATGCCAGAAATACAGCTTAATGGTGTAACATTAGAACATGTTAATCATTTCTGCTACCTTGGCAGCCACCTCTCCACAAAAGTCAACATTGACACTGAAATTCAACACCGCCTGAGCTCTGTAAGTGAAGCATTTTTCCGAACGAAGCACAGTGTGTTTGAGGACCAGGACATCCGTAGGGGATACCATGGTGCTTGTTTATAAAGCTATTGTCCTCCTAACCCTGCTATATGCCTGCGAGATGTGGACAGTCTACAGATTTCACATGCAACTCCTTGAATGATTCCATCAGCGCTGCCTCCGGAAAAATCCTGCAAATCTCTTGGGAAGACAAGCGGACAAATGTCAGTGTGCTTGAAGAAGCAGAGACCACCAATATTGAAGCAATGATCCTCCGCCATCAACTCTGCTGGACTGGCCACGTTGTCCGACCACCGTCTCCCAAAGCAGTTGCTCTATTCTGAACTCAAGAATGGAAAATGGAATGTTGGAGGGCAGGAAAAGAGATTTAAAGATGGGCTCAAAGCCAACCTCAAAAACTCTGGCATAGATACTGAGAATTGGGAAGCCCTGGCCTGTTGCACCTCAGAACCCAGGCAGCCCCCCCCCCCCAGATCACACACACACAGGCAAGTGCAATAAATGTTCTTTATTTAGAATGAAAGATAAAAATAGTCCAAAGGTAAAAAGAAAGCAATCCAAAAAGAGTTCACTTAGTCCCAGAATAAAAGTTCAAGCGGATAGGATCCCAAACAAAGTTCCAAAGCGAAGCAATCGCTATAGCGGTCAAATGTGGCACTTGAATCCGGCCACAACTGCGGTCGACAGAAACAGAATCCAAACTGCCCCGGCGGTTAGCAAGAACTTGGAGACAGGAACGAGAGACGTGAATCAAGCTGAACGTGGCTTCAGATCTGACTAAAGTTTTCCCAGGCCGGGTAGATATAGAAACTAACTCTTGTGTGCCCACTGCACTCCCTTTCTCCAATCTCTCCTGGAAGCCAAGATAGAATCCCTCCTGTTGAATTCCTTCTCATTAGCACGCCCAGCTGCATCGCTATCAGAATGGGAACCAGAAAACTCCGCGTCTCCCAACGCAGCATCTGGGAAGGGAGTCGACCCTCTTTCCTGAGACCCAAGGCCACCTGGCCTTTCATATTCATAGTCATATTTCATATTCATCAGTCTCTAATTCCATGGAATCTTCACTAACTTCATCTGCGGTCCCATAACCCTCCAGCCATGAATTATCCCATTGCAGGCTCTCTTCTGAAGTGTCAAAGGCATCAGGCCACCCATCATTCTCTATCTCCCCTGGGTCAACTGGTGCCTGGCCCGGATCCCCCAGGGTCTGCCCAAGTCCACCAGGCTGGAACCCTACATGGCCCTTGAGCATTCCAGTTGGAGGTCAGCTGTGACCAGCAGTGTTGTACAATTTGAAGAGGTATGAATGGAGGGCAAAAGAGAGAAATGTGCCAAGAGGAAGTTGCGCCAAGTCAACCCCGACCTGGACCACTTTCCACCTGGAAACAGATGCGCTTACTGTGGGAGAAGATGCAGATCAAGAATAGGGCTCCACAGTCACCTACAGACCCACCGCCAGTACACCGACCTTGGGGGACCATCATCCTCAGACTACGAGGGATCACCTAAGTACAGAACTTCCAAAAGTTATTATGTATTACAATTCCCCCTGACAATTAATCTGAAAGTTGTAATTCAACACAAACTGTTCTGAATTTTCTAGTCTCAATTCCTTCTTTTGATCCATCCTTCCTTCCTCTAAAATTCCAAGCAGCTCCTTCTTTCTATCCTGCCTTTTCTTTCTATTTTTCCTTCTCTTCAACAGAGTTTGATTTTTTTTGGCTTCAGAACCTGGATTTATTTTCTCCTAGAATAATTGCGTTTGTGCATCATGATCATCATCATAATAAACAAAGGTCATTTTTACCTGGATTTCCCCCCAGAATATTTGCATATATGCATCATAATCATTTAAATGTAGCGAAATAAGATCAGCTCCCTCCCTCCTGACCTTTAGAAAGAAATTAAAAACTTGGCTGTGTGACCAAGCCTTTGGAGAGTAATTCGGTGCAATAAGTGGACTGAAGTAAGTGTAACACGTTTGGAATGGCTCCTGGACTATGACTTTGGATTTGTGTGGTGTCATAATCGGTTTTAAGACATAGATGTTATTTCTTAGCTTTAATGGTTTTTAATGTATATACTTATTATTCTATATGTTTGTTCATACAGCATTGCATTTGTAAGCCGCTCTGAGTCCCCTTTGGGGTGAGAGAGGGTGGGGTATAAATATAGTAAATAAATAAATGAGGAGCATCTTTAAGAAGGGTGGAAGGCCACTATAGACCAAAACGTAATACAGTTATATACTCACAATAATGTACAGTATATCATATCTATGCTTATAATACTAAAACATTCAATGTACTGGCATCTAGTACAAAGTATACTTCATGCAATTCTCTAAACCAAAAAATTTCCTTATGTGAGAAAACAACAAATTCTTACCGCAAAATTAACAGGTTTGTAGGTTCTTTTTGAAAACCAAAAGTTTATCAATAACAAATCAATAACAAATCAAAGTTTGTAAGTCTTTTTTGCAAGTCTCTTAATCCAGGGCTTTTTAACCTGGACACACAGCTGATTTTTACAGCTGAATGTACAAGTTTGTAAGTCCTTATTATATCCCCCTGAATTCCCTAGCCACTAGATATAGTATTTATGGGATTCTGGGAGTCATAGTGTTAAAAGTAACACTTCCAAGCTTTTAATACACTATTTAAAAATGCAATCTCCAAGAAGCTTTTAGGTCTCCATAGCAAACCCAAGTTTTCAGGAGAACCATTTTAACTTCTCCAAGAAGCAAAGAAGTAGATACAAGGAATTCATATCAGTGTGTCTGCCTACAGAACATATGCTGTAAGTAAGGCAAGTGAGTGAGCAAGCTATGTGCTTGTTACTGAAGGGGTTAAAATACCCTGGAACTTTGTATCCATTTAATCTTCTCAGCAGGTTAAACTAGATCATACCATACATTTAAAAAGGTTGCCCCCTCAAGTGATCCAACATTTTTGTTTGCCATAACACCTACACGTTTCCAATTTAATGTACGTTCTTTTGTGATTAGTCAGTGGAAAGTAAACAAAGGCTTAATTTGCAAATCTGAATGCTGCTCAGGTTTATGAAGAAGTCCTGTTGTGTGTGGGAGAAATGGATTTGTAGCAAGGAATTAGCATTCCCCTTGACCACTGCCTTTAACTCTAAGAAGTCCATTGTTCCAGTATTGGAGACATTAGATATAACACTTTCTTGGTGAGAGAGATAGGGACTTCCTCCACCCGTGTTTGACTTCAAGCCCTGTAATCCTTCCAAGTGACCATATATCAGGAGTGTTTTGATGGTGTATTCCAGAATAGCCCTTGTGGTATCTTCCATCATTGTATTAATTGTTGAATTATTTTAAGTTGCATGGATTGTTTAGCTTGTTTTCAAATAATTTTTCTCTTTTCAAGATGCTGTATTAAATATATGAACAACATAACTGAAAACATAGAGAACATCTGACAACAAGACTAAACACAGCAATGTGTAAATAAGCAAATAACAAAGAAAATAAATTGTGTTATCTAACTTAAACATAACTACATACACAGTACTATAAATTTCCTCATTACTATGCAAATGTACCCATACTCATGCTTAACAGACATCTACATCTACCTATATGCACATATCAAGAGATTTTTAAAAATGTACTGGGGAGGGGGGGGGGGAGGGATGGATGGGTTGTGTGTTTGTTAGTTTGTATTTTTATCTTTGTTGGAAACTCAATAAAATTCTTTTTTTAAAAAATGTACTGAGGACTGTCCAATCTCAGAGTCCTACCCTTTATGAGAAAGTCATTACCTGTGGCTCCATCAGAGAGTTAAATATCTTGGGTTGCTCTTGAAGAGCTCAGATTGAAAAACTAATAATTCATGAAGTGGGGACTTTGTAGGCCTAGATGAACAGGTTGTGCTTACCAGATATTCTGTTTCCAGTATTTCATTTATGGCAGCAGGCAATAAGGACTCAATAGAGTACCTGGAACCTTGCCCAACCTGTGGTCCAGGAAGAGGAGTTGTTGTTGTGTGCACTCAACTCGTTTTCTATTTATGTCTATTTTCTATTATGTCAACCCAAAGATGAACCTATCAACTATCTTCAAACAGGCTTTGCCTTTGGCTTCTCCTTGCTCAAGGTCACCCAGTGGGTGTCCATGATGGAGAAGGAGCAGTGCTAGAATACTAGCATTACATGTGGCATGATGATTGATTATTATGATATTTATTTATACCTTCCTTTTCTCCAAAAATGGGAGCCAGGCATGCTTGCACATTAAAACAAAAGTAGGCTGGTTAAAAATGCAAAAGGTCAGCTTTAAATTAGAACTACGGCATTAACAACAAAGCAATTTAAGACACACAAAAAGGCAAAAAAAAAACCCAATTTGAAATACAGTTGGCCCTCCACATTAGTGGATTTAACTTTGGTGGATTTGAAAATTCATGGATTAGATTGATATGTTCTCTCTTGAAATCCATAGTTCCTCCAGTCAAGTGTGCCTTTATGGTTAACTTCTGCTAGAAGTTGCCATAGTTGTTCTCTCTGGTGACATAAATTTGTATGTCTTAATTATTCATGGTTTTTCTACTTTTGTGGGGGTCCTGCCTGCCTAACCATACCAAAAGTGAAACCCTTCCTGTAATATAGTTAACACACTATGGCAGGGCTGTCCAACTTCTACCGGACCGGGGGCCTGAATTCCGGTCACTGATCACTTGGGGGGCCTTAGGGTCTGCCTCTGCCCCCAGCTCTGCCCCGCCCTGGCTCCGCCCCCTCCCCTCCCCCAGCTCCGCCCCTCCCCAGCTTCTCCCCCACTCTGGCCCCACCCCCTCCACCAGCTCCGCCCCCTCCCCGGGCTCCAATTTACTTACAATTACTAGTTGCATTATTAATTATAAAATAAATAAAAAATGGAACTGAATTAAATAAATATCAATATAAATAAATATCAGAAGAGAGATGCATTATTTCCATAGAATAATGGAAAACAAGTGGGAAAAGGAAGGGGGCCTAGGAAGAGAAAAAACAGAAAAGATAATCAATGGTTTAAATAAAATAAAAATAGAAAAATACAAGGAATTAGAACTGAAAATAATAACGAAATGGTATAGAACACCAATTCAACTGGCACACATGATTCAGGGATTAAATCCCAAATACTGGCATTGTGGAAGTCGGGAAGCATGGTATTCACATCTATGGTGGGAATGTGAAGAGATACAAAAATTCTGGAGTCAAATTCTAGACCAGGTAGAATTACATACTAAAATAAAATTTGATATAAATATGCAAATTTTGTTAATAGGAATATATGGTGATAGAAGAGTTAAGGACCAAGACCAGGAATTGATGATGATGATCTTGCGGTTGGAAAGAAAAAAAGAAATGGACACTTGAAAAATGGTATGAATATGTATGGGACCAAATACAACTAGATATTATGGACATCATAAGAAGCAAAAAGACATGGTCAGACAAACAGAAGAAAATTAAAGAAATTTGGACTCCATTTAAAAGATGGTTACAGGTCGTTAAACCAGATGATGAAAGCTGGAAGAAAAAAATTGAAAGAATCGAAAGAAGGCTCATGTAACGGAGAAAAAAGGACTTCATTGTCAACAGGGAAGAGGGAGGTGTGGGAGGGGGGAGGGAGAAGGGGATGAAAAAGGACAAAAGACATGGTAATTGTGGTTATGTATAGTTGTTTATAATAAAAACATTTATTTAAAAAAAGAAGAGAGATGGATTGAGGAAGGGAATATATATGGGTGGGAAATAAATATAAATAAATATCAAAAACACACAAAGAGAGATGGATTGAGGAAGGGAATATATATGGGAGGGAAATAAATATAAATAAATAACATAAAAGCAAGGATTAAAGCAAGGAAGAAAAGAGCCCACCCCAGCAAAACAGCCCTCAGTTCCAAATTAAATACATTATTATATTTCTGCCCCATATATTCCCACCCCCATCTTCCCCTTATTTCCATATTAAATACATTATTGTTATTATTATATTTCTGCCCCATATATTCCCACCCCATCTTCCCCTTATTTCCAAATTAAATACATTTATTATTGTTATTATTATATTTCTGCCCCATATATTCCCACCCCCATCTTCCCCTTATTTCCAATTTAAATACATTTATTATTGTTATTATTATATTTCTGCCCCATATATTCCCACCCCATCTTCCCCTTATTTCCAATTTAAATACATTTATTATTGTTATTATTATATTTCTGCCCCATATATTCCCACCCCCATCTTCCCCTTATTTCCAAATTAAATACATTTATTATTAGTAGTATTATATTTCTGCCCCATATGTTCACAACCCCATCTTCCCCTTAAGCCCCCTGCTTCGGCCTACCATTTCAAACGCGCTGGATCCAGTAGCTGGACCACGTGCGAGGCGGCAGGCGGGCGAGCGAGCAAGGCGGCTGCGCCTCCGCCGCGGCTGCACCATCTCCGCCGCGGCTGCGCCATCTCCGCCTCACAAAGACGGAGCGCGCCGATTGGCAGGGGGAGGGAGGGAGTAGGAGGAGGAGGGAGCCTGCTCCTCCTCCCTGCCCCGCCTTGCCCCGCCCCTCCCCGCCGTAAAAAAAATATATTTAAAAAATAATAAAAATGATTATAAATAATAATAATGTTTTTAAAAAACAGCTGATTTCTTTTGTTAAAGGGTAGGGGGCCGTAGGGAAGGGGCTGGGGGGCCATATGCGGACCATGGGCCACCAGTTGGACTGGTCTTAACTGCTCAAAAACAAATTGTTGGTTCTAAAAAGCTTGTCATAATGAAGAAGTCTTCGACTATTGATTGAAGGACAGAAAGGAAGGGCCATTTTAAGTCTCCAGCGGAAGGGAGTTCCATAGCCTGGGGCCAGTCACTAAGAAGACTTTATTTATTTATTTATTTATTTGCTATATTTATATCATGCCTTTCTCAACTTTCTCAAAACCATGGGGACTCAAGGCAAATTATGGGGTAACTTCCCTATTTGTGCCTGATAAATGAATGAAATTGGGGGAGTGATTCCTTAGGATGCCATGGGCAAAGCAATTTTGTATGGGAGGCCACAGTCCTTCAGATTGTCGCTACATAGGTCTTTATAAATCAAAGCCAACCCTTTAAATTGTGCCTAGAAGCAGATTGCCACCCAGTTAATACTCTGACTGCACTTTTCAAAGCCAGCTCCATGAAGAACATGTTACAACAATCCAAAAAGTATTTTAGTCCAGTGCTCTGGTTAATTTGGGAAATGAGGATGGGGCTAATTGTTCCTAACCTTGGGTGTCTTTGTTGTAGACTTCAGACCAATTATTTGCACACTTCAGGGAATTTCCATTTTCAAACATAATTAACTGCTGGAGTGAACAGTAAAAGAAATATATTGATTCACGGACACAATTTTCTAATAATATTTTAAATATATTTCCACCATGGAAGGTGGAATAAAAAGAAAATAGAAAGGAATTATACTTTACCAATTATGAAACTAAGAACTGTATCATACAAAGCTGATGAATCACAATTACAACAGAACAATAGCATCTGTAGCCAGAACTTCTCAAATAATATTGTGTCTTTTCCATTGCTGCTTTGTATTTAAATAGTTGTTGAAACACACCTTTTCATTGATGGGAAAAACCCAAGAAGACTGGACCAGTGGCAACTGGTTGCTTCCATAACACCAGTGTGATCGATTCAACCTTAGGTTTAGTGTGAACTTGCCTAAGATGCCAAAACATTTGAAGGCTGGGGCAGATCCTTTAATGTTCACAATAAAACCTGGAGCAGATTCAGTGCATCAATCCCTCTTGTGCATTGTTGAAAAAGACGGAGGTTGTGACAGCTGTCAGCCTGGACAGCTTCAAGGCAGGATTAGACAGATTCATGGATACCAAGGGAATCAGTAGTTACTGAAATGGACATCCAAGTGCCACCTCTGTGTTGATGGAGGCAGGCAGGATTTTCCCCGGGTACTGGTTGTGGGGGGTCGGGAGCAGGTGAGGGTTTTGCCCTCCTTTCTGCTAGAGATCCCTGTGTACAACTAGTGGGCCACTGTGTGACACAGAAGGCTGGACTAGATGGGCTAAGGCCCGATTCAGCATGGCTCTTCTTATGTTCTTATGTTCTTATGTAAAAAGAAGGCTCAGTCACTCACACTCCAACAGCGCATGCCAGAAAAACATGCACTTGAGGATTGAGGACATAGAATGGAATATTAGAAGAAGGAATTTAGCAGGTTTTTGACTCAGTCTTCAAAGTAAAGTAACAAATGGAATCCATTAATGGTAACCTTAGTTTATTGCATTAACCTTGGTGGAGAATTTCTACGAATATGTTAAGTTGGCATATATTCTTTGTTAATGTTATCATTAGAAATCACAGGACTGATAGGGGAAAAAATGACATATAGGGCTTTGGTTTGACACTGTTACTTGCATGTGGCACCTTTTTGTGATGGTGCCCTAAAATATGGTCCTTTAGGGGAGGTTAGATATTTTTCCCCTCCAATCTGATAATGACTGGCATTCTGATGTGTGTGTGTACTTAAATGCATGCCATGTTCCTGTTTTGACAGGGCTTTTTTGTGCTGTTTATTATACATAATAATAATAATAATATAGACATAAATCCACCTTAACAACTGTATATACCTTAAGAACTGTATATGTTTGTAGAAGTTGGTATTCTCTTCTACCCTCAAAATTCTCCAAAATTAGACCTCAACAAAAATGATCACAAATATGAGATATTTCTCATATTGAGAATAATTTTTATAACTGAGACTGAGATCTTACATGGGATCTATAATGTTGCTATGATCTGTCCTTAGTTTTGACCTTCCAAAGCCTACCTTAAAATCCAACCAGCTGTACTGAGAGGTGGAGCTGCATGGTGCTGGCAAGTGGAGTGCTAAAAGATGGCACATTGATCCTAATAAAATCGGAGTCGGAAAAGACCACAAGAGCCAGTACAACCTACTGCCATGCATGGTTATGCAATCAAAGACAGACACCATCCAATCTGTTTAAAAACCTCCAAAGAATGAGACTCTGTAGCACCCCTTACCATCAGGAAGTTCTTCCTAATGTTAATGTAAAATCTCCTTGAATTCATTGCTCCCTGTACTTTGAATCCATTGCTCCACATCCTATCTCTAGATTAGAAGAAAGCAAGCTTGCTTGCTTCTCCTTCAGTGAGTCTCTTTAAGCCAAGAAGATATCACAGAATCCAATGCAGTCTTAATTTTGCTTGCCATACTGTGGTTCACAGGCAGGAGAGGGCTAGATGTGTTGTCTTTCAGCACCTTCCTTAACAGCACAACGGAACTCTATCCCTCTCTGTGCATGGCTGGTATCAGTTGATCTGCAGTCATGACAGTGGTACCATGATTGTGAAAGTGGGAGCAGTCCCAAGGTGATAAGTTGAATGTACAACATTGCAATTGACTTATGGGGTACTAACCTTAATTTTTAAGTATTCATAACATTGAAAGTCCTATGCCCATTTTACACATTGACTTTTTTTCATTAGTCGCTGTCATCTCATTTCTAGATGCAAAATTAACGAATAGTTTTTCTCCTTTAATTGCAAAACTCTTTTCAGTGAAGTAAGAAAAATGTAAAATGGTTGCAGTTAAAAGCATAGTGACTGTTATTTATAGTCCTTATTCTTTTCCTTTATGCCACCACAGCTTTGTTGAGGTGCAAGGAGTTCTCAGTCATGATCTACTACCATGATCAAAGCCATAATTTAGAACTTGGTTTGATAAGGAAGGTTTCTGCCGGTGGCTGTGCTACCTCCCAGTTATTTCCACACCTACATAGCGATTCGTGAGTTCTGAAAAGCATATCCTGGGGTTACCTACTCCTTCTTTCTCACCTGGTGCCCACAGAGTCATCTGGGACTTCCGGTCTGAGGCAAGATGGAGGTGGACGCCTAAACGGCAAGCTCCGTGAGAGCCCGCTGAGCTACAGACGGTCGGGGACAACCACCACTATCCCAGTATCCCCCGGAGAAAGGGGGGATACTCAAGTCCAGGTTCGGTGCAGGCAGGGGGCCGGGTCGATCCAGGAAGGTCGGGGGACCCCAGCAGCGCAGCGACCAAGGGCCCAGGACCAGTAGCAGCCGCGGCGTACGCAACCGCAAGGGGAGTCGCCCAAACACACCACGGCCTCAGACATCCACTACAAGACCGAGGGGGTCCTACTGCCCCCGGGGGCCGAAGAATAGCAAAACAAGGGCCCATTGGGCCGGGAGGGAAGGAAGGAGGAAGACCCAATATTATCCAATGTTACTTAAAGCCAAAGTCCAGCGGATAGCCACAGTCTAACCAGCCCCACGGCGAAAGTGACCCGGATACAAACGGGCCGAAAAGGAAATGCAAGGAGAGACATCAAAGAAAGGATAAGGCAGCCACTTAATTAGATATAAACTTTTTTTAAAAAAAAGGAGAGGTACGCTGACCTTACTCACGAGGAGGAGGGAGACCGAAAAGACGCGGAGCGACTTCCGGCGAGACATCTCCTCTATAGCGGGGGAAAGAGGGTACTTCCGGCAGGCAAGCCAAGAGAAGGAGTGAAGAGAGGAGGGCCGGCCGCCTAGTGGGGGGTCTGATATATAGCAGGCTGTTGGGAAACGGGAAAAAAAGGGAGAAAGTGGTGTGAGCCCGCGCCTCCAGCCAAGAAGGAAGACAGGGAAGAAGATTGGCTCAAGGAGACCAAGGGGACCACAGGGGACCACAGAACAAGACCCAACTACGAATAGGCATTTATCCTCTAATCTCCAAGTCTCATCTTGCAAGGTCTGAGTCTATTGCTGATAGCTGTCCCAACCTCCCAAAGCAGCCCTGGATAGGGGAAAGAGAGGTGGCAAAAGCCCCAAGTGGGAAGAGTGAGAGATCTCTGGCATACATTATGACTACAAGGAAAAAGGGAGAGAGAGAGCTCAAAAATAATACAGGGAGAAGAGGATCATTCCAAGAAGAGACGAATACAAGAGACCAATTTAAAGAAATTATATTTGAATTAAAGGCACTACGTGAGATGGTGGGGAAGGGGAATGAGGAAAGGAAACAGATAAAAGATGGGATCCAGGATCTACGAAAGGATATGAAAAAGGATGTAACAATGCTAAGAAAGGAGATGGTCGGCTTATATGAGAAAGTGGAGAAGATCCAAAGACAAGGGGAGGAAGATAGAATTAATCTACAAAAAGAACAGGATAAGACGCAAGAGCTTCTAACTTTACAACAAGAATTAAAGAGGAAAACCACCCAATTAGAAACCCACCAGAAGGACTATATTTTGAGAATTAGAGGAATCCCGGAGATGGAGAAAGAGAGCTACGAGGGTACAATGGCAATAATAGTAAAAATGACGGCGGCACTCCTCCAGAAAGAGGAAGAGCTAGTAGATGACAAGGTGGAGAAGGCCTATAGAGTTAGCACGGCCTACTCTAGAAGAAACAAAACACCCAGGGATATTATAGCCCAATATAACTCATCAAAGCTGAAAGAAAATGTAATAAGGAACCACTTCGCAACCCCATATACGGTAAATGGAAAACCACTAAAAATCATGCGAGAGATCCCATCAAGAGTCTTGGAAAACAGGAAGAAGTATTACTTTCTATCAGATGCATTAAAAGACAATGATATAAAGTATAAATGGGATAAGTATGATGGTATCCAATTTACCTTCCGTGCAACAAGATACTGGATTGACTCAGAGGAGGCAGCAAAGGAATTTTATAAGAAATGGAAGCATATACTAAACCCATCAAACAAAAGCCCTAGGAAATTCAACGGCCAAGAAGAGTCAAGAGAAAAGGACAAAAAATACCCCCCCAAAGAACAGAGGGAGGTACGAGGGAAACTCAAAAGAGCACAGGGAGGAGACGGAGGTAACAGCAATGGAGGAAACAGCAACGAAGATGAGGAAGGGAATAAGCAACCGGGCAATGATACGGAAGAAGACATAAGCGACCAGGCCACCCCCCAGGGAAACGAATCAGATCGGGACACGGAAGAAGAGGGACTAGCGAGCGAGGAGGAAGAAGAGAACTAGGTACACCGGGGGAAAAGTATGGAGGTGAATTGTCTCTCGGTGAATATAAACGGTTTGAACATTCCCGAGAAGAGGAAGCAGGTCTTCCACTATTTGGTCAAACAAAGAGCTTTAACCTATGCCATCCAGGAGACCCATATGAAGGAGTCTAGGGTGGACTTATTACAAAATAAGAAATTAGGCTTGTTATACACCTCATCTATTGAAAAAAAAAACAAAAAGGGGTTGCCCTTTATGTAAACCCCAGATTGGACCCGAAACTACAGTTCAAAGATGAGGAGGAACGGATTATAGCGGTGTCGGGCAAGATGGGGGGGAAAAGAATTTTAGTAGTATGCGTGTATGCGCCAAATAATGCAAAAGCAGCCTTCTTTGACAAATTGAATAAGAAGCTAATTGAAACGGAATGGGATGAGTGTATGGTGTGCGGAGATTTCAACGGGGTATGCAACCCCAAGGTGGATAAAAAATTAAAAAAAACTAAAGGGCAATATAATAAAAGTAAACTCCCAAACAGTTTCTTTATAATGATGAAACAGAACTGCCTGGTAGATATTTGGAGAGACCAGCATGGTAATGCTGAGGATTATACCTTTTATTCTGCAAGGAGAGCGAATTGGTCTCGCATAGACATGATTTTGACATCCAAGAAGTTAGCGACAAATACAATAAAAACCACTATACTCCCAAGGACCCACTCTGACCATGCCCCTGTGGGAGCAATGTTCAGAATGGGCCAGAGATCATATAAATGGCGATTGGACGATAACATACTTAAATCCGATATAGATATTCAAAAGTCCAAGGCAGACCTGGAGGAGTATTTCTGACTAAATATTCAGCCCGAGATGGATATAAAAACAGTGTGGGAGGCCAGCAAGGCCGTGATGCGGGGAAACCTCATCGCGAGGGCCAGTACAAGGAAAAAGCAAAAAAGACAGGAAATGGAAAAACTCACAAATGAGCTAAATAAGTTAGAGAAAAAATTAAAAGCTCACCCTAAGGAAAAGGAGACATTGGCCAAAAGATTAATAATAAATAACCAAATAAAAATGCTTACTATGGAGGAAATTGATAAGAAGCTAAAATTTACTAAACAAAAGACTTTCGAGAATGCTAATAAAACAGGAAAATGGTTGGCATACCAAGTTAAGAAGAAACAGCAGAAAAAGATTATAACAAAAATAAAAACCGACGAGAGGAACTATAATACGGATGAGGAGATTGTTGATGCCTTTGCCAAATATTATCAGGAGCTCTATAGGAGCGAGAACATCGAGGGTGAGAAAATACAACAATATTTAAATAATCAAGGCCTAACTCAGATCACAGAGGAAGAACGAGAAGCTCTCAATGGAGAGGTAACCATAGAGGAAATTTATGATGCAATTGAAGGCCTAAAGAGTGGGAAAGCCCCGGGCCCCGACGGATTTACTGATATCTATTATAAAACCATGAAAGTAGAATTAGCCCCCCATATTAAATCGGTTATAGACAAAGTTATAATAATGGGAGAGATGCCTAATTCATGGAAAGAGGCAGAGATTATAGTGATTCACAAGGAAGGAAAAGATGAAGAAAGGGTTGAGAATTATAGACCGATATCTCTCCTTAATCTAGATTATAAGATATACGCAAACATCTGGGCGAAAAGATTTAAGGTATTTCTTAATAAATGGATCTCGCACAACCAGGCAGGC
Source organism: Anolis apletophallus (assembly GCA_030556195.1). Taxonomy (NCBI): domain Eukaryota; kingdom Metazoa; phylum Chordata; class Lepidosauria; order Squamata; family Anolidae; genus Anolis; species Anolis apletophallus. The sequence continues at coordinate 195,202,177 of JARBWK010000003.1, forward strand.
TTCCTCCCAAGACGCTCAATGAAACGAAACTTAAGACAGATTATTGACTTGATTGAATATCTGGATAAAAATATAGATCAGAAAGCCGCTATACTTTTTCTAGATGCAGAAAAAGCTTTTGATCAGTTAAATTGGGGTACCATAGAATGGTTATTAGCGGAACTGGATATGGGATTTAAATTTACAACTGCGATAAAAGCAATATACAATACCCAACAGGCAGCTGTAATGGCGAATGGTTTAAAATCAAAGAAAATTAAGATCACCAAAGGAACAAGGCAAGGCTGCCCGCTATCGCCATTGATTTTTAACTTTGTGTTAGAGATCTTACTGAGACGACTACAAAAGGATGAGGATGTAAAGGGGTTTTCGGTTAAACAAAATAAATACAAAATTCTGGCATTCGCTGACGACCTTGCCTGCATGATAATTAATCCATCCAAAAATATGGGGAAGTGGATAGAAACAATAGAAGCTTTTGGGGAGATATCAGGCTTTAAGCTAAATAAAAAGAAATCACAGATGCTAGTGAAAAATATAGAGAACCAGGAAGGGAGAGAGCTTGAAAAAAATTTTGGAATCCCATTAGCAAAGAAAATTAAATACTTAGGGGTAGAGATGACAAATAAAAACTGCCAACTTATAAAAAACAATTACGAAAAAAGCTGGAGGGAGATTAAAGCAAAACTCGAAGAGTGGAAGAACTTAAATCTATCATGGTTAGGGAAAATCGCCCTAATCAAGATGAAGATATTTCCCAGGATAAATTTCTTCTTCCAGACTCTACCCATTTTAAAAACATGACCCTACTGAGGAAATGGCAAATGGAGCTTGCTTCCTTCATATGGAATGGCAAAAAAGCCAGAATTAAACTAAAATATCTCATGCCCCAACCACAGCTAGGTGGATGCGGATTCCCTGATTTAATAGGATATTATGAGGCAAACTGCCTGGAAAATATACGTCCATGGCTGGAGATTAAAGATAGGAACCTCCTAGACCTAGAAGGCTGGGAAAATAAGGGTGGATGGCACTCATACTTATTCTACAATAAAGTAAGGGTAGATAAAACCTTCAGAAACCACATCATAAAAGCGCCATTATTGAAAATCTGGACAAAATATAAAGAGCTTATCTGCAGAAAAATCCCGTTATGGGTTTCGCCTGCCGAGGCCCTCTCCATAACCAGACCGGGAATGGAGAGAATGATAACATATAGAGACCTAGTAATAAAAGACAATCATAAATTTAATCTAAGAAGTCAAAAGGATCTGGAGGAATCCAGATTGGATTGGTTTCAATATAACCAGCTGAAAGCAAAATTTTATAAAGACAAGAAAGTAGTATGGGAAGATACCCCCACAGTGTGGGGGAAAACCCTCCTACAGGTACAGGGGAAAAGAACTAGCAAATTGTATAAGCTTATTATAAAAAATTTACATGAAAAATGCCCGGCGGTAGACTATAGGGATAAATGGCATAAGAATCTAGGCTACACTATAAGCCACGAGAAATGGGAGAAAATGTGGGAAAATAATCAAAATTTTACATGTGCTAACTCCTTGAGAGAGAACCTATACAAAGTAGTGTATAGGTGGTATTTGACACCTGCACAACTGGATAAGATATATAAGGTCGGTAAAGACTCGTGTTGGAAATGTTTAACAAATAGAGGCACATTCTACCATGCTTGGTGGTCGTGTGGAGAAGTATCAAAATACTGGAAAAAAATACATAGATTAATGGAAGCGATAACGCAGAGGAAAATTGTTTAAAAGCCCGAACTATTTCTTTTGAATATTTTAGAGGGGAAGGAGATGCCCAAAGGAACAGAAAGATTGTTAATTTACATAGCAACAGCCGCCAGGATTACCCTCGCAAAATACTGGAGGGAAAGGACAATACCGGATTCAGAGGAGGTGCTGCACAAACTGCTGAACGTAGCGGAAATGGATAAACTGACCCTGCTCCTGAGAAAGGGTCCGATAATAAGATTCAAGGAAACATGGGGCCCGCTGATTGAATATGTTAAGAAAGAAAAGAACATTAGTTTAACAGGTTATTGGATTTAAGTTTAGAACATCATGTTATAGTCTACTTTAAATGTACAGTTTTGCTACTCGGAGGTGAAGTTAACCAGTATGTTTTAAGTCAGTCTTTGAATGTATCTGTAGGGTGTATGACATGACCCTTTCCATTGTTCCCCTCCCCCTTCCCCCCCTACCCCCTACCTGATGAGTGCATGTAGGGATTTATGCAATGTTATGTTTGGTGTGTCATTTTAATCAATAAAAGTTATTTAAAAAAAGTTTTGACCTTCCAAAGCCTACCTTAAAATCCAACCAGCTGTACTGAGAGGTGGAGCTGCATGGTGCTGGCAAGTGGAGTGCTAAAAGATGGCACATTGATCCTAATAAAATCGGAGTCGGAAAAGACCACAAGAGCCAGTACAACCTACTGCCATGCATGGTTATGCAATCAAAGACAGACACCATCCAATCTGTTTAAAAACCTCCAAAGAATGAGACTCTGTAGCACCCCTTACCATCAGGAAGTTCTTCCTAATGTTAATGTAAAATCTCCTTGAATTCATTGCTCCCTGTACTTTGAATCCATTGCTCCACATCCTATCTCTAGATTAGAAGAAAGCAAGCTTGCTTGCTTCTCCTTCAGTGAGTCTCTTTAAGCCAAGAAGATATCACAGAATCCAATGCAGTCTTAATTTTGCTTGCCATACTGTGGTTCACAGGCAGGAGAGGGCTAGATGTGTTGTCTTTCAGCACCTTCCTTAACAGCACAACGGAACTCTATCCCTCTCTGTGCATGGCTGGTATCAGTTGATCTGCAGTCATGACAGTGGTACCATGATTGTGAAAGTGGGAGCAGTCCCAAGGTGATAAGTTGAATGTACAACATTGCAATTGACTTATGGGGTACTAACCTTAATTTTTAAGTATTCATAACATTGAAAGTCCTATGCCCATTTTACACATTGACTTTTTTTCATTAGTCGCTGTCATCTCATTTCTAGATGCAAAATTAACGAATAGTTTTTCTCCTTTAATTGCAAAACTCTTTTCAGTGAAGTAAGAAAAATGTAAAATGGTTGCAGTTAAAAGCATAGTGACTGTTATTTATAGTCCTTATTCTTTTCCTTTATGCCACCACAGCTTTGTTGAGGTGCAAGGAGTTCTCAGTCATAATCTACTACCATGATCAAAGCCATAATTTAGAACTTGGTTTGATAAGGAAGGTTTCCGCCGGTGGCTGTGCTACCTCCCAGTTATTTCCACACCTACATAGCGATTCGTGAGTTCTGAAAAGCATATCCTGGGGTTACCTACTCCTTCTTTCTCACCTGGTGCCCACAGAGTCATCTGGGGCTGAAGCAGAAGGACACAGCAGGTGGGTTTCTTTTGAGCTGCCTACAGGACTGATTTCTAAGCAACAATTCCCATCCATTCAGCAAAAAAAGACCGTCCTTGTCCGTAAGTCAAACAAAAAAAATATTTTCCCTGTAATTTCAATAAGGCAAGGCATAGAAGGGTGACAGGACTGTGGCTTTCAGTCAGCTGCTATTAATTAAGTTCTTGGGCTGTTCACAAAACATAACTCAAGGAAATGTAGCGCTGTGGTATTTTCATCAAGGCATTTCGATTGTCCAAACATGGCTGAACTACAGGACACTTGCTAATGCAGATTCTTTGCTAAGTGATCCATAAATAAAAACAAACTCTAAAGGTAAACATTAATAAGCTTTAGTTCTATTCACTTTCCCCCCACCGCTACACACACTAATTCTAAAAGCACAAATGGGATCAACACCAAAGAATGCTTTTGAACAAGAACAGCAAGTCAAAGCCTTGAACACAACTCATTCCCATTACCCTTTGGGGGGGGGGGGGGTATTTGTTATCCATGTCCTGTACTGACATGCCATATTCATGAGAAATCACATAAGGAGAGTCAACAGTAAGATAATTTTTCCCTTCTTGTGGGGCACTAGGTCTTTAGAAAGTAAAAGTACAGCAGTAATTTCCTTTCTGTTCAACAATCAAGAAGTCCATTTGGTTTCTGTTTTTTTTTAATACTAGCAATGGACAACTTGTGCCTGACACTGGACTGAAATTCACATGGTCCATCATCAAGCCTAAAACTAATGGGAACTTTGATTCAACAACTTGAAACTCATACAGTCCTTTAGCTTTGCATTGTACAATACATGTATGGATAATGAAATGTATAACTTAGGACTTGATCTCACCAGCCTGCTGCCTCACAGCAGCCATGTTGGAGAAGCAAATAGGAACATACCAATGGCATACTGATTGGAAAATCGTAATTCTCACAGCAATCACACTATTGTGCTTTCATCCTTTGTTGCATGGCAAAAAAGCAGACACAAGCGGCAACTCCTTACCTCATCGGATGGGGTGAATTCAGCATCCTAGGACACTTTCACTCTGTCTAAAGGACAGAGCTGCATGTTGCTCTCTCTTTCTTCGCAAAACGGAATTGTGCACCTGGCCTTTAAGATGAGGCTGTATGTTGCCTCACATGCTGCTCCAATATGGTGGCATTTCCCCCATCACATGGGGGAAGTGTTGCCCAAACTGCACAGAAGTTTTCTAGCTCCATTGGAGCCAGCACAACACAAAAAGGCTCCTGTCTTTGGAAGGAAGCATCTTAGGATGCTTCCACCCCGGTTGGGGGTGGGACCTCTGCCTGAACTCACACAATATTCACACAAAGTTTACCATAGAGTAGTATCTTTGGGAGGCAGTGGACCTCCATCCTAGAGATGTGCCCTGCCCAGCTGTGCTGGTGTTCTCAATAGTATGGTCTCAATGCTGTTGATCTCTGCTTGCTCAAGGACAACAACATTAATCACATAGTCAGTCCAGTGGAAACCATACAAAGTGGTTAACTCATTGCAAAGTAAAAATGCCATCAATACCTTGTCACCAAGGCTGGGTAGAGGAAGAATATATATCATTGTGTACACCTCTCAGGGGGCCAGGTCACCCAAGACCATTTGCTGCTTGTGGAACAAGACAAAAGAGTGCTTCCACTCAATTCTACATACAGAAACTCTTTTTTTGGCATTGAATCCTTTTCCATCCCTTGTAATAGGAGAAAATCTTCCATAACACCACAAGGCAGCAGGCTGTTTTAGGAACAGAGAACAGACTATCCTTCAAGGGGCTCAAAAGAAGGGAATGGTTAAAAAAGGACTGAAGATGAATAGTTTGGGGACCACCCTGTTTCTCTCCCAGCTTCTGCAGCCAGAGGTAGTTATTTGGCCCTGTCTCATTATAGGGCCTGTAGGTTTCCCCCAGTTTTCAAAAAATGTGAATGACTGCACATTGAATGGAAGTTCAGACTATCTTTACTATGCCTCCGCTTTGGTGATTTGCCTCTCTCCTTGAATCCTCGCACGTGTTTTCTGCTAGTAGTTTTTCTGAATCACAGTGATCTTATACATATTTAATGAAGTAGAGTGAAGGATACCAAGTGACAGTTGTGTGAGGGTGGTTTTTTAAAATAAAAAAACCCAAGCAAGGCATGTTAATCACATATTCAAAGCGTTTTGTGTTCTCTCTCAAAGCTGAAAAGCAGTATGAAAGGCGATTGATTACCTTCATAACTTGCTGCAACTGGGCGTGCAAACTCAACCTTTATTGTAGAAACTTGAGACTTGGGGACTCAAACTTTAAAAAAGGGTTTCTATAAATAGATATAATTAGAGGAGCTTTTAAAACTCTCGAATAAACATGACTACTTTGAAATAAAAATGCATTATTTATGAAGAGCTCGGTGGGATTACAAAATCACTTAGATGGAAGAAAATGTTTCCTAAACAGAATAGATCAGAGCCTGGAAAATTTCCTTTTAGGATTACAATGACTTCAGAGTCTCCCAGCCAAGAGCTGGAACAGAAATGGTATGAAAAGGCAACAATGATGCAACAATAAAGAACAATGATGTCATTAACAGTCTCCTATGTGTCCAGTTAGAAGAAAGCCCCATTGTTTGGACTAACACCCCCAGAATTGCCCCACCAGTGATTACAATGCTGACTTGTAGTTTCTGAGAGTGATTGTCCCAAAAAGTAACTTTCTTAAGCTCTAGTAGTTTCAGAACATCTCCCTATCCCCACAGCTGTGTTCAGTTTCCTCTCTCTTGAGAAAAACAAACAAACCTGAGTGGGCTTAAAAGCACTTTGGTCACTGAAACTTGCCTGGCCCAAGATGACCCCCTGCAGTGCGGTTTCTAAGCAAGCAGAGTTGTGTTTGCCCTGAACTCCTCCTTGCTCCCTGGGAGTTTGTGGTTCCTGTTGTTATGGGAATAATCACACTGTTCACTAACACCTTCCTATAGCCTTTGCAGACTTCCTGAGAATCAGAGAGAAAAGCAGCTTGTCTCTGCTTGGGAACTTGACAATGTTAAGAATTTCAGGAGCTACACACGGTAAGAAAGAATAAACCTTGATTTACATACACCCAGCATATTGGCTACAGTTCTTGATACAAAGTCCAAATAATTTCTTCCTTCTTTTCCTTCCACTTTACCAGAAACCCGTTTCCTACTTCTTCTACAAGGAGTGAGAAACTCTAAATCAGTGGTTTCCAAACTTTTTTGGCCTACCGCCCCCTTTCTAGAGAAATTTTTACTCACCTCCCCCCAGAAATTATTATTATTTAAACAATTATTAGCAATTAAACAGAAAGATATATGTATTAATGCAGTGGTTCTAAACATTTCTAATGCCATGACCCCTAAATAAGGTTCCTCAAGTTGTGGTGACCCCCAACCATATTTTCGTTGCTATTTCATAAATAATTTTGCAACTCTTACGCATTCTAATGCAAATATCTAATATGCAGGATGTATTTTCATTTTTACAAAATGAATATAATTAAAGCACAGTGATTAATCACAAAAACAATATGTTTGGGGGAGTATGGACAACGGATGATGGGATTTGCAGTACCTTCGACCAATTCAGCTCTAACTTTCACAGACCACTGAGACCCCCATAAATTACAGAACTGGACCAAACTTGGCACAGAGAACCCACGTGGCCAACAGAAAATATTGGAGGGGTTTGGGAGGAATTGGCAGTGATTTAGGGGAGATGTAGTTCACCTACATCCAGAAAGAACTGAGAACCCTAACAACTTTGGATCTGGACCAAACTTGGCACGGATACTCAATATGCCCAAATGTGAACACTGGTGGAGTTTTGAGAAAATAGCCCTTCTCATTTGGGAGTTGTAGTTACTGGGATTTATGGTTTACCTACAATCAAAGAGCTTTTTGAATTCCATCAACAATGGAATTGAGCCAAACTTGGCACACAGAACCCCCATGACCAACAGAAAATACTAGAAGGGTTTGGAATGAATTGCCTCTGCCGGGGAAGGCGGTGCTTTCCTCCGCGGTGGCGGGGAGGCACCTTTGCACTGCAGCCTTTGCACTGCATGTGTGGGTCAAAGCAAAGGGGGCGGGGCCAAAAAAGAGGGCTGCGCAACCCCTCCTAAATGGCCAATTGTTCACCACCCCCTTAATGGGGTTCACTGCCCCCCAAATTTCCCTGAGCCTCCCACCGCCCCCTTGGATTGCCTCACCATCCACCAGGGGGTGGTACTGCCCACTTTGAGAATCAATGCTCTAAATCATGCAAAATTTTTATTTTCTCTTTTAAGTCACCAGCAGAGACTAAGAGCTTGAGGTCTGGGTTGTACTGCCTTGGTCAATACATTTAGAGGTCCTAAATCTGTGACATGGGAAGATTATCATGTAATGTACATTCCTGGTGACTGCCTATGGGTGATGCAACAATTTTGCCAGGCTTTGCGGCTACCTCCTCCCCACAGTGGTGCCACAGCTGTGACTTTGGCCCAGTGCTCTTAAAAAGCAGTAACTTCACAGAATAGTGGTCTCATGGACATTAATAATGTGAAATGGAAAACTGCTTTAAAAACTCTCCAAAGCACAGCACTCGCTGCTCATGCCTGTGTGCCCAGAACTCATTAGCATAATATTGGAATGACAGTGCTGTGATTATAATTGTCACCTTCGTGCACTGAAATTGAGCGAGAAAATAATTAGTGGAAGCCTCAGGTGTTAATAGTGGAGCATAAGGTGACATGAGGGCTACTGATCAGGACAGCTAATCCGTGTATCCCCGTTGACATACAATAGAGACTGGCAATTAATAGAAGCCCAAGCATGGTAAGGTGCCACCTTGCACTCGGTTTATGTATGTAAGGCATTGAATTTTGCCATTATTTTTGTGTAAAGCACTTTGAGTCCCCCCAGGGTGAGAAAAGCAGTATATAAGTACTGTAAATAAATAAGTTGCACTCAGCTATCTCCCCAGCCTCCTGTGGCCTGCAGATGGCACTGCCCTATCCTTGTCAGGATATCCTAGCCCATAACAAATGACTCCACTGATATCCTATAAACTAGGAGCCCTAGACAATTGCTTCTTGAGGCAAGCAAAGGTACAGTGTTTCTGCCTGAAAACTGGAGATGACTCCTGTACCTTTAAAGGTTAGTCAGAAAAGGGAATTTCTGCACATGTAGCTTGTCATATCATCAGGTAACAAGCAATACCTGTTGACATTCTCAATGCTTCATAACTATAAAAGATACAAGTGGCTTCTCCAATTTCCACTCTGACAATCCTAGTAAACATCCATTACAGGTTGATGATACTGGTCATTCATAACTAACTTATAGTTAAGTCCCATCATTCTTAACTATAGTAGCTGAATCAGAGGGTTGCTTGAGTCCAGCAACATCTTTCATGTCTCTGGTTCCCTACTTGTGAGATATACTCCTGCTTTTTAAGAGTTTAAATTAAGGGGTGATGAACTTACTGTCATCTAGTGGTTTCAGACATCAGTGCCCAGAAGCTAGTTCTGGGGTTATAGGAGTGATAGTCAAAGAGCACGGGAGGAGGGGGCGGGGGTGTTAGAGAGAAAATCAGGCTGTACTTTTGCCTTAACTACATTTTACTGAAGGTCATTGAGGTTTTTTGCCACTGAATTTGTATGCTGGTAATGATAACAGGTCAGCCAGCAGGGCTCTGATTTATTGCCCCTCTATTTTTGAACTGCTCTCCATCTATTAATTGGTTAATCAGCTCAATTAACCAATAAGTGTTCCTGGCTTTTAAAGAAGCAGTACATCCAAATATTACTCTGAATGGTAACATGAAATTTCTTTGACCTATGGTGATATTTTATGGAAAGGAATGAAATAATCAAAGGGAAATTGCTCAAACATTCCAAAAGGGGAAAGCAATCATAATGGCAAAATAGCTCCAAACCCCAAAACCTAATTTCAATTCAAAGCCACGAACTGAAACTTGTTTTTGTTCTCCCAAAAGTTCAAAATGTTAGCAATTTCTGAGCTTAAAGCAACCCAGTGTATGATGGGAACATGGTAAAGTTATACTCAATAAAATTGCCCAGTGTGGAACACATCTCACCATGCTAAAACCGTGGATGAGACTCTTAATGAGACATGACATCATGGGGTGTCTGCGCCCTACACCACTGGAGAAATTACACTGTTTAGCTGGTATTGCACTACATGACGTCGGTTGGGAAGTAGCAACCAATTGCAAAAGGGCCAAGGCAGTGACATCTCCGGCCCATCCCCTGTTCGGATATCAGCCAGCATGCCAACGACTTAAATCAAGAAATCGTTTTCTAAGATCTATAGAGACACTCACTGGAAAACTTCAGCAAGTGAGAGTCCAAAAGTGGCAAGCTAAAACCCAGAACCTCAATCAGTGACTGATACCAAATGTGAGATTCCCTCCTGGGTACACAGAAAACTGGGCTCTGAACAGACTGCGCTCTGGCACCACGAGAGGCAGAGCCAACCTTAAGAAATGGGGCCACAAAGTGGAGTCCACAACATGTCAGTATGGAGAAGAGCAAACCACAGACCACCTATTACAATGCAACCTGAGGCCTGCCACATGCACAATGGAGGGCCTTCTTATAGCAACACCAGAGGCACTCCAAGTGGCCAGCTTTTGGCCAAAGGACATTTAATAGAATGCCAAGTTTGCAAACTTTGTGGGGGGTTTTGTTTGTTTTAAAATACAATAGAATTGTTTGGTTCACCCCCGATATGATAAATAAATACTCTGTAACTTCTCTAGAGGATGCAAAGAGTACTTTGAGTTTTGTCCATGGAAATCTCTGGAAACCTTTTGACTGTTTTAATCCATACTTCATACCACCCATTATTTCTCCTTATTCCGCTTTGAACCAGAGTTAAGAATTTTATTTGACATGATTTTTTTTGCTAATGGATCATGACTGAAGTGCTTTGTTTCCACAAGGCTTTGCTGTCACAGGCTCTAAAATCGTATTTTGCCTTCATAGGAAAAGGTATTTCTTTCTGCTTCTCTGTGCCACCTATTATGAGCCCCACAGCGTGAAGCATATTTAAGATGTGCTTTTACGGTAACAAAGGCAATCAGTTCCTCCTGTTCTGCTTCCATGTGGAGTTCAAATACTGATGAATAGATTACCTGGGGTGCCCAAGCCTACCTAAAGGTTGTGTGCCGCAGGTAGAGCAGACAAGAGTGTATACTTTTATTATTACACTGAAAAGATGTAAAATCTTATTCTTAGACAGAAATAAAAGAAGAAATTATAATCAAGAGAGATTGAGAAAACAAACCTCTTAATCCCAGAAGTTAGCTAGAATAGCCTATTCTCTAATATTTCACATATGAAAACTGGGAGATGTGTGGCTAAGCAACTGGGAAGGGTTCACTCCTGTCCTCTTCCATCACCCAGAATAACTGAACAAACACTATTTTGCAACAATTGAAATAAGTTGAGGGCAAAAGGGGAAAATGGGAGGAAGACTGAAGAACTGCACAGTTAAAAGCAGTACTCTTACGTTCAGCTTTATCCCAACCTTATATAATTCTGGACAATTCTGAACTGAAGTCACAGAGATTGAAGGGAGCACTGAAAATTTGTAAAGCCAGTAATGGCTCCAGGTTTTATTTTTTCCTCGGCAATTGTTGTTTTTATGTTTTTCATGTGCTTTTTAAAAATATACTTGTTGGCACATACGATGCTTTGAGTGATTGCTTTTGTTATTTCAGTCTCACACTGGAGCATTATCACCTTCCTCCTCCAGAAAAGTATAGTATGTATCTTGTAACTTCCTATTAGTGCATCTGTTCTCTATTTTCACTTTTTGCTGACGTTCCATTATTTTATGGTTATTAGACAGCCATTTCTGGAAGATGGAAGTTTTTCTTGTGTAAGTGCAAAATCATTTCCCCGGTGCTAAATTTTGCCACTGAAGTGAATCTGAAAGAAGCAGAAATTTGATAAGAAGATAATATTAAGGCATGCTTCTCATTGTACTTGAGGAAAAGCAACCAGACATTTCCGAGGATGGAACCACTTCTGAGACAAGCATAAAGGGACTGATGATACTTATCAAGTGCAGTAGACATTAAGTCTCCTCTTGCAGAAGGTCTCGTTCAAAGTACAAGATCTTCTGTACTTGATGTGTATCAGGATTTGCTTTAAGATCCCGCCAGAAGCAGTTCCATCCCAACTTTGCCCCACATACAGTTTGCAAGAGTAAACTGTAATTAAAAATCAACAATATCTGTAGGTCTGTATGCTCTCCTGTTTTTGTTCAAAAAAAAAGATGAGGCAAGACTCTGAAGGCAAATGTGTTTGAGAAGGCAGCATTGCCCAATTATTTCATTATATTTAAATCAATCATGTCAGGGACTGTGATGTGATGCAAAGATGTCTGGATAAAGTCTATATAAACTCCTGGTAAATAAAAAAGTAGAATGAAAAGCAAAGCAGAAAAATGACAAGATTTGTGAATTGTCAGTTACAGACAGTCTCCAAGTTATTGTTGGGAATCAAGAGCTGTTAGGCTCAAATATAACCCTTACTTGGAGGTGATTCCACAAAATATAGCAGAGTGCCAGAAGCACAGTTCATAACTAGCAAAAGCTTACGTGCAGTGAGCAAAGATTGGCTTCCATTCAACAGGATGGAAAAGGATTGCAGATTCACAACTTCATAGGATCAAAAATAATATGTTTATTAAAGTCAAAGAAAATCCATTATGGATAGGAAAGGTTCTTGGAGCTAACTAGCTTCACTGAGCTATCTTCTAAGGAAAGGAAAAGGAAAAATAACAAATATATAGACACAACTACATCGTGGCTGGAGAAAAGGAAGATGAGTCCTCCCTCTTGGAGAACAAAAGGAAGAAGAGACCCAGAAAATGGAGATAGGCCACATGGCCAGCCCAGAGCATTCAAAATACCTTTAAAGAGGAAGTTACATTTTCCCTGAAGAGATCACATTGCTAAGTATTCAAAGGGGGAGGAGATAGTGGCATGCAGGATGTGCAAGGCAAACCCCTTCAAAGCCCCTTCTTTATTTATTTATTTTATTTATTTATTATTTCAACTTATTAGTCTCTTCTCCCGACTGGCTCGGGGCGACTCACAAATATTAAAAGCATAGTAAAAAACACGATAAAACATGGTAAACACAATAAAACATATTAAGACACAATAGGATGACAGGAGTTGGCATCCATAATTAAAACCGTGTAGTAACGCACACTCGCTACATAATGCAATGGCCTATGACCATGTAGTGGAAGCCCCAGGATTATTCCTGACCAAATGCCTGTGTGAACAGGAAGGTTTTACAGGCCTTTCGAAAGGCTAGTAGATTGGGCAACGCATGGGTTGTAGGAGGGAGAGCATTCCATAATACAGGAGCAATGGCGCTAAAGGCTCTTCTCCGCGTTGAGGTCAGGTGGAGGGTTGTGTGGCTCGGCACTGCCAGGAGGTTCAAGAACTCAGATCTCAGTGATCTTAAAGGACTATATGGGGAGAGGTGGTCCCTTAGGTACACCGGCCCCAGACCATTCAAGGCCCCAGACCGTTCTTAAGATAGGCATGCAAAGGGAACTTAGGGAAGGAATCCCTCAGTCTGATCTAGCTAGGCTAACTACTCATTGAGATCTGGAGACTTTTGCAGTCAGGGATGAAACCCAACAGTTAGAAATATCCAACTTACAAATGACTCGTAGTTAAGAACCGAGGTGAGACAACAAGAAGTGAGAGAAATCTACCACTCCTAGATGAGTTACCATGGGGAAAAGCTGTCTCCGCTGAAGCTTTTTCTCCAATCCTTGTTTTTCACAACAAGCAGATTATATATATATATGGAGTTACACTTTAAAATGTACCTGTTCTGACTTACAGACAAATTCAACTTAAGAACAAACCTACTGAGCCTATCTTGTTTTTAACTTGGGGACTGTATGAAAAGTCTCTCTCTTCAGTTACAGTGGCAATATTCTTAGTCAAGACACTTGTCTACTTAACAGATGTATTGCTAGACTTCACAGGTAAAATTGTTATTCTCTGTCTGGATGCTAGTTAAATTGCTCAGGTTCATGCATTTTTAAATTATTATTTCTGTTATCAGTCTGATACTACTTAGGGCAATAGATCATCCAATACTTTAGCTAAGCTTTTACTGAATCAGCCTCAAACAAATGACCCTGCATCCAGTATAACCAAATGGATCACAGTGGTCTTCTAATTTTCTAAGGATTTTCTTTGGGGTGGGGGTATAAGTATAAATTCTCCTGGATTTATACTTGAATAGATGCTCCAAAAAGGTGGCACTTCATATAAAACACAACTTTCAGAATGGGCCTTTTTTCTCTAGTACAATTTTTAAGCATGAAAGAGCTGTGAAACATATTGGAGTGAACCCAATAATTTGTCCATTGCCTGTAAGTTCTCAACATTGCTTCCCATATTTCTGATTTGTGACCTCTGAATTAGAGTGTCCTTAAAAAGGCCTTTATTTTTTAGGAGATGAATTGATTCCTCAAGAAACTATCTTCCAACTTTATTTTCAGAACTACTATACAGAAGATAATCCCATCAGTAGAATAGCAACGTTGCTCTCTGGGTTTTAGTGCAGCGCAAGTCCTCAAATCACCTCAGCACCCCGAAGAGCTCCTTCAAACTTCATCCCCCCCCCCCCCCCGCCAGATATGGATGTCATTAGCTGTCAATGATTCAGAGACAGTCCAAAAAATGGGAGGAAACACTGGTTTGCAGGCTACATGTTGACCCCACCTGATATAGGTAGAGGTGCTGAGTTTGCTAGATATTTGGAAGCCTTATGTACTATACAGAACATGGCCTGATCCCTACTGTAGTGGTTAGGACCAACTAAAATGAATAATTGAATAGTGAGTCAACATGTAGGTAAACCTCACTGGTTCACTGGTTCACTGGTTCTACTCTTGGTAGGACAAGCCATTAGATTCAGGCACATATCTACTGAGCCTTGTATGCAATTTGGGATTGGAAAAAATATTGAAATAGTATTAATATTTTTCAATCATGTCTCTTTTTTCCTCTCCCCTCTCAAAGATCACAGATAGCCATGATTCCCAAATATTCTTTGAGGGGACCATTCAGAGGGCACATGAGTATCAAAAGTAGCCGTAAGTATTAAAACATCTCCAGTTGAAGAAGGGATATGCACTCTACCTTTGTTTTATTGGTTAAATACAGGTGATGTTGTGTGCAAGGAATATAGAGATGCTGGGATTGCCTAACATGGGATGCTTCTGGTGGCTTTGAATATTTATAATAAGAAGCCAGCAAAGTTTCCATCCAGTTTTTATAGAAAAAAAATAGTGTTTGGTGGTTGTGTTATTTAAAGAGATGTTTTGCAATTCTTCTAGCATCTGTGGGTCATGCTTCATTACACAACTGAAAACAAGGTGAGTAAACAGTATTGTGCAAACAAGCAAGAGAGAATTAAATGAAGTTTTAAAATAGGAGATGGCCACTGCAAAAGGATAAGATGCTGTATTACTCCCCTCCCCAGAAGGTTTGGAGGGTCACACGCACAGAGTCCTACAAAAATCGCAACCTATTTACCCCGTGTGCCATCTAGGGAGTAAGGGAAACATGTTCATAAATCATATATTCCTGATTAATACACTCTTGGTAAAATGCTACTTCGAATTGATTTTCTGATCAAGCAACATTCCACAAAATGCCCATACAATAGAAACAGTTTGCAAGAAGTGCGGAGGAGAATATACATTACTGCTTTCAAACTTTAATTTCAATATGGAAATGTGTGTGTGTGTGTGTATGCATACCTCGTATATAGATATAGATATAGAGCAGTGTTTCTCAACCTTCCTAATGTTGCAACAACTTAATATAGTTCCTTATGTTGTGGTGACCCCCAACCATAAATTATTTTCGTGCCTACTTCATAACTGTAATTTTGCTCCTGTTATGAATCATAATGTAAATATCTGATATGCAGGATGTATTTTCATTCACTGGACCAAGCTTGGCAGTAATACACAATACACTCAAATTTGAATACTGGTGGGGGGGGGGGGTTGATTTTGTCATTTGGGAGCTGTAGTTGCTGGGATTTGTACTTCATCTACAATCAAACAGCATTCCAAACTCCACCAATGGTGGAATTGAATCTATCTTGGCACACAGAACTCCCATGACCAACAGAAAATACTGGAAAGGTTTGGTGGGTATTGTCCTTGAGTTTTGGAGTTGTAGGTCACCTCCATCTAGAGAGCACTGTGGACTCAAACAATGATGGATCTGGACCAAACTTGGCACGAATATTCAATGTGAAAACTGGTGGAGTTTGGGGAAAATAGACATTGACATTTGGGAGTTGTAGTTGCTGGGATTTATAGTTCACCTACAATCAAAGAGCATTCTGAACCACACCAACGATAGAATTGGGCCAAACTTTCCACACAGAACCTCCATGACCAACAGAAAATACTGGAGGAATTTGGGATGAATTGACAATGTTTTAGTGGAGCTGTAATTCACCTACATCCAGAGAGCACTGTGAAGCCAAACAACTATGCCAAAGGGATTCCTAAGACCATCAGAAGTATGTGTTTTCTAATGGTCTTTGGTGACACCTTTGAAAAACCCCTCATGACCCCCCCCCCCTCCCAAGGAGTCCTGATCTCTAGGTTGGGAAACACTGGTAAAGAGGAATGAATGATTTATAGCCTTTAATCATCACTATGAATATGCTCAGGGCAGACTGCAACAAGATAAGGCAGTAATTCATTTCTTTAAAATCAATGCCAACATGACAATATCTGTTAAAACTACAGTTTGGTGACTGAAGAAAAGAGAAAGCTGAAACATTTGCAAATACAGTGAATTAAAAAACACTAAAAGAATTAAAAAAACAGATGGGAATTTAAAAAGTATTTGCCTGGCTCCTAGAAAACATTGAGAATTGTGGTAACATCATTACAGAAGTACTCTTATCCCCAAGCCTGCCATCATATCTCACATAGTGACAGTAGTAAGTGAAAGGCATCTGTTTGCAGTCTCAGTGAGTAGTGAGTATATGAAGGAAGGCAGTCAGGCAAATGCCTGGCAGTGACTGAGCTCCAGGCTGTGTGGGGCTTTAAAAGCAATACAAACACCTTCATTTGTGCTCAGAAGGAAACTGGCAGCCACTGAAGCTATTTGAGTTCTTTTGAGATATGATCCCAACACTTCTCACAATACTATTTTTTTCTGAATAGTAGACTATGCCAACAGGACTTCTATCTTGATTCCACTTCCTTGCTTAACTAGATAAAGAATGGTGGCATTTTTGTAGCTCAGTATAAGCCTGATGAAGAACAAACTAACCTCCCTGATCAGGGCCGTAGCCAGGATTTTGATTCGGGGGGCTGAGTTTGGTTTGGGGGGCTGAGACTGTGTGGAAGAGGGTCTACCCTAGCAAACCTTTTGTATTGTTATCCCAATAACCCCATTAATGTGGGATATAATGAGCATGTTGATCAGATCATGATATGAATTAACATAACAGTTTAAATAATGTACCAGTAAGGCCTTTTCTAGGACCACCCTGAGAATTTCGGGGGGCTTTACATGCCTGTCCCTGATGCTTCTGAACTCATCCATCTTGACTAACCAGCTAACTGGTTGAGGCATACTTTATTGCTCTTCTTTTTCATTATTATTGCTTTTTTTTTGGATTTATGACGGATACGATTTATTCAAAGCATAATAGGCTGAATACACCTGTTTCTGTTTAGACTGCAAATATAAGGGTAAACTGATAATTACAAAACTGCCGTTGTAATAGCAAATTGGCTGAGATAATTATTGATGCTTTTTACTAGTGGTCATTTGTCATTTTCTATATTCTCTAAAGAGAGAGAGAAAGGCCATATAAAGATAATATATTTTACAAAGACCATAAGCATAGAACAGCGCAGTGGAGCAATATATGCATATAAATCCCCACATCCAATTGCCAACTTATGGTTTTTGGAGGCATGGGAAAAGATAGATTAAAAAATGCTGGAACACTGCTTCCTGTCAAAGTTGATCGTAGTGACTTACCGTAATGGACCATTGGTTTGATTCAGTAATTTAGTGATGGAACAAACCTATATCAATCTCATTTCTCATGTTTCTATGCTAAATCTGGTTCATCCTTTATGTTACGATTCGTTTTGTTTCATTTTTACAGTCTTAAATGTGGTTCAACCTGAATTCTTATTTAGGTATATCATCTAACAGGGTGGGGTAGAGAGAGGGGCTCATATGACCATGTGTTATGGAGCATTACAAAGCAAGCAAATCTTAGAACTTTTCGGATGCTATCACACGTCGTTCTTTCTTGCCTTTTCTCCTGAAATCCTCCATTTTCAGATTTATCACTGTAGCAACCCAGTTCTCTTTTGTGCCTGGGGGGCAGGGGGCAGCACCGGGGGTCCCACTTGCATTAGAACCAGCCGCAGCTGAGGAAGAAATGGAGGAAGGGGTTAATGAGCTAGCTGGACCTTCCTCTCCCACAGAGAGCTTGGCCTGGGATGAAGGATGGCCGGATGCCTATGAGGACTGGGAAGGTCAGGCTGATCCTGAAAGTGCTGATAGCGATGATTGTTATGAGAAACCGGATGGGTACGGATCACAGGAGAGAATTTGGGAAAACATGGGCGATGAGGCCATGGAAGCTGAAGGGGAGTTAGACTCTCATGAAGATAGTGAGCCAGGTGCTGGGAGGCAAGGTCGGAGCTTTGATAGGAGACGGAGCATCGACTCCAGCAGGAGGGAATGGCACCGCAGCCTAGAGCGCCAGAGAGGCGAGAGATCCCGTAGCACAGATTACCGCCGAAGCCTAGAGCGTCGGGGGCCCCGCCGTGAGGTTTAAGTATAGGATCCGTGGGAACGGATCCTCAGTAGCTCGGCCACTTCTAACCTAGCGAAGTGTAGCGAGCAAAGGACCACGGAGCCAAGTTGCGGCTCGTACCTTGCCAAGAAGTTTCTTGGGGCCTTGATGGAACTTTGCCTTGTTCTTTGATCCGCTTGGATTTGGGGAGTTTTGCCTAGTCTTTTGCCAAGACCTTTGCCTTTGGATTTTACTACGGACTCCTTGCTTTTGGACAGAACTTTCAATATCTCATGGACAATTGCTTTATTACTTGTTCTTTATTCTTCAATAAATAGTTAGCTGATTACCGTCTCTGTGTGTGTGATTAAGGGGCCGGCCGAGTCCTTGCATTGTGACAATCACACAAGCGAATGCATTACTGCCCACTCCATTAAAGAAAAATTTGGGAAACAAAGTTGGGAATACTTGGCTTTCCCCGCCAATCCCACTAGTCTGAAGTAGACCCAGGACAGGGATCTTAACTAGACACCACTTTGGGGATACTGGATCTTCCTCCCAATCTCAGTGCTCTTCATCACAGAAGTCTAAAACTTAGAAAGCTAATAGTTTGCAACTTCAAAACCCAAGAATACTATGATGGAGAAATGACAGAAAAAACAAAACTATTTTGAATTTTTTGGTATTTTTAAAATTATTATTTTTTATTATTTATTAACTTTGTTTATACCCCGCACCCATCTCCCCAAGGGGACTCAGGGCGGCTTACATGAGGCCAAGCCCAATAACACATAATAACAAAACAATAGCAATCAATGTATTGATTATAAAAACAATACAATCAATAAAACTCAAACATAAGCAGTAACAGACAATTTAAAACCATTTTGGGTGGGCCAAATGTGAATGTTAAAGTTTTAAAATAAATAAATGAATATATTTTTTATTTAGACAGATTAAAACATTGAAGATACAGATGTCCCGGTCCTCAAACACTCTGTGCTTCATTCAGAAAAATGCTGCACTCACAGAGCTCAGGCAGTGTAGTATTTCAGTGTCAATGTTGACTTTTGTGGAGAGGTGGCTGCCAAGGTAGCGGAAATGGTCAACGTTTTCTAATGTTACACCATTAACCTGTATTTCTGGCATTGCAGGTGGGTTGGTTGGTGACTGCTGGAAGAGCACTTTGGTTTTCTTGATGTTCAGTGACAGGCTGAGCTTCTCGTATGCTTCTGTGAAGGTGTTTAGAGTGGCTTGTAGGTCTTCTGAATGTTAGATGTATAATGCCTGGGTTCTGATATTTGATATGCTTTCAAGGAATCTAATTTTTCCTAACAATATTCCATCTTTAAGGCCAATCCATATGCACCACATAAACTGAGCTATTTTTAGTCTTTTCATATTTTTAATATGTGGAATTTAGGGATGATTGATTTGCATGAATTTTGGTTTGAAAAGATGTGACCTGCAGCTCTCAGACTAATGTGCAAATTGGATCATAGTTATGCACCATCTTTCACACTTTCCGATTATGCATCTGACATACTTCTTAGATCAAAAATAATATGAGAGAAAATATGTCTCAGAATACACAGTGCTGAATAGCTTCAGGTATTTTCAGAGAAAATACTGTTCAAATTCCCAGGTGCTATGCAGATTTTATTCTTTTTTAAAAGCATAGATACTAGTGTTGAAATGGGAGATGACAGCCGGCCTATGGTTAAGCACATTTGAAAAAGATCCTACAAACTGAATAATTTGCTCATCTCACCATGAATAGAGTTCTCCTTTGAGGAGTCAGACCAGATCTTGGAAATATTAAATGTTTAACAATAAATCTCATAATTGTGGACACTGACCATAGTTCTAAGAGTTCTAATCCAAAAAAGGGAAATTTCCTAAATTATGCCTTAATTCTGCATCCCATCTATTTATTTATTGTTTATTTAAAACTTTTGTACCCCGACCTTCCCACCTCTATCGAGAGACTCAGACCGGCATAACAGCAAAAATTCAATGCTATAAAGTTAAAAACAAATACAACAACATATTAAAATATATAAAAACCCAGCATAAAACCACATTGTCATTAAAACAATTCCACTCAATCTGTAAACGCGGTCATACATTCAGACAATAGCCAATTTCAGCCTATTCTGGGAAGGCTTGGTTCCACATCCAGGTCTTCACCAGCCTCCTAAAGGACACCAGAGAGGGGGCAGATCTAGCATCACTTGGTAGAGAGTTCCACAGCCGAGGGGCCACCACAGAGCCGTGCTTGCGAAGCCGGCGGGATCGAGAGCAGGGCCTCTCCGGAGGATCTCAATGTTCTTGATGGTTCGTAGGGGAGAACCCGTTCGGAAAGATAAACTGGGCCAGAACCGTATAGGGTTTTGTAGGTTAAAACCAGCACTTTGAATTGTGCCCGGAAGCTAATTGGCAGCCAGTGGAGCTGGCGCAGCAAGGGAGTTGTATGCTCCCTGTTCCCCACTCCTGTTAGTAACTTGGCTGCCGAACGTTGGACTAATTGCAGCTTCCGAGCAGTCCTCAGAGGCAACCCCATGTAGAGAGCATTGCAGTAGTCTATTCGGGATGTAACCAGAGCGTGGACCACCGTGGCCAAGTCCGACTTCCCAAGGTACGGGCGCAGCTGGCGCACAAGCTTTAACTGTGCAAAAACTCTCCTGGCCACCACCGAGACCTGGGGATCCAGACTCAGCGATGAATCCAGGATCACTCCCAGACTGCGAACCTGCACCTTCAGGGGGAATGTAACCCTGTCAAGCACAGGCTGTAACCCTATGCCCTGTTCGGCCTTACAACTGACCAGGAGTACCTCTGTCTTGTCTGGATTAAGTTTCAATTTGTTAGCCCTCATCCAGTCCGTTACAGCGGCCAAGCACCAGTTCTCAAAACTGCAAATTAACACATACCTAGTACAGCTCAACTTGCAGCTATGGCAGATTACAAAACCAATGACAACAAATATGCAACCATGTGCAACACACACTATGGAGAAATTGCAGTGTTTTTCCTTGAAATGAAAAATGACTAAGGGCGTGGGGAGAGAATACTAGTTAGTGGATACCAACAAAGTCTAGATGAGGCATTTGATAGACTGGCATTAGATAGACTGGGATTTTCAGACTAGTCTGTGGGGGATTGGCAGATGTTTCTCACAAGCCCTTTTCACACTATGATACAGCCCATATATCTGCAGGGGATATATTCCTGAACTACACATGAACTGCGGATAATAGAGAAACCTATTATTTTAAATAGGATGAATTGCGTAGCTTGTAATAGGGTGTAGCTTGTACAGGAGGTCCTAAGTATATAAGTGAAACTATGGATAAATGAAACGGTTTGGATCCCGCCTACCTTAGTTACCGGATCTCCCTCCATGAACCAGCTCGAACCCTCCGCTCCTCGGGGGAGGCCCTCCTGTTGCCCCTGCCAGTCTCACAGACTCATCTGGTGGGCACAAGGGAGAGGGCCTTCTCCTCTGTGGCCCCCGACTCTGGAATGCCTTGCCCGGAGAGATTAGGAAAGCCCCCACTTTGGAGACCTTTAAAAAACACCTGAAAACCTTGCTCTTCCACTGTGCCTTTGGAGAGTAGTTATTTAATTCCTAACATTGCTCTCCTCAATGCCCCCGTTCTTGGAGTCCATCCCCCCTCCCTCATAAAAATTCCTGTAAGGATGCTATTCTGCTTATCTCACTCCAAGTTTTTAACACTTTATATGTGTGCCTGCAGCCCACATATAAAGTGTCTTTGTGATTTTAGATAATTAGTTGTATATTGTTTTTTATTTATGTATGTACTTCTTATTGTGTTTATTGCTGATGTTTTGATTTTATTTTATTGTAATTGTTGTCTGGCCTTGGTCTCATGTGAGCCGCCCCGAGTCCCCATTGGGGAGATGGGGGCGAGGTACAAATAAAGACTATTATTATTATTATTAACTGTGTACAGGCAGTCCCCAAGTTACGAACAAGGTTCTGTAGGTTTGTTCTTAAGTTTCAATTTTATATACGTCAGAACAGGTACATTTTTAAGTGTAACTCCATTCATTCATTCATATAGAGAGAGAAAGAGAGAGCGCTTTGGATAGCAAAGGGATGGGTTAACACCCCTGTGGTGTTTGTTTTGCTGTCTGTGTCCCTGTTCAGAAGATTTCACCTTACTTTCTGTCCCTGTGATAATTGGATTTTGAAAAATTTGGCTTGTTGTGGTAACAAGGATTAGTGATAAAAACACCTTTTCCCCGTGATAACTCTTACAGGACTGAATTTTCCTTCCTACGGTAGATTTCTCTCACTTCCTGTTGTCTCACCCCAATTCTTAACTATGAATCATATGTAAGTTGAATATTTGTAACTCAGGGTCTGCCTGTATATTGCTTCCATGGATATGGGGGGATTATACAGTAAAAGTAAAGGTAAATATTTCCCCTTGACATTAATTGTAGTCATGTCCAACTCTGGGAGGGGGGGGGTGTACTCATCTTCGTTTCTAAGCTGAAGAGCTGGCATTGTCCGTAGACATCTTCAGATTCATGTGGCCAGAATGACTGCATAGAGCACCATTAGCTTCCCA
Organism: Anolis apletophallus; assembly: GCA_030556195.1. Taxonomy (NCBI): domain Eukaryota; kingdom Metazoa; phylum Chordata; class Lepidosauria; order Squamata; family Anolidae; genus Anolis; species Anolis apletophallus. Next base: position 195,225,050 of record JARBWK010000003.1, read on the forward strand.
CCAAAGCAGTATCAGTTGATCTACTCACATTTGCAAATTTTCAGGCTGCTAGGTTGGCAGAAGAGGCCATACTGTACACAATTATACTTCTATAATACACTTTAACTTCTGAGTGGAATGCTGGGATCTATGGTCTGGCTTGGCACATGATATTTCTTGCTTAGACTTCCTAATATCTTTCCTTAAAATGCAAATCCCGGGGCTGCATAGGATGGAACCATAGCAGTTAAAGTGTCATATGGTGCTGTGATTGTGTAGTGTGAAACAGCACATGGCCAAATGTTTTCGCCACCCATTTCTCCATTTGAATAATTTTAAACACTGTCTAAACTGCACAGAAATATTAAACAGAACAAGCTTGTGAACACATCTTAATTGTATATGATGTTTTAAAGCAATAACCTAAATTCAATTATGAGTCCCAGCTGAATCCATGGAACTTACATAAATGTTGATTTACTAAATGTTCATGAATTCACAAGGCAGTTCCAGTTGGGACTAACAACTGGATATAGGCCCAGTACATCAAACCTATTCACACAAACTTGGGAATAGCTCTTATTAAATCAATGTGTAAGTAATCATGCACTAAGTTAGGTTGCTAATAATAGAATATAAAAACAATTGATTAATATTTGTAGTAAGTTTATTTTACATTATTTCAAAAAGGATAGTGCAAAAAGAAAAAAAAACAGTAACAGATGAAACATAAACCAAAGTGCCTCATCTGTTAACAAGGCTCCAACAATCCAGAAATGCCTTTCATTTTCTAGTTTCCTGGCTTTTTGTTCACTCTTAAATTAAGTTCAGCAGGCTGCTGCTGCAGCGAGCTGAAAAACTAAAGTGAATAGGGAGCACATTAAGGAAAATGCCTTTGATGGATGTTTTGATCCATTGGCTTCAAGTTGTGGTACAGGTCAGTTTGTACCACATTGTTTATTAAATATGTACGATCGTTAAGGTAGCATTTATTTTTGCCTTACTATTTTCAATAGACTACAGACTTAATGCAATAATTAAAAGTGCCTCTTGAGGACATGGAGGATTAAACAGTCAATCAATTTTCTGACTTGCATTACAAATGCAGTCTGAAGCTGTCCAAGCAATATGTATGAAGCAAAGACAGCAAGTCCAGACTTTCACTTTATTTAATTAACATGATCTTCACAAAACTATCCAGTTTCAACACCTCTGTGTCATGCTTGGAAGCCAAAGAATCCCTAAGAGTGGGCAGCTGCTCTGTTCAAATGAGAGATGAAAATGAGAGGACAGAAAAGGAATGATTTCTTTAGAGACAAAAGAAAAGAAAAGAAGGCGTCTATATACAGTCAGCACTCCACATTCAATGAGATTAGGGACACAGGATCCATGTGAAAGTGAAAACCACAAATAAAAGAAATGCTGAGATAACCCATCTTTAGGAAACTCTAGATCCTCCGGTCCAATTGGACCAGAGGACCTAGAGATTCCTTGGGAAAACATTTTAATCAAATCCACAAATAATCAAACCCACAAAAACAAAATTCGCAATGGAACTCGTGATAACATTTTGTCGCTTCTTCTTTCAAATAGTTGCATCCTATACCTATTTTAGGTCACAAAATGCAGACTGGTGTGTGTTTTGGGAAGTTGGAAGAACTTTGAGCATTAAGAACTCTCTGGGTGTAGTGTCCAGTTGTTAAAGAAGTCTTCGGTTTTTTTATCATCACAAAACTTATGACTATTGAATAAGTAACAGTTTGCTCCCTATATCACATTAGGAAATACTCCCTTTCTGAGACTGTTCGATTATTATTCAAAATGGGTGTCATCACATGATGTTAGAATCTGTCTGCAAAGTGTCGCAGAAATTGATTATTTGCAGACAGAATTCTAATTTTTTTTGAAATACTATGGAGTATTCAGTTGCTGAAGTGCTGTTTTTATGTGTGATAGGTAAATCTGTATGCATCACATCAGCAACAATACTTTTTAAAAGGTCATGGGGTAATGTAGGGGGTGTTTTGAATTGATTGAGCAGAGCCAGCCTTCCATGGGATGATGAGTCAAAGTACAATGTTTTCAAATAATAATAATACACTTTATTTATATTCCGCTCTTCTCACCCCGAAGGGGACTCAGAGCGGATTACAGGTACACATACGTAGCAGACAATCCCTGCCGTTTCCACATACACACATATAGACGAACAGAGACAAACTCTGGCCACCAGGGGGAGCTGACACACTCTAAACACAAACGGGGAACCATGTCCTGTAAAGACACCCTAAAAACACTCGGAACACAATAAGGAATATAGCCAATCGTACAATAAGGTAAATAATATATATATCACATCATGCAATGCTGCACCACCAATGAGAGATTTCCACAGTTGTGGTTCCTACCTATAGTAGAACCAAGTCCACACAATAAGTTCCAATTAACAAAATAGTATGTCCATACTTTGAGTACGATGATTGTAAGAAAGCACGGGATAAATATTCCCAAATTAAAGTGTAGCAAAGGTTCCGTGGGGATTTGTAATCCACAAAGGTAGGTTTGTATAATCCACAATGGGCGGTAGTGCCGGAAAGCTGCAGCAAGAAAATAAACCGCTCCCGGCAAGCCCAGGATGCAAACCGCTCCCGGCAGATCCAGGATGCGGAGACGAACGTGTAAACACCAAGGTTCCAGGCCAAGGAGGGAGTTAATACCCTGGAATTCCCACTCATTTCGACAGTAAAGTCTTTCTCAAGGCCGATGGAATTTCATCGGAATCAATGTATAATGTAGTAAATGCATAGGCGGCAGAAATATTGAATTAATCCCAATGGATAGATTCAGACATACACATGCCTCATAGTGGCATAAGGGAGCTGACACACTCCACATCTCAGTGTTCCCAGCGTCCCTTGTTGTTCCTCCTGCATTCTCGGCGTTCCTGGAATTCTTTAATGGCCTCATAATTAAGTCAAAATTTGCCTCCCCACTCAATAATAAGAATTGTAATAATCAGGTGTGATGAGGACGGTACGCATCCCATCTCAATACAGTATGCATCCAGTCTTAAAAAATATGGCATATATACTGATATAAACAGAATATATCTCAATGTGATAAGGTCCCTAGTGATGGCCCTCCCTCTGTACTTGTCTCTCTTTCTATCCTCTCATTGAAACTGACAAACTGAAAGTATATCAATACCCCATAGGATGGTTTTTGAGGGGCCTAGTGTCTAATACTGTCAGGTTTTCAAAGTAGCTATAAGGAATAGTCGAAATTTAAGATATTTGAGGTTCACAATCAGGAAAACATTATTAACAGGTTTGTGCTCTACCTAAATACCAAATGAAAGTATTGATTTCAGTTAATTTAACAAGGGATTTCTCTGTAAAATTGGCATATTGTCCACATTCATGGTACACAGCTTTCTATCTTTATGGATGGTTAACACCCCAAAATAAAGGATTGTTTTGGCTTTTTTTCTGTCTATATAAAAGGAAAATATTTCCAACCCTCATATAGAGGACATCCTAGAGGCAATTATTATGTCTATAAGGGAAAAGCTAACAGAAGGGAATAGAGGATCAGCATCTGGGACAGCTACCAAGAAGGAACTTCTCCTGTGTTCCCACCAACTTTGCTTGTGATGTGGTGGAACTAAGAGAAATGCCTCCCCTGTTGATCTCGGGGGACAAGCCAGCTCATACAGAGAGATGTCGTCTGCCAGATGGCCTGGACCTAAGCCATATAATGCTTTCTAGGTCATAACCAGCACTTTGAATTCTGCCTAGAAACAAATTGACCAGGAACAGCGATATCTTGTCACAATTAAGTTTTAATTTGATTTCCCTCATCCAGTCCATTACTGATGGCAAGTACCATTTTAAAACCAAGGCAGCCTTCTTGGATTGAGGTGGATAAGGATGGTAGAGCACTGTCTCATCCACATATTGATGCACTACACCCCAAAACTTTGGATAGTTTCATATCTTGGGGGGGGGGGGTGCACAGAAACCTGAGGAACCCTACAAGCAAATGACCAGGGAGTTGAATAGGAATCCCTCAGCATCACCTTCTGGGTTTACCCCTCCAAGAAGAAGCAGAGCCTAGCAGAGTCTGGGAGATCTTGAATGTTTATAAGGAAGAATGGTATGATTCTGGGGCAGCAGTCAAACAATGAGTGTATTTCATGGGCCAGAATTCACTTAAGAACTTACATCTTCATCTTCATAAGTGGATTTATATCTGCAGAAAAAAAGAGCTGAAAATTCTGCCACATTCATATTCAACAAGGGGCTGCTCTTATGTTACTATGTAGGAAAGCCAGCAATCCCAAATCAGTTGTGTTTTTAAACCAGTTTTTCTAAGCTTTGATCAAATTTATGGATTTTTCTTCTTTTTGACACAGGCAGATTGTAATAGTAGGTAGCATAACAATTTACATGATATGTTGATATAAGTAAATGTAAGCTGCCCCAAGTCCCCTTGGGGAGATGGTTGGTGGGATATACAAATAAAGTTAATATTATTATTATTATATTATTTAAAGCTCTGCTTTGACTTCCTCCTTTTAAAAATAATTTTTGAACTTGAGAATTATATTAGCAGACAAGTTAAATCTCATGAACATTTTGAATAGACATCTCTGCAACAATTTATTTTAAAATGTCCTGTCTTCTTTCAATTTTTCAACATCATACTCCTATTAAAAATACTGTCGCAATGAAGCTGAATGTAGACACTCACAGATGTGGGAAGCCTTTTGCCTTTGACCAAGGAGCAAACTCAGTAGTTTGTCTTTTGCAGAGTTTTATAGAAAAGAACATATATACATACAGATTCCAAATGTTCTCTTTGAGTCACATGCTGTGTAGAACTCCAATCTTCTTCCACCAAACTCCTCCAACTCCTCCAAATGCACCGCCCTTCTCCACACTCCTCCAACAAACCTCTCCAACAATCCATTCTGACAACCCACAGAAAGGTGTAGTAGTAATAATAATATTTATTTATTTCAAAATCTCTGGCATTACTTCGCGAACGAAGATTCTTAGGAAGGACTCATCCCACGCTTTCTACAAGCGCATTGATGACTAAGGAGGTTGGATGTGTCCTTTGAGCCTGTGCAATGGATTTTTCTGGTGGAGCGCAGCGTGCACAGAACTGGCCTCACCCTTTAAACCAAAGATTCGTCTGCCGGGGCCTAGCAAGGTTAGGGTGGTGGCAGCGAGGTTCCTCAAGTCATAGGTTTGATTTGAGTTTCCTTCTCTAGATGGTTGACCTTACAGGGTTAGATGAGCACCATCTACCTGGGTTTGAAATTAGAGTTTTTCTTCTCTTAGGATGGTTGCCAAAAGGCTAGAGAGCCTGTCCTACCCATTGACGCTCTTTGTCAGACCCTTCGGTTGTGACCTGTCTGGCATGGGAAGCCCTACCAGTGACTATTATGCCACCACCAGCATAGATCACAACTTCATTAGGGTACGCAAGCCTCTCCCCCGTGACAAGGGGGCACCAATGGAGAGGTATTTCAAAATACCACACAAGTAAAAGACAAGGCAAAAAGGAGAGGACAGCAACTGCCCTTCTATTTACAGTCAGAATCTTATTTTCCTGGTTCTTCTTTCACAAAATGTGCTCTTTTCTTGATAGCTTTCAGAATAAAAAGGTTTACACTAATTATGGTGGATCTTTCCTGTTAGAAGATCATTTCTGTTGGGGGACCTGCAGTTGGATAATATTGGATGTAAATATCTGTATTGCAGTTCAGTATATGTTGGACAGTCAATTAAGAAATGTTCGATATCTTCCACACTTTGTTCTCCCTATACGTAGAATCTCTCACTTCTTGGGATGTTACAGTAACACCCGGTTTGCATCATAATAATGAGTTGTTCAAACCTAGCCCTAGTATATATTCTTCTTAAAGGTAGTGGAAGTGGAATAGTCAGATAGTTTTCTAAATGAATATTCCTTTATCCCCTGGCAGCTGATCCATCCTGGCTGTAACCACGCAATGTTAGCCAAGTGGTTTGGCTCTCACTCCCTGCTGCCTTGATCCTTGCACCACTTACTACTTGTTGCTTAAGAAATGAACTCTAACAAATACAGTTGAGGATAAATTTACTAAAGTGTTGCATCAATAAAAATTTAGAAGAAAAAAGCACTATATTAAGGGAAATGGCTTCTGAAAGGCATACATTAGGGGAGACAGCAAACAATTTTCATGCAACTTGTTTAACACATATACACACACGGTGTTTCAACCTGATTTTTAGAAACAGCTGAAAACAAAGTTATGTTTCAGAATTGTGAAAGTCACTACAATTAATTTAGCCAAAAGGACAAGGAATGAAAGTGTGAAGGTTGTAGAAGGTAAACAGGTCTAGTCATCCCTGTCTGGGGGGGGGGGGGATGTTAAAACTGTCAATCTGGAAAATACTCAAATGGAAAAATGACATTTTCTGACTGTGGTTTGTGACACCTATAGATGGTAAATGACAGCCCAAGACTGATGAGAGGTATTCAAGGTATTCAAATCTCTGAAACTTTGTTAATTGCATCCTGGGATGTTTGTTGCTGTAATTTCAGATACCCATCCATAATTTCTTTAACTTTTTGTACAACCAAATTTTTTAAATACCTTAGTAGTGTTTCATCATTGGTAAATCTACACTGTAGAATTAATGCAGTTTGACACCACGGCTAAATGCTGTGGAATCCTGAAAATTGTAGTTTGGTGAGACACCAGCACTATTTGGTAGAAAAGGCTAAAGACTTTGCAGATACATTCATTCTGAGTATGAAGTTTTGGGAATCTCTCCAAAAATAGTGAAGTCATGGTGTGTTGGGTTGCAGTATTCCTCATCCCCCGGATTCATGGCTGTTGCCTATTCACTGTGGATGATGGGAGTTGCAGCCCAACACATTCTGAAGTGACCAGGTATGGGAAGGTTACCCAAAAGTCCATACACAAACTAGCTTGACTTTTTCTTTTCTTTTCTTTTTTTTGCAAGTGGACCATAAGTGGATGGACAATAACTAAACTCAGTTATGTGGTTTTGTTTCATTTCTGGTATTTCCATACGTTTTTCCCCTGCATGATGGCACTAAATGTGATGAATATTTAATACCATGGTAACTTTTGAAAACAACCTGTGAAAATGCACTCAGGATTCTAGAACAGTGTTCTGTTCCTATTTATGTAATCCAATAGCCCTAAAAAAATTGGAAACCCTTACTTCATACTTTGATTGTAACAAATAAGATGACACAAATACAGTCCCTAACTTTTAATTTTTTGAAGTGATTATTAAATTTATATTAAACATTACACATATTGTTGTCCCAATAAATATTATAACAGAAAATATATTTAAAATGGTGCTTTAATAAGACTGTAAAGAGAAAGGTATTTATTGAAAACAGTGATGGAGTAAAAAAATTAAAAAGTATGATGCTACTGAATTTTTTCTAGTATTTTACTTCAGGTGTCTCTGGAAAAAAGTATTTGAAAGTGTAGCCATCTGCAGAATATGGTGGTCTAAGTATTGATTCAGAGAAATCCCCGTACAGCTACAGAAACCTTCTGGGTCACCTTGGACAAATTGCATTATCTCAGCCTAAGGAGAAAGCAATGGGAAATCCCTGAAGTAATCTTGTTAAAAAACCTCTAGGATAGGATCACCATAACAACTTCATCATACGGGGCTAAAATCAATGGCATATGCCAATCTTGCCCTGGTCAACAAATTAAGGTGGGGTGTGTTTCAGTTCCAAGTAATAAAAGATAAATGCGGGAATCACTTTCACAATGTTCTCAATTTATTTCATCTTCATTCTTTTTCAATTTTAAGTGGATGGTGGGTTCAAGATCCATATGGCATCAAAACATTGGTGTTTTCCTTCACAAAATTATAATCCATAAAGTGACATATTTTCAAATATAATCCGGATTACACTCAATGTCGGGCCGACGGTATTAAGCCATCCGTTTCGCGTTTCCGGCTTCTTCGGGACCTGCCACATACTATCTATTGTCCAATTCACTGGTCCAATATCTATTAGATTAAACATAAATGATTTACAATATATTCATGCTTTTTTCATATATACATATTCGTAACCTATACATATAGGTGTGATCCCACATAAGAAAACACATTCCCCAATAGTAGGCAAGAAGCAATCCATACATCAATACATTTTAGGAGGCATTACATACATATAGCACCGTCAATACATACCCAAAACATTCAGTCGTAGCATATATGTATGTGGACGCAGCCACTTTTCCATTCGGTTGGACAATGCTACTAAGAAAAGCCGCGGCTTAAGAGGGCTCCCTCCGCACCTGGCGACAGGTGCAAATTATATCAGGATTTCTCCTATGGATAAACGGTCGTTTAACCCCTGGGGCTTACCGCATTTTAGGAAGGTTATCCAGAAGCATTCTCTTCTCCTTAGGGCCAATTTTATGTCTTGATGCATCTTAACTTTAACCTGTTCGAGAACTACTACTTTAAAGTCGTCATATTTATGATTTTCCTTAAAGTGTGTGTATAGTACAGAAGATTCGTTTTTTTGTTCTGAATCTCGAACGATGCTCCTGGATCCTTACCCTCAGGTCACGCCCAGTTTCCCCTACGTAATATTTTAAACATTTGCATAAAATACAATATATTACATTTTTGGATCCGCATGTGGCCTGACAGTGCAGTCTATATGTTTTTCCCCTCCAGATCTTGTATCGTGTTAATAGTTGATATGTGTTTGCAAATAGAACAGTGGCAACATGCCATTGTGTTTCTACTGGGATGTGGGTTTTAGTACGGATAGTATGGTCAGCATGGACTAGTAATTGTTTAATATTAGTAGTCCTCTTATTGGCGATCATTGGGGTTTGTTCTAGCCCGGGTATCGAATTTACTAGAGGCCAATATTTGCGTACGATCCCTTGAATCTTTTTGGAGTGGGGGGTATGGGTAAGTGGCCAAATAATGCGGTCTATAGGCGGTTTTTCCTTTTTGGTGAAAAGTTCTGTTCTAGCAATGTTTCTTGTTTTATCCAGAGCTTTGTTTAAGACTTGTTTGGGGTATCCCCTTTGTCTAAGTTGTTTATTTAATAGTGACGCTTGAATCCTCAAAACCGATGTTAGGAGGAATTCCTTTTAAGACGGGTTAACTGGGAAAAAGGTAGGTTATCTTTAAGAGAGTGGGGGTGATAGGAGTGATAGTGAAAGTATGAGTTCCTACTAGTCGGTTTAACAAAGTTTTTAACCTTGAGGGTATTTTGATGTTTGTATACCGTAGCATCTAGAAATGTAATGCTTTGATCATTTTTTTCAAACGTAAAATTAATGGAGGGATTCCATGAGTTAAAGTAAAAAATACATCATCTATGAAACGGTAGTATTGCCTAATGGGCTGCACAACATCGATATCAGGATACAGAAATTGCATTTCTAGATCGTTCATATAGATATTAGCTACGGAGGGGGCGAATGAGAGTCCCATGGAAATGCCGCCCCGTTGCTCATAGAATACCCCATCAAACATAAAATAATTGTAATCAAAAACTATATCGATTATTTCCATCAAAAAGATGTAGGGGGGTCTCTAGGGGGTGGAGGCAGCTCCAACAAACCCTGTATCACAGTTCTGGCTAGTCTCAAATCAATATTTGTATATAGGGATGCAATATCCGCAGTTATTAGTACATCTGTATCTTTTATAGAAATTCCATCAATTTTAGAGATAAAGTCCCCTGTGTCTTTAATGAAGGCGGGAGCTTGTATCACAAAAGGTTGCAGAAAGCTACACTCTCTGACTACGTAAGAAGGAAAATTACACCTAAAGGTCTACGCGTCCACGTCCCGCCAGGAATCTACGAGTCAGATCCCAATTTCATTCAAAGCTGGAAAAACATAGTCCACCGTTGCTCAAAAGATTTGATGCTATTAGTAATTCAAAAAGGCATGGCGGAAATGAACCGACTAGTAGGAACTCATACCTTCATTATCACTCCTATCACCCCCACTCTCTTAAAGATAACCTACCTTTTTCCCAGTTAAACCGTCTTAAAAGGAATTCCTCCCTAACATCGGATTTTGAGGATTCGGCATCACTATTAAATAAACAACTTAGACAAAGGGGATACCCCAAACAAGTCTTAAACAAAGCTCTGGATAAAACAAGAAACATTGCTAGAACAGAACTTTTCACCAAAAGGAAAAACCGCCTATAGACCGCATTATTTGGCCACTTACCCATACCCCCACTCCAAAAAAGATTCAAGGGATCAAATGCGCAAATATTGGCCTCTAGTAAATTCGATACCCGGGCTAGAACAAACCCCAATAATCGCCAATAAGAGGACTACTAATATTAAACAATTACTAGTCCATGCTGACCATACTATCCGTACTAAACCCCCACATCCCAGTAGAAACACAATGGCATGTTGCCACTGTTCTATTTGCAAACACATATCGACTATTAACACGATACAAGATCTGGATGGGGAAAAAACATATAGACTGCACTGTCAGGCCACATGCGGATCCAAAATGTAATATATTGTATTTTATGCAAATGTTTAAAATATTACGTAGGGAAACTGGGCGTGACCTGAGGGTAAGGATCCAGGAGCATCGTTCGAGATTCAGAACAAAAAACGAATCTTCTGTACTATACACACACTTTAAGGAAAATCATAAATATGACGACTTTAAAGTAGTAGTTCTCGAACAGGTTAAAGTTAAGATGCATCAAGACATAAAATTGGCCCTAAGGAGAAGAGAATGCTTCTGGATAACCTCCCTAAAATGCGAAGCCCCCAGGGGGTTAAACGACCGTTTATCCATAGGAGAAATCCTGATATAATTTGCACCTGGCGCCAGGTGCGGAGGGAGCCCTCTTAAGCCGCGGCTTTTCTCAGTAGCATTGTCCAACCGAATGGAAAAGTGGCTGCGTCCACATACATATATGCTACGACTGAATGTTTTGGGTATGTATTGACGGTGCTATATGTATGTAATGCCTCCTAAAATGTATTGATGTATGGATTGCTTCTTGCCTACTATTGGGGAATGTGTTTTCTTATGTGGGATCACACCTATATGTATAGGTTACGAATATGTATATATGAAAAAAGCATGAATATATTGTAAATCATTTATGTTTAATCTAATAGATATTGGACCAGTGAATTGGACAATAGATAGTATGTGGCAGGTCCCGAAGAAGCCGGAAACGGCGAAACGGATGGCTTAATACCGTCGGCCCGACATTGAGTGTAATCCGGATTATATTTGAAAATATGTCACCTTATGGATTATAATTTTGTGAAGGAAAACACCAATGTTTTGATGCCATATGGATCTTGAACCCACCATCCACTTAAAATTGAAAAAGAATGAAGATGAAATAAATTGAGAACATTGTGAAAGTGATTCCCGCATTTATCTTTTATTACTTATAATCTTGCCCTTGTCACCCATGGAGCTGGCCAGCTCTTATTAGACGGGAGGCTTCCCATGTTGCCATTGACTTTAATGGGGGGAACTACGCAGTCCACACATGCACCATGCTTCCCCCATGGGATCAGCAGCTGGAGGAACCTGCCAATGTGGGGCGTGAGGTGGTGGCTTCCCCATGTCCCACGGTGAAGTGGAGCAACATGGGACACTTTTGGTGGCTGTGTGACGAGGTAGTTTGTCAGATCCAACTTGAAGTCAAAAACAAAAACAAAGTTTAAGAATCCAGATAATTAGTACAAGATATTTTCTAAATCCAGTGACTGAAATAAAGGCTCTATTTGTTTTTTTAGTCTTTTCTCCTAGTTCTTCCTGCAAGCTGTCAAGTCAGTACATCATCCAAGACCAAATGACCACACATTACAGAAAATTGCTGTCTGCCAAAGGTATTTGGAACACCCAACAATAACTATGTCCATCAAGCTGATTTCACTGAGGGAAGCTAAACTTCTTAGATCAACTGCAGAATAGTTTAGAGTTGTTTCTCAGGACCAAAAGCTGAGAGCCCATGACAATATCCTGCAAGGAAATATAGCAGTAGAAACTGATTGATTTGATTCAGTGAAATAGTGATTCCACTGTGGGGTTTGGTCTGAACTTCAAGGTTGTTCCTCAAGATTCTAGACTGTATCCCTCAAATTGATTAAATTACCCTATTACAACCACAGTCTCAGTTTCTTATTGGATCACAAAGCCACACACACACACACACTACACACACAATTCACCTAGGTAAAATAGCCCTCTGTGATCTCACTGGATTTGCTGATGCTAGGTAAAGGATTAGCTGTTGCTAGGTGAAGTGTCCCTCTGTGATGTCACTGGAAAGGAAAAGTGATGTGTGTGAGAGTGGAAGAAAGAAAACGGTCACAAAGAGAGCCATGTTGCCCTGGAAACATTGTGGCATTGTGATGTAGGACCTCAGAGCGGGAGAAGGGAGAGGGGAAGGAAAGAAAAGAAAAAGAAGGGAAAGAAAGAAGGGGTAACAGCCTCCCTGACACCCGGACAAAAATATCAGTTCATACCATTTTTTGTAATTTAGGGCAAACCAGACTTTGGTCTTTCATGCTAATAAAGAATTTGAATCATTTAAAGGTAGCATAGAGGGGACTGCCTTTTTTCCAAAGTAGAGCAGTCCCCTTTTCTTGGCTCCATCTCACCATGTTACAAAGAAGGCATGAAAAAGAGCCAAACAGAACACAAAGTCACTATTTACAGGCAGGATACAATCTTCGGCAAATTCGGTGTGACTCTGTTGCTTCTTCAAAGCGAAAATTTATAGAGGCGAATTCCTGGCACAACAGGAGCTTGGTAGATATCTCATTTGTCCAAATCAAGTTTGGGGTTTATTTCACTCCCATCACGAAGCTGCTTGCGGTAGCAAAATTCAGCATGTTCCCTTTCTAACTGCTAGCTGCAAATCATATCTCCAGCTCACATAGATTTCAGACATTCAAGGTAGCTGGAAGAAATATTTCTCAAAAGTTGTTTTCCAGCATTTAAGCTCTGTCCATATATTATAACACCAAAATACAATGACTAGAACCTGTAGCTTTTTTTTCTGTTGGTGTAGTAGCTTTCATCAGCAAAACAGGAACCAATTATGGGGAGATACTCAGTAGAACACTTTCTTTTGGTCCCACCATCTTCATGGACACAGGAATGTGCCTTATTGGTTGCTCATCCTAGGTTGTGGAACTTTCTCCTATGTGAGATTAGGATACACACACAATTTTTCCCCAGGAGATAACATTCTTTTTATTTAACCAGATATTTGATATTTCATGGGATGTGGATAATCTTTCTTTAATGGGTATATGTGCTATATGCTTCTAATCATGACCTGAACTCAAGTTCCTATATTTTAAGCTAAATTGTAATGATCCTGTTATAATTGCTCTATTCCTATTCTACTATTTGTTCTATCCACCTTATTGACCAACCTATCCTTTAACTAATTTTGCATATTGATCCCCTCCACCCAAAAATGAGATTAGAGGTACCTACAGTATGTTGTTGCTTATGATGCTTGCTTTTATTGTTCATGACGATGCTGTTTTTATGTTTTATATTTTACTGTCCTGTTTTTAATTGTATGTTGCCTGGGCATGGCCCCATGTAAGCTACCCTGAGTCCCTTCGGGGAGATGGAGGCGAGGTAGAAAAATAAAGTTGTTGTTATTATTATTATTATTTCCATTATTATGAATTATTTTCTTGTTGGAAAAAGAATAGAATAGAATAGAGATGTTTGGAGACAGGAGGGGAAGAAATGCACTTGCAATCAGCCTTATTGTAATATTGGATTTGGAGCCAGTATTAAAATCTATGCAATGTTCCTATTTGTGTGTTACTAGTAGATATCACAGCCTAGAAAGGAAACCGGGAGGGGAGGGGATGTCATTTGTGCAGAAAGCAACTCTCTGCATGGTAAAAATATAGGGAGAGTATACTTTCATGTTTCGTTTTTTATAATAAGCCACTAGATGTATCCCTGAGACATAGGTGCTGAAATAGCAATATTGTTTCTTTAGGTGTTCTGGTTTTTGCGAGGCTTGTATCATCTCTAAATGCTAGAGATATTCATAATGTCTCAGCGGATAGATTTTGCTTGTACAATTAAGCTAATTTATTGATTGATTGTGCATACTGAATATGGGGTTTATTTCTGATAAAATTAGATTTATTGTAATTGTAGAGATTCCATTCCGTTGTGCATTTGGTCTAGATGAGTTATCCAGGTTATTTTACCAATGTGATAGCTCATTAAAAAGAAAGTCAATTTATGCTGGGGGGGGGGGGTTAAAGAAGCCAAACAATAGTTTGAGAACCAAAATACGCAGATTATTTACAAACAAAAGCAAAAGTATACCTTCTACTTTATCTGAATGGGTAATGTCCAGATTTTTAGATCATGTGCTATCATCCACTTTATATCTTGAAAGATTTACAGTCTTGAGTTATTTAAGAGCACAGGTTTAATTGAATCCAGACTTTCAGCAGTCTCAGTCCTCTATCCATTGTAAGCAGGCCTTTTCCAGCTCTTTCTTTGTAATTTGAAAGTGAAACACTGAGAAGACAGATAAACATTTTTTGTTGTTGTTAATTCAGCTGCTGTTGATTCATCTGCTCCAAGGAGTTTGAACACAAGCATCAAATGTAAGTATAACTTGCTTTGCTTTCAAAATAATGTCTGGTTTCACCCTGTTTGGTCTGGAAATATTTGTTTTGGATTATCTCTTTCTTTCTCTCCCAAACACACACATACACATACATGGAGCACTCATGCCATTTTGAAAAAAATATGTAACGCTTTTAGAAAAGCAAATGGCACCACACAGTGGTAGTGCTGCTTTAGGTTACTAACTGGAGTGGCACACAGGGAGCATACCACTCCCCTGTTGTGTCAGCTCCACTGGCTGCCTGTCCATTTCCAGGCTCAATTCAAAGTGCTGGTTTTGACCTTTAAAGCTTTATACGGTTCTGGCCCAGCTTACTTGTCCGAACGCATCTGCCGCTACGTCCCACCTCGTAACTTAATATCATCCGGGGAGGCCCTGCTCTCACTTCCGCCACCAACTCAACTGCGGCTGGCGGGGATGAGAGACCGGGCCTTCTCGGCTGTGGCCCCCGCCTGTGGAATGCGCTTCCAAGTGAAATATGATCAACCCCATCCCTCCTAGCTTTCAGAAAGAAAGTAAAATCATGGTTGTGGGACCAGGTCTTCGCACAGTAACTGCAGCACTTTATTTGGAATGGACTGTTTTAACGACGGACATGAAACACTGCTTCCACCATTGATTGATTATGTGAATGTGCATTGTATAGATAGAATTTTAAATGAACTGGATAGCTAATGTTTTAATGTTGATGTTTTAATCATATTGTATTAGTGTTTTATATTGTGTATTGTTGCCGGCATCTAATTGTGCCTTGTAAGCCGCCCTGGTGCTGTGTGAAATGTAGACTCTAAGGCTGTAATCCTCCATGATGTTTGCAGAGTATAGAGCTCTGTGGATTTATATATGTGATCCTTGTCTTCCGCTTCTCACAGTCCCCGAGAATCCTCCCACTTCCAACCATTTTGCAGAGGACCTAAACAATATTTGGCTGCAGTTCTGAAGCCAAATGAAAAGAACAACACCAAAACCATCGCACTTTTCAATGTACAACCTGGAATTACAAATTCTTCAACTATCCCAATTTGGCAGGGATAATCCAGATTAATTGTCAGACATTTTTAAGATGCTTTTAGTATCTCCCATTTTTTTCTTCAAATCCCACCATTCATCCCCCTTTGTCTCAGGGCGCATCTCCACTGACCATTATTCTGAATGTGCATTGTATAGATAGAAGCTGATCCAGGTTAGTATGGGCCAAGGTCACCTTAATGCAGCCTTGAACCAGGTTAACCAAAATCACAGCTTGCTCTGAATACTCACCAAGGATCTGGAGCAAACTGTGATTTTGAAACCATGTAAACAGTTGAGTTGGTTCTGACATGGTCATCTCATATTACACAGTTACTCACCATCCTAATAATAATAATAATAATATTTTAATCCCACCACAATCTCCCCAAAGGGACTGTTGCTGAAACAGCCAGTGGACTCATTGCCTGGAGTAACTCTTGCCAGAGAAACAAGGCTATTGGAGGAGGGCAGAACGATGGAGGCCTTTACCCCTCTTCCCCTCACTACTCCCATGTCACTCTGGCACCCCAATGACATCACTCCAACATGAGTTATGTCGCATGATTCATGGAATGGTAAGGATGACTGTCTGGCAGCACTAAATTGAGTTTGGCACTGCTAGACAGGAGTCCTTCCTGCCTCCAGAGCAGTGGTGGGAGAGGTGGTGGACTAAACTACTCCAGGGCTGATCCAGCATTCACCACTCTGGATTGGCTCCAGGATAAGTCCGTGTAGATCCACCCTCAATTTACTTCAGTTGTTGCAAAATGAATTCAGAATGCAAAAGTAGTTTGCACTCAATTAGCTCTTGGGGAGGAGGAAAGAGGGAATCTTGCCCTTCCTGTAGAATCAAACTGCTGCATGGTTTCCTTGCTTGTCTGTTCTTCATTAATAACTTTTGCAATATTGACCACACTCTGATGTTGCGAGGTCACACACCCCATTTTTCATCTGGGAAATATTGGAGAACATGAAGTAATACCCTAAAGGCATCAGATTTCATCTGTTCTTGGAAGCTAAGCAGAGTCAGTCCTTGTTAGTACTTGGATGAGAGACGTATCAATGAATACCAGTGCTGAAATGCTATACTGCAAATGAAGAAACTGGCAAAACCACTTTTGAATATTCCTAGACTTAAAAAAAGCTTACTCATATGATTGCCATACATCAACATATGACTTGAAAACACACACACGTGTAATTTTGGAAAAGCAATATCTGCTCTTTTCTCCCAGCTGGAGAACTGCAGCTAGATATTGCCAAGTGTCACGATCACGGACCTGGCGGGCCCCTTAATCACACACACAGAGACGTACTGAAGGCTAACTACTTTATTGAGTATATAAAAACAGTTCCAAAGAGTAAATAGTCCAATAATATGCAAGTGTTCACGGTGTTAAGCAAGTAGTCCAAAGTAACGTAGCAAATAAGCTGGAAGCGTGGCAAGGCTCCGCAATTCAATGCGAATCAGGAAACAGGGCAAGGTTCCGCAATCCAATGCGAATCAGGAAACAGGGCAAGGTTCCGCAATCCAATGCGAATCAGGAAACAGGGCAAGATGCCGCAAACCGCTGCGGCTCAAGAAACAAGGCAAAGGCAAGGCAAGGCTTGATGACCACTGCTGGCTTGTGGTCCCACTCCGCTTCGCGCCTATTCAGGAAAGACGTGGCCGGAGAACTGAGGATGCGTTCCCACGGCCCCTGTACTTAATCCGTCGGCCGCCTAGGCTCCTTCGTCTCCAATCTCTGCTCACGGACCTCGGTCGATCTAGGACTCTTGACCAAGCCCTCCTGCTAGACTCAATGTCTCGTCTCCTATCGAAAGAGCGACCTTGCCTCTCGGCAGCTGTGTCGCTATCTTCCTGAGAACTTTCCTCCTGGCACTTTCCCACTCGGATTCATCCATGTTTACATTCTCGGGCTCTTGGGAATTCCTCCCGGGTGCTCATAACTCCCTTCGCTGCCTCCCATCTCCACCTGGTGATCGGAATCTAAGCTGGGCCCAAACAACATTTCATCCCATGCCAAGCTCTCTGTGGGAGACTGCGGCCCATCCGAAGGGCCCTGTGCTTCACCCCAGTCATCTAGCTCATCCTCAGAATCCACCTCTGCTGCTGCAGGCCCTAATGCTAATGGAACCCCAGGACCTATTCCTTGCCCTCCAGGCACGAACGAGAACTGCTGTGCTACACCAAGAGTCTTCGGCTGGATCTACACTGCCATCTAATCGAGTTTCTCAATCCAGATTATTTTATTTGAACGGGATTATATGAGTCTATGTATAGGTAAAGGTTTTCCCCTGACATTAAGCTCAGTCATGTCTGACTCTGGGGGTTGGCGCTCATCTCCACTTGTAAACCGAAGAGCTGCCGTTGTCCGTAGACACCTCCAAGGTCATGGGGCCGGCATGGCTGCATGGAGTGCCATTACCTTCCCACCGGAGCTGTACCTATTGATCTACTCTACACTGCCATATAATCCAGTTTAAAAGAGATAGTCTAGATTCAGAAACTCAATTATATAGCAGTGTAGATGGGGCCATCCTCCTTCCATGCAATTATAAATGGCTGCTGTCCACTTTGCTCCAACCATTAAATGACTTTTTGCAGTGCACACTGGTGCCATTAGGCTGCCTAGCATGAGGTGGAAGAGATGTTGAACAAGGAAGTATTGAATACCATTTTCCACAATGAATCTAAAAGCACATATATTCCCAAAACCTCAATTATTTAATCATATCTTACCAATAGAATTTTGTACATAAAGTGCTTCCAGACAAGGCTTATGTGTCTAGTTGTATAGTATTGCATTGCCTCACTTACCAAAGTTGATGGGAGGTCAACATGACTTACTTCACATTTCAGATGTCCCTTGTTTTCTTATTACAAGGAGACTATCCCTTATTCTAAAGGCTTGAGACCAGAAGTGATTTGGATTTTGGGGAAATTTGGAATAGATGTATTTGCATGTATTTACATATTAATGTGATATTTTAGAGATGAGACTAAAATCTAAACCCAAAATTCACTTACGCCCATAGCCTAAAGATAATTTTATGCACTATATTAAATAATTTTGTACTGAAAACAAAGTTTGTGTACATTGAATTATCAGAAAGCAAAGGCTACCGATTTTGGTATATTTTGGATTTCAGAATTTCAGATAAGGGATCCTCATTCTGGATTTCTTTCATTTTTCTTACCAGAAAAAAAACCAATAATAGAAAAAGGACAGAATAATTGTAGCCTGGAAGAATACAGAATAACCAACACCTTTGATGTATGAGTGCTAGGAGCCCTCTGTCTGGAAGCACGCTTAGTATCTGATTATTATCATTCTGAATCTGACTGGCACAGCATTGACCTCATTCACAGCAAAGGAGATCACAGTAGAATGCTGATGACAAAAAAACTTCAACCTATTGTAAAGCATTTATGTTATAAGTACAGAAGCAATACTTTGCATCCTAATGCCACCTATAGGCCAAAATGTTTTATTAAGATATCCAAATACAGTGATACTTTGACTTAATAATTTCATTATTTCTGTGACTGAGCTCTTAACTCAAAAATGCTCTGATCTCAAAGCAAATTTACCATTGAAATGCACTTCAATCAATCAATTCCAGCCCTTGAACACCCCCTTTCCCCATTTTTAAAATAACAGATAATATATAAATACACATTCACACAGAATAATAAAAAAGAAAAATCAGCTTTAAAATGATAGAAGCACAAAGTTGTGGCAAGAAAGCACAAAGTGGCAGAAATATCATTTTCTTCATACTGTACTCATTCCAGCCTTCCTCCATTTCTTGCTCTCCCTCCCTCCCTCTCTTTTTTCATGAGACCAAATATATTAGGAATAAAAACCACACAAAATCAGCTCAAAGTTCCTCAAAGTGGACAAAAGTGGATGGAAATCTCTCAAAGTTGTCAAGAGCATGGAGGCATGAGGCACATAGGCTGCTCCTTTGAAGGCCTAAATCCCTGTACTCTCGTGCTAATGCTCCCTCTGGTGCTAGCTCTTAACTCAAAAATGCTGCTCTTATGTCAAAGCAAAACCTGAGCCAAGCAATATCTCTTAGCTGAAAACATTCTTAAGTTGGGATGCTCTTAAGTCGAGGTTTCAACTGGACCAATGCTTTTATCAGACAAATTCCAAAAATCACAATCTATTGCTCAAGAATTGGAGTTGGATAAAAAGTAGCTATAAATGTAGTCAGTTTAGGTCAGCCTTTTCAACTCCGAGAAGCAATAAAACATTTCTCATAAGATCACAGCCAGACTATAATTCACATTCTCTGAAAAAATAGATGAGCTACAAGAACGTTGCATGTGTAATACAAATGCCAAGATGTCAACTAAAATATGAAATATACAGATATATTCTTTTAACTGGGTATTTTGGGGAGGGGAACCCTAATGTGCAGCAATTTCAACCTTCATTTGGAGTCTCAGAGTTTCTAGGAACAAAATCAGGGATCTTCCCAGAAATCTTCATCATAGGAACCACTTGTCGCTCAAATTTGAAGCTCTTGCAGCATCTAGTAGAAGAATGTAATTGAGTAACAGATTTGTGGAGTTAGACAGTACCCTGGGTCACAGACAAACTCATCATATTGCCAAATTTCTTCGTCATAGAACACTTTGCCAACGCAGCCAGCATGGGGCCCGCCAGATGTAATCAGATGACACACAGCTACCTCTGGCAGGGCTCCATACTGGCTGTGTTGGCAAAGTGTTCTATGACGGTCAATTCTGAACACTACCTGTGTTCAGATCAAAAATGCAGGGGATAGCATGGGAGCAAGCCAGAAAGATATGTTTTCTGGTGCGTAATGCAGTTGATGAGGGGCGCTGGGTGACAGATTCACGCCACTACCCCATGATTTGCTCCACTTCCCTAAGGACTCCCTGCATCAGGGACTTCCATGTGATGACGTTCCTAGACTGCATCTACACTGTAGAACGAATGTAGTTTGACACCACTTTGGCTGCCATTGCTCAATGCTATGGAACTCTGTAATTTGTAGTTTGGTGAAGAACCAGGATATTTGGCTAAAGACTTTATAAAACAACAACTTCCAAGATTCCATACCATTGAGGCATAGCAGTTAGGTAAAGGTAAGGTTTTTCCCTGACATTAAGTCCATTCATGTCCGACTCTGGGGGTTGATGCTCATCTAAATTTCTAAGCGGAAGAGCTGGCATTGTCCATAGACACCTCCAAGGTCATATGGCCAGCATGACTGCATGGAGCGCCATTATCTTCCTGCCGGAGCGGTACCTATTGATCTACTCACATTTGCATATTTTTGAACTGCTAGTTTGGCAGAAGCTGGGGCTAACAGCAGGAGCTCACGCCACTCCCTGGATTCAAACCTGTGACGTTTCAGTTATCAAGTTCAGTAGCTCAGCGGTTTAACCCACTATGCCAGAAGTTAGTGTCAAATGGTAAAGTAACCCTGCTTAGCTTAGCTTAATTCTAGTTAATGTTTCATCTATGTTTTATTCTGTTTTCTCCTTTTATGTGCTTTTACGTGATTTGTGAGCCGCTCTGAGCCCTCGGGGAGTGGCGGCATACAAAAACGGATAATAAATAAAGAAATAAAGAGTAAATGCACACGTAATTGAGCCCCCTACAAGCTCCTTAGTTCAGCCAGCTCAGCAAGCAATATAAAGCTCATCAGTCAATATCAATACCCAAAATTATACAGCAGTAAATGCATATTCGAAAATGCAGCATCTACCCACCCATGCAAATATGTGTGTAATAATGTTTTATTTATTTATTTATTTATTTATAAATTCGATTTGGTAGACTGCTCTCTCTGGAGCCCAGAGCGGTTTACAGCATAAAATCAATAAAACATGTTCTGTTCCTTCTAAACACATCTTCCTATCCAAAAGATACACACACTAGTGATGGAGGGAGAGAAAAGTGGGAGAAGGTAAGAAATCTTACAAGGCCAACAAAGAAAACGTGCCCCATTTCTTTCCATTTGCCATTGTATCCCAATAGATATGTCTATATTTTAGCAATATTTTTTCCTTGCATCTGTGATCATCTACTAGGAAACCTACTGAGTAATTGCCTGTGTTAGGAAGCTGCAGAGTTCCCTATGCGGGGCCACATCTCCCAGAATCCCCTTGAATGCACTTATATTGGAATTGTAGTCCACAGCATAAACTGTTCTGAGTCAGACCATTAGTGCATCAAGCTCATTCTTGTTTACTTGAGGAAATTGCTCACTAACTTTGCAGGTGGGGGTGGATGAGCATTCCCAAATGTACCTGGAGATGCCATGGGTTGAATCTGACAGTTTACCTTCCAAATTTTGTGTTACATTGCTGAGCTGTGGCTGTCCCCTGAAGGCTTTTTCCTAAACACTTTTCTTAAAGTGTTGCTGTGTAAAGGGCATATGATTGCACCATTTCAGAAACACAGAAAATCTTTTTAATTTTAGAAAACAGAACTGCCAAATCCACCCTAATGTAAAATTGGCAATTGGGCCTTGCTTTGTATTTTCCTCTTGCATGAAAATCCCCTGAATTGCAGGCTGGCCAAGCCACAATGCAGCAAGGTAGATTCGGAATCCATATTATGGAACTACAGCTCATGGCACTATGCCATGGCATCGAAGATGAGTACATAGGATAGTATTTAGAACTAGATGGATGTGGATGCTTGCATTTTCAGTGGAAGTCAATGTAGTATTTTGGTTGGGTGTTGGGCTAAGAGATCAGGGTTGCTGCAGTAGACAGTCCTATATCCTGTATAAACTTCTCATCCATGACTGAAAACTCTCCTTCCCTTTATCCTATTCCCCAGCTCCCTGCTCTTATATAACTGATATAACATTTCTATGACCTTTACTTATACAACTCCACCATTACCAGCCAAATAAAGCTTGCCTCCCCACTGAAATAACCCCATAAACCTCCTCCCCGCTGTATGCCATTAAAATACACCTTTCCTAGAAAACCCTTTGATGCAACCAACCAAATATCTTTTTGTTTGTTTCAATACAGTACATCTACAGTTTCAAGGGGAAAGTGGTCTCACTAGGCATTTTCTTGGCCCTCCAGAGGATTCTATGGTATGCTTTCCCCATCAGAAGTTATCATCGAGTGTCACTGGATGGCATGGCAAATTACTGGAGAGCAGAATGAGTATGCTGGGACAAGAGATAATTTAATGGTATTAATAATTTAATGGTGCAGATAAAGAGGTATTACTGTAGATTTGTTTCCCACCTTTCTTTTACCTTGGAATTTAAGACACCCTTCATTGGTGGGATCAAGTATTCTCCAATCCAGGCACAAACTAGATCCAGATCTGATGCATCCACATTGCACAATTACAACAGTTTGATGCTGTTTTAACTGCCATAACTCTGTCTTAAAGAATTCTGGGATTCACATTTTGGTGAGAAATTTAGGGTGCCCAGCTAGAGAATTCTAGCACTGCAGTTCAAGGAAACAAGCAAAATGATTCTGAGTGCCCCAGTAAACTATGTTGTAGTTTATTCAGTCACTTCCGGCTCTTTGTTACCACATGGACCAGCCCACACCAGAGCTCGCTGTCGGCCCTCGCTACCCTCAACTCCTTCAAGGTCAAGCCACTCACTTCAAAGATACCATCCATCCATCTTGCCCTTAGTCGACCTTTCTTCCTTTTTTCTTTCATTTTCCCCAGCATCATTGTCTTCTCCAAGTTTTCCTGTCTTCTCATTATGTGGCCAAAATACTTCTTCTTTGCCTCTAATATCCTTCCCTCCAGTGAGCAGTCGGGCATTATTTCCCGGAGAATGGACTGGTTGGATCTTCTCTTGGTCCAAGGCACTCTCAGAATTTTTTTCCAACACCACAGTTCAAAGTGTCTATCATCCTTCGCTCAGCCTTCCTTATGGTCCAGCTCCCACATCCCTAGGTTGCTCCAGGGAATACCTTTGCTTTAACTATGTGGATCTTCATTGCCAATGTGATGTCTCTACTCGTCACTTTTTTATCGATATTGGTAAGTGCTCCCCTCCCAAGAAGTAAACGTCTTCTGATTTCCTGGCTGCAGTCTGCGTCTGCAGTCATCTTTGCATCCAGAAATACAAAGCCTGCCACTGCTTCCAAGTTTTCTTCCTCTATTTGTCAGTTATCAACCAGTCTGGTTGCTATAATCTTTTTTTATGTTTAGCTGCAACCCAGCTTTTGCACTTTCTTCTTTCACCTTGGTTATAAGGCTCCCCGGCTCCTCCTCGCTTTCAGCTGTCAGTAAACTATTCACTTCAGGATTTCTTAGGATAGAACCAAGACTACTAAAGTGCTCTCAAACTTCCATAATTGTGCATTATGGCTACAATGAGGGGGATGGAAAGAAAAGACAGATCAAGATCAATGACAACATAAATGTACAGGATTATGGAGTTGAAAGTGACAATTACCTGACAATTACTAGATGTACTGAACTATTCTCAATTAACAATCCTATTACAAGCGTTCTATTCTATTTTAGATTTAAAGAAAGCAACTTTAAATTGACAAAAAGAGCATTTTCAAGTGAGTTAAGAAAAATGTATCACCAGGGTTAGGATTGACAACGCACATGTCACTCTTAACAAATCTCATAGTATGTCCTCAAATTCATGACTAAATATGAATCAGCTAGTAATAGTGAATTATTACAGTGATGCTAGTAATGAATTAATTTCAAAGTTTTCACATAATCAAATCAATTTTTCAAAATTAATATTCCAAAGCCCAATCCATCTCATAGCTTTTGAACAAAACAGATATCAATATGCAACCTGTTTATATAGAGGACTAGCTGAACCCGGCACGCGTTGCTGTGCCATGTCTCTGTGTGTGTGTGTGTGTGTGTGTGTGTCTCTCTCAGTCTATCTCTCTCTCTCTCTCTTTATCCCTATATACCTATCTCTCTCTATAACTTCCTGTGTCTGTCTCTCTCTCTCTGTATCTATCTATCCCTATCTATCACTGTCTCTCTCTGTATATTATTCTCCATCACACACTCTCTCTATCACTTGCTCTCTCTGTGTCTCTCTATCTCTCAGAACTCACTCTGTGTGTATCACCCAATCTCTGTCTATCTACCACTCACTCACTCTCTATCCCTATCTATCACTCCCTCCCTCCCTCCCTCTCACTCCCTCCCCCCCTCTCTCATACTATCTCACTCCCCTCTCTCACACACACTCTCTCACTCTCTCACTCCCCCTCTCTCTCACTCCCCCTCTCTCTCTCTCTCTCTCACTCACTCTCTATCACTCCCCCCCCTCTCTCTCACTCTCTCATTCCCCCCTCTCTCTCACTCTCTCTCACTCCCCCCTCTCTCTCACTCCCCCCCCTCTCTCTCTATCACTCCCCCTTTCTCTCTCACTCTCTCATTCCCCCCTCTCTCTTTCTCACTCTCTCTCTCTCTATCACTCACCCTGTCTCTCTCTCGAAGTTCCGCCTCTCCTGGGGAGAAGTCCTCCATGGGACTACACTTCCCAGAAGGCCCCGCACGGCTACTTCTGGCCACGGAGGTTTCTGGGAAGTGTAGTGCGGTGCCCCAGAGCGGCTCTGGGACGGGGGACATGTGGGCGGTGCCGTTCCTGCCTCCAGCACTTGCTCTTAGGCGTCCTCCAGCGTCCTCGAGGGGTTGCCTGACCCAGGGGCCACGGCTGGACCCGGGTGGTGTGGCCGGTGTTGTGTCCGGCTCTTCCGCGGCTTCCTCGCTCGCTTCCCAGGTGGTCCCGGTGGCGCCCGAGCGGGCCGGGAACGGCAGGGAGACGGGCGAGGAGGTAGAGGAGGAGGGGGTTAGGGCGCCGCCGGTGTGGCTGCGAAGGTCCCGGTGAGTGAGGAGAGAGAGCGACGGGATGGGTTGGTGGGTTGGGGGGGGCTGAGTGCGCCTGCGCGATTGCTCTCCCTCTCTCCTGCGCTCGCAGCCAGTGCAGAACGGGATGCAATGGGCGGTTTTGGGGGGCGGTTTGGGGGGTTGAAAGGTAGGGAGGTGGGTTTTTGTGCCAAGAATGTACTCTGTGGTCTGGGGGAATGTGTTGGGTGGGTTTTGTGGTTGGGGGGCCTATAGTTTTCCCGTGCATAAGCGTCAAAAACGGACCATATATAGATAATCACTTGCATATGTAATAGTGACTGCTATTAATATGATAATGGACAGATGGTTTCCCTGGAAATACCTATAAATCCCAACTAAGTTTTTCATCATCTATAAATTACACTGTGGAGCAAAAATAGTTTTTGCCTCTTCAGGTAAATTGGTTTTTTTAAGCTACTTCAGAGCTAAGATTATTCCTTCAGACTCTTTGATCATTGAACTAAATCTACGGGCAATGCATAGCTTTGCTGATGTGGTTATTATAGTACTTTGACTGATTACTGGGAAACAAGTATCAGATCTTTCCAGGTTAAATGTCCTACTTTTGATCATAAAAAGAGGCCTCAACACAGACATTATCACTTTGTGGCAGCATAGGTAGCTTTTAGTGCAAAGACTCCACTTGACACTTGAAAAAAAGGAAACTAATTTGCCTCATGTTGTTTGCATTAATTTACCAAATGAATGCTGCACATGACACTGCATTTATGGTAGTACATGTGTTATTTTGGAAATGTTACACTGCTATATACAAAACAAAAGACAACAGTTGGGAAATCCATGAATTTCCTTGAACACTTCCACAGATTCCATATCCACAGATTCAACCACCCCCAGCTTGAAAATATTAAGTGAATTTTTTAACAAGCAACCCTTGATTTTGCCATTTTATGTAAGAGATTCCATTTTACTGCACAAATATGGGTTTTGACGTCTGAGGGTTGGTTGAGTCCTGGAACGGAATCCCGGCAGATACCGATGGCCCACTGTATAAAGGCTGAAAAATGGTCTCCCCAATATATTTGGCAACTGCTGACTTCAACTTACCATGTTTCTATGAATGAGAGCTGTCCAAAAGCCGCATTTGTCAACTGCCCTGCTCTGGTCTTGCAAACTCAAGCCTGTAGCTGTCTTTATTGAATCCATCCACTGTAGAGCAATTTTTCTCTTTTCCACTTTTTCAGTGACTCATCTTGTGTCAATAATATGTCAATTTTGTTTTCTTGACTAAAGTCCCCATTTTGATTTATTACTGATTAAAAGTCTTTGACTCTTAATGTCTCCATCATCTACTTTAAAGTTGTATAAATAATCTGTAGTTATTTTTGCTTTCTTAATATTCCTTTGTAACTTTGCTTTTGTACCTTCTTCCTTGACTGAATAATAATAATAATAATGGTCTGTCAACTGCAAAAGGCCACCTTACTTGGATCTGCGCACATTATTCAAAAATGCATCACACAGTCCTAGACGCTTGGGAAGTGTTCAACTTGTGATTTTTTGATACGGAATCCAGCATATAGATCTTATTTGCTGTGACATACTGTGTTTTTGTGTCAATGATGATGATGATGATGATGATGATGATGATGATTATTATTATTATTATTATTATTTGGGTCCTCACACGACCCAAAGCAGCTTACAACATCTTAAAATCATACGAGCAACAAACCAAATGCATCAACAATAAATATGAATATCATATTTGTATGGGGTAAGACACTCCCTCAGGTACACTGGCCCCAAGCCATATAAGGCCTTGAAAGTCAAGACTAACACTTTGAAGGAGACCCGGAATTCAATTGGCAACCAGTGCAGCTCGCGGAGGTGTTATGTGGAAAGATCTAGTGGCTCCCAGCAGCAGACGGGCTGCCGCGTTCTGCACCAGATCCGGAAACTCAAACTCTTTTCAGACTAAGGATATTGAAAATTCCTTAGGACTACCCTCACTGAAAGCGAGCCTCAGAGAGAGCCCACCTGCATCTTAGTTGGTTTGACCCACAGCAGGGAGTTCCGCAGTTGCTCCATGCCCGTTTGAGCTGAATGAGATGGAAAATGTGACAAAACTACAGCTGCCTGACTGATTCCTTCCTCCTCCAGTTGCTATCCCTGAAACTTAAACATTGTAACCCATCCCCCCAAGAGAAACCCTGGAAATTGCAACATCGTTCCCTCCATAGCGATACATAGTGTCCCCTTGCATGCCTCCTATAGGCATGGTTTAGAACCCAAAAATAGGAAATCAAAAATCTAATTGGGGGGGGGGGGGATTTTTTTTATTAGTAATATAAAGACTTACACAAAAATTCCAAAAATTTCTAAAATGTAACTTAATTACTAATGAAATTTGTTAGTAGTTCGTATGCCAGCGCATGCACATTCCAGATGGTTTGGCCTACAACTCCCAGAAATCCTAACAGCTGGTAAATTGGCTGGGATTTCTGGGAGTTGTAGGCCAAAACTTGAATAAATCACACTGAATTCTAGATGGGACTCTCCAAATAGGAAGGAGGGAGGGAAGGAGGGAGGGAGGGGGGTATTCTATTCTTGGAAGCAGCAAAAAAAGGAGGAGGAGCCCCCCCTCACTGCCTCTCTCTCACCCCGATCCTGAGGGAGCGAGGGCCCAAGTTTGCCCAGGCTGAGAGGAAAAGGAAGAGGCCTGAGGCTGTGAGGAATGGTGTGAGTTGAAATCCAAAACACCTGGAGGGCTGACGTTGGCCCCGTGCGATGGGGCAAGACAGAGCAACGGGGAAGAGAAGGGGGGGGGGGAGAAGCCACCAGGAAAGAGGAGGGGGCAGAGAAGCATGTGAGAGAGTGCAGGGAGAGAAAGGAGGAGAAGCGTGTGTGTGTGTGTGTGAAGTTGGCCCATGCGGTGGGGCAAGACAGAGCAACAGGGAAGAGAAGGGAGGGGAGAAACCACCAGGAAAGAGGAGGGGGCAGAGAAGCATGTGAGAGAGTGCAGGGAGAGAAAGGAGGAGAAGTGTGTGTGTGTGTGTGTATGTGAAGTTGGCCCGTGTGGTGGGGCAAGACAGAGCAACGGGGAAGAGAAGGGAGGGGGAGAAGCCACCAGGAACGAGGAGGGGGCAGAGAAGCATCTGAGAGAGTGCAGGGAGAGAGAGGAGGAGAAGCGCGCATGTGTGTGTGTGAAGTTGGCCCCTGCGGTGGGGCAAGACAGAGCAACGGGGAAGAGAAGGGAGGGGGAGAAGCCACCAGGAAAGAGGAGGGGGCAGAGAAGCATGTGAGAGAGTGCAGGGAAAGAAAGGAGGAGAAGCGTGTGTGTGTGTGTGCGTGTGTGTGTGTGAAGTTGGCCCGTGCGGTGGGGCAAGACAGAGCAACAGGGAAGAGAAGGGAGGGGGGGAGAAGCCACCAGGAAAGAGGAGGGGGCAGAGAAGCATGTGAGAGAGTGCAGGGAAAGAAAGGAGGAGAAGCGTGTGTGTGTGTGTGTGTGAAGTTGGCCCGTGCGGTGGGGCAAGACAGAGCAACGGGGAAGAGAAGGGGGGGGGGAGAAGCCACCAGGAAAGAGGAGGGGGGCAGAGAAGCATGTGAGAGAGTGCAGGGAGAGATAGGAGGGAGGTGTGTGTGTGTGTGTGTGTGTGTGTGAAGTTGGCCCGTGCGGTGGGGCAAGACAGAGCAACAGGGAAGAGAAGGGAGGGGGGAGAAGCCACCAGGAAAGAGGAGGGGGCAGAGAAGCATGAGAGAGTGCAGAGAGAGAAAGGAGGAGAAGTGTGTGTGTGTGTGTGTGTGTGTGAAGTTGGCCCGCACGGGGGGGCAAGACAGAGCAACGAGGAAGAGAAGGGAGGGAGGAGAAGCCACCAGGAAAGAGGAGGGGGCAGAGAAGCATGTGAGAGAGTGCAGGGAGAGAAAGGAGGAGAAGCGTGTGTGTGTGTGTGTGCGAAGTTGGCCCGTGCGGTGGGGCACGACAGAGCACGGGGAAGAGACGGGAGGGGGAGAAGCCACCAGGAAAGAGGAGGGGGCAGAGAAGCATGCAAGAGAGTGCAGGGAGAGAAAGGAGGAGAAGTTGTGTGTGTGTGTGTGTGTGTGAAGTTGGCCCGTGCGGTGGGGGGCAAGACAGAGCAACGGGGAAGAGAAGGGAGGGGGAGAAGCGTGGAGGACTACACTTTCCAGAATGCCTAGCAGCAGCATCACTTCCGGTTCCCCATAGAAATGCGGGAAAAAGAAGAAGATGAATGAAGGCAGGAAGGAAATGAGGGGGAGAAGACAGGGAGAAGTGAGTAGTACAATAATTAAGAATTAATTACGATCATAACGCAAATTGTTGGCCTCAAGGACCGTAAAAGAAAGTCTACTTCCTGGTTAGCTGCCGTGATGCGTATAAACTAGAAAGTCCCATTACATACGAATCACTTACGATTTCTTTTAATTTACGTATTTTTTTTCTCATGCCTGCCTCCTAACAATAAACTATGAAGTAAACCTTCCCAGGGAAGAAGGCCTGTGTTTTCCCCAGGCTTCCCCCTGTGCTGCTCGGGCAAGGAACCAGCTGGGCATCAAGGGGGCAGCCCCAAGGAAGCAGTAGCCGCCCGGGACAAGCAGTTCTCCAAGTACCGTGTGATCTACAGTTTTTCCAATTACATAAGGACCTTTTTCATAGCATATCCAAGGTTTTTTTCCCCAGCCTTCATGAACTGTGTTATTGGACTCTCCTATCTTGTTTATGGACTCTTTTTTCCCATGAAGTACACCCAGCAGGGCCCTCTCCTCCCATCCTCATTCAAAAGGGATGTCTCACACAGATCTCAAAACTTGGACCTTTTCCCCAATACTTTCCTGGGTTTCCTTATGAATTTTACTGAATGATATGGACAGATAAAATGTTGGATAATTGAAAATGATATCCCCCCCCCCAGAATGTATTTCCCCCCGCATGCCCCTCCTTTCCCCCATGAAATGTACCTTTTAAAAATTGCAAAGCCACAACTGCTGACCAGACTGTATAATTTTAAAATGCCAAAGCTCTTTCTGCATGGAAAATAGCTGATAATCCATCTCTTTCCTGCCTCTCTCTTGGGGCAAACAAATGGTAATCACCTGGCTTATGGAAATCTGAGATTCACCTATCGAAAATCTAAAAAGCCACCTGGCAAACTTTGTCACTTATTACAAAGGGCTGTTTCCCGAGGCCTGAAACTGCTATATCTGCTTTTCACAACCCTATAATGAAACACCCCAGGATCATGGCAAACTGGAATTCTCTTTGTTTACCCTCCATTTTACTGAAAAGTATTTTTGGTCTGTGCTTGGCCAAACAGGAAATCATGGATTAAGGCCTTTGTCTGCAACTCAGAAAAACCAGTTTGGGAGGTCTGGGCTAAAGCCCAGCCTAATGGCACACTCAGAACCACCCTCTTCTCTCATTATTCATCTTTCTTCGCTCCCATCGGCTAGGGCCACTCTCAAGAACCTCCTGTGCCCCTCCTGCAAGTGATGACATCTGCCAATCAGAAGCAGGCCAGCCAGGGGGCGGGAAGAGGGAAATTTGAATCTGACAGTTCTGAAAATGTATTAAAATGCCTGTAAAATTTGAAATAAACATGTCAAGCTTTGCGGACATCAGGAAATTGCAGCTTGTCATCCTTTCTCAGCTGGGACAGATCTCTCTCATTGGCACACTTTCGGATCTTGGTGAGATATTGCTCTGGGACATTGGGGGTTTCCTAGGCGCTTGGATCGCTCGCCAAGGTCTTTTACCATCAAGAATCTTCGCTTTTAAGGGTGTAGGGTCTCTGTCCATAAGGCAGGACCCCCCTAAATTTGTACTCAGTTTCATCACCACTCATTGTAGTGATATCCCTGAGGTGGAGGAGATTTGGATCTGGCATCACTGAACTCTTCTCCTCATTTCTTCTTTGGTCTCTTCTCTATTTTTTTTGGCTTTTTATGCACAATATTATCCAACAGAACATTTCTGCCAGCATATCATTCCATCAGTGGATCTCTGAGATCAGTCAGCAGAAGGGCATTTGTACCAGCAGGATAAGCTGCCATCTCATCCTCACCCTCTATAGTCAATCTTTCAGACAGGATTGCACAGGCAACTAGTAGTGTCTTCTCAACACATAGGCCATTGCTTTTCAGTTTGACTGCCTTTTTTTTGAGCAAATGACACATGGACCATTATTACCCTCATATTCCCAGCTTGGGGAAGTGAACAGAGTTAACGAAACATAATGTACTCTGTTTATTTGTAACAGATGAATATGGTCAATGGCCCAGACAGAAAATATTCTTTATAATGCAAAAAAAAGAAGAAGTGTGAGCTTGTAACTGAAAAATCCTTTTAATGCCTACATGCAAGTATGCCCCACTGAATTCAGTGTTTATGCACATGTAAGCAAGGGTAGGATTTATTGGATAATTTTTACTGCAAGTCTTTTTAATCCACTGCTTATCTCCATGTCCATGTCAGCGGGATAGAGAATTCACTCTGGGCTTTAGTCTGAACTTCAAAGCTACTACCCATTATGCTTAACCTTTTGTGGACATTATAGATTCTGCATCTTGAAACTTTCTTCTGAATTTCAAACCGAAATCCAGAGTGTTTTCCTCTGACCACTGAGCTGAAAGCTATGAACTGCCATTGGGTTTTCCCTAAACATGCCCAAGATTTAGTCTTGTCTTCCTCTTGTGCATGGTGGCATATTAACTGTTCTGCCTCATATAAGAATCAGCATTCAGTGTCATGATGATAAATAAGAGGAAACAAATGGATTTGTTGTTGTATGTGTTCAAGTGATTTCCGATTTATGGCAACTCCATCACAAGATTTTCTTCCAGGGGGGGTTGCCTTTCCCTTCCTTTGAGGCTGAAAGACTTGTTCAAGGTTATGGAATCTGTAAAACTTGAGCTAATCAAAGCCTTTCATTTTCCACCTTGTGAAGGGAAAAATCTACCTTCATGTAGTTACACAGTGATTGTGCTACAATACATCATTCCTCTGCACAGTGTTGATATCCACCAGACTGTACACCTGCCAATGTGCCTGCTTTTGTAGTCCTATTGAAGACACTGAAATGAAGGACAAGATCCTGCTTTGCAAAGATGTAGCATAAAAGTTCTGCATGCAGAACTGCATGGTATCTCCCTGCAAACTAAGGTAACAATAATGTACAGTTGAAATTCATGTCACGCAGGGTTGACAACTATTAACAAGTTTGTTTTTTATTTAAATGCTACGTTAAAGAATTGATTTTTGTTAACTTAGGCATATGTTTCTCTTTCAAGTGAACATATTGTTCACATTTTAAAAAAACAAGATGCATGCCTGTCTACCTTTATGAAGGGCTTGAACCCACCCCCACCCCCAAATCTACCTCTACCTACAAGCAATTCTGACAATAAAACTTTACAATTTGAAGTGACTCTCTTCCACCTATCCAGTAATGCACTGGAACGCATCTTGCTAAGAAAACACAACCTACAAACTATCTACACACCCACAAATGCTGTGTTCAACAAAGGACAAGAGGAATCCTCTCATCTCTGCAGGAGTCTACCATATACCATGCAGCTGTGGACAAGTCTACATAGAGACCACCAAATACAAGTGAGGCCCAAACACGAATCAAGGAACTGGAAAGGCACTGCAAACTAACTCAACCAGA
This sequence comes from Anolis apletophallus, assembly GCA_030556195.1. NCBI lineage: Eukaryota > Metazoa > Chordata > Lepidosauria > Squamata > Anolidae > Anolis > Anolis apletophallus. The sequence goes on from JARBWK010000003.1 coordinate 195,258,284, forward strand.
GAAGTCAGCCATAGCAGAGCACTTGATGAACCAAACCTGGACACAGCATATTATTTGAAAACACATAAATGCTGGACCACTCCAACAACTACCATGTCAAGCAACACAAAAAGCTGTTCAAATCCACAAGCATGTGGACAATTTCAACAGAAAGGAAGAAACCATGAAAACGAACAAAATCTGGCTACCAGTATTTTTTTAAAAACTCTAAAATCATAACAGTAAATAAGAACAACACTCAAAAACAGGGGAATTCCAGACAAAAAACAATCAAGGGCAGCTAATCACATCTCAACAAAGGATTCCCCCAGGCAGTAAGAAGCCAGACCTTGAATCTGCTAGACCATTAAATGTTAATCAAGGTGGCCAATTGAAACATTCATACCTACCCCCAACAGACAAGAGTTCTTTCTCCCATCCTGGACATTTCACAGATATATAAACCCAATTTTACTAGTTTCCAACAGACCTCACAGCCTCTGAGGATGCCTGCCATAGATGCAGGTCAAATGTCAGGAGAGAATGCTTCTGGAACATGGCCATACAGCCCAAAAAACTTACAACAACCCAGTGATTATGGCCATGAAAGCCTTCGACATTACAAGTCCATCAGTATTAAACACTTTTTAGTTATTATGAGGTCACATTAAGCATGTGCTTAATTCTTCCACTGAATTTAGGTGCTTGAGGTTAGCTGGATCATGCCTTTTACTTCATTAGATGAACAAGTGAATGTTAGATTGCCATGGGAGGACTTCAACCTATGTGAATCATCTGTACTAATCTATATCAATCAATTAAGTACACAACATTTTCCTTGCAGGTTTATTACTTACCATTAATCAGCACTAATTAGATTGCATTGCATTTTGTAAGAATTAACTTCTGCCTTTCAAATAACTATTCTGGGGTTGAGTCGTCCCCGTCCCCCGTCCCCCCCGGGGGGTTCAAAAGGGTGGGTACAAATACCCAAAATAGATAAATTGAAAGCCCTGTAGGAAATATTGGGCATATTTCTTTTTACCCCTGGGGAGTGCAGTTAGGATTCAAATGTGATCGAGATGCCATCCACAGATCACTAGAGATCATTTTGGGGCATTTAGAGGGAGAAAATGTTCTTGGGTGGCCCTGGAGGCCGTAAAAAATGACTCTGGCAATCATATACAGTGCCCAACTCTGACCTAAAGCTTCCGAAATCTAAAGCTGTTCTTGGTACAAACACTATCTTGGATGCAAGAGTGTATATTTGTTATTTTACAGATTCCTATGCCAGTTGATAGCTTAGCAATAAAAATATCAAACTGAAAGGGAGGACAGGCAGTTAACACCATTCTGTCTTTTACAGGTCTCATGAGTGTAGTGCAGATTTCATTATCAATGTAGAGGGCAGAGCACCACAGGGTTCTTTCTGGCTTCCTGCAGTTCCGTTATTAATGTAGATGTATCAAATCATTCAAGCTTATGTCCAGTTCTGAGCTCCCACTTCAACAACAAGGTTGACAAATTGCAATGTATCCACAGAAGCATGCACACACGTGCACACGCACACACTCATACACACACAGTTAGGTGAATACCTGTGAAGAAATTTGTGAAGCCTGTAAAATAGGAAAATAGGAGGTGGAAGGAAGATCAGACTGGAAGCTTGAAATACCTGAAGGACCATCACACTGGAGAGGGAAAAGCCTTGTTCTCTGTTTTAATAAATCTGATAGGCTTCCATTTCTGGAGAGTAGATTTCACAGGAATAGTAGAAGAGAAGGTTAAGAGGGGATAAGTTAGCCATGTTTAAATATTTGAAAAGATGTCATATTGAAGGGGTAAGCTTGTTTTTTGTTTGTTTGTTTGTTTGTTTTTATACATGATTTTTATTAAAGTTTTCTTACAGGGTTAAGTTAAAAGAAGGAGGTTCACAGGGAAAGCCAGGAAGGGTTTGGGGATAGGAATGAGGGTAGGAATGGTGATGGGGAAAGGACAGAGAAAGGAAAGAGGATGGGTTGTTGGGTTGGGGTGTCTAACTTCCAATCGTCTTCACATCAGTAATACTGTCCTTTGAATCATCTCTTTGTTAACGGCTGTCGCCCTTACAATGTTTAGCGTAAGGGCGTTTTCTTCCAGATTTCATGTTAAGTCTACAATCCATTTCAGATTTTCTTGTGTTAAGAAGTTCTTTACTAAAGTCCAGTGCTTTTTTGATATGTTCTGTTTAGAATTTATATTCATCAGTTGTGTTCATTTATCCATATTCATGATGTTAATAATCTTTGTTATCCATTGTTCCTGTGTTGGAATCTCGTTTGTTCTCCAGAGTTTCACATAGTTTATTCTGGCCACTGTTACCAAGTAGTTCTATGACTGCATAGCTTCACCCACACTTCATGTTTGTTGTTGCTTGTTACAGGGAGGAAAATCTGTCAATCTGTTTAAACATCCATAGTCATAGTTATACAGCTTGGCTTCAGGCTATTGGAATGACACCATCTCCCAGGATGTTCATGATCTAAGACAGGGGTGGGCAATTACCGGCCCTCCAGGTGTTTTGGACTTCAACTCCCAGAAACAGCTGGTAAACTGGCTAGGATTTCTGGGAGTTGAAGTCCAAAACACCTGGAGGGCCGGTAATTGCCCACCCCTGATCTAAGATCTTCCAGGGAGGCCCATCTCCCTGCCCCACTACTTTTCCAAGACTTTGGGGCTCCTCCCTAGAGAGACTTGGCTGGTGCCATCCTTGCTCCTCTTGTGACAACAAATAAAAAATTTCCATCAAGCTTTTAGAATTTGACTACAGTTGGCTTTTGAATAATATGCTGTTTTGTCAATGTCTTATAGTCTCTCTTTCAATGAATTTTAAAAGGTTTTAACTGTATTGATTGTTTAACTACTTTTAGATAACACATATTTATTGGTGTTTTGTGTGTTTTAAATCTGTACTGCTTTTAATCATTTGTAAAGCATCATGAGTCCTCGTAATTTAACAACAGCAACAATAAACACCAATAGCAATAACAACACAACAACAGGGAGAGGAGTGCCATGTGTACAATTTGGAGACAGGCTGAGATAAGAAAAGGCAGAGAGATCATTCCTGCCTCCCTTTTCCCCCTTTAACCTGTTTTATAGCTCACTTCTCAGACTCACATAAATCTTGAGTTATTAGGAAGAACCACCCTGATGAAAAAGCAATAGCAAATGCTCTAAAATGCAGTATTGATTTGGCAATAAAAGTTTGAGCATTCTTCTATGAAAGCCTGTGAACTTTTTTATGGATCTTTGGCACATAGCCGTGAAACCATGCATGGTGTTCCAATCATGGGAAGGGAAGGTTAGACACTAGGCTACTTTTAGCATGTTTTGCATGAAGGGGAACATGCAGCTTCCAAGTCTTTTGAAACATTTCCCAGAGGAGGAGGGGGAACATCCTCCATATCTGACCCACAGCCAGCTGCCAGCTGAATTCAATGGCATAGCCATTCTTAATTATGCTCAGGACCCAAACATCAGAGGTAATGGAGTGCCAAGCTGCTGAGAAGGATGACAGCTATTCTTGAAATATGGGTGCTGTGTTCCTACAGGTATAGGTATTGCAGGTAGATATGTGTGGGTTTGCAACTGCAAACTCAACACGTGGAATACTAATGGGTGAAACCTTTAAAACTCCAAACAGTGAAACATGTGAAATTGCAGAGGAAACATGAGCCATCTGTCCTACTGTAGCTGCATGGTGTCTGGACATAACTACTACTACTACTACTACTACTACTTCGAGCTTGCGTGGAGGGGCTACGAGGCACTCTGTTGAAGATAGTCAACTGCTCCCTTGAGCAAGGGGTTTTTCCAGAAGAGCTAAAAGAGGCGGTGGTCAGTCAATTGCTGAAGAAGCCCGGATTAGATCCCGCGGCTCGCTCCAATTACCGCCCAGTGTCGAATCTTTCGTACCTGGGCAAGGTGATTGAGAGGGCAGCAATGGACCAGCTGCAGACTTTCTTGGATGACGCAACCTGGCTAGACCCCTTCCAGTCCGGCTTCCGTTCAGGCCATGGGACAGAGACTGTCCTGGTCTCCATCACAGACCTACTCCGCTGCCATTTGGACCGAGGTGGATCGGCGCTGCTCGTGTTATTGGACCTCACGGCAGCGTTTGATACCGTCGATTACCAACTTTTGATACACCGCCTGGTGGTGGCGGGGGTGAGGGGGACAGCTCTCAACTGGCTGTCCTCCTTCCTCCAACGCCGCCAGCAGCGAGTGAAGTGGGGGGGGGGTCTCCGGAGGCTCCCCGCTGAGTTGCGGGGTCCCTCAGGGGGCCATCCTCTCCTCGCTGTTATTTAACATCTATATGCGACCACTCGCCCAACTGGTGCGGAGTTTTGGGCGGGAGTGTCATCAGTACGCTGATGATACCCAGCTCATTCTGAGGTTGGACCCTGGGGCAGTCTCTGTACCCGATAATTTCCATCTTTGCCTTGAGGCCGTTAATGGATGGCTGCGAGCCAGTAAGTTGAAGGTGAACCCGGCGAAGACGGAGATCTTGTGGCTGGGCCGCCCGGGGGGGTAGCAACCCAGTTGCCAACGTTCGATGGTGTGGCCCTCTGCCCCCAGCCATCGGTAAAAAGCCTGGGGGTTCGGTTGGACGCCCATCTGTCCATGGAGGAGCAGATTGGCTGCACATGCAGGACAGCATTCTACCACCTACGGTTGGCTAAACACCTGGCTCCCTACCTCTCCCAACGCGACCTTGCTACGGTCAGCCAAGCCACGGTCATCTCGAGGCTCGATTACTTTAATGCGCTCTACATTGGCCTTCCCTTGTCGATGATCCGGAAGCTTAAGCTAGTGCAGCATGCTGCAGCTCGTCTCCTCCTGGGTGCTGCAAGATCTGACCGCTCGACCCCACTCTTGCGTGAGCTGCACTGGCTTCCGATCGAATTCCGGGTCCTCTTCAAGGTGTTAGTTCTTACTTTCAAGGCCATCTATGGTTTGGGGCCAGTGTACCTGAGGGAGCAACTTACCCCTTATGTGCCTGCGAGATCACTGCGCTCTGAGGAGCTCAACCTCCTCGAGGTCCCTTCCCTCGGAACCTGCAGACTGGCCACTACACGGCGGAGGGCTTTCTCCGTAGCTGCCCCAAGTCTCTGGAACGGCCTCCCGGAGGAGATCCGTGCCATCCGTGCTCTCCTGCCCTTCCGTAAGGCCTTGAAGACTTGGCACTTCAGGAAGGCGTTTGGCCCTTAGTTCAACTGTACTGTGCGCCGTGCCACCTAGGGCCACCTAGACTCTTATCTTGCCCCCAGCCTCTATTGAGGGCTTGTGTTCTTAATATGTTTTAGCTGTTTTGATGTTTTAATGTGTTTTAACTGTTTAATTGCTTATTATTTCTGGTGCTCATGCTTCCTTTGTAAACCGCTCTGAGCTTCGGAGTGAGCGGTATACTAAATCGAAGTTAATAAATAAATAAATAATTAATTAATTAATAATAATAACTTTATTTTTGTATCCCGCCACCATCTTCCTGAAGGGACTTGGGGTGGCTTTCATGGGGACTAGCCCAGTCAAACATAGATTGAAACATAAAAAACATAACACAAATAAAATTTATAAAAGCAGCATTATAACAACATAAAACAACAACAGCGAGAGCCTGAGAGAATGATCGAATACTAAAACACGGGCAGGCAAGGGCTTGTGCAATAAAGTTGTAAGGACAGGGCAGTTGGATAAAGTGCAGGAACCAGATGATAAATTAGGTCTGGAAGGGCAATATCAGTCAGAAGACCATATACATGGGACAGTAGTAAAGTGCAGTGGTCAATTATTAAATGATGGCCGAGGGGGCAGAAATATCTAATGAACTATTTACTCAAATGCACAGTGGAACATCCATATTTTTAGGTGTAAACATATTGTTTCCCATGAAGTAATAATGGTTACTATAACTGTTATCAGCATCTTCCCACTGAAGAGAATAAGCCATCATATCTCTTGATGCATGATATATTTGGTAGGTGGTTTGTTGTAATTCTGTACTTTCATGTCATTTCCAAGTTAAGAAAACTCTACAGTGATGCTATTGTGGTTTCCTTCTTCCAGAGGCTTACCGTTGTCTTCGTCTAAGGCTGAGAGAATGTGATTTTCCCAATAGCACCAAGTACAGTACATCTCTATGATTGACTGGTGATTTGAACCATGAACTTCCAGAACCTTAGTTCAAGAATCAAACCACTAGACCAATACTGTGTAGATTATACTTGCACACAAAAAAAATAATGTTTTATCATTGGATGCACATCTGATTTGAAAACTGAAGAAACAGTTTCATCTATATTGTACTATTTTGTTATTTGAGTATGTGCTTGCTTGGCAGAGGTTTCTAGAAGGCTTTGAAGGGAAACTATATATATTAAGACCAATGGAATCAGCCTGTTCCCAAGGTTAAGTGATCAGAATTACAAACATGAAAAGCTAAAGGGTTGTAACACACACCTTATGGAAGCAGCATATTGACACAGTACTAAATGCTCCTCAGATAGCAAATGATATAACCAATTGGGAAAATGAATCATTCTGTTTCCTCCAAAGCAATCTTTTGCTCTAAAGCAATCTTTCACAGTTTAATAACTTAGCTGTTTGTACTTGTATTGCAAAATCCCTTGGTGAAACTGAGATTTGTCCTTCTGAAACAGTTGCCGCAGCACTAAACAGTATGGTGTTACATTTAATTTCCTCAAATACCACACATAAGTAGCAAAGAGTAAACACATAGGTTATTTATGATGAATTCATGATTTTTATAAGCAGTTGCCATATGACATTGTAAGGTTTATATGTTGTTGTTCATTCGTTCAGTCGCTTACGACTCTTCGTTACCTCTTGGACCAGCCCACACCACAGCTCCCTGTCAGCCGTCACCTCCCCCAGCTACTTCAAGGTCAAGCCAGCCTATTTAAGGATACCATCCATCCATCTTGGTTGGCCCCTCTTCTGCTTTCCTTCCATTTTCCCCAGCATAATTATCTTCTCTAAGCTTTCCTGTCTTCTCATTTTATGGCCAAAGTACTTCATATTTGCCTCTAATATTCTTCCCTCCAATGAGCAGTCGTGCTTTATTTCCTGAAGTATGGACTGGTTGGATCTTCTTGCGGTCCAAGGCACTCTCAGAACTATCCTCCAACACCAATGTTTATATAATGAACTGATAATTGAGTAGACCTTAGCTGCAGTTAGCTACAATGAGAGGGACAGTTGTTCTTAACTCTATCCCTAAAATAGGATACCTCCTTTGAAGTGTAGATCCCAGAAGAGATTTGCTGCTCCGTTGATGAGAGATTTATCAGCTACCACTGCTGTTGCCTCAACACCAGAGGACAAAGGCAATTGGCCACTCTGAGTCCCCCCTCGGGTGTAGAGAAGAGCGGGGTAGAAATGTTGGAAATAAATAAATAAATAGGATCAGGCACAGCAAGCATTTAGGCATAAATACCCTGTAGGTGTATTATGCTGGTGCTAACTGAACTAGTGCAGATGGTGGCAGTAGGAGAGAAAAAGGTGAGAAAATGAGCTGTTAGAAATTGAGAGATTTTGCCTGTTTCCCCTCCTGAGCACTTTTTTCTGTGGTCAGTGGCACTCAAGTAGGACAGTTCAGGATGATACAGCCAGCATCGTCCCACCCCTGAGCTGCATTTACATAGCTACAAATGAAATTCAGACTCTCAGTCTGCATTAATCAGACATTAGCGACTGAAACTGCCTTGCACTATTGATAAAAAGACACATTGAGAAACATCAGGCTGAATAAGGATGACTGAGCAATTCATTTTCTTAGTATTCCATTGTGAATTTAAGTAAAGCTGAACTCATTTATAATGTGAACATACTAAACTTCCCCTTGAAATTAAGGCAGCAGAGAAAACAGTTTGCTGTTAAAACCCATGCATATTATGCACAAACAAATCATCTCTCTCTGGCATTACTTTGCGAACCCAGATTCTTAGGAAGAACTCATCCCACGCTTTTTACAAGTGCGTTAATGACTAAAAAGGCCAATCTGAGATAGGCAAGTCCAGTTGCAGATACAAAAAAAAGCATGAAAAGGCATATATGTGCAAAAGTACATGTAATTTGAAGTTCTTTCAAAAATGCAAACTTTTCAAAGAATACACATACAAATTCATACAATGTGAAGGGAAATAGGGATCAACCCAAGTATGAGACCTAACTCTTTCTGTGCTGCTGAACTCCCCAATAATTGAAAATATCATCAGTTCCTGTCTTCAGAACAGTATTGTTGGTCTATATAGACCAACCACAAACAATATGTAATCTAGCATCTGGAAGTTCCTAGAGCCCTACATGCATTGCACTCACTATATATATTTACAGTATTTATTTACAGTATTTATATATTCACAATAGCAATGGTGGAGAGAAAAGATTTCAACATTAAAACACATCCTCTTCCTGGAAGTGACTATTTATTATTATTTACATCATTTTTACCCCGCCCCTCTCAACTCCTTGAGGGGGGACTAGAACTGTGACTCTTATTCAAAATAACCTGTTGGACTCCCATGTACCTTGTTTGATGGCAAAAGTGCAATTTTTTCCAGCTCTGGCTAGGAGTGGGTTGAAATGGCACCAAGCCTACTGCATTTCCTCTTCCTTGCAGGAGATTACAAGTTGAGCATCCCTTGTATGTAGTTCCAAAACCTTCCAGAATCCAAAATGAGCCACGTGGATGACTGAGGTACTGATACCCTTGCTTTCTGATGGTCCAACATACACAAACTTGGTTTTGTGCACAAAATTATTGGATATACTCTATAAAATTACCTTCAGTCTATATATAAGATATCTCTCTCTCGGCATTACTTCGCGAACGAAGATTCTTGGGAAGGACTCATCCCACGCTTTTTACAAGCATGTTGATGACTAAAAAGGCCAATCTGAGATAGGCAAGTTCAGTTGCAGAAAGCACAGCAGAAAGTCTCCTTGGGTGATGTTGTTTCCAAGTTGTGGTTCTTTCTGTGTTGTCATTTTTCTTCGAGACCCATTCGGCGTGTCTTCTCGAAAGAGGCCGCAGCATTATTTATTTAAAACTTTTGTACCCCGACCTTCTCACCTCTATCGAGGGACTCAGACCGGCATAACAGCAAAGATTCAATGCTATACAATTTTAAAACAACTAGAACAACATATTAAAATACATAAAAACTCAGCATAAAACCACACCATTGCAGATGTGAGGCCAGGGTGGACCATTGTTGGTGATCAATCTGGCCGAGCCTGAGATGTTGTTTCACGGAGTCCTTATATCTCTTTTTGGGGATCCCATATAAGATATACATGAAGCATAAATGAGTTTCATGCTTAGACTTGGGTCTGATCTACCAAGATATTTTACTATGTTCATGTATGCAAATAAAGCTATTTAAAAAATCCAAAACACTTCCAGTCCAAGCATTTTGGATATGGGATGCTCAAGTGGTATTATGGAATATTTGAAACATGTAGCAGAATGTTGAGAAGTTGCATTTAAAGCTCTTGTGGCTGTTTATCTGCCTAATTTTTCCAAACTATGCTATAGTTTCTATGTCATTGTTTCCAAATAGTTAAATAACCAGACAGAGATGGAGATGTCTGTCTGCCTATCTGTCAGATTTTTGTTTGTTTGTTGTCACTCTAATTGCCTAAACACAAAGTACTCCTAATGCTGCCCAACTCGAATGGGCTGGTAAATAGCTCAGTAGGCTGATCGTCCAGCTCTGTCTGTACTTTTATTCCATGCAGTAAATTATTTTATCACATTGTTGGTACTGAGTTTGACAAAATGATTACAGACTGCTCCAGACACATTCCCGGAAGAGTAATGGTAACTGAGAAGGCAGCTGCCACTTATACTCATGCCAAGAGGGACAAGGAAAACAGAGTGGTGATGGGTAATCAAACCCACTAAGTCTGTGTTGGCCAACACACATTCTCTGGATGTGTACAAAGGTTAAGGGTTAACGTATACCACTGGGAACAAAATGTGATTTGAAATAAAGCCAAAGCAAGAGTTTTTTGACCAAAAACAAAGGAGTCAATGTCTGCAGTAACCAATTGCTTTTTTGTGGCTCATGAAATGCAAGAGTGTCCTCTTGAAACTTTAACACACAAAACATCACAACATATATTGCAAATAATATGGACTAATCCTCCTTCTAAGCATCTTTGTTTGGAATGGACATTGGTGAGTGTCAGATCCTGTGAAGAATAATTTTGAAATTGACCTCTGCTGTGTGCTTTAAAAGTGAATGGCTTTGAGGAGATATTGTTAGAAGGCACAATGCGACCAATTATCTTCAACCTTTTTTTGGTCCGGCTTTTAACTCAACCAATATCACAAGGCCTGTTTTTAATTTTTTTTCACCATATGTTCTCACCCCTTCCCCTGCCTTGAAGTCATAATTCTTCTCTCTGTATTTTTCCTTTTCTCCATCCTATTCCTTCCTCTTTCCCATTCACTTTGCTTTTCTCAATAACTGTTTTAAAATGGGAAGAGGAATACTTTTGTAAGCTATACCTTGGACACATCACCAAATTAAGTACCAATGACTGTAAAAATTCTAACTGTAAATGCTGCGACTGCTATTTCAATGTTCAGGCTAAAGCCAAACTGAAGGAAAATTTCATAGGGCCACAGAATTCTTATTTGGGAAAGATTGCCTTCATTTTGGTGACCCCACTAATAGCTACAACTCTGATAACTTGTAGATGTGATATTGGTATATGAAGATATTGTATATTATATGTCTTCTGAACATCTTCATTCTATCCATCCATTCTAACTGCTACTACAGTTACTGGTAATCCAGAGGGAGAGAACAGACGTCAACATCTCCAGGATAGCCATCCCTTATATTTGTGTGTCACGTCTTTTTATTGTAAGTGTAATGCCTGGAAAGGGGGGTCCCAATAAAGCAGGCTCACTCCAAGCTGAGTTGAAGGATAGATCTTTTATTGAGCTCCTTACTCCACGCTGAACAAAGATAGACTAAAGAAAGCCGCGCAAACATTCCTCAAGAATCCCTCCCGGCCCGCCCCGCTGGGCCCCTCCTTCCAAGGCTTGACCAAATGGCCAGTCCACATATCAAAGGCCCGGAAGGTATCTGGCAGATCAAAGGGGATGAGCCTGGTGGTTTCCCGCTCGGCAGTGTCCATATTCGAGCTTGCGTGGAGGGGTTACGAGGCCCTCTGTTGAGGATAGTCAACTGCTCCCTTGAGCAAGGGGCTTTTCCAGAGGAGCTAAAAGAGGCGGTGGTCAGTCCATTGCTGAAGAAGCCCGGATTAGACCCGCGGCTCCCTCCATTACCGCCCAGTGTCGAACCTTCCGTACCTGGGCAAGGTGATTGAGAGGGCAGCAATGGACCAGCTGCAGACCTTCTTGGATGACGCAACCTGGCTAGACCCCTTCCAGTCCAGCTTCCGTTCAGGCCATGGGACGGAGACTGTCCTGGTCTCCATCACAGACCTACTCCGCTGCCACTTTGACCGAGGTGGATCGGCGCTGCTCGTGTTATTGGACCTCACGGCAGCGTTTGATACCGTCGATTACCAACTTTTGATACACCGCCAGGCGGTGGCGGGGGTGTGGGGACAGCCCTCAACTGGCTGTCCTCCTTCCTCCCAGGTCGCCAGCAGCGAGGGAAGTGGGGAGGGGCGGTCTCCGGAGGCTCCCCCGCTGAGCTGCGGGGTGCCTCAGGGGCTATCCTCTCCCGCTGTTATTTAACATCTATATGCGACCACTCGCCCAACTGGTACGGAGTTTTGGGCTGGAGTGTCATCAGTACGCTGATGATACCCAGCTCATTCTGAGGTTGGACCCAGGGCAGTCTCTGTACCCGATAATTTCCATCTTTGCCTTGAAGCCGTTACTGGATGGCTGCGAGCCAGTAAGTTGAAGGTGAACCCGGCGAAGACGGAGATCTTGTGGCTGGGCCGCCCGGGGGGGGTAGTGACCCAGTTGCCAACTTTCGATGGTGTGGCCCTCTGCCCTCAGCCATCGGTAAAAGTCTGGGGTCCGGCTGGACGCCCACCTGTCCATGGAGGAGCAGATTGGCTGCACCTGCAGGACAGCATTCTACCACCTACGGTTGGCTAAGCGCCTGGCTCCCTACCTCTCCCAACGCGACCTTGCTACGGTGATCCAAGCCACGGTCATCTCGAGGCTCGATTACTGTAATGCGCTCTACATTGGCCTTCCCTTGTCGATGATCGGAAGCTTAAGCTAGTGCAGCACGCCGCAGCCCGCCTCCTCCTGGGTGCTGCAAGATCTGACCGCGCGACCCCACTCCTGCGCGAGCTGCACTGGCTTCCAATTGAATTCCGGGTCCTCTTCAAGGTGTTAGTTCTCACCTTTAAGGCCATCTATGGTTTGGGGCCAGTGTACCTGAGGGAGCGACTTACCCCTTATGTGCCTCGAGATCACTGCGCTCTGAGGAGCTTAACCTCCTTGAGGTGCCTTCCCTTAGAACCTGCAGACTGGCCACTACACGGCGGAGGGCATTCTCTGTAGCTGCCCCAAGTCTCTGGAACGGCCTCCCGGAGGAGATCCGCGCCATCCGCGCTCTTCTGCCCTTCCGCAAGGCCTTGAAGACTTGGCTCTTTAGGAAGGCGTTTGGCCCTTAACTCAACCACACTGTGTGCCATGCCGCCTATTCCCCCAGATTCTTATCTCGTCCCCCCCAGCCTTCGCTGAGGGCTAGTGTTTTTAATATGTTTTAACTGCTTTGATGTTTAATGTGTTTTAACTGTTTAATCTGTTTTATTACTCACGGTGTTTATGCTTCTTCTGTAAACCGCTCTGAGCTCCGGAGTGAGCGGTATACTAAATCGAAGTTAATAAATAAATAAATAATAAATATCACTTGGCGCGATCGGCTTGGTCCGTTATGGCATGAAACGAACCAACCGGAGCTGACAGTAAGGCAGAGAACTATTTTTTTTTTATTTATTAACTTTATTTATACCCCGCCACCATCTCCCCAAGGGGACTCGGGGCAACTTACATGAGGCCAAGCCCAATAATACATAATAACAACATGACAGCAAATAATAAAACAATACAATCAATATACTTACACACCAGCAATAAAAGACAGTTTAAAACCATTCTGAGCGGGCCAAATGTAACATATTAAAATTTTAAAATAAATAATACTGGGTGTGAACAGAGGTAGAAAGTATGTAACAGGGAGGTTTTACAGGGTAATGTGGAGCAGACCACCCAACAGGTAATTAAAGTGCTTATGAGGACATTTCGCAAGGAATTGATCACAGCAGGGCATTCTTGCTTTATTCAGGGAAGGCACATTGGAAAAGCCACGTTTTCAGGCTCCTAAAAACTGCCAATGTGGGGGCTTGTCTAATATTCCTGGGGAGCGAGTTCCAGAGTCAGGGGGCCACTACAGAGAAGGTCCTCTCCCTCGTCCCCACCAAACATGTTTGCGAAGGCGGTGGGAGCGAGAGTAGGGCCTCTCCAGATGATCTGAGAGATCGCTTGGGTTCATGGACAGAAATGCGGTCACGTAGGTAGACGGGTCCCAAACTGTCAAATGAACAAGTGTGTAAAGAACTATATACCTTGATAATGTTATATAGAATCATAGAGTTGAAAGAGACCTTGTGGGCCATCCAGTCCAACCCGCTGCCAAGAAGCAGGAAAATCACATTCAAAGCATCCCCAACAGATGGACATCCAGCCTCTGCTTAAAGGCCTCCAAAGGAGAAACATGTTTCCCCTCCCGCCCCTTCCTCCTCCTTTTTAGCTTTCCCCCCTCCCTGATACCCCTTTTTGTTGTTTATCCCATCCCATCCTACCTTTTTCCCTTTTCTTTTGTCTCCCTTCTACTGTAATACCCCTTATGTGTATGTTTGTTGGGTTTTTTTCTTCTCCTCTTTTTATCTTGCAACAAAAATCTTTAATAAAGAATATTTTTTAAAGCCTCCAAAGGAGGAGCCTCCACCACACTCCATGATAAGGAGTTCCACTGCTGAACAGCTCTCACGGTTAAGAAGTTCTTCCTAATGTTCAAATGGAATCTCCTTTCCTGTAGTTTGAACCCATTGTTCCGTGTCCTAGTCTCCAGGACAGCCGAAAACAAGCCTGCTCCCTCCTCCCTATGACTTCCCCTCACATATCATATGTGGCTATCATGTCTCCTCTCAGCCTTCCCTTCTGCAGTTGAAACATGCCCAGCTCTTTAAGCTGCTCCTCATAGGACTTGTTCTCCAGACCCTTGATCATTTTAATCGACTTCCTCTGGACATGTTTCAGCTTGTGAACACCTCCCTTCAATTGCAGTGCCCAGAATTGGCCACAGTATTCCAAATGTATTCTGACCAAGGCAGAATAGAGGGGTACCATGACTTTCCTGGATCTAGACACTATAGTTCTATTTATGCCAGCCAAAGTTACATTGGCTTTTTAAAGCTGCTGCACGATATTGTTGGCTCATAAGAAATGAAGAAATGTTTATAATTATCATCTTTTTAGGTTTGTTTATTGAATGCCCGCTGATGGCAAACCAAGGCAGCAGGAGATCAGGGATCTGAACTGGGTATGGTCATCTTTTTTTTCAATCACCTATTTCTCAATAGTTTTTCTGTATCCAGACAGAGACCAGAAGAAAAGAGAGAAACTAACCCAAGCAGTTGAGAAATTCAAGAAAGAAATGGTTAGGAATCCTTCAACACCTTCAGGCCATTCTGGGAACATTTCCACTGAGAATCGTAAAGTAAGTGGGTGTATTTGCTATATGATCTGTATGTAGCCTACTTTGGGGGGAATGGCTTATAACTCATTTCTACTCCATGGGGACTACACTCCAGGCTTGTTTAACATTTATGTGATTGACACTACTGCTTCTGTCAGTTACATAATACTGACATTCCCTCCCCCCACCCCCAAAAAAGCCTGGAATGTACCAAAATATTTAAAAGTGTGTCTCAACCTGTATGCTTATGTATACATGTCTCTACTTCAAATATCAACATAGAGATAGAGATAATTTTGGTTTTCCTTCATATTTAACCAAATTGTCTGGTTTTTTACTTTTTGAACAAATTTTAGATTGGACAGTATATATCTATCAGATTGCATTCTTTTGAGCTGGAATTCTGCTTCCACCAAAGGCCATAGTATATTAGGGGAAAGATGCATATAAAAATTGGGGAAACTTGTGTACAAAATGCAAATATTTTAGGGCATCTTCTATAGAAATAAACATTGATTTCTGTGCACATTTGTGCATGGAAATTGTACATAATGGTCTAATGAACGATCACAACAAAACAGACAGAAATTGGATAGAAATTGCTTGCTCTATTGCTACATTAGGGTGCTTGGCGGGGATGAACAGGGCTTTCTCGGCGGTGGCCCCACACCTGTGGAACTCGCTCCCCAGCGAGATCAGGTCAGCTTCTTCCCTCCTTTCTTTTAGGAAGAAGGTCAAATCATGGCTCTGGAACCAAGCCTTTGGACAGAAAGCATGACAGTACCTTGGATGTTGAACATGATTGAAATTAGCTATATGGTTGATGATAATGTTTTTAATGTGTTTTTAACTTAATGTTTTATTTACTGTTTTAAACTGTTGCTGTTTGTGTTTATGTTTGTATAATATTGAGGCTTCAAATTGTGGCCAATTTGTAAGCTGCCCCTGAATCCTTCCTCGGGGGTTGAGAAGGGCGGGATATAAATATTGGTGATAAATAAATAAATACAACCAATAGTGGTGTGTTCCCTATTTTCAGGATCAAATGACACCATCCCTTATGATACAGGAGATTAACTTTTGCTCTGAATGTTGTGCTGGGTCATAATCATAACCATTTCCTTCCTATTAAGTCCTGATGAAATGTGATTTCCCCATGCATACCTCTGCAGGAACCAAGTATTTACACCAAAGAAAATACTCTTTTGGGAGAGGCCCTATATTATTATATACTATGGAGATGACTTGCAACATCATATTTTTTCCAAGGCGGAAAGTATCTCCGCTGAGCAAGCGGTACTCTTTGGACCAGTGCCTGCTCAGCAGCAGTGGCCTCTCTGTATCCCCTTTTGTTCTTTTTCCTAATGAAGGGTTTCCCCCTCTTTAATTAAAACTCATATTGTTATCCCACTAGCATTAAGTTGGAGATTATATCATTGGTACTTAATTTAAATTGTTTTCCTCCACACCATTTGGTTCGCCCACTCTGCAACTGAAAGTAATCGGCACACTTCCCATGTGATCTGACATGTTCTTACGAGTTGGAGTCGTTTGACATAAATATTGGGATGATGACTTGAGTCGTGCTGGATGTTACCGTCTGCTCAAACTTTCAGCAGACCTCCCACTCACTTCATCTCTTATACTTGCTTAACCTGCAAAGCAAAATATCGAAACTTTTATGGCAAATACCTGCCTTAAAAACACGAGTGGTTTTTTTGTTTGGTTTCGCTTTTTGCTAATTCTACCAAAAACTGATCACAGCCTTCCACATTTGTGCCACGTAAAAAGAAGAGATAATGTAGCTTGCCCAGGATATGTTGTCATTCAAAGGATGGTACAACCTAATTATGAAAGGTACCAGAACATGTTAGATCTTGGAAGCTAAGCAGGATCTGTCCTGATAAATATCTGGATGGGAGATTGCCAATGAAGATATTTTTCAGTGGAAGAAACTGGTAAAACTATATTTAAGTATTCCTTGTCTTTAAAAAACCCTTATGAATTCATGGGTCATGACAGATATCCTTCCATAATTAAACAGAATAGAATAGCTCACAAATAATATTTGGGGAGCCCCCTGTGGCACAGTGGGTTACACCGCTGCTGAACTTTGCTGATCGAAAGGTCGCAGGTTCAAATCCAGAAAGCGGCACGAGCTCCCGCTGTTAGGCTCAGCTTCTGCCAACCTAACAGTTCAAAGACATGCAAATGTGAGTAGATTAATAGGTACCGCTCTGGCGGGAAGGTAGTGGCACTCCATGCAGTCATGGCAGCCACATGACCTTGGAGGTGTCTACGAGCAATGCCGGCTCTTCAGTTTAGAAATGGAGATGAGCACCACCCTCCCAGAGTCAGACACGACTGGACTTAATGTCAGGGGAAAACCTTTACCTAACACTTGGGGATAGAGGTAGGTTAAACTGCAGGTACTTGTCCCAGGGGCAGGGGGGTCATATAAACATTTCAAACAAATACTTTAAGAGCCATGGCTACATCTTACATAACCTTGGAATTTGTAGCTTTTATACTTGGTGGCACAGCGGGTTAAACCACTGAGCTGCTGAACTTGCTGACTGAAAGGTCAGTGGTTCAAATCCAGGGAGTAGGGTGAGCTCCCGCTGTCAGCCCCAGCTTCTGCCAACCTAGCAGTTCGAAAACATGCAAATGTGAATAGATCAATAGTTACCACTCTGATGGGAAGGTAACAGCGCTCCATGCAGTCATGCCGGTCATATGACCATGGAGGTGTCTACAGACTTAGGTGTTTCTCTTAGAAATGGAGATGGGCAGCACCTCACAGAGTTGAACGCAACTAGATTTACTATCAGGGAAAGCTTTACTTTACCTTATACCCTGCAACATTGCAGAAAGGGAAAATGGCACATACGTGGCTTGGCCACACTACATCAGAGTGTGGTCAAGATTGCAAAAAAAAATTAATGAAGAGGAACAGGTGCTAAGAAAGACTGCAGCAGTTTGCATTTGTCTGGGCCTACCTTAAAGGACAAGATCTCACCTGCTTCTCCCATTTCCCCCCATTGGGTTGAGCACAAACTGCTTTTGTACTTTGGAAGCTATTTGGAACAATTGATAAGGGGGGAAATTTGGAAGGAGGGATCCTGGATCAATTTATAAATATACATGTGAAAATACCAGAATAATGTGGATTGTCTCTGCAAACTTGGGACAATGGAAGGATATGAGTTTGGTGAAGAACTCAAGGTTCAAATCCCAGGGTTTCATAGGACTCAGTCAATGACAGAGCTCAGGGGCTAACAAAGCCAATAACAACAGTACCCACGAGGGGTTCAATGTAATAAATCACCAGATTAAATGTATATCAAAGATTCTGTATTCAATATCAGATTATTGTTCATCATAGATGGATGGTACAATTCAATAAAGAGTGTGTATAACACACAAATCAAAAAGTCCCACGCAGGGGTTAATGCTTTCAATGGTTCAAAGTATATCCCACGTGGGGTTAATGCAAAATCAACATATATCAATAGTTTGTATATAGCATTCATGAAATTATAAGTCTTTAAGCTATACTCATCCCCGTGTGGACGGTCAGGACGCAGAGGAGTAAATTAGTCCCCTCTTGGTGGATCAATCAGGCCGACGGAGTCGCCATGCGTATTGAGAGGCCCAGAAGTCCGTTTCACTGGTAATCCAGTTTTGTCAAGGCTAATCAATAAGCGTCCAGTATCTGCGAGATAATTATAAACATAAACCTCAGGTACAATACCCCCAATATATCATCATATAACCAAAGGCAGAATAACAGGGATACATACCAAATCCAATAGACAAATGTAATATAACCCAGGCACAATAGCGATCACGGGTGACCCAAAGGTAAACAGTAAAAAGTGCTAGGAGGGGTATATATTGAAGATCAGGGGGTTAAGCCAATGAACTGAGGGGATTACGTCATTCAACCCGTTGGGGCCATTCAGTGTCAGGAGGAGTGTCCATTTAATTTCAGCTGATCTTAACAAATCATTAGTATGTTGGTGAGGACATGGTTTTATTGGATATACTTTCATAGAACTCAACCATGGCAGTTAAGGTGGAAATTATAGTTCTACACCATGAAAGGGCTCAAAGCCCATTTTTGTTACTTAAATGTTCTGCATTTTTTCTTCAAAATCTCCTTTTTTAAGCCTCCCATCACTGATAATTCTTTTTTTCCAATCTGCAGTGGCTACAGAGCAGCCTGAATTTGCTATCAGGTGGGAAAATGTCACCCTTGAAAAAAAGAGAACATTGCCCTCTTAATTATTTAAAAATGACACTTTCAGGTCATCAGTCTCCAGTTTTGAAGTCAGAGGAGATCATTCAACATATGGTCCAATGGCCTTTTTCTCAGATTTCCAATAAAGGAAGAAATATGGTGCAGCAGCATAGTCCGCAGGTTCGCTGGTCTTATTCCCCTCTTCCGAGCCACAGCAGGATGAAGAAGTTTCAAATCCCTTGGAAGTCAGCTCTCAGTGGCGATCTACTAGACACACATGCACAATGCTTTACGGAAACCAAACAGCCTTTTACACCCAAAGTTTTAAAAACAGCAAGTACATCTTCCCTTTCAAAGTACAGGTATTATAACCAGCCATCTATAAAGAGAAGTCTTTCAGCTGCCCCACAACAATATAAAAAGCCAACCAAGATTTGCAGGTAAAATGCTCGTTTTATTATTTATTTATTTATTTATTTGCAATACTTTTACCCCTCCCTTCTCATCCCCAAAGGTTTATCATGAATGCAATTATCTGACCTGCATTATCTTTGATGAAAATTCAAATTAAAGACATGTGTTTTATTTCTTTTAAAAAAATGATAATTGGAGGAAATGAAAGTACTTTTGAAAATATGCAACAACTGCTAATATCAGAAATTTTTTTATTTAGCTATTTATTTTAAGTGTGATGACTAACATTCATTAATTGCTTCAGAATATTACTTGGCAAAGGTCCTTTTAGGGAATTTCAGTGCATTTTGGCTATATTTTGTACAGTAAGACAGCATATCCACATTTTCACTGATCCATGCCTCAGGGAAGTTGGTCTCTATGAATTTGCTAGATCCTCCAACTAATTCTATAGTTTACTTTCCCTGGAAATTATATGACAGCATCAGCAAGAATTGAATACACCAAACTATGAAAAACACAAAACATATCAACATCAGAAGATTGGCCGGGGAGATAGCACAGTGGTAACACAGCTGTGCTTGCAATCGGAAGGTTGCTAGTTCAAAGCCACCCCGAGCTGGTTTGGACAACCAGCTATTTGAGCCCTGTCCACTGCCCACCCAAGCAGTTCAACAGCCCAGCTGTGCCCAGCTGTGAATAAACAACAATTGGGGACCATGGAAAAAAGTGGGGAAGGATTTTTGCACAGACTTTACAATGTCTGAAAAGTTCGGCTGTCGGGAGAAGGGAGGTGGTGGAAAAACAGAGGCTCCCGTCATGAGGATGGAACACCACCCCCTTGTGACGTGAAGGCGCAATGACGCAAAGACATAACAACAATGATGTCATAATGGAGCATTCACATCCTATGACGCACACCCTGTATGACGCAGCCAGGGAAGAAGTCCTTCTAAAAACTGCACTGTACTGTCTATGTGTAAAATTGTATGTCTTCCGACAGGGACTGTCTATTGTATGTGTATTGTAATCCACACTGAGTCCCCTTCGGAGTGAGAAGAGCAGAATAGAAATAAACAGTATTATATTATTGGATTACAAACCTTTTTGCAATAGCCGAAATGGACAAATTAACGTTAGTTCTACAACAAACAAATACACATAAACTTCAAGAAGAATGGAAACCATTTATTGAATTTATACAGAGCCAAGGAAGTTGACCACAGCAGGATTTGTTAACTAAAAGTAGTATTAATAGTATATAGATGCATATAGTATGTACAGATTGTACTATTTATACACTTTTCCTTCAAGAGACTTTGGAGACCTTAGATAATAGACCTGTTAGTACTCTTTAATTAGAATAGAAATATTTGCAAGCTTTGTTATTTAGATATTTCAAAAAAAATTGTGTGTGTGTGTGTGTATATATATATATCTATATATATATATATCTATATATATATAGTTTTGAAATAGATACACACACACAAATACATAAAGATTGTGTAGTGTTTAAAAACGGTAAAGAAGGATGCATATCAATACAACTGGGGAATGCAGCGTATATGCTGTAACAAACTGAAGGTCACGAATGTACGGTAGAGAGTATAACAATGAACTTATATTCAGTCATTGGCAACAAAGCATCAAGATACAGAAATATGCATAGCTCAGCAATAAAACATGAGTCAATCCCCTTACACACAAAATGAAAAATATACAAGCAAATGCTGCGGTATGGAAAGAACCCAGGCGAATCAGCAATAAGGCGTCAACGGGGGGCAGCATACACACCCGCTGGAGGGAATCCTCAGAGACGCAAAATATAAAGTTCGCCAAAAGTCCTGGAGCATACCAATCGTGGAGAAGGGGGAGTTGATGCGATGCGGAGCCAAGGTGAGACGCTCGGAGGGGCCGCAACGGTTGAGGTGCGAGGCCACGATCCGTTTCGCTGTATAGCTTCGTCAGGCGGCTGTGTATCACCAGGCAAATGCCACGTCACAGGAGACACATTCTAAATAATAATAATAAACATAAGACAAGACCCATCACTGCAGTAAAAACGTGGAGGAGGTGGCTAGCCTACCTAAGGTTGGAGGACTTCCAATGCACCATTGCTCCTGTGGACCCAAGGGGTGTGATCCAAGGGAATCGCAGGTGTTAAGTATGCTCGCACCTGGGCCCTACTCACGTGAGTAGGGCCGTAAGGGGGAGGGGCTCGTTGAGCCCAGCTGGGTACTCGGATTGAAGATTATGAATCCACCAGGTTTCACGCCTAATAAGGGCATCATGGTTATTAGCATGTACACTGGTAATGACTCTTTCCAGGGCTGCGAATCGAAAGGATTCTGGGTTACGGCCATGTGTCAAAAAGTGGCGATATAGGATGGTGTTGTCCTGTGATGTACGTATCCTGGAACGATGCTCCGAGATGCAGGTACGTAAGGGGCGTGACGACATCCCCATGTAGTACTGGCCACACCCACAAATGATGACGTAGATGGTGTTCTCCGTGTTGCAATTAAGGAAATCGCGGATAGTGAATAACCTGCGTGACTTACTACCACGGTTTCAAAGGTCCTTAATTGATGAGAAATATCATGAGGAGTAAATGTACTCTTATTATAAATTCTGGAATCAACAGACACAGATGCAGAGTCATCCAAATTGGCAAAATATTCTTTTAATCGCAATTTACTCCTCATGATATTTCTCATCAATTAAGGACCTTTGAAACCGTGGTCATGAAGGATGTGTCCAAACTCAATCACCATACTGACATGGCACATTCTAATTTATCGAAAGAGGACTTAGAATTTATCAAGGCCCTGGGCAATAGACAGGATTTGGTTATAAAGCCAGCCGATAAAGGAGGAGGGTTGGTCATATTAAATTTTCATGATTACCTCTCTGAGGCCCACCGCCAGCTTAATGATACCTCCTCCTATCATAAACTCCCTGGAGATCCTACCACCAGGTTTATGAGGAGTATACGCAATGTAATTCAGGATGGTACAGAGATGGGTTTCATAGAGTCTCAAACTGCAAAGTTTCTCATTAATGACCACCCCCGCATTTCTCAAATGTATTTTTTGCCTAAGATTCATAAACCCGGTTTTCCTCCGCAAGGCCGCCCAATCTTGTCCGCCTCAGGCTCATTGTTGGAACCCCTCGCCATGTATATCGATGTGATTCTGCAGCCCTTTGTGACTAAAATTCCATCACTTATACTTGATACCACGGATTTCATCCGGAAGATAGAAGCCCTCCAGATTGACCACCACGACATTATGGCAACTTGTGACGTCAAATCTTTGTACACTTCTATACCTCTCCCGGAGGCCAGGACCGTGCTAATGGATGTGTTTGACTCGAGGCCCCTCAATATTCTTCCACCTTCTACATTTCTGATTGAACTCATTGACTGTTTATTTGAATACAACTATTTCGCGTTTGGTCCTGATTTTTTATTTGCAAGTCAATGGGGTTTCAATGGGCCAGAGTTGCGCCCCTTCAATAGCCAACCTCTATATGGGATACCTTGAGAAGAGTTTTCTACATGACCCATTATCCCCGACCAGACACATAAAGTTCTTTGGGCGATATATTGATGATTGCTTCATCCTTCTGGATAAAGACACCCCTATACCTGAATTCCTCGACTGGTTGAATTCTTGGAATCCAGCAATCCAATTCACTATGGAACATAGTCAGGAAACTGTCAATTTTTTGGACACCTCAGTCTTCAAAATAGGGAACAAGTTGGGAGTCCGCTGTTACAAGAAACCTACGGACAAGAACTCTATTCTTCACTACAAGAGTCATCATCCTCCATCCCTAAGGAACAGCCTCCCTTACTCACAGTTTCTTAGACTCAAGAGGAATTCCACCCGCATCGTTGATTTCCACAACGATGCGGACAAGTTTGGTGACCAGCTTAGCTCCAGAGGATACCCATTGCGGGTGATACAACAGGCCCGTATTAAGGCCAATGGTGTCTGTAGAGACTCTCTCTTAACCAAAAGGCGCAAACCTCCACAGGCCCGGGTGGTTTGGCCCCTGACCTTCACACCCCACAGTCGTGAGATTGTCAGCATTGTCAAGAAGTTTTGGGACATATTACCTCCCATTCCGGCGTTCCGCAAATTCCCCATGGTCACGTATAAGCGCACCAGCAGTTTTAGAGACTTGATCATACACTCTACGTTATCCAGAAATCGTACTTTTGCCCATTCCACCTCGGGCTTCTGGCCATGTGGGGGTTGTTCGTCCTGTGCCCAAGCATTACATTGCAAGGACATTGTTAGTAGTAAGTCACGCAGGTTATTCACTATCCGTGATTTCCTTAATTGCAACACGGAGAACACCATCTACGTCATCATTTGTGGGTGTGGCCAGTACTACATGGGGATGTCGTCATGCTCCTTACGTACCCGCATCTCGGAGCATCATTCCAGGATACGTACATCACAGGACAACACCATCCTATATCGCCACTTTTTGACACATGGCCATAACCCAGAATCCTTTCGATTCGCAGCCCTGGAAAGAGTCATTACCAGTGTACATGCTAATAACCATGATGCCCTTATTAGGCGTGAAACCTGGTGGATTCATAATCTTCAATCCGAGTACCCAGCTGGGCTCAACGAGCCCCTCCCCCTTACGGCCCTACTCACGTGAGTAGGGCCCAGGTGCGAGCATACTTAACACCTGCGATTCCCTTGGATCACACCCCTTGGGTCCGCAGGAGCAATGGTGCATTGGAAGTTCTCCAACCTTAGGTAGGCTAGCCACCTCCTCCACGTTTTTACTGCAGTGATGGGTCTTGTCTTATGTTTATTTTTATTGTTATTTAGAATGTGTCTCCTGTGACGTGGCATTTGCCTGGTGATACACAGCCGCCTGACGAAGCTATACAGCGAAACGGATCGTGGCCTCGCACCTCAACCGTTGCGGCCCCTCCGAGCGTCTCACCTTGGCTCCGCATCACATCAACTCCCCCTTCTCCACGATTGGTATGCTCCAGGACTTTTGCCGAACTTTCTATTTTGCGTCTCTGAGGATTCCCTCCAGCGGGTGTGTATGCTGCCCCCCGTTGACGCCTTATTGCTGATTCGCCTGGGTTCTTTCCATACCGCCAACACAATATTAATTTACAAACAAATGAAATTGTTTTATTTTAGATTTATATGGCAATAATATAATAACTTTATTTGGATTTCACCCCCCTCTCTCAAAAGAGATTCGGGGCAGCTTACAACAAAAATTCAATATACATAGTAATAATAGCATCCAAAGCAACACAAATCAACAATAGTTAAAATTAGATAAAAGACATGTAATAGACTGGAAGAAAAGATAGGAAGTACATTGGACAGTATGGGAAGACATGACTACCAGTTTTGACATCGGATGACAAGAGTGTTATTGTCAGTTATAGAAGATATATGGAATTTTCAAAACTTTAGACAATGTGTATAATAGTACTTGAGATGAAGATATAGACGCAGTAATTATAACAAATATAAGATTTCTCTTCCCCCTCAATTCCCTTCCTCTTTCTTGGTGATATAGTAGACATGTATATAGTTCTAATCTACTAATCAGAGCTCCACTACCCTCAACCTCCTTTTTGTTCTTCTTTTCTCTTGTGTAATTTTTTTTAATGCTTAATAAAAAACTTATGGAGAAAAAATTCCATAGAGTTGCCTTAGAGGGCTTAGCAAATTCCTAAAGAAGCACTATTTCTATTAATCTCTAGGTCTTCCAATAAATCTTTATTGTGTCCTGGGATCAGAAGTGAAGCAATTCAAGGGCATCATTCAGTTGTATATGCCGTGTCATGTAACTGCAATCCAGCCAGGAACCTATCTCCCCGTGAATACAGGGGTATTACTAAACTTTCATAATTGTTTTTAAAACAATTAAAAATGAATGTGCTTGCAATGTACTAAAAGCTTGTGGCCTTTGTCACAACTATTTCTAAGTTCTGTGTAAGATCTAATGACCTCAGATAATTTTAAACTGCCATCAGTGTTATTCAAAATGTTCTTTTTCATCTTTTAGGTCTTTGGAAGATGAATCTCTAAGATCTTATGGAGATTATCACACACAGCACCCAGACAAGGTTACTGTAACCTTGTTTAATTTTGGATGAAATGTTGTGAGAAGTAATAGTATTCATAATTATGTGCCATTCTAGAATGTGAGTGTAATGTGACATTAACAGAAAACAATTGACAACAACATAAGAAATACTGGTTGTTGTACCCCAACCCTCTTTAATTCCACTTTAAAGCTGCAGTATAAATGCACTTTTTCCTACAGGAGAATTCAATGTAGATATATTCTGGGTGTTTTATAAAAAGTAGTTGATTGGTGCTATTAAATAAAAAATAATTAACTAATATGTTTAGCATATTTAGCATATCAAGTATTCACAGGCATATAATGAAAATAGTTCTTGATTCATCATTGTTATCATTGGCAATCATTTCTGTTCAAATGTGATTGGCTTCCAAGTGTAGGATCTTGGTGATGGGTCCATAGGTGACTGTAGAGATCTATTCTTCATCTGCATATTCTTCTGCAGTGAGGACATTGACTTCCAGATGGAAAGTGGTCCCAGTCAGGGTTGGCTTGATATGCCTTCCTCTTGACAAGTTTCTCCTTTTCATCCCCCATTCGTGCCTCCACAGCACTGCCTCCGCAGCTGACCTCCAGTTAAAGTGCTCGAGGCCAGGGCTTCCCAGTTCTTGGTGTCTATGCCACAGTTTTTAAGGTTGAGTTTATTTATTTATTTAAATCTCGATTTTTCCTGTTCACCAGCGGTTTACAGCATAAAATCATTCCATTTTCCATTCTTGAGTTGGGAACTAAGGAGGCATCAGATTTAACAACATTCCATTTTCCATTCTTGAGTTGGGAGTACAGTAACTGCTTTGGGAGATGTTGATCAAGCATTCAGATAACGTGGCAGAGTTGATGGCTTAGAAGGGAAATACCTCAATAGTTTCCACAGTCTGTTCTTTCCCCCTGTTTGAAAAGGGTGATGATAGTGGCATCTTTGAAGTCTTCTGAGATTTTCTCGGTAGCTCATACTTTTTCAATGAACTGACGGAGTTGTTGTGTCAGCTCAGGTCCACCTTCCTTAAAGATTTCAGCTGGGATCCCATCAGGTCCACTGGCTTTATTTTTTAGTTGGCTGATGGCTTTGCTGACTTCCTGCAAATAAGGCTGTGCTGCAAGATCATCCCTGGTTTGTTGTTGTGAGATTTGCAAGAGAACCTCTTTCCAATTGATGCTTCGGGCAGATGCTTCACCAGGTCATTTCTGATAGCAAAGATTACTTTGTGAATTCTTCGTTTTTCTTCAGACAGCCTCTTGCAGAAGAAAGGTGTAGCTTCCTTTTTCTTCCTTCAGCTATCCCTCTGCTGCTCTCCGGGTCTCCATTGCTATGTCAATGTTAAAGCATCCCAGCTCTCTTGCAATAATAGCAGTCCTGCATTCAGGGTGGTCACTGTCTGTGTTGTCCAACAATGTCCGTACATTCCATGTTTCAAAGTTCTTTTTTGGGGGTGGGGGCTGCAAGGTGGTGACTCCTTTGGACGCACCATTCTAGTCAGGGATAAGAGAGGCAGACTATGTGTAGGGCACCTTTTCTAGCCTCCTCCCCATGTGGGATGAGCAGAGTGGATGCCCCCATCACCACTAGCTGATTGCCATGGGACTTTTGTTGGTTTAGGGTTTTTTTTCTTGGAAGAAATCTGTGCATGAGTTTTTTTTAATGTGTGGAAGTCGTGCACAGCCAAGCAACACACAGCCTTCAAAGAATGAGGGTTCCACCCAGTGACATGGTTAACACAATGATGGTGGCTTCTCATCTATTGCAGCCTTTTTCCACTTTCACAGCTGTTGCAACATATGCCATGTTGTCATCCAACTGCTCCGCCATTGAAATCTTCAGATTGTGCTTGATCTGGATCCTCCCCTGCAGCCCCTCCTGGGACTACAATATTGCAGCAAATTTATTTATTTATTTATTTATTTATTTATTTATTTATTTATTTATGACTTCAAACTTGTATACCGCCACTCCCCGGAGGCTCGGAGCAGTTTACAACAGTTTGAGTCCACAACATACAGGAATGAACACACAAAAGAAAAGAGGAGGCTAGCAAGAAGGGGGAAGCAAGGGGGGTGGGGTGGGAGCGAACACAAGGGTAGGGATAAAGGGGCCAGAGGCGGCGATAGTCCTATTAAGGCCCCATCTTACCATCAAAAGAGTGACCGATTGCAGGTGAAAAGAGGGGCCTGCATTCTTCGACGTGGCAGCCTGAGGAAAGGGTCCCGACCTGCCAAAGAGATGTCCTTATAGTCCTTATAACAGGCAAAAAGGGGCTATTCCATATACACAGAATACAAAGTGGAAAAGACAGTGTGCTGGCTAACAAATAAACAATAAGAGCAAATTCAGAATAGTCGATTATATAAACGATAATGGAGTCATATGAACTAGAGATGACTCCATTATCGTTTATATAATCGACTATTCTGAATTTGCTCTTATTGTTTATCTTATAGTCCTTATAGTCCATTTGCTGGGGTTCTTTGTTCCACAACAAGCCAACCGCCTTCTTCGGCAAAAGAACTCCCTCTTAAGGAGCAGACAAGCACAACATGTATCTTTTGTAGAAAACTTTATACAGTAGTATTTACAAAACTCTAGCAGATGTTCTTGACTCTCTTCCAGCCCTTCTTTCCAGCACTTTGCACTCCCAGTCAGTACCTTCTACATAGTATTAACTTATCTATGCTCTTCTTCATTCATCCTTCGGTCTCTCTGTATCTTCATCTCCAGCAGCTCTACATTTTGGCGACAACACCTCCAACATCACCTTTACAACTTTTAACTCACAGGGAAGCTTGTGCTTTTTTATTACTCTTTCAGCTACCCCACCCTGGCTGTAAATTATTCAATGCTAGCCAGGTGGTTAAGTCCTTAATGCTTCCTGTTGGGATGGTCCTGCTCCTTATACTTACTTATTGTCACTTTAGAAGTGATAGAATGTTACAAAACTTTGACCCCCAACAGTTAGGCCTGCAGGTTCATTGGAACACACAAGCCCCCTCATCACAACAAGGTGACAATCCATTGAGAGGATTATAATCCTTGATTTTAAATGCAAAATAAAATAAATCTTGGAAAGCACAGTGTTTTAAACCATAGAAATATTGCCAGAATTCCCCCAATCTTCCATCAAAAAGTGACTAAAAGCAAAAAGTCATGTAGCATAGTAAGAAATCACATGGGAGAAGCATACTATTATTTCACTTTCAAAAACCTTATACCTTAAGAAAACTATTAACAAGGTACTATGTCCTTGGAGTGTCCCATTTTTTTTTCTTTTTGGGTGTGTGTGTGTTACTGAACAATGGAGATTAAGCACACTAAGTATGAAAAGTCTTATTGTGTGCAATAAAATTGCAATTATAGAATATATGTAATCAATTTGGTTTCTTAGCTTCAACACTGTCCCAAACTCACCATAAGAATACTACATGATTACCTCATTCATTTCAACCAATAATTTCCAGCCCTATCCCTAGGTTTTGAAAATGAAGCTCAAATTGGCCTCACTATTTGCCCACTTTGGTGGTAACCCATTAACCAAACACTGAGCAATTTCATTCTGACTGTTTCTCGTCCCTGGATTCCTCATTCCAATAAATAGGAAGAAACAACAAAAGCAGAAATGTATGTCTACCTTTTTCTGGGTCAAACGCTTTCACAAATCTACTGTCAAGTTTCATCAAAGACATGCAGATTTTACCGAGTGAGGTTAATTCCTTTCTCAGCTTCTGAGGCAAAATAGAAAATTGTGCAGTGTGCTCAATCAGGTTAAGGTGCATAGGAACCAAAGCAGGAGGCAAAAAAATTCCCCTCAGGCAGCCCATGTTCTACCTCTAGCAGTAAAATATGATAATGACAAAATAATATCTAGTAATTGAGGCGCACACAAAATCTGCTTCCTTCAGTGGTTGAGTCACACTGCCGTATGGCAGTGCTGGCTTCTTTGCAGCTATGAAGTACCACCCCAAGTGTTTCTGAAGTGAGAAACAATTGTTAGGTTATACACCATAATATTTCATACTCAAATGGCCATCCACGGCGGGTACCCAATCGTGTAAGATTTTTAACGTTTGTCTCTGTGTATGTCTATATGTTTATTGCAATAAAACTTTATTTTTAAAAAAATAAAAAAAATATTTCATACTCAAATGGCATTTCTCAGAGACTTTTTTGGAAGGAAAACTGTTCCTCAGGGAAAGAGGACATGCCTGACCTGTTAATATATATGTAGTAAAAGGTTTTTGAGAGCGAATGCCTGCCAAAGTAGCTAATAACTGAACCAGGAGAAAAGAGTGCGACCTCAGAATGAAGTCGGGAAGGAAATACTGGGAATTCCACCATTCTAAGAGGCAAGACTTTGCCCATTCATTCCTAGTCTGCATTCACACTTCCAATGGATTTTTCATTGGCTAATTTGGATTTATTATGTGAGGAAGCCTAATGACTTTGAACTGACTTGGTAAATAACTATGTTATACTAGAGCTGTCCAAGTGCTGAATCTCTGGAATGATAGACGGCTTAAAAATGTGGGCTGCATTAAAAGAGGAAAAGATTGATCTTTCAGGCCTGAGCACTCATATTCCCCCATTCCTATCTGGCAACAGAGCTCACTCGATTAACTTAAAGGTTCTTGCAGATATATTGCCCTCCCACAATGTGGGCCCAACGGGAGGAAAGGAAAGAGCATGTTTCATTGGGATAAGAGAAGAAGTGGCATGCCAATATTGCTATTCTATGTTGCTATGTTATTTGGTTAGCCAGGTTCTAACACAATCAGCAGGACCAGGACCAGGACCTCCTTTGAAATCTGCTTTTCCTCCATGACATCACAAGGACCAACTTCTTAATCTCCAGTTTTAAACCTCACATCTCAGGGAATGGGATGATGCTGATTTAGCAACATGTGAGCATGGGTAAATGAATGTGTCAAGTGATCAGTAGGTATCTGATTCCAAATTACATACATTGGATATAGAACACAAAACTCTGACTTTGGGTTTCTCCCCTATCAATTAAAATGAAAATGAGCTGAAAGAAGGGCCAGATTTTTAAAAAATGTTCTTTATTATAGTTTTCAAAATATATAAAACAGCAAAGACATAGGACAAAGAAACACAAAGAAACACAAAAGTCCTAGGGAAGGGTTGGGGGGAAACAACAGGGAAGTATGGGGAAGGGGTTAAACGGGGGGGGGGGTGTAGGAAAAACAGCGTGGGGAGAGGAGACAGAATGTTCTTGTAGGCTCATAACCACTTGTGTCTTATACTAGATCTTCATCCACTTCTTATTGTTTTCTATAATACCTAAAAATATAAGCATAGTTTTTATTACTTATACTGATTACCAATTTACATAAACTTAATTACCTATTATTCACTTTTCTAATGCCAATTGAGCATAAGTTCGACGTTATGTTCTCTACTACAGTATTCTTGCACAATTGACCAGTCTGTTTTCACAGTGTGCACTTCATCTGACGATTTTAATGCCTCTGATAGCCACTGCATCTGTATGGTTTCCATTATTTTCTGGAGCCATTCTTCTTTTGATGGTTCTTCTGATGACTTCCAATATTTGGCATAGACTAATTTCGCCGCCGTTGTTAACACTAGATAGATTTTTCTTTCATTCGCTTCTAATCTTGGCTCCACTATGCCCAAAAGAAGTGACTCTGGCTTCCCTTCCATATCTTTTTTGAATATTTTTATAGCTCTTTATCATTTTCTAATAGTTCTTTGACTTACAACATAACCACCACAGGTGGAAGAAGGTTCCATTCTTTGCCCCACAGTTCCAGCATTCGGTCCTGGTGTTTTTATATATCCTAGCTAATTTCGCTGGAGCAAGGTACCATCTATATAGAAGTTTTATCCAGTTTTCTTTGTATTTATAACAAAGTGACGAATTAACTTTTTTTCATATACTTTTACACATTCCCCAATTGATATTAAATCCTATATTTCTTGCCCATTTTTTCATATAATCTCTAGTTTTTTGTTCATTTTGAGAGATAATCCTGTATAGCTTTCCCACCATATTTTTTTAATCAGGGCCTAATAGAACCTTCTCCAAGTCACTGATTTTGTATATGTAGTGCAAGGACAGGAAGGAAGGAAGGTATTTTGTGTGTTCAAGCGATGTTTTACTTAACGGCAACCCTATCACAGGGTTTTCCTGGCAGAATTTGTTTGAGGGCTGCCTTTGCCTTACTCTGGGATTGAGAGTGTGAAAATTGCTCAGGGATTTGAACCATGGTCTCCCAATGTTCTAGCCCAACACCCAAATTACTACACCATTCTGATTCTTTCTCAGTCACTCATAGACTCATAGAATAATAGACTTGGAAGAGATCACATGGGTCATCTAGTCCAACCCTTGACATGCAGAAAAAGCACAAAGTACCCCTGACAGATGGCCACATCCAGCCTCTGTTTAAAAAACTCTAGGGAAGGAACTTCAACCACACTCCTAGGCAGAGAGGTCTAATGTTGAACAGCTCTCACAATCAGGAAGTTCTTCCTAATCTTCAGGTGGAATCACCTTTCCCGTATTTTCCCATTGCTCTCTCTCTCTCTCTCTCTCTCTCTCTCTCTCTCTCTCTCTCTCTCTCTCACACACACACACACACACACACACATCAGAATGATGTAGTACTGATATGTATATATAAAGGGGGAGCACTTTAAGCAGCCTTAGAGAAAGGCATTGACAAGCATCCTCTGAATTAATCTTGCAAAAAACCCTCTATGATATGGTAACCATAAATCTTCTATAGGGTATGTGATATATATTATGCACTTAAGCATTAGTCATGCATTTAAAGAAAATCAGGGATAAAATACTCAAGACCTTTTTCTCTTTTGAACTACTGAGAACTTCTCTCTCTCTCTCTCTCTCTCTCTCTCTCTCTATATATATATATATATATACCCATGCTCATGTTAATTGTATAATATTTTCTTGTTATGTTTTTACGATTTGAAAACAGTACGTAGTCCATCATTAGTTCCTAAAGTTTCTCTTCTAGAAAGCTATGAAGAAACAAATTGTGTATAATGTAAGGCTATGAAAGAATAGCAGGATATAAAATGATTATTTCTTATTAATCTTTTCTCTAAACATTATAGAAGCAGCCCCAGAGCTCAGTTTCTCTACAATCGTTGCTGTGTGCAAAGTAAGTGATTCTTTTTTAAATAAATAGATGACAAACCACATGTTATTTTAAAAAATATTAACACAGCCAAGAAAAATCCAATCCATCTGGTGTATGAATCCCCTCTCCATCCTGTTTCTCCAGTAGCTGACCAGAAGCTTACAAGTAGAACAAATAATCTATTTTAATAGTTTTGTTCTTGTTGTTGTCAATAACTGCTAGAGATAGACAAAACATCAAGAGTGGAATTGACATTCCATAATTACCATTGTGAATCCAAGTTTTGTTTTTTTTCTTACAAATACTGATTGTATTTGGTTCAATGGATAACCAACAGTTCAAGAGGACTAGGCAGAAAAAAATGAGTTTCTTTACCTTGCAACCAAATAATGTTAATGTATCAAGGCAAGTAAAGCAATTTTTCTGACACCTTGCCTTTGTTAGCCGCCCTGAATCCCCCTTTGGGAGTAGGGAAGAGTGGGTTAGAAATGAGATAAATAATAATAATAACCAGTCTAAATAGGGAGTTGTGGATGTCTTAATGTACTACTGGTCTTACTCAGTGTCTTCCAGTGGGCATATTATTTACGCCTTCATGGCTGTCATGATACCAAGTTCACCTTATACTCAGTTGTCCCGTTCAACTCTATCAAGTGCTTGAATTTGGCTGTCTCCCTCTATGGTTAGAATGCCTTTCATCTGACTTTAAGGTGTTAATATATGTTAGAAGGAAAATAAATAAGATAAACATGAGGAATTTTTTAAAACTTTTTTGAAAAAAAAATAAAAGTTCCCCTCTGTTTTATAAAGAGAAGAAGAACTGAAGTACCTTCGGTTTCTGCAGGAAGTCACAGATGACATTTTGATGAGGAGCTGTTATGGCAAGAAGTAAGTCCTTACACTTTTTTAAAAAATGTTGCTAATTCATTGAAATAAAGGAAATTATAGTTATAACATGGAAGAAGCTATGATTTTTATACCAAATGCATATGTTTGGATCTATCAGTTTCCAATACAAGCAAATAACCGTTCCAGCCCAGCTCACCTGTTTGAATGCATCTCCCCCTATGAATAATCTTGGAGATTAAGATCATCTGTGGAGGACCTACTCTTGGTCCTGCCTCCTTCGCAGGCGTGATTGGTAGGGACGAGTGACAGGGCCTTCTCAGTAGTGGCCCTTTGCCTGTGGAACTCCCTCCCCAGTAATATTAGATCAGCCTCCTCCCTCAGAAAGAAAGTAGAAATGTTGTTTGGTATCAAGCCTTTGGAGAAGAATTGTAGTGCAATTGATGGATACAGAATATGTGCAATGGCCCAGATTACGTTTGTGGATGGCATGGTTTTAATAGTGAATGTGATGTTTTTAAATGATTTTAATGTGTATTAATTGTAATATTAATGCTTGTTTAATTGTATGTTGTTTTAAGGCACTGAATAGTTGCCTACATGTAAAACCGCCTTGAGTCTCCTTCGGAGGGTGTGGGGGGTAGAAATATAGTACATAAATAAGGTTGAGAAGGGTGGGTAGCAATATAGTGCATAAATAAATAGCCTTCTCTGTCAAGTTCTATATGTCAATTTCTTTTAATCCAGTATAAAATCTGAAAGAATAGGAACAAAATTTGATATGAAAAATGTTTAGCTGCCAATCTGCTTATATTGTCATTGCCCTCAATTTTCTTTATATCACTGTGATGAACTTTATTGGCATGGGGTCACAAGAATGATTTAAGGCAAGTGCTATTCTAATAAGAAAACATAAGCTAGTAAGGCTGCAGTACACATGCAGCTCCCCTGAATATCTAGCAAAGGTAGGAAGCTGACTAGTGATATACAGTCTGTAAGATATACTATGTGTTTCCTTAGCAGATAGAGATTGCCTGCAAACCAAGGCTAGAGAAATTCCATATTACACTTAAAAACAAAACAAAGCAAACCAGGAAACAAGTCGTGGGATTCAATTGGCAAATGAGTCTCATGGAAGAGAGGACTCGCCCACTATAATTTTATTAAAAGACAGATCTCTTCAATTTGTTATTTTTTATTCTAGAGGCATTATTATTGCAGAGAATAGTGGTATTTCAGGTTGTAGCACATCATATCCTAGTTGTCCATAAACTGAGCTATTCCAGGATGTGAACCTAATAGGATAGTTTGGAAATAGAGCCTTGGGCTTTTAAAAGATTTATTAGCTTGAGAAAGAACACAGTTTTTTCCCAATCTAACCATTGCTTAGCTATTGTATCAAAAATTAAAGTGAGGAATACCTCAGCCATTCACACAGTTATATGAATTTTACCAGAAAAGTCATCAGTAAATAGTTTTTAAGAGTGTTTCATATATGATGCAAAGAAATCTAGCTTGGCCATTAATATGTGTTTAACAGACACTGTTTGGGAGGAAGGTGTGATAAAATTAAATAACAATATCCTACTATTTTCCAATCCTGGACCCAAGGTGACACATATCAAAGATTAAACTAAAGATAACACGCTTTGCCTTCCCACTTGTTCTGCCTGCTTCTGCACAGCCTGAGAACTATCCTCAGAGTGCAAATGCCTTGGCCCCACTCCTACAAGTTTGGCAGTGCATTGAATGCTACATATAGAGGCCATACTTTTCAGCTGCCCCAGTTTGGCAGAGACAGTCTTGTTAATTCTCTGTCATCCCATGTTTTTCATCTTCTTTTAAAATGTCCCAGTTTCTCAGTCCTCTCACACTTTCCCCATTGGTTCTCAGCTTACTTCAATTGATGCAAACTGTGTTCAAAGTTGGGGGAAAAAGTTCAAAGCACAAAAGTAATTGGCTCTCGATTAATTCAGCAGCAGGAAAGGAGAGAATGGGTAGACTCATGCCTTTCCCTGTAGGCTCAGGTAAATACAAACTGATGCAGCCTTTCCTACCTTAACTGTTCTTCATTAATAACTTTTGCCATCTTGATCACACATTAATGTTGCTTAGCCACATAGGTCCTTTTTTCATCTGTCAAGTATGGGAGGGTATGTGAGGAGCTAAGCAACCTCCCAGTTCTGCTATTAGCAAAATCACTCTATTTGATTCTGTCCATAATGGGTCAATAAGTCCTTTTAGGGGTTTTGAATGGAAGGAGTCTTTATTTAGATAGCAGTGAGGAAGAATCCATAGGTGTGAACATTAAGATCCTAGCTTCTTAATTGGTTTGAAAAATAGCTTAGCAACTGTTTTCCTTGCTCCTATTTTTTATAGCTGTATTTTGATTTCCTTTCACCTCTCTGTTGATGTACATTTTTATTCTCTTTCTAAGTGTGTTAGGTGATATACTTCTGATGCACTATAAAGGAAGAAGGTGTGATCTTGATAAGGTGAGTGTGTGTGTGTGTGTGTGTGTGTGTGTGTGTGTGTGTAGTTTATGAAATGCACTGTCAGCAGCCATGGAATGATGCTGCATCTGTCTAAAACAACAATTTATACTATCTGGTCTGCTGCAGTGTTGAACTTAAAAAGGAAATAAAAATGAATGCCTGCAGTTCTGCAGATACCAAATGGATAAAATGTGTGAAATGGGAGGGGGAGCTTCAAGATGATTTTCCCCTTGATATACCTATAGCATGTTATGAAAAATGGTATAGAATGAAGTACCGAAAAATTTCCATTCTGATTTAGATGAAGGAAGTCTCTTGCTATGAAAAATATTTGTCATGATCAATTTCTGCTGTTTCTGCCATTTGAAGCAACAAATAAAGCCAGAAAGGATTTGTAATCCTCCATTTTTAGAAACAGATCAATTGATACAGGAGTTAAACTACAAAGCCTTGCCACCAGCTTTGAAGTTCCCTTGCCTTCAAAAGCCTGTGCTTGAAACCTGTTTTGATGGTACAAAGTGCATGGCAAGCATAACTGGACAACCAAATGGCAGTATGAGGCATTGTTGCATGTACAAAAATATATACAACCTCTTAAAAGATTGGAGTGGGTATGTCATTATCCACAGAGAAATATTGATCTCCATAGCTTTGTTTTTAAAAATACAAATTATAATAATTATCTCATCATCATGATTACTTAATAACTAGTTCTTATTTTAAAGAACTGTTTTAGGAGAACCCTGAGGCAGGAAGCTGAATTTTGATCAAGTCTTTGGTTTTCAGACCTAGGTAGCTAGCTACCATAGTCATGCAGCCGTCTCCTAACTTCTGCAGTGACTTTGGAAACTGGGGGTAGGGTTGCTGTTGTGGGAAGTAATCATTTTGTTAGTAAGGATATGGGAGAAAATCATTCAATTCATATTCTAAAGCACATTTAACTAATGCCACACTTTCACTGAATCAAAATTATATTATTACTTTAAATCCAGACCTCTTTGAATTTTGAATTTCCCCAATCAAAAGAGGTGCACAAAATGTGTTTTCTATGACACTGTTTCTTAAATTGTGGGTTCTGGCCCCAGATAGGGTCTCCTTAGCTCAAAGTTGAGTTCCCAAGAAATTTGACAACAATAAAAAGTTTGTGACTGTTTTAAACATTTACACAAATCTATTGTGCAGTGTTTATAGTGGCCTCTGCAGAAGATGCTTCAGCTGTACTTCATAAAAAGGCATGGCCCAACTTACTGGGCCAGAGATGTTGTGGCGCAGGCATTCACTGCCACCATTTCCTGCCCCCGGGGAGGCTTCTTCTCCCCAGAAGCCCTCTGGGATGGCGGGAAAGTTCCCCACCGGATGGCAGGATGGCCCATGGCCAGCTGGCCACGCCTCACTGCTGGAGAGGCTGGTGCTGGCCTATCCCTCCTCTCAGGCAGCATTTAAAGCTGCCCCAAGCTACCGGTCAGGCATTATGCCTGAATCAGCTGATCCATCCCACCCACCCTGCATGTGGTCATGTCTTGGTTTACGGTTAGATCGTTTTGTTAGCGTGTCCTGGTTATCTTGTTATTGTTGATTGTCTTTTGTGTTTTTTGTCACAACTCCTAGTTGGTGAGGGGCATGGACCCTGCATCTGGCTTGGTATCCCCCCTAGCGGTAGGGGCGTGTAAGGACTCTCTATATTTCACTTTCAATTGTGGCCGGGTAGTTTTCTTATTCCACCCTTACCACCAATTTATATAAAGACTTCTTTTATTTCCACTTGCTGCCACCATATAGCTTTCCCACTGACCTTCCGATTACTGTGTCAGGGCAGGGTATCCCTCTAACCCAAACTCCCACTGACACTATTTGCTAACTTTCGCTGCCACCATTCACTATACTTGGCTACTTGGTTACCCACTAGGAAGAAGTTGTTTTTGAGGCTTGTGTGTGAAGGAACTACGCGGGGAGATATCCTTGTCAAAGAACTGCAAAGTTTATTCAAACAAATGTTCTAAGCATGGAGGTTCCAGAGTTCAAAGCTGTATCTTCTTAGAGGCATATATCTTAAGGTTACAATACAATAACTATGGAGATGCAACTTGATACTATATAGCTGTACTCCCAGAACCAATAGCTCAGCAGTCTTTACACTAACTGCTTGTCCTTTAAACCCAACTGCTTTCCTAGCAGTTAAAACACAGCTTTTCTTCTACTCTCTCACAGAGTAAAGTCAGAGCCTTTTTTAAAACCAGCTGGCAGCTGGCTAAAACGGACTCTCTCTAACTCTCCACACACCCTCTCTCCTTCGACTTTCAATACCAACTGCCAACTGCTAACGTTTGAATTCGAAGGTTCTAAGGCCAGTTGCAGGCTCCGACTCCTGTTTCCACAGTAATGGAAACCCCTTGGAGGTTCTGCACGCGAATATCTCTGTTAAGCCTTTAGGGTTTGCTAAGTTTTTACCCCTTCAACATATATACATATATATAAATATCAACCATATCTAAAACCTGTAATAAAGAAATATGACTTCTCCACAGGGGGGAAGATCTGGTAGTCTCAGGGGTGCCGAGTACTTTGGCCCAGTATTGTGCCGGCCGCACCCTGGGCATGTTTACTGGTATCAGACAGCAGTGAGCTGCCCGATCTTGATCCAGGACCCATGCATGGCTGCCAACCCTTGTTCCTGTTATCAATAAATGAGTTGTGGTCAGTGTTTATCCCAAAAACCTTGTGTGTGAGGTTTTCCTTGGCTTGGTGGTGATGCACACACAAAAGAAAAATCATCCTTGCATATGCTGGATTGTTATAACTAAATGTTTGATTTCTATACATATTTTATTTACTTTTATACCTGAGATCACATAAAAAATGTTCGGGCTGTTAGGGGATTTGATTGGAAAAGTTTAAGAAGCCCTGTTTTATAGAAACATCCTTTTCAGCTGTCCCAATTTGTTAGGGAGAGTCCTGTTTGATCCTCTGCCATCCCACTTTTTCAGCTGCTTTTCAAATATACTCACTTCTCTCTTGTCTCCCAACTATCCTCCTTTTTCCTCAGTTAGTTCAGTTGTTGCAAACTGAGTTCAAAACGCAGTAGAAGTTTGCCTTGAAATAAGTCATCAGGAGACAGGGGAGTTGGAGCCAGTCTTGCCCTTCTTATTTGGTTCAGGCAATAGCAAACTGCTATACTTTTTCCCAGCCTTCATTTTCCCCATTTTGCAATGGGAAATGCACTCAGAACTTAGTGAAAAATGCACTTAAATGCATCACCATAGGAAAACTAACTGCAAAATAAATGTGGTAAAAATACACTGAAAAACAAAACTGATAAATATGTTCATGCCAGGTTATTAGTCCTTCCAAGGTTTAACTGTCATCTATCTATCTATCTATCTATCTATCTATCTATCTATCTATATAATGAAAGTCAGTGTTTGCGGGCAGTGGTGTGGTGGTGCGAAGGGAGGAATATGTGCCAGCATTTCAATTGGCTGCAACTGTCGGATTATTTGCATAAAGGGCTCTGATTGGCCAGCCTCAGAACTCAGAGGGGATTGGTTGCCACTGAAATGGTATTTGCATAAAAGACTCCGATTGGTCAACCACATTCCAACATTCTAAAGTGACTCAGAGGGAAAAGGAAAGGCCTCAGGCAGGCAGTCCCGTGGCCAACAGCAATGATGGATCAGGACCAAACTTGGCGCACAGGGGCCCAGTGGCCCACTTCACGACCTGGTGTGGTTTAGGGCAGGATGGGTCACGAACAATGGGATTTGCAGTACCTTCACCTGATTCACCTCCCAAACAACATTGTAGTCCCTATAAATCACAGACCAGGCCCAAAATTGACAGTAAGGCTTCATTAACTTGATTTTCCCGAGTAGGCCTCAGCTGATGGGACATTGTGTATGGCCTGAATTGACAGTAACCTACCTTGGCACACAGAGCCCCTATGACCCATGCTACATTGTACAGCAGTTTGGAGGAGGGTGGACCATGGATGATGGGACTTGACGTACCTCCATGGATTATGGGATTTGTAGTACTTTCAAACCCTTCATTCCCCACAGACCACTGCAGCCCAGAACCAAGACCGATAAAGATGCCCACATGTACCCACACTCCATCCGACTGCAGTTTAGAGGAGGGCGGACCATGCATGATGGGATTTCAAGTACCTCCATTCACTTCCCAAGCCCGCTGCAACCCTCATCCAGTGATTGAGGAAGACCACACTTTGCACACAAAGCCCCCATGACCCACTTTAGATCCTGGTGCAGTTCGGAGTAGAGTTGACCACAGATGATGGGACTTGAGGTACCTTCCCTCATTTCCCGAGACTGCAGCGACCCTCATCCAATGACTGATCAAGACCAAACTTGGCACACACACAGCCCCCATGACCCACTTTACATCCTGGTGCAATTTGGAGGAGGATGGACCATGTAGTATGGGACTTGAAGTACCCTCACTAACTTCCAGAGATTAATGCAAGCCACATAACCAACTGATAAAGACCAACCTTGGCACACAATGCCTTTGTCAAATAACCCGGGCACCGCCGGGTCCCCAAGCTAGTCATACAATATGAAAGTAACCAAACAGAAGCAACAGCATATTTGCTTCTGTAATGTACAAATTGGGGTTGACTTTAAAGTAAAATTGGAATTCCTTCTTTACTGAACAGAGGGGAAGAATGGCCTTATTGTGTCAGGTAGCTCAATGAAAATCTCAAACCAGTGTGCTGCTGCTTTGGAAAAGGCATCATTAGAAAGAAAAGAAAACTGCCAATATCATATGCCTTTCTACAGATCTGTGATGTGATTACACCTAAAATATGGTATACTGTTCTTGTACCTGAAAATCAATATTGTGTAGAAGACAGAAAAATACAATGGTGAAAGGGCAAACAACTCCAAATAGGAATTACGGATTTAGACTTCAACAGCCTGAATAATGACTATGGATTTTGGAAAATGACTATGAATAAGTAGGAGATCAAGACTCGGCACTTTATATGGTTTTAATCTGTTTTGCTGTTTATATGTGTAATTGCTCATATGTTTTGACTGTTTTTTGCAATTTGATGGGGTGTTTTATTGTTATGTCCATGCGGCATTAAATTTTGCTGGAGTTTGTAAGCTACCTTGAGTCCCCTGCAAGGTGAGAAAGGTGGAGTGAAAATGAAGTAAATAAATAAATAAATAAATGTGCATCACCATGATCAGTGCTATATCAAAGCAAATTACAACAAATGGAAACAAGGGGGCAGAAGGTGAGTATTCCCATGGAAACACATTGTTTAGGGCTTGATGCCCCAAAAGCACATTGAGGTGTCTACAAAATGTACATCCCCAATCTCAAGATGGCTTTGAACAGCAGTATGCCTGTGTTTAAGCACCCACTATCACCTGTTCAGATGGTGGTTCTGACACGTTTGGTTTCTTCATTTTCATGTTAAGTGGGGCAAAAAGTGTAGAAAATCTCTGGTATAACTCTCCAGGAAATGTAAGACTACAACAATGAAAAGAAGAAGAATGAGAGCCTATGGATGGCCAATTTTTATTATCTATGGAAAAATCATTGCCCTAGTTCAGGGGATTCAAATTCACTCTACCTGTCTCACACTCATTCCCACAGCCCAAAAGACCTTGCCTTGTCAAATCAGGGAACAGCACTAAATCGAACAAGATATCAAAATAGGCAATACATCTTTTCCTGTTGTTTAGTACTAACATAATTCAACAGTTTTCTGTGAAATAAGAGATTATGTGGGAGTTAACCTTGTTCGCTATAAGAACATTAAGAGGTAATCTAGATAATTGCAGAGTAATTGGATGATGGAGTGGTTTCATGTCATTCTAAGTGATCAAATGGGTGGTTTTGGTAACTGCGGTGTTCAGGTATTAGTGTGAATAACAGTTTAGTAGACTGCTCTAAATTCGTTAAAGAACAATCAGAGGAGAATTTTAGGTCAATTTTTTAAAGATAGCACTTGACAAAATGATTAATTATAGTGAATGGATTTATAATGTACCCTGGCAAGGTAATTCTGAATGTTTCTCTTTTAAAGTCACATCCTGCAAGACAGAGACAGATTTTAATGTGACCATCGTGAGAAAACTGCCCTTGCATGCTAATAGCGCTGTTGGAGTCTAACATTCAGCCCATAATATTTTATTGATCTTCAAACAGAATATATACACAGCACTTAAAACACGTACGGTGAAACAGTAAATGTCACCACTGCTCCAAGAAGAACTGGCTGTTATCTATTTATCTCATTCATTTAAGCATACATGGTTGGCATACATGGTGTCTTTCCCCACTGTCCTGCATTTTCTCTTCCCAGATCTACTATGAGTCTTGTTAAACCTTTATGCTCAAGGTCACCTTGAACTTTAAAACTGAAAGTGATTCAAAATACGCAACATAGTCCAACTTTTCCAGCATTTCTCAACCTGGGTGTCAGGACCCCTGGGAAGGGGGTGTCACAAGGGGGTTGTCAGAAGGGTCACCAAAAATAATCAGAAAACACACTATTTTCTGTTTGATATGGGTGTTCTGTGCGAGAAGTTTGGCCC
Source organism: Anolis apletophallus (assembly GCA_030556195.1). Taxonomy (NCBI): domain Eukaryota; kingdom Metazoa; phylum Chordata; class Lepidosauria; order Squamata; family Anolidae; genus Anolis; species Anolis apletophallus. Next base: position 195,300,894 of record JARBWK010000003.1, read on the forward strand.
AATTCTATCGTCGGTGGGGTTCAGAATGTTATTTGATTGTAGGTGAACTATAAATCCCAGCAACTACAACTCCCAAATGTCATGGTCTATTTTCCCTGAACTCCACCAGTGTTCAATTTGGACATATTGAGGATTCATGCCAAATTTGGTCCAGATCAATCCTTGTTTGAGTTCACAGTGCTTTCTGGGGGTAGGTGAACTACAACTCCTAAACTCGAGGTCAGTGACCACCAAACCCTTCCAATATGTTCTGTTGGCCATGGGAGTTCTGTGTGCCAAGTTTGGTTTAATTCCATCATTGGTGGAGTTCGGAATGCTCTTTCATTGTAGGTGAACTATAAATCATAGCAACTATAACTCCCAAATTACAAAATCAATCCCCCCAACCCCACCAGTATTCAAATTTGGGCATATCAGGTATCTGTGCCAAAATTGGTACAGTGAATGAAAACATATTCTGCATATCGGATATTTACATTATGATTCATAACAGTAGCAAAATTACAATTATGAAGTAGCAATGAAAATAATGTTATATTTACGGGTCACCACAACAGGAGGAACTATATTAAGGAGTTGTGGCATTAGCAAGGTTGAGAACCACTGAACTATTCTGTCTACTATACCACCCCAACTCCCCTTTTAGAATGGAATCAATTGACACCTAAGATCAGAAGGCAGGTTGCAAAGGGCCACCACAAATCTACCCCCCCCCCCCTTCTCCGAACTACCATTTCACTGCACAGAATGACTAGGCCATTTGTCTCCATCACAACATGTGGCCCTCCAGATGTTTGGGCTTCCAACTGCCAGAAAACCTAGGCATCTTGTGCAGTTCTCAGGAATTCTGGAAGCTGAAGTCCAAAACACCTGGAGGGTCACAAGTTGTGTAGGCCTGTCCTATATCATAGCTGCATTATGTAGTCTTCGCTATGTTGCTCACTATGTATGTTGATTGTGTTGAAGGACAACATTGCCAAATATTGCATGGTCGAGTGCACATGGTATGCACGTCTTAATGCAAATTCACATTTTTTAACTTTTGTGAGCAACTTTGAGTCATGAATTGGAAAAAAGGTGATAAATAACAACAAAGTTGTTAGTTTTGGTAAAATCAACTTATTGTGACCCTAGGAATGAGAGGTCTCCAGGAGCCGTGATCATCAGTTGAAGTATTGCATGTTCAGATCTGTAATTTCCTTGATTGAATCAATCTGCATATAATTTGTCTTCCTCTTTTCCTGCTGTCTTTCACTTTATCAAGCATTGCCATCTTTTCCAATAAGTGACACCATCTCATAGTATGTTCAAAATGATACAGCCTCCACTAGGGACAGTTCAGGCAGGATTTTCCCTAGGAGTCATTCATTTCTCTTGCTTAGCACTCCATAGAACTCTTCTCCGGTATCACATTTCAAATGTGTAGATTCTCTTCCTATCGGCTTCTTTCATTGTCCAGCTTTCACAACTATACTCATAAATCAGAAATACTCTTCCCTGAATGTCTCTTAACTTGGTGTTTAATTAAATATCTTTACATTTAAAGTCTTATCTAGTTCCTTTATAGCTGTATTTCCAAATCTTAGCTGTCTTCCGATATCTTGACTACAGTCTCCCTTTTGATTAACGACTGAGCCAAAGCATTAAAAAGCTTTAACTATTTTTATGTTGCCATTACCTACTTTATAGTTATGTACATAAATCACCTGTGGTCATTATTTCTGCCTTCTTAATATTCAAGTATAACCTTGCTTTTTCCACTTTCTTGGGTACCCATTTTCACCCCAGCAGCACTATGTTTACTTCTGCTAAAAGTATCTGTGTATTAGGGGTGTGCCCATTACGTTACTTGTAACCAGACAATATGTTCAACATTAAAATTGCATTGCATGTTGATAAATTTTGGTCAAAAATAGAACTTATCAAGAATATATCAAGAATCCCCCTGCTACTGAGATTTGTAACCCAGACAATGAAGTAAACTTTGAAGCTGCAAGCAGAATTTCAGAAAATAATGTCCTTTAAAGCTGCAGGCAGAAGTTTGGGGGGGGGGGCTTATTGTCATGCATCCTGTTATCTATGTGAAGGAAGGGCAAAATTTAAGCTTCTTGGTGTTTTTTTCCCCTAGACTACCACCAGACACCAAATAGAAGAGTGGTTCCCAAACGTTTTTGGCCTACCGCCCCCTTTCCAGAAAAAAATTTACTCACCGCCCCCCTAGAATTTTTTTTATTTAATAGCAATTAAACAGAAAGATATATGTATTAATGCAGTGGTTCTCAACCTTTCTAATGCCATGACCCCTAAATAAGGTTCCTCATCTTGTGATGACCCTCAACCATATTTTCATTGCTACTTCATAAATAATTTTGCTATTCTTACGAATTCGAATCCAAATATCTAATATGCAGGTCAACGCGAAAGGGGCAGGGCCAAGGAAAAGGGCCGCGCGACCCCTCCTAAATGGCCCCCACCCACCACCCCCTTGGATTGCCTCACCGCCCACCAGGGGGCGGTACCACCCACTTTGAGAATCAGTGAAATAGAACATGACACAACAGAGATATACTTTGTTGTTGTTGTTTATTCATTTAGTCACTTCTGACTCTTTGTGACCTCATGGAGCAGTCCATGCTGGAGCTCCCTGTCGGCTGTGACCATCCCCAGTTCCTTCAGAGTCACGCCAGTCACTTCAAGGATGCCATTCATCCATCTTGCCCTTGGTCAGCCCCTTTTCTTTTTTCCTTCCATTTTCCCCAGCATCATTTTCTTCTCTAAGCTTTCCTGTCTTCTCATGATGTGGCCAGAGTACTTCATGATGTACTTCATGACTTCATGAGTACTTCATGAGTACTTCATGACCCCTCCTGTTCATATTCCATGTTTTTAAACTGTTGTACATTGTTCACCCTAGGGTTTTAACTGTGGAGGCGGTATTATTATTATTATTATTATTATTATAGCCAAAGTACTTGAATCCCTCTGTGGAGGTTGAGATAGGACAGGATATAAAAGCCCAAAATAAAAAATAAATAAATAAATAAATAAATAAATTCATCATTGCCTCTAATATCCTTCCCTCCAATGAGCAGATGGGCTTTATTTCCTGAAGTATGGACTGGTTGGTCAGAATTTTCCTCCAACGTCACAGGGTGCTACCAATATGCCAATGACACCCAGCTCCTACTGAAACTGGAGCCTGGCGCAACTTTGGTGTCCGAAAACTTCACTCGAGGCCTAGAAGCAGTGACAAAATGGCTCCGTGCCCACAAACTTAAAATAAATCCATCAAAGACGGAGATCTTATGGCGGGCCGCCCAGAACCACCTTTCTCGCTGCCCCCTTTGAAGGGGAACCGCTGATTCCGTCCCCCCTCAGTAAAAAGCCTTGGTGTTATCCTGGACTCCAAATTGTCGATGGAGGCCCAGGTTGCCTCCACGAGCAAAGGGCCTTCTTCCACCTGCGCCAGCGAGACAATTGGCGCCCTATCTTCCGACGGAGCGCTAGCTACAGTAATCCATGCCACGGTTACATCAAGGCTGGATTACTGTAACGCTTTGTATGTAGGTCTACCCGGTCACTAACCCGCAGGCTCAGATTGTGCAGAATGCGGCCGCCAGGCTTCTCACAGGAACATCGATGAGATGCCACATTACACCATCTCTGCAGCGCCTGCACTGGCTGCCCGTTGAGTATAGAGCCTTACACAAGACCTTGACTTTGGCTTTCAAAGCCCTATGGGGCCGGGGCCCAACATACCTAAAAGACCACTTGCTGATGCCTGCTTACTCAAGGACCCCGCGGCCAGCAAACAAGAACCTTCTTCACGTACCAGGCTTGAAAGAGGCCCACCTGGAGACCACGAGACGGAGATCGTTCTCCGTTGTGGCCCCCCGTTCTTTGGAACTCGATGCCACCGGACCAGAGAGCCTCCCTCGACCTGCCCCAGTTCCTGACCGCTCTGAAGACCTGGCTATTTAGGAAAGCCCATGGTTAATGCAGAACCAGGGACTCAAATACCAAGCCTGGCCCCTGCATTTAACCACTGAATATTTTAATCTAGTTTTAAATACTCTATTTTAATTGTGGAATTTGTTGTGTGTAAGTCGCGGAGCACTAACGTGGAGGGCGACTCAGAAATAATAAAGTCAGTCAGTCAGTTCAAAAGCATCTATCTTCCTTCGCTCAGCCTTCCTTATAGTCCAGCTCTTACATCCGTAGGTTATTACAGGGAATACCATTGCTTTAGCTATGCGGATCTTCATTGCCAGTGTGCTGTATCTACTCTTCACTATCTTATCCAGATTGGCCATTGCTCTCCTCTGAAGAAGTAAACGTCTTCTGATTTCCTTGCTGCAGTCTGTATTTGCAGTAATCTTTGCACCTAGAAATACAAAGTCCTGTCTCCACGTTTTCTCCCTCTCTTTGCCAGAGATATACTTAAGTATTTGTTTTAAGAACCAAAACTGAATAGAATTCTCCCACACTGAATTTTCCTTATAATTTTCCTTCTACTTCACTACATGTATTACTTCCCCCTTGCCCACAAGTGTCCCGGTTCATATTCATGGAGTCTGTTAGAGTATGTTACATGTAGTGAATCTCCACCCCATATGTCTTAATATTCTACCTCTTCTGCAATTCTCAGCAATGGTTAACAAATTCACATGTTGTTTTTTAATCTAATAATCTCTTCTTTGATTTTGGCATTCCTTTTGTGATAGGGTTCCCATAACAGCCCTTTTGAGTAAGCATGCATAGAACTGTAATCCACTCCAAAGCTAATACAACTATGATTAAAGTCCTTGTTCCTTACCCCATTTAGGATTTTATTCCAAGCCATCCAGTTTATATCTAATTCCAAAAGAGTAGACCAGTTGATTTGAGGGGATTTAAATAGCCCTGCCCATCTATTACTGGGACTAACAAATCAATTTAGGACATTAAAGCATACTTATCCCTCTCACTATTAATAAGTGAAATAGTAAAATATTAAATTACTTTTTTAAATCCCTGGTTGGTCATGGAAGCCCACAGGATGATCTTGGCCAAGTCACACTCCTCTCAATAAATCTTGCCAGGTAATCCCAGTGATAGTGCATTGTTGTAGGATTTTTCGGGCTATATGGCCATGTTCTAGACTAGAGCACTGATTCTCAAAGTAGGTGGTACTGCCTCCTGGTGGGCAGTGAGGCGATCCAAGGGGGCGGTGAGAGGCTCAGGGGAATTTGGGGGGCGGTGAACCCCTTTAAGGGGGCGGTGAATGATTGGCCATTTAGGAGGGGTCACGCGACCCTCTTCTTTGGCCCTGCCCCCTTCGCTTTGACCTGCATATTAGATATTTGGATTAGAATTCGTAAGAGTAGCAAAATTATTTATGAAGTAGCAATGCAAATATCATTGGGGGTCACCACAACATGAGGAACCTTATTTAGGGGTCATGGCATTAGAAAGGTTGAAAATTGCAATTAAAATTTTTAAAAATAATTTCGGGGGGGGGGCGGTGAGTAATTTTTTTTCTCGAAGGGGTGCGGTAGGCCAAAAAAGTTTGGGAACCTCTGTTCTAGAGGCATTTCCGCTTGACGTTACATCTTCATCTATAGCAAGCATCCTCAGAACTGAGGTCTCTTGGAATTAGGAAAATTGGGTTTATACATCTGTGGAATGTCCAGGGTGGGACAAAGAGCTCTTGTCTGTTGGAGACAGGTGTGAATGTTTCAACTGGCCACGTTGATGGCCTGGCAGTTTTTTGGTGTGGCTTGTTAGTGCTTGAGGGAATCTTTTGTTGAGAAATGATTAGCTGTCCCTGATTGTTTCCTCTCTGGAGTTTCCCTGTGTTGGGGTGTTGTTTTGCTGTTATAATTTTAGAGATTTTTAATCTGGTTACCAGTGTGATAGGTTTGATTTTACCGTAAATCAGAAATGACTTAAAGGCACGCAACAACAAACCCCTGAAAGAGTGATAGGATTATGTAAAACCCATCAAATCAATTAGTCTACTCTTGTACACAAACTAACTGAGCCTAGCCAGGTAAATGATGGCAAGATCCTAGCAGAGTGAAAAATATGGATATGTTTGCCTGTCTATCCACTCATCTCTCCATCTTTGCTTCCTCATCCCTAACTTCCCACCCCAAACAAGTCACCAAGATGTATTTTTGAGAGTATCCTATTGTGAATAGTAAATAGAACAACTCTCAGCTTTCTTAAGGAAACATTCTAAGCAAAGCTGTGGCACTAAATGAGAGGGTAGAGTCATACAGCTGCTATTTGTGTAATAGCTTTAAGGACACAAACACAAAAATTCCACTTCATCTAAAAGCACACCAAATATTATATATAATGAAGGAGAAAGCATAACAGCAGCTATTCTCCCGTTCTTATGCTCTGTTCACTTTTTTTTAACCATTTTAGTGCCAGAGAAGCAAGGAGCAACGAAAAGGGCAAAATTAATGGGAATTAAAGAACATAAGAACATAAGAAGAGCCATGCTGAATCGGGCCTCAGCCCATCTAGTCCAGCATTCTGTGTCACACAGTGGCCCACTAGTTGTACACAGGGATCTCTAGCAGAAAGGAGGGCAAAACCCTCACCTGCTCCCGACCCCCACAACCAGTACCCGGGAAATCCTGCCTGCCTCCTTCAACACAGAGGTGGCACTTGGATGTCCATTTCAGTAGCTACTGATTCCCTTGGTATCCATGAATCTGTCTAATCCTGCCTTGAAGCTGTCCAGGCTGACCGCTGTCACAACCTCCTTGTTTTCTGTGAGAATTGAAACAATTGCAACTTTAGATATTTCCAAATGCATTCCAGGGCTATGTCACTATTTTAATACAGCTGTTGTATATTTTCATGTGTTTCTGACTTATGACAACACTCTTATCATACTTGCCATGAAATATGCACCAGTTCTAAAGTGTTTCCAGGCAGATCAACTGTGGATCAGCCTTGCAGAACTCCAGTCATTTTGTTTCCCCTCCCAGATGTTGGGAAACCACACCTTCTGATTATACTGAAAAATAAATCACCCTCCAAATCACAAAGCCCATTCGAACCTTCACAAGGCAGGATTTGCCATTTTGCATGCCCCATTTTAAACTAGAATATATATATATATATATATATATATATATATATATATATATATACTTTTAGAAAAAAAGAAGAAAAGAAAAGCTACTTCTAGACTAAAACTGGATCAAAGGACACACGTTCACATTTTATTGCCAAATAATTGCCTCCAGTAGAATCTAGAACACGATTTATCCTTTAATTGGTACCCCTGGGGGTGCATCCACACAGTGAAATTAATGCAATTTAATACTACTTTAACTGCTTTGGCTCAATGCTATGGATTTGTAGTTGGGTGAGGCACCAAGGCATAATAATAATAATAATAATAATGAATAGACTCTGCAAGGAAGCAGATAAAACAATAGATCACATCCTCAGCTGCTGCAAGAAGATTGCGCAGACAGACAACAAAAAGAGACATAACACCGTTGCTCAGATGATTCATTGGAACTTTCTAATAATAATAATAATAATAATAATAATACTCTGGGACTTCCGAATTCAGACTGACAGAGTTTTGGAACACAATACTCCTGACCGCACAATTGGGGGGAGGGGGGACAAGTATGGATCATCAATGTTGCAATCTTAGGCAACATCAGGATTGACAAGAAACAACTGGAAAAGCTGACACAATATGAGGATTTAAAGATAGAACTGTAAGGACTCTGGCACAAGCTAGTAAAGATGATCCCAGTGGTGAGTGGCACGCTGGGTGCAGTGCCTAAAGACTTTGGTCTGCACTTAAAAACAATTGATGCTGACAAAATTATCATCTGTCATCTGCAAAAGGCCATCTTACTCAGATCTGCACACATTATTCGCCGATACATCTCAGAGTCCTAGACATTTGGAAAGTGTCCAACGTGTGATCAGAAACCAGCATAGTGATCTTGTTTGCTGTGTACTAATCTTGTTATGTATCAAATAATTATTATGATTATTCTTCTTACCCACCTCTTCTCATGGTTCGAGGTGGGTTACAAAACAGTTAAAATACATAAACACAGCCAAAACACTACAAATACACACACTAAAACGTACCTCCATATAAGTTACATACCAAAACATATCTCTATGAAATACATATTTAAAACAGATGAAAATGCATGAACAAAGGACATACATTAAAATCAATGTTTATGTTTAAAGACTGTCTAGGTAGACCTGCCGGAAGAGACAGGCCTTCACTTGTGTCTTAAATTCCGACAGATGATTTAGCTGTCGGAGCTCAACCAGCAAGTTGTTCCACAGCCTTGGGGCAGCGATGAAAAGGTCCTCTTGGCGGTGGTTGCCAATCAGATTCTGGCTGGTTGGACAGATGCCCTCCAGAAGACCCAAGTGTGTGGGGCTGATTGTATGGGAGAAGGCGGTCCCTGTAAAATCATGTAAAGTTCTTATAATTTCATAACACTGATTTTTGACAGTTAAATTGATATTAAATTGCATTAATTCTACAGTGTAGATTTACTCTTGGATGGGATGTCAATATATTCACCAGCTGTCCTTGGAGTAGTGTGATGATCCTTCCAATAGTCTTACACAAGAGTAAACTGCTGCAACTTCTCTTGGCTTCTGTGTTATTTCTCATTAATTATTTATGCCATCTTTACTTATATCCAAGTACTCAAAGTCAAGTCATACAGAATGCAACAAATGTTCTGTTGCATTCTGCCAGCATTCACCTCCTCTTCCTCCTCTAGATCCACGCTCCTTCCTTGGATTTGAGAACGAACCCATGTTTCCTGGTCATTAGTTTTGCACTAGATTGTTGAGCTATATATCAAGCTTAGGGATAGAAATACCATTCCTGGATGAAGAATGGATCTACTGACACATGTGATACTTAGTTAGGAAGAATAACTCATAGGTACAATATTTGAAGTTTCTACTTGTTATTCGGATATCCTTAAGTTTGAAGTTATTGATGATTTTGGGGCATCTTTATTTATTTATTGGTGTTTTTAAGCTGCTGATTCATGTTTAGCTTGGGGTCTGCTAAGTTTCCTAGATCACTTTCATACATATGTTATTGCCCATCCTATACCTATACATTTCAAAATATTTTGCCTACTTTACACTTCTCCCTGTTAAAATTCATGTTCTTGGCCATCACAAAACCCCAAACATATGCACTTTTCTGATTTTGGACATTTTAGATTTAGTCAACTGGACTAATTTTGGGCTTGAAAAGTAATGTATTTCTTCAGTGCCTCTGACAAGGTGTTGGTTCCTACCGTTCACTGCACACTTATGTAATCAAGCAACAACCAGTTTGAAGGAAAAACAAAACCAGATTATCTCAGGTAGAGACACATTAAAATCTTGAGTCAACAACAATAGTGTCAATGGCAGTATCTGTTGAACATAGCAAATATGTTATAACTTTATTTATTTATTTACTTACTTATTTATTTATTTAGCGTATTTGTATCCCATCCTTCTCAATCCCTGAAGGGGACTCAGGGCGGCTTACAATTGGCAGTCATTAGATGCCAACAAGAAAACAGTTAAAGCACAGCAATTAACATAAACAGGTCAACAGAAGTAGGAATACATTAAAATGCAATAAAATACATTGAAAATATTGGCCCTTAATATATTAACACAACCAAGTCTGAGTCCACACATCCAAATCATAGTCCAGAGTTCCAGTCCAAAGTCTCTTAATTGACAATTCTTGCGAGTCATTACAGTTGTTGTTCAGCCAGCTGCCCGAATGCTTTGTCCCAGAGCCAATACTTGAGTTTCTTTCTGAAGGAGAGGAGAGAAGGAATCGCCCTGATTTCACTGGGGAGTGCATTCGACAGATAAGGGGCCACCACTGAAAAGGCCCTGTCTCTCGTCCCCACCAATCGCACATTGCGAGGGTGGCGGGATCGAGAGCAGGGCCTCCCCTGATGATTGTAAACTCCGAGGTGGGTCATAGAAGGAGATATGTTTGGACAAGTAAACTGGGCTAGAACCGTATAGGGCTTTATAGGTCAAGACCAGCACTTTGAATTGCGCTCGGAAGTAGACCAGCAGCCAGTGGACCTGATGAAGCAGGGGGGGGGGGGTGCTCTTTGTAAGTCACTCAAGTGAGTAATCTGGCCGTCAACCATTGGACTAGTTTACGAACAGTCTTTGAAGGTAACCCCACATAGAGTGTGTTAATCTATCTAGGGTGTAACAAGAGTGTGGACACTATGGCCAAATCAGACTTCCCAAGGCAAATCATAATACAGGAACCTTTTCTTTTCTGGACAGACCACTAAGTAGAATGGGGAAGATGGAACTAGGCCAATGAAGAGCCCAGAATAATTGTGCATAATAGCAAGAGTTAAAAAGGTAGCACATTGTACAGCAGAGCTATTCTCAGAAGACAGCTTTCTTGCTATCTACGGACATTTCTATTTTAAATGAACTCCACACATTTCATGGACAAAATCTACTGAGGCAGAATACTTTTGCTCACATGAGTCTTGTGCCTCAAACAGACTGATCCTTACCATTAAGGAGCTCTTTTTTTCTCCTTACCCCTCTCTAGCTTACAGTTTTCTTAAATTGCTTCCTGTCTCTCATTTATAGATCTCTTCCTCCCCAGAGTCTCAATTTAGAGTCCACTTGTGCTCTCAGTCAGAAGAATGCAGTACAACACCAATTATATAGATACAGAATCTATATTATAGAACAGTGGTTCCCAACTTTTTGGTCCTCCGGTTGTTTAGCAAACTCAGGAATTCTGAGAGCTGGAATCCAAAACAGCAGGAGAACCAAAAGTTGCTGCTGTAAAAGATCTTAATTGGGTCTCAGAAACTTAATTGGTTTTGCAATATTTGTTGTGAGAAACCATTCCAAATGACAAGTTTATAAAATCACCCCACAACCTCAGAGGATGCCTGCCATAGATGTAGGTGAGATGTAGGTGAGAATACTTCTAGAACATGTCCATATAGCCCGAAAAACCTACAACAACCCATATAAAATCGCCCTTTATTTCCACATGTAAATACCTTCCTGCTCTCCCCATTAGACAGGAACAGCCCTGATTATTCTTCTGTCATTTCACCTTTTAGCTGCTTTTAAATTGTCCCGCTTTATTCCTTCATCTTCAGCTTAACTTTGATTTCTCCAAACTTGAGTTCAAAGGGGAACAGTAATTTTCACCCAATTAACTCAGCAGGGAGAGAGAACAGAAAGGGACCAAATCTTGCCCTTCTCAGTACTTACTTATGTAGGCGATCCCTTGTAGCTTGAGGATGGTGGTCCTCCAAGTGTGTAGTGTCTTGGTGGTGGGTCCATACATGGCTGTGGAGCCCTTTTCTTGATCCGCATGTTCTTCTGCAGTGAGGACATTGGTTTCCGGATGGGAGGCGGTCCTGGTCAGGGTTGGCTTGATGCACCTTCCTCTTGGCACATTTGTCCCTTTTGCCCTCTATTCATGCCTCTTTGAATTCTGCAACACTGCTCGTCACAGCTGACCTCCAGTTAGAGCTCTCAAGGGCTAGGGCATCCCAGTCCTCGGTGTCTATGCCATAGTTTTTAAGGTTGGCTTTAAGCCCATCTTTAAATCTCTTTTCCTGACCACCAACATTATGGTTCCCATTCTTGAGTTGGGAGATTGTGATTGGGCATTCGAGCAACGTGGCCAGTCCAGAAAAGATGATGGCGTAGGAGCATCCCTTCACTGGTGGTGGTCTTTGCTTCTTCCAGCACGCTGGCATTCCTAGTAGGCTCAGGCAGAAGCTAACTCTTCTAGCCTGTCTGTTTTTCCCCCCACAAGCACATTCTGATGTTGTTTGGCCAAACTTGTCCTGGTTTTCATCTGTGAATTTAAAGTGCAAAATAGTTTCACTCAATTCAGTGGAGGAAGAAGGGTGGGCAATAATCACCCTTCCTGTGGGCTCAGGCAAAAGCAAACCCCTTCAGCCTTTCCTAACTTGTGGTTTCTTTCTTATTAATAAGTTTTGTCATCTTAATCACACACCAGTGCGGCGAGGTTGCACAAGTCCCAGTTTTCATCTGTGAAATGTTGGAGGATGTGGCTCCATGATTCTCATTATCATTATGTAAAGATGGGACCAGAAATTAAAGTTTGGAGAGGAGTGTTCATGAGCACCCTTAATATAGCCACCACATCAGGTCAAGTAGCAGAATTATGGCAAAATTAAGTAGTCTGTAGTGATAGATGCACCCTCTAAGATGCCATTTTCTGTTTAGTTGATGAGAAATGTTATATAAATGGCTTCGCTGGTGGGCAGGTCTCTCTGGTGAGGAACTCTCAACTAAGCAGAATTATCCCCTAGCACAGTGTTTCCCAACCAGTGTGCCGTGGCACACTAGTGTGCCGTGAGCAATCATCAGGTGTGCCGTGGGAAATTGGAACCTCCAATGCCCTTTCTTCCCCCTCCTGCCGAACACTTTTTTTTCTCCACTCGGGCTCCCTTCTTCCCAGCCTCGCTCTGCTCGCTTTGCTCACGCTGCTGCTTCTGCGGGAGGGGGGAGGGAGGAAGACGTGACCCATGCGGGCGCTACTGCACAGACTCGCCCCACGTTTTCCTCCCTCCCCTCCACAGTGCTCTCTGGATATAGGTGAACTACAACTCCAAAACTCAAGGTTAATGCCCACCAAATTCTTATAGTATTTTCTCTTGGTTATGGTAGTTCTGTGTGGAAAGTTTGATTCCATTCCTTCATTGGTGGAGTTCAGAATGCTCTTTGATTGCGGGTGAACTATAACTCCCAGCTGTTGAGCAAGACCTTCGTGTGTGTCTTTCTGCCATTCCTGCCAGGATATCTATGTTGTGTTCATCGAAACAGGCCCAGGTTTCACACTGAGTGTATAAATACATTTAAAAACATATTAACTATATGTATTACTGTGTTAGAGTGTCATTTTGTGTCATTTTGGTTAGTGGTGTGCCCCAGGATTTTGTAAATGTAAAAAGTGTGTCGTGGCTCAAAAAAGGTTGGGAAGCACTGCCCTAGCAAATGCATGTAGCATTAAAAAACAAAGTAACAAATGTTTTTGTACATTTAAAAATTGTTTGTTAAGACTAATTAATTCTCCTCAGTTTGTAGTTTTAATTGCATAGCCATATTTTACAGCTGTTTATGACTTTTAATGAAATATTGAATACTGCCCTTGGGAGAACATTATACCCAGAAGAACAGCTTATAAATAACACAACCCACTGTCTAATTTCCTTAGATGTGACAACAATCACAAGTGGCTTCTTCCACATTGGAAATTCTTGTATCATCTCATGGCAAAGAGGCCTTTCAATCACCCAATTCTGAACAGTAGCTTTTATGGCGTTCATAAATTTCAGGCCACCAAAATTGCATAATGAAAATGCTTGTAAATGAAGAACCAGCCTCTCTTGTGACAAATGATGGATTTGTTGTTGTTGTTTTTGTTGTTTTTGAATGCTTCAAGATCTTTTTTTAAAAAGACCTATGCTAAAATTTAGATTGCTGTGCAATCCTTTTAGGATTAAATTCGAGAACCAATGCAGATAATAAAGGGCAAGGAAGGGCAAGTAGTTGCATTATGATTCTTGAGTAACACTTTGCGCGATCTCTTTATCAACAAAAGTGAATCTATAAAATAGTGATATCACTAGGGCTTGGTATCACCCAGTGTGGGGCAGCACCAGGAGGTCACATGGCCCAGGATCTGGGAAATCAGCCTCCCTTGCTACTTGAGGGAGTCCAACATTTGTTGAAAACCAGGACCCCAAATACTCAATAGGAGTTCAGCAAGGGAGTCTGTGATAATCTTTCCCTCAATGAATTTGCCAAGAGTTGCACAAGCATTACATACATACCCCACACCTCAGGGCATGTTTCAATTCCTTCACAATGCCCTGTTAGACCCATAATGAGTTCAGGTAGAGCTACAGGGTTCTTTCCAGATTTTTTTCTCAGTATTTTCCTGGGAACATTTCCTCATACTAGTTACGAAGTCAAACCCTTTCCTGGGATATCCCATTCAAAGTGTGATTACACCTTTAGCACCCATTATTGTTGAGTTTAAAAATGTAAGTGGGCAAATTATATTGTAAAATGTAAGAATAATGTAAAATATGTATTAAGTTTAAATGGGACTACTTGGAGTAAGTTTGTTACAAACTTACTTGAAGCCAGAAGCCTCTAGAAGGTGCTGGTAAAAGTCACAGCTGTAGGTGTTTTGCAGCTATTTCTGTATAAAATAAGGCAGCTGAGAGACTGACCTTGGGTGAGGAATTTTGTTTTGAAGAAGCCAGCAACTTTGCAGAAGACGTCGAAAAGAAGACGGAAGGTTTATGTTGTTCTTATGGAACTAAACTGTAAAACTGTTTGTTTTACATGTTGCTAATACTGTCTATTATTGTGCCTGAACATATTTTGTTTAAAGAGCTTTATTTTTTGAAACAAATGACTCTTGGAATCTTTTAACTACAGAGAGCCAGCTTAATTGACCAAAACAGTACTCAGGTCAATACAGAAACTCAACAATTATATGGTTATTCAAACCCTGTTGTCCTGTTCTGCTTTAGCTTATCATATTTATTTATTTATTTATTTATTTCATTTATTTCTAACCCTCCCTTCTCTACCCCCGAAGGAGGACTCAGGGCGGCTAACCAAAAGGCAAAAATTCGATGCTGCATACAAACAACAACACATCATAAAACGCTATCCTAGAAGATAAACAACTCAAGTCCGAATATGCGCAATCTGAATTTCAACTTCGCTTTCGAGGATTGGAAGAGGAGGAAGAACAGAAGACAAAAGAAATAATAGTAGCCATCTCGGCCAAAATACTCGACATACCAGAGCCTTACATCTTGGATAAGGTGGACAGAGTGTTTAGGGTTAATTCGGCATATGCCAAAAGAAACAAAACCCCTAGAGACATTATTGTGCAATACACCAAAAAATGTATTAGAGACCAAATACTAAAATGGCAAGCAAATAGGCAGGGAACATACAAGGGCAACAAGGTTACGATCCTCAAAGAGCTCCCAAGGGATGTCCTTGACAAAAGAAAGAACTATTTTTTCCTTACGGATCTATTGAAAAGGAAAAATATAAGATTCCGCTGGCAAAAAATCGAAGGGGTGATGGTAACTTATAAAGATAAGCAGCACTGGTTAACCTCCGTAGAGAAAGCGGAAGACTTCATGAAGACATATGGAGAAAACCTGGAGAAGGCGAATTCGCCGAAGGACTACCGGAAAACACCCCCAAAACCAGAAAGCGAAACGGAGGGAGCAACAAATAAGACAATCCATGACAACAATGACCCAGAGGGAGAGGACGAGGAGGAAGGACTATTAAACCAAGAGGAACAAGAAGAAGGAGAGGAAGAAGAAGCAGCCTTAGACTCAGATTAAATGCAGCTGAGGTGCACCACATGGAATGTTAACGGGCTAAATGATCCACGGAAACGGAGGCGGGTTTTTAATAAGTTAAAAAAAGACAGAGCTGGCATTGTGGCTCTTCAGGAGACACATATTAAGAAAACTGATGTTAAATACTTAAAAAGAAGCGACATAGGAGAGCCCTTTATAGCATCAGCAGGGAAAAAAAAGAGAGGGGTGGTCACCTATGTAGACCCAAGTTTGAAACCAACCTTACTATTTGAAGATAGAGAGGGAAGATATGTAGGGGTGGGGATACAAAGGGAAGGGGCAAAGATATTAGTGTGTAATATATACGCCCCTAATGACAGCAAGACAAAATTCTTTAAGGAATTATCAAACAGAATCGCCAAATGCCAGCTCGGTCATGAAAGTATCATCTTAATGGGAGACTTCAATGGGGTGGCAGACCCAGGAGCAGATAGAAAGCCTGAACCAAAAAACAATAAAAACAATAAGGGAGGGAAACTCCCAAAAAGTTATTTTGAAATGTTGCAAGAATTGGATCTAAAAGATGTCTGGAGGGAAACTCACACACAGGAGAGAGAGAGACCTTTTTTCTGACCGACACAACTCATGGTCAAGAATTGACTTAATTCTGACATCAAGCACGCTACTTCCCCAAATAACTACAACAAAAATTAAGACCAGGGAGATATCAGACCACAGCCGGGTGGAAATGGAACTAGGCGGTACCAGAAGGGAATTTCACTGGAAACTACCACTAAGAGTAATTAGGGATCCAAAGGACTTATCAGAGAGCAAAAAGTTACTCAAGGAATTTTTCCTGATCAACTGCCAAAATAATAATAACCTCAACCTAATATGGGACACAGGGAAGGCCTTTATGAGAGGGGTCTTCCTTAAACAACAAGCAAGATGGAAAAGGAATAGACAAGCCAAAATAAAGGAGGTTCAAGGAAAGATAGAGGAAAGAGAGAAAGAATTAAAAAGGCATCCAATAAGAGAGGAATAAAAAAAGAATTAAATTATCTTCAGAAACAACTTGAGGTCTATGAGTTGGAAAATATAGAAAAGAGTTTAAAATTTCTAAATCAAAAGAAATTTGAGTCAGCAAACAAACCAGGGAAGCTACTAGCGTGGCAACTAAATGAAAAAAAGGAAGAGAAACTACATAACAAAACTGAAGATAGATAATAAAGAATATATGACAGATAAGGAAATCAGAAAGGTTGTTGAGCAATATTATACTAAATTATATAGAAAAGATGAAATAGATAAAACAGCAATACATAAATATATAGGGAAAAGGAACATTCAAAAATAACAGACGAAGAGAGGGAAGGCCTCAATCAAAAGATAACGAAAGAAGAAATAATAAGAGCTATTAAGAAAATCAAGACAGGGAAAGCACCAGGTCCAGGCGGATATATAGGGGAATATTATAAGGAATTCCAAGAAGAAGTGGTAGAGATACTAGAAAAAATGTTCAATAATGTAATGGAGAACGGCGAAGCGCCTGAATCATGGAAGGAGTCGAATGTCACCATAATAGGCAAACCAGGGAAAAATTTGGAAAATCTGGCAAACTATAGGCCGATCTCCCTATTAAATACCGATTATAAATTGTTCACAAGTGTGCTTGCTGATAGAATGAAATTAATTTTAAACAAATGGATAAAGGAGGATTCCTGCCAAATAGATATTTAAAGACAAATATGAGAACTATATTAGACATAATCGAGTATTACGACAAAAACATAAATAGGGAGGTGGCCTTAGTTTTTGTAGACGCCGAAAAGGCATTTGATAAAACCAATTGGGATTTTGCGGAGGTACTTCTAAAAGAACTTGACATCGGCTACCACATGATTAACGCGTTTCGGGCAATTTACAAAGACCAATACGCCAATTTCATCGTCAACCAAGGGAGAACAGGAAGGGTGAGAATACAGAAAGGCGTACGACAGGGATGTCCGCTCTCTCCCTTACTATTTATATTAACTTTAGAAATCCTCTTAGAGGATATTAGAAAAGATGAAGACTTAAAAGGGATAAAAATTAAGAAAGAGAAAATAAAATGCCTGGCATTTGCGGACGACCTCGCATTGATAATAGAGGAACCTAGGAAATCCATCCGGCGGTGGTTAGAAAAAATCGACGAATTTGGGAAAGTGGCGGGCTTCTCGATAAATAAAAACAAAACTCAGATGAAAAAAACCCAGGATTAGACTAAAAATAATACAAGCCTCGAAGGAGGAGGGGGGTTTAGGAGTACCTAACTTAAGGTTATACTACGAGGCAAGTTGCCTATCATGGCTAAGAGATTGGTGCACATTAGAAGGGGAGAGGATTCAAACTTTAGAGGGATATGGGTTGAAATTTGGTCTTCACGGATATCTAAATTATGGAAAGGCAAAAATGGATAGAAATCTTAATGACCACTTCATCAGAAAATCTCTGATGAAGGTCTGGGAAACACACAAAGACTTAAGGAGCAATAGGATCCCCCTATGGACATCACCAAATGAAGCATTTCAAATCAGACATTTAGATAATGACAAATGGATAAGATATAAAGACCTCTTAATAAAAAATGGAATGGAGTGGTCCGTGAAGACCAGAAATCAACTCCGGGAGGAGGGATATGAAATGGGGTGGTTCCCATACTTCCAAATAAGAGAAAGAATGAAGGAAGACGGGAAAAGGGGATGGGAAAACAAGGAGAGCGAATTAGAGGAAATTATTATGGGAGAAGAGACCAAACTCATGTCAAAAATCTATAAAATGCTACTCAAAAAGGGAAAAGAAGGGACAGAAGCCTACATGAAAGAATGGTCCAGAAACACAGGATACAAAATAAATTTGAACACTTGGAAATTGATATGGAAAAGAAATGTAAATATCTCATTATGTTATAAGTACAGAGAAAATTGGATAAAAACTATATATAGATGGTATTTGACCCCGGATAAATTGGCAAAAATTTACAAAAAAACAAAACCAAACTGTTGGTTATGTCATAGCAGGAATGGAACATTCTTTCATATGATATGGCTCTGTCCCAGGGCAAGGAAATATTGGAGCATGGTGCATAGGGAAGTGGAAAAATTACTGGGGAAAAAAATCAAAAAGGAACCGGACAAATTTTTACTAGGAATTATAGAGAACGACTGGGACAAGAGCGAAAAAAGAATCTTCCTCCTTGCCATGACGGCAGCTAGGACACTACTTGCCTCCCATTGGAGATCAGAAACTATCCCCTCAAAGGAGACATGGAGGAAAAAACTACTCGAGATAAGCACAATGGAAAAACTAACGGAAGCAATGAGGGAAAGAAATACCAATTCGAAGTTTACCACTAAATGGAATTGGTCCCTTCTTCAAGAGTATTGTAGAAGGGAATGTAATGTTGACTTAGATATGTAAATGAATCATAGGGTTAAGGGATGATAAGAAAAAGCTAAATGAAACGAATCAAGAATGGTAAAAATTCTTTTCTTTCTTTTTTTTGCCTGTTAAAATTATAGGTCGGGGAAGAATAGGTTGGAAAACCAGAAAAATGGAAAGGGAATCCATTCATTTGATAATCATTAACAACGGAATGTTAGCTTGATCCAAACGTTGTCAAACCTCTATTTTTTTTTCGACTCGGGCACAACTGTTTCTGTACTACATCTTTAATTCAAACACCAGGGTGGTCAAACTGAACCACCAGGTGTCTCAATGGACGTACTGCTCCCACTTTATTTCCGTGTTCACACTTTATACTACATTCTTTTTCTTTTGTACTTGCTTTTTATATATTCGTTTCTAAAAACTTAATAAAGATGGATTTAAAAAAAAAAATACTACAAAACAAATTAAAACAATCAAATATCCATAATTAACCACATGACCCCCGTTCCGCACTCATAGGCTCCCATATTCCCAAATTGCCAGCCTATCCTGATTAAACTTTCTATATTACTTATAAAATACCTGTTTCTTTTTCCTCCTCCCACTTTTCCCTTTTGTCATCAACTTGTTTCAGTTGATGTAATAAACTGAGTTCAAAATGCAGTAACAACTTGCCAGATGAATTTAGCAAAGATAAACAATAAAGGGGAAATAATCTTGCCCTTTCTGAGAGATGCATGCCAAACAAAACTACTGCACACTTTCTGTCAAATGTTAGCAGCTATGCAATATTTGTACCTGAAGTTTTCCAAAAAAATATGTGAAAGGTTTATATAGGAACTGAAATATACAGTACAAGGGTTCGCAACAATTATTTCAGTATGTCAGATATTAACTTTTATGATTGGAGCCCCCGGTGGCACAATGAGTTAAACCCTTGTGCTGGCAGAACTGCTGACTGACAAGTCAGTGGTTCAAATCGGGGGAGAGCAGGTTGAGTTCCCTCTGTCAGCTCCAGCTCCCCATGCGAGGAAGTGAGAGAAGCCTCCCACAAAGATGGTAAAACATCAAACATCTGGGTGTCCCCTGGGTAACGTCCTTACAGGTGGCCAATTATCTCACACCAGAAGTTACTTGCAGTTTCTCACGTAGCTTCGGACATGAAAAAAAATACTTGTATGATTGATTCTGCACTCTAAGCAGAACTGGGCAACTTCTGAGAGTGGAAGGATTGTTGTAATGGATGCTCACAAACCACTGTTGGTCACAGAGGTCCCTACTGCCTTTGAAATTACCATCAAGATTTTGTAAGATGGTCCTCCCACACCATAGAGTCCTATGGACTGGCAGTAAACATATTTCTAAAAAGGGGGGGGGGAACGCTTCATTTCTGCAATAGTGTTAATTGTCAGCAGGTGGAAATAGATTACAGAAAACTTTTATCTGGTGGAATGGAAACTTTGATCAGGTGGGATGGAAAAACAGGAGAAGCACAATGACATTGGGCACCTGCAGATTCCTAAGAAGAAGTAACCTGGATCTGGATAAAGCTTAATGTACTTGCAAGTGTTGGTGTACCCATTACTGCGATATTAGGAGGCAACATTTGACAATACAGAGCTCTTAAAATTGCAATTTAGCACGTGAAGAAGACATTCCTAGTGAATTGCGTTGGTATAACATTTCAGTTACTGGGATATAATTCCAGTATACATAGTAAGATTTTCACAGCCTTGATAAAACTTATCCTATTCTCTTTAAACCTTCCCTCACCACTTTTCTTTTTTTTTAATTAGGTAAAAATGCAAAGAATCTTTCAAGCCCTGAAGCATGACTTGAACATCTGCACTCGTTTGCCAAATTCTTCTGTCAGGTACTCTGGCTTGGAGCCCAAGAATAGCAGGCTCAATGCGCCTTATGTGTAATCACCAATTTTCAAGTTGCAAAGATCCTCTGAAGCAGCAGCGGAAGCAGACAAGTGCAACAGACTTTGTTACAAGTGAAGGTTTACTATACAGAGTATAATGCAGTACTAAACCTTAGTTCATCTTAATTATTTGCAGAAGCTACCTGTTGAGTTCCAGATTTTTCTATGTAGACACATATGTTAAAGCTTATGCATTAATAACAAACAGTGTGCACCAGGCATGTAGCCGGGGGGGGGGGCTAAGGGGGCTTCAGCCCCCCCCCCGAAATTCTCAAGGTGGTCCGCGAAAAGGCCTTACTGGTACATTATTTAAACTGTTATGTTTATTCATAACATGATCTGATCACCATGCTCATTATATCCCACATTAATGGGGTTATTGGGATAACAATACAAAAGGTTTGCTAGGGTAGACCCTCTTCCATCCAGTCTCAGCCCCTCCCGCACCAAACTCAGCCCCCGAATCAAAATCCTGGCTACGGCCCTGGTGTGCACTGATTCTTACATAGTGAAAAGACCATTGCCTATTCTCAAGAGGAACACTTCAGCAAGACCCGGAGGAGTCTTGATCCCATTCTGTTACTGTTTACTCACATGCGTGTCAGTTTTTATCTGTCAAACGCAATGAGGGCAATGCAATGTTTGTACTTGAAGACTTACTAATTTTGAGGATTAAGAAGTATTTGTTTCAAAGAAAGAAAAACAAATAAACCCAATTTTCCTAGTTTCCAACAGACCTCACAACCTCTGAGGATGTCTGCCATAGATGCAAGCAAAACATCAGGAGAGAATGCTTCCAGATCATGGCCATACAGCCCAAAAAAACTACAACAACCCACTGATTCCAGCCATGAAAGCCTTTGACAATACAACAAAAAACACAAGGTTTATAAAAAAAAAAAACCCCCACAAAAGTACATAGCATAAGGTTCGGCAGAAATGTCTGTATGGTTTGCCCTGTAATCTAAGCAGAGGTGAGCAACTTCTGAGCATTGAAGGATTGTTGTACTGAAGTCTTCCAAACTACTGTTGGGTGTCCCTCCTCTGCCACCAGAATTTGGCAGTCACTGAGGTTTTCACTGCTTTTTGCTTACCATCAAAATTAGGTGATTCTTTCATACCATAAGGGCAAACATCTTCCTTCTGACAAAGAAGGGAAAGGTGGAACTGTTTGGTTTTGCAACAGTGTCAATTTTCAGCAGATGGCGATAGATTATATAGCTTTCATCTGGTGGAATAGATGGAAACTGGGAAACAAGAATATGGAAAATCAACAGGAAGGGTGAATGTTGTTTTTTTTTATTTTTCGTGTCAGGAGCAAATTGAGGGTACAGTTATAATGTATTTAAAAACACAAGCAAAGTTAAAAACTTGGCATTATACTAAATGCCCTTTGATCAGTAGCTGGCCACTTGGAGTGTCTCTGCTGTTGCTATCAGAAAGTCCTCCAATGTTGAGCATGTGGCAGGGCTCAGGGTGCATTGTAATAGGTGGTCTGTGGTTTGCTCTTCTCCACATTCGAACATCATAGACTCCACTTTGTAGCTCCATATCTTAAGTGGTGCCAGAACACAGCACCTTCGAAGTCACCCAATCTTCTGTGTGCCCAGGAAGGAGTCTCTCATTCGGTATCAGCCATGGATTGGGGTTCTGGGTTTTAGCCTGCCACTTTTGGACTCTTGCTTCTGAGGTGTTCCTGCGAGGATCTCTGTAGATCTTAGAACGCTATTTCTTGATTTAAAGTGTTGGTGTGCTGGCTGATATCCAAACCAAGTGTGCTGTATCATCACAGGATGTCTATGCTCCACACCACTAGAGAAATTATACTGTTTAACTGGCATTGCGCCACCTGACATCTGCCAGGAAGTAGCAGCCAATAATGAAAGGACCAAGGCAGTAACATCTTTGGCCCACCCCCCTGTTTGGATATCAGCCAGCATGCCAATACCTTAAAATCAAGAAGGGTGGAATAGAGTTTCCTGAAAAAGGGCAAGACTGTCCTTTTGTCCCATTCTTATTGGACAAAGTAAGACAGTTACTTGCAAATCTGGGCAACTAAAGCTCTCTGTTCTGTCTCATCCTTGAATATAACATTTACATTTTGAGAGAAGAGGCCTTCTTTTTGGGTCAACTAAATGAACTAATATGTACATTGATCAAAGGTCTGGAATTACTGAACACACAGAAGCAGCTGAAAACGAACTCAATGTATTCTAAATGAACAGAAGTGTTGAAAATTCCAAAATGTAAATGTAGCTAAATTTAATTAAAACTTATGTTTAAGGCAATGAAATGCTAATTGTTGTGAAATATTTTCCCATCTGTTTGCTTTACTGAGGGATTATAAAGACCAAATCCATATTCATCAGAGGAAAGGTTGTCTGCGATCTCAACTCTTTTGGTAGTTCTCAAATGCCCCCCACCCCAACCTCTCCATTACATTTACTTTATTAAATTCTGGCTAAACTTTGATCCACAGGGATGATTCAACAGTCTGGAGTAGGAATGTACCCCCAATTCAACACCAACCCCTCCAAACCAGCAAAACATCCACAAAAGAAGTAGATGTCAAAATAGATTTCAGTAATTTTCAGCCAAAAATGTGAGTCTACAAAGTTCTGCATGGGGAGAAAATGGTTCCTGCTCCCATCTTCAATCAAAGGCAAGATGGCTCAGTCTCTGTGCTGCCACCTATTTGAAAATGCATCCATGAATTCTTGGAGGACATTGCAAATGTGATATACTGGTTGGCCTTATTATACGTTTAGATAATAAATATATACTGTATTTTCCAGTGTATAAGACTGGGTGTATAAGATGACCCCAAACTTTTCCAGTTAAAATATAGCGTTTGGGATATACTCATCATATAAGACTACCCTTCATCTAATGCACACCAAATAAACATTTTTATTTCAATATAGTAAATATAGTAATTTTCCTATTACCATACCTCCTTCTCTGCCTCTCAGATCTCGCGCATGCACACCTGCGCTGCTTCACTGCAGTCCTCAGGAGCGAGATCTGAGAGGCAGGGGAGGAAGTATAGTAATAGGATACAAGGGCGGGCCAGACATCTACTTCTTTTGTTGATGTTTTGCTGGTTTGGAGGGGTTGGTTTCTGGGCACTATGTCTTTTTTCCATACCCTGGGCGTCCTGGATGCCTGCAGCTTGCTCCACCCCTCACTTACACTTTCCCAGTGAGGTGTCTCCTCACCTCATCATCGAGACTTCCTTCCACGAATCCTGGTGAGTGGATTTTCTTCTAGCTTCCTTGTACAGTGCTGCCCTTGATGCCTTCATACACTTGCCACATACTGTGGGGATGCGGTCGTGGCTGTGTTTGAGCTCTCCCCCACTATATGCAGCGACCACAGATTCTCCAGACCAGCTCAGAAGTTTCAGCACCTGCCCTATAAGACGACCCCCAGCGTATAGGACGACCCCCGACTTTTGAGAAGATTTTCCTGGGTTTAAAAGTAGTCTTATATGCCAGAAAATACAGTATTAGAATTCCCATACATCCTTATTTTCTCAGACCTGTCTTTTCTTCAATGCTAAAATTATTATTCAGGCAGATTTATTTAAATGTCTGGGTTTTCTTATAAAGTCTAGACTAGAGGAAATGGGAGATCAGGTAGCAGAGGTCTGAAAAGGAGGAAGCAAAACATGCCAGGTTTAAGCAGGGCAAGGAAGCCCTCGAAGCAGACAGCTTCCGCCATTCACCAGCTTGAGGCAGCTGTCAAAGAAGGCTGAGAAAGGAAAGGCACTGGCTTAATTAAACCTAACTCCTGCCTTCACTTAATCAATCTAAAGGTTCTATTTCCTAATTTTGGATCATCATAATAAATTAGTTGGAAATAACTTGAAGGCAAACAATACATTGAATAAACAAATAAATTCAGCTGTGCCGTGCAATTCTATGTATATCTACTCAGAATTAAACACTGCTGAGTTTTCCTCCCAGATAGATGAATACAAAACTAACATAACTTTGTCTGAATAGGCATATGTCAAATAAGAAAAAGAGAAATTTCAGTAAATGATTTAAATGTAGCAATAGTGCAATATCAGACTCACAGTTATAATCACATACTTTCTTTACATACACAAAGACAGGGAGAAGGATTTTTTTAACGTTGCTTCAGGTACTGAAGGCTAATAAGAAGCAGAAACGACTGAATGTTTATTGGAAGTGTCAGAAGATTTACCTTGATTCTTTCTGTATTTCCTGGTTTAATGAGCCCTTGGCCTCAAGGCCCAAGATGTGGTCAGACAAAAATATTTAATGCCACCATTAATTCCAGCTCTCTGCTGTACTTTGCATTTCTTATTTTATCTTTATGATCTGGTCTTCTATGTGTTTAGCCAGGAATAGGATAATTTGCCCTCAAAATGCCGGGAGATAAATACATTACGTCCTTATCGTCTACTTTTGCCATTAAAATGCATATTCGTTGAATAGTAGCTAGCTATCTACTGTTGTCTGTTGCTCTCAGTTAGTGGCGAGGTTGCTTGGGAAGATTATCCATCTGGTATATCTGGTGGCACAGAAAGTTAAACTGCTGAGCTGCTGAACTTGCTGACTCCTGCTGTCCACCCCAGGTTCTGCCAAACTTGCAGTTCAAAAACATGCAAATGTGAGTAGATCAATAGGTACCGCTTCTGTGGGAAAGTAATGATGCTCCATGTTGGCCACATGGCCTTGAAGGTGGCTATGGACAACGCCGGCTCTTTGTCTTAGAAATTGAGATAAGCACAACCCCCCAGAGTCATACACAACTACACTTAATGTCAAGGGAAATCTTTACTATATCTGTAAAGTTTATATAGAGATGGGATTTTATTTTATTTTAATTATATTCAGTCTTTCTCCCAACCTATGCTACAATTACTGTTTCTGATTGAGGCCACAGGTATTTTGGTGTGGTCTTTCACATCAGAGATGTTCCATGTACTATGAGATGTTTGCTCATGGCACAACACAACACAAACCATCTAGGAAACTATGGATGAAATGAATACATTAACTTGCTCTACATTTTGTCTCAAAACATGTACGTACTTTGGAAACAATATCTGAGTCTAGTATATTAATTTGTGCTAACAATTTAATGTCAACCATCTCCTCGAAGACTAATGTTGTTGACATAAAATTAAAGATAAACAATAGTTCTATTTCATTGATTCTACCATAGGCAGAGGAAAGCAAGGTTCTTGTGGTAAACGAACATTTCTCATCCTCTCTGTTTTTTATGGGTGATATCCCATCTGATCTTGCAAACTAAGCTGTGCTTAGCACTTGCGTAGGAGACCCCGAAGAATACTAGGTGCTCTCGGCTAGATTTTAGAGGAAGGAACTTGAAAACAATTTCTGAATATTCCTTGATTAAGAAAACACTGAAATTCATGGTGTTGTCGTAAGTCAACAGGCAACTTGAAGGCACATAAACAAACATAGTGCTGTGTGACTAGAAGGTAGCTTCTATAATGGACCTATCTTCTCTGTTCCTTTCCGTTACAATCCCTGTAAATCCCTTAAAAACCAACCAAACATAGTTTGCATCTTATAGAAGGATAGAATTGGTTACCTCTAGACTGGGTTACTGAAATGCACTCTACGGGGGGCTACCCTTGAAGACAGCCCGGAAACTTCAACTTGTCCAGCGATCAGCAGCCAGATTAATAACTAGGGCAAGTTTAAAGAACTGCACTGGCTGCCGTTTATTTTCTGGTCCCAATTCAAGGTACAGGTGATCACCTACAAAGCCCTAAATGGTTCGGGACCCGCCTACCTTCGTGACCAGATCTCCCTCCATGAACCAGCTCTAACCCTCTGCTCTTCGGGGGAGGCCCTCCTGTCACCCCTGCCAGTCTCACAGACTCATCTGGTGGGCACAAGGGGCCTTCTCCTCTGTGGCCCCCCGACTCTGGAACTTCTTGCCCGGAGAGATTAGGAAAGCCCCTACTCTGGAGACCTTTAAAAAAACACCTGAAAACTTGGCTCTTCTGCTGTGCTTTGAGGGAGTAGTTATTTAATTTTTATCATTACTCTCCTCAATGTCCCCGTTCTCAGAGTCCATCCCCCCCTCCCCCTATAAAGGATGTTTTCCCTGTAAATGATGCTATTTCGAATATTCCACCCTGAGTTTTAACATTTTATATATGTGCTTGCGGCCCACCCTGTCTTTGTGATTTTAGATATCTAGTTGTATATTGTTTTTATTTATATGCATGTATCTTTTTATTGTGTTCATTGCTGGTGTTTTGATTTTATTTTATTGTAATTTGATGTTTGGGCTTGGCCTCATGTGAGCCGCCCAGAGTCCCCATTGGGGAGATGGGGCGGGGTATAAATAAAGTTTATTTATTTATTTATTATTATTTCAAATTAGATGGAAAAATCTTGCTCATGAAAAGTCCTTGATTTTGGGGTCTCCTCTCTCCCACTGCAGCATCATAAGACAACAGTTGACTAGGTTCAGTAGTAGCTCCACTCCAGGTCCTCTCTCCCTGAGGGGACTTAAGGAAACCTGCATTTCACAATATTCTCTTTCTGCTCACACAACATTCAGTATTAATCTACATTTCTATCTTATTCCCAAGGACATTTCAAGCATGCTTTGGTTTGTTAGACACTCAGAAATTGAAAGCCGATGTTCTAATAGTCACTTCAGAACACTAGAATTCAACAATAACAACACAAGTGCTTTCCTGGCATTTCATGTCTCAAGGAGAAAAACATAAATAACACTATTACATCAAAGCTTGAATGGCTATCAACAAGTATTTGGTAGAATAAATGACTACCTATTTTTTTCTATACTGAAAAATATGTGTCTTGAGTTTTAAGAACATAAGAAGAGCCATGCTGAATCGGGCCTCAGCCCATCTAGTCCAGCATTCTGTGTCACACAGTGGCCCACTAGTTGTACACAGGGATCTCTAGCAGAAAGGAGGGCAAAACCCTCACCTGCTCCCGACCCCCCACAACCAGTACCCAGGGAAAATCCTGCCTGCCTCCATCAACACAGAGGTGGCACTTGGATGTCCATTTCAGTAACTCCTGATTCCCTTGGTATCCATGAATCTGTCTAATCCTGCCTTGAAGCTGTCCAGGCTGACCGCTGTCACAACCTCCTCTGGAAGTGAGTTCCATAACCCAATGACCCTCTGGGTGAAGAAATATTTCCCTTTATTAGTCCTAACTTTCCTGCCTTGGAGCTTTAGGGAGTGCCCCCTAGTCCTTGTGTTGTGTGACAGAGAAAATAGTTTTTCTTTATTCACCTTTTCTATCCCATGCATGATTTTATACACTTCGATCAAGTCACCTCTTAAACGCCGTCTTTCAAGGCTGAAAAGACCAAGGCGTTGCAACCTGATTTCATAAGGGAGCTGCTCCATCCCTTGGATCATTTTTGTCGCCCTTCTTTGTACCTTTTCCAGTTCCGTTATATCCTTCTTAAGGTGCGGAGACCAGAATTGTACACAGTACTCCAAATGTGGCCTCACCATAGATTTGTAGAGAGGCAATACAACATTTGCTGACCTATTTTCGATTCCCTTCCTGATCATGCCAAGCATAGAATTTGCTTTTTTCACTGCTGCAGCGCACTGGGTTGACATCTTCATTGAGCTGTCCACCAAAACCCCAAGATCCCTTTCCTGGTTTGTCTCGGAAAGCTTTGACCCCATCAATTGGTAGGTGTAGTTGGGGTTCTTTGCCCCGATGTGCATGACTTTACACTTGTTTAGGTTAAAATGCATTTGCCACTTTGTTGCCCATTCACTCAATTTCGAGAGATCTTTCTGGAGCTCTTTACAATCAGTTTCATTTTTAACTACCCTGAACAATTTAGTGTCATCTGCAAACTTTGCTACCTCAGAATTTACTCCTACATCCAGGTCATTAATGAATAAATTAAAAAGTAACGGACCCAAAACTGAACCTTGGGGTATGCCACTTCTCACCTCTTTCCACCCAGAGAAATGTCCGTTTATTACCACCCTTTGTTTCCTACAGTTTAGCCAGGTTCCAATCCAGGACAAGACCTGTCCTCTGATTCCATGGCTGAAGAGCTTATTTAGAGCCTTTGGTGAGGGACTTTGTCAAAAGCCTTTTGAAAGTCAAGGTAAACAATATCGACTGGGTCCCCTTTATCTATGTGTTTATTTACACCCTCAAAGAATTCTATCAAGTTAGTAAGACATGATTTGCCTTTGCAGAAACCATGTTGATTTTCCTTCAGCAATGCCTGTTCTTCTATGTGCTTAGTAATTTTTCTTTAATAATGGTTTCCATTACTTTGCCTGGAACTGAGGTTAGACTAACTGGCCTATAATTTCCTGGATCACCCCTGGATCCTTTCTTGAAGATCGGAGTTACATTTGCCTCCCTCCAGTCCTCGGGTACAGTGCCTGATCTTAGAGAAAGGTTATATATTTTGGCTAGAATTTCAGCAATTTCACACTTGAGTTCCTTAAGAACTCTGGGGTGGATGCCATAATGGTTTTGGGAAACCATAATGAAAATCTTTGCAGTTTAGGATTCATTTTGTGCAAACTTTATACATGATAGTTCTGCTCTAAAATGGCATTGTCATAATAGAAAAAAGGATTTTGGGTGAAGAAATATTTGTTTCTCAGCAAAAACTAAACTATTTTCATTTACACAAAGTGTGGTTTTTGGTGCAAAAATACCACATACACATTTTTGTATGTAAAATAATCCCCCCCCCCACTACAGTATTTTTGCCTAGACAAAAGAATTTATTTTCTGCAGACAAAATAATAACTCTGTGTAGAGACATTTATTTATTTATTTATTTATTTATTTAGTTATTACATTTCTATCCTGCCCTTTTCCCCACAAAGGGACTCAGGGTGGCCTTACATACGCATCCGAAGATACATTGGGTTTTTTAAGATGCTGCTACTTCCTATGCAGAAAATGCTGTTTTCTAAGCAAAAATGATCTCATATATAAGTTTTATCTTGTAAAGTTTTCAAAAACTCCACATTTTGCAAATAGTTTCTTGCTGCAGGAAAATTTCTCAAATTACTTGTTCCTTCTTTCAAGAAGAAAATTAGCAATGAATTACATCCCTACGGTGCATATAGCAATCTTACATGATGCACAGATGGAAGGCAGAAACTTGTGAAAGTGAGTCATCTGTCAGAGGGGGGAAAAACCTCATCCTGATCACAAAGGCACCATGCTATTTCTGCTCTATGGCCTTATCACACCACTTCTTTTGGCCGTGTTATTCCTTTCAAAATCCACTCCAGCAAGTCTTGTGAGAACATCTGATTACTGATTATCTCTGTCATATCACTTGCATCATTTGCAGTTTTTGCATCCACAGTATTGGCATCAGTTCTGGCTCCTGGTCCTCAGTTTGTGATTGTAGCCATAATAGCACTATAATGGAGCCCCAATAGCACAGTGGGATAAACCCTTGTGCCGGCAGGACTGAAGACCGACAGGTCAGCGGTTTGAGTCTGGGGAGGGTGTAGATGCAATCCTTCTTTCAACTCTGGCTCCCCATGCGGGGACATGAGAGAAAACTCCTACAAGAATGGTAAAACATCAAAACATCTGGCCGTCCCTGGGCAACGTCCTTGCAGACAGCCAATTCTCTCACACCAGAAGCAACTTGCAGTTTCTCAAGTTGCTCCTGACACAGAAAAAAAATCGGCATGATGGTAGAATGTGCTATACTGTTATGACAATAGAATAACAAACAAACAAATCAGAAATCAGATGAGGAGTGGGTTAAACATATTAGAAAAATCATCTCCACCAAAGCACCAGAAGTGATCTGAAGCTTCAGTGCCGGAGATTGCCTTAGGAATCCTTGAGGGAGGAATACACTAGCCACACCCACTTCAGGCCCACTAATTGATTATTAAAGGAAGACAGCACTACGGGACATCCACACCTGAACTAGTTACTGGATTATTGCAGGAAAAGAGAGGCGACAAATGGATTACTTCATACAAAGATAACCCACAGAAAACACAACACCATCTTTATCAATGATCCTGCAAAAAAGCAATAACTGGGGAACAACCTCATGTGATAATGCTGAAGTACTAGCAGGAGTCATGTGTTGCTATAGTGTTCTAATTTCATAGTGTGATAATGCCCTTAGCATGACATTATAATTCTGTAAATTCCAACAAAAGAGAATCTATATAGAAAATGGGAAATGTTTTGGTATGAACTGGATCTTACCATCATATTGGCTTGATTGAAGAACAATGAATCCTACTGGATCCTAAGAATGCTCTGAAGACATTATTCATATTCATAACTTGGGATCAATTTTTTTTGGTTACAAATACCAGGATCCCAGGACCAACATGCCTAATGTCTGTGCCAACTGGAGGACTTATGGGAGCTGTAGTACAACAGAAGTAAAACTTTTAGACTCTGGTCACATTACCAAGATTCTAAAAACCCTTCAAGTAGGAGTAATGCTCAAGCCCATCCCTAATATCTATTGTAAGCAGCTCAAAAAGTATGCCTGCTTGGTTGAGAAAACATTTTCAGTAACATGTGCTCCTCCACTCTTTATGTTCTCAAGTGTATTTTGTGTAGTCTGACATAAGACAATTATTGGGGGGGATTTATTTATTTATTTATTATTTCGGCTTGATAGACCGCCCTATCCGAAGCTCAGGGCGGTTTACAGCACACAAACATACATAAAAAAACATAAAAATGCGATATCATAAAACCAGTTAAAAATCCCACCCCTTACAATAAAACCATAACAAGTCAAGCACATAACACTAGCAGCAGCAACGCGGCAGGGTGGTGAGATATAGCAGGCACTAATCAGGCACCAAATGCCTGCCTGAATAGCCAGGTTTTACAGGATCTGTGGAAAGTCATTAAGTCCCGCAGAGCTTGCGTCTCCACTGGCAGCGAGTTCCATAAGGCCGGCGCGGCCACTGAAAATGCCCTCTGCCACATGCTGGATAGTCTGCAAATCCTCATACCAGGGACCTCCAACAGGTTAAGCCCCTCTGAACGCAATGATCTTCTGGGCACATATGGGGTAAGCCGCTCCCTCAAGTACACTGGCCCCAAACCATATAAGGCCTTGAAGGTTAAAACTAACACCTTGAAGGAGACCCAGAATTCAATTGGCAGCCAGTGCAGTTCACGAAGGAGTGGTGTTACATGAGCCGTTCTTGTGGCCCCTAATAGCAGGCGAGCTGCCGCGTTCTGCACCACCTTGAGTTTGGGATCGCCGACAAAGGTAGGCCAATGTACAGCGCATTGCAGTAATCAAGCCTCGAGATGACCATGGCTTGGATCACTGTGGCCAGGTCGCAACGGGAGAGGTAGGGAGCCAGACGTTTTGCCTGCCGCATGTGGTAAAAGGCTATCTTGCAGGCGCACGCGATCTGCACCTCCATAGACAGCTGAGGGTCCAGCCGGACCCCCAAGCTCTTTACTGAGGACTGCGGGCATAGTGCCACGCCGTCAAATGTCGGCAGTTGGATTCCCCCAAGGCGGCCCAGACACAAGATCCCCGTCTTTGCCGGGTTCACCTTCAACTTACTGGCTAGCATCCATCCAGTTACGGCTTCTAGGCAGAGTTGGAAATTATCGGGTACAGATTCCTCCCCGGCGTCCATCCTCAGAACGAGCTGGGTGTCATCAGTGTACTGATGACATTCCAGCCCGAGACTCCGTACCAATTGGGTGAGTGGTCGCATGTAGATGTTAAATAACAGCGGGGAGAGGCTGGCCCCCTGAGGCACCCCACAATGTAAGGCGGAGCCCTCGGAGACCACCCCTCCCCACTTCACTTGCTGCAGGCGGTTTTGGAGGAAGGAGGACAGCCAGTTGAGAGCTGTCCCCCTCACCCTCGCCACCGCCAGGCGGTGTGTCAAAAGGTGATAATCGACAGTATCAAACGCTGCCGTGAGGTCCAATAACACGAGCAGCGCCGATCCGCCTCGATCCAAGTGGCAACGGAGTAGGTCTGTGATGGAGACCAGGACGATCTCTGTCCCATGCCCAGAACGGAAGCCGGTCTGGAAGGGGTCTAGCCAGGTTGCATCATTCAGGATTGTCTTCAGCTGCTCCATTGCTGCCCTCTCTCAGGTACAATAAGTTTGACACTGGGCGGTAATTGGAGGGGGCCGCGGGGTCTACCCCTGGCTTTTTCAGCAATGGAGTAACCACCGCCTCTTTTAACTCCTCTGGAAAAGCTCCTTGCTGGTTGGTGAAGATGGAAGAGAAAGAAACTAATCTTGACTATTTAAAAAGGGACTGTGCATTTATTTTAAAACCTCAGGGTGCTGCTGTATAATTGCTAGGATAATTCACCATAGCTCTATTAATGCAAATTAAACCACTCTAATTATAACCAGCACAAAATCTGGAAATGCAGTGAATCCACATATTCATGCAAAGAATGATGTCCATGTTTTTAACCATTCAAAAAGAAACCGTCTTTGCCTAATGAAAGCATTCTTCTTGGCAAGTGGTGGTGATTTTGAAAACACTTTTTGCAACCCCCCTCCCCCAGGTTTTTTTTTGTACTATGCCTTTTTTATTGGCATGGACCGTCCAGTTATCTTTCGTTTCTGTTTGTGTACTGAAATTAAATTTGATGTAACAAAGCATTACTGTCCGTCATCTACAGTATATCTTCCTGTGTTCATGTGCCTGTAAACTTCAAGAAAGGCTGGTAGGTAATAAGACACATCTAAAGCTTGCACAAAACAGTAGATACTTGGAACTGGTAGTAAGCTAAAAGATATGCACTTAAGAACAAAAATGAAAATAAACCAGTTTATTTGAATGAACACATACTGTACATTGCATAGCACTAAAGAGCAGCAAATAAAGTGAAAAGTATTTGGGCTAATAATTTAAGAACATAAGAACATAAGAAGAGCCATGCTGAATCGGGCCTCAGCCCATCTAGTCCAGCATTCTGTGTCACACAGTGGCCCACTAGTTGTACACGGGCAGAGGCGGATCTTACTGGAGGCCAAGGGAGGCGGCTGCCTCAGGGCGCCACTTATCTGGGGGCGTATCTGGCCATGGCTAAGGGCGCATTTGGCCGCAGCCGCCAGGTGCAGCACATGCAGCGCCATTGCTACAGGCCCGTTCGGCTAGTGTGGCGCGAAGGCGGAGCCGCAACTCGCCAGCCCCGAGGGCTGGAGGCGCCTCCGGATGCAGGCCGCCAGAGGCCCCAATGCCGTGGGGAGGGCCTGCCTCCCTGGCCTGCTGCTGCCTACTCAGGGCAAACTCCCATCCAGGGTGCCTCCTCCCTGCTGGGACCTTCCACCTTCCCGGGGCTGAGCGGGCTCTCTTTTTAGCTCGAGCTTGGCCTTAGGTGCAGGGCCGGAGAAGGACGACAGCTGCCCTGCCACCTCCGGGAGTGAGGCCCGGGAAAAGGTAAGACACAGTTGCTAAGTCTACTCACCTGTGTGTTAGCTTAACAATGGTGGGATGCTTAGGAACACATATAACACCTTCACTGTAACTCAACCCTCCTCTTATGGATGGTGGGAATATATTACCTCTAATAATAATTATTTTTTAAATGTTGAGTGATCTGGCTTTTTTGATATTTGTAATTATCACACACACAAGCATCTATTTGATAGGTTCCATGTATTATCATGATATCCAATGTATAGAATATTAAGGAATTTAGTGTGATATCCTATGGAACTCAACTCTAGTTTAGGCAGCATAAACCCATACACTTGTCTTATGGATGGTGGGAATATATTACCTCTAATAATAATTATTTTTTAAGTGTTGAGTGATCTGGCTTTTGATATTTGTAATTATCACACACACAAGCATCTATTTGATAGGTTCCATGTATTATCATGATATCCAATGTATAGAATATTAAGGAATTTAGTGTGATATCCTATGGAACTCAACTCTAGTTTAGGCAGCATAAACCCATACACTTGTCTTATGGATGGTGGGAATATATTACCTCTAATAATAATTATTTTTAATTGTTGAGTGATCTGGCTTTTTGATATTTGTAATTATCACACACACAAGCATCTATTTGATAGGTTCCATGTATTATCATGATATCCAATGTATAGAATATTAAGGAATTTAGTGTGATATCCTATGGAACTCAACTCTAGTTTAGGCAGCATAAACCCATACACTTGTCTTATGGATGGTGGGAATATATTACCTCTAATAATTATTATTTTTTAAATGTTGAGTGATCTGGCTTTTTGATATTTGTAATTATCACACACACAAGCATCTATTTGATAGGTTCTATGTATTATCATGATATCCAATGTATAGAATATTAAGGAATTTAGTGTGATATCCTATGGAACTCAACTCTAGTTTAGGCAGCATAAACCCATACACTTGTCTTATGGATGGTGGGAATATATTACCTCTAATAATAATTATTTTTTAAGTGTTGAGTGATCTGGCCTTTTGATATTTGTAATTATCACACACACAAGCATCTATTTGATAGGTTCCATGTATTATCATGATATCCAATGTATAGAATATTAAGGAATTTAGTGTGATATCCTATGGAACTCAACTCTAGCTTTGGCCAGCATAATTTCAGCCCTCCTTCCAGGTGTTCTGGACTTCAGCTCCCACAATTCTGGCTGTTAGGAATTCTGGAAGTTGAAGTCCAGAACATCTGGAAGGAGGGCCGAAATTAGCCTAGACCTGATACACACATATACATACATACACACAAAAAGAGAATAGGAAGAGAGGAGGGAAAAGGGTAAGAAAGGGAACGAGATTAGGAAGGGGGCAAGGAAAAGGGTGAGGAGGAAGGAAGGATGAGAAGGAAGGAAGGGGAATATATATATATATATATATATACACACACACACACACACAAAGAGAATAGGAATAGAGCAGGGAAAAGGGTGAGAAGGAAGGAAGGAAGGAAGGATGGTGTGTGTGTATGGCATAGGCCAACTTCGGCCCTCCATGTGTTTTGGACTTCAACTCCCACAATTCCAAACAGCCAGTAGGAAGTCCAAAATTCCAGGAGGGCCAAAATTGGTCTATGCACCCCATCCATGTGTGTGTGTGTGTGTGTGTGTGTATGAGTGATTGGTTGGGGGGCGCCAAAATACTGTTCGCTTACCATTTAAAATTACCTTAGTCCGCCCCTGTACACGGGGATCTCTAGCAGAAAGGAGGGCAAAACCCTCACCTGCTCCCGACCCCCCACAACCAGTACCCGGGAAAATCCTGCCTGCCTCCATCAACACAGAGGTGGCACTTGGATGTCCATTTCAATAACTACTGATTCCCTTGGTATCCATGAATCTGTCTAATCCTGCCTTGAAGCTGTCCAGGCTGACAGCTGTCACAACCTCCTCTGGAAGTGAATTCCATAACCCAATGACCCTCTGGGTGAAGAAATATTTCCCTTTATTAGTCCTAACTTTCCTACCTTGGAGCTTTAGGGAGTGCCGAAGCAGATCAGGTGACAAATGTGTCTGGAATATAGGTGACAAATTATACAACAAGTGTCAAAAATATTTTGTATTCACTGGTATGCAGTTGTAGTACAAAAATATCACAATGGAATCATATAGCAAGCAATAGTACAGTGATATCTACACAATGGTTAAATTCTCATTGAGAAGTTACATCTCAGTTCTACACATTTAAAAGAATAGTCATAAGTCATAGTCAACAATGTAAGTACAATAAATCATAGTTAGGTATCAAAGAGGAGAGAAAAAACGTATATCCTCTCACATGTGGTCCTCGTATCCTGCTTATGGAATGGTCCGTCCTCCACGCCACTGAGAAAGCCTATCAAGACACTATTGAATTCAATTGAGGACGCCCATCATTAAAGCCTCTGAAGAAGTCCATAGGACGAAACGGCCTCCCTGCCGGCAGGGAGAGCTCTTGCCGTCAGGCAGCCCCCCCTTCCTGCTTTGCTCACCACGGTGAGACGAGGAAGGGGCAGCTTTTCCCTCCGCTGCACTGCCAGCCTTAACATATCTACAGACGCTCACTAGAATCCATCCAAACTACGAGGACCACAAGTCCCTGCGGCTCACCATTACAGTGACGCCGCACTACAAACAAGCGTCTCTTTCAGACTACAAAGACCAGCGTACCTTGCGGTTCGGGCACAAACGAACCGACGCATGCGCACTGCAAGCCCAAGGTTACGATAGCGAACTTTGAGTCTTCAATCCGCCACGGACTCTTTGGCTTATCCCTATTGCATCCAGCATAGACTGAGTGACTTTTGCCACAACAGGGATAGGATTTGTGAGAGGATATACGTTTTTTTTCTCCTCTTTGATACCTAACTATGATTTATTGTACTTACATTGTTGACTATGACTTATGACTATTCTTTTAAATGTGTAGAACTGAGATGTAACTTCTCAATGAGAATTTAACCATTGTGTAGATATCACTGTACTATTGCTTGCTATATGATTCCATTGTGATATTTTTGTACTACAACTGCATACCAGTGAATACAAAATATTTTTGACACTTGTTGTATAATTTGTCACCTATATTCCAGACACATTTGTCACCTGATCTGCTTTTGCATATATTAAGGTGTAGCCCCTTGTTTGCTTTAGGGAGTGCCC
This sequence comes from Anolis apletophallus, assembly GCA_030556195.1. Lineage (NCBI taxonomy): Eukaryota > Metazoa > Chordata > Lepidosauria > Squamata > Anolidae > Anolis > Anolis apletophallus. The sequence continues at coordinate 195,338,281 of JARBWK010000003.1, forward strand.
CCTAGTCCTAGTGTTGTGTGACAGAGAAATTTTTTTTCTTTATTCACCTTTTCTATCCCATGCATGATTTTATACACTTCGATCAAGTCACCTCTAAAACGCCGTCTTTCAAGGCTGAAAAGACCAAGGCGTTGCAACCTGATTTCAGAAGGGAGCCGCTCCATCCCTTGGATCATTTTTGTTGCCCTTCTTTGTACCTTTTCCAGTTCCGTTATATCCTTCTTAAGGTGCGGTGACCAGAATTGTACACAGTACTCCAGATATGGCCTCACCATAGATTTGTAGAGAGGCAATACAACATTTGCCGACCTATTTTCGATTCCCTTCCTGATCATGCCAAGCATAGAATTTGCTTTTTTCACTGCTGCAGCGCACTGGGTTGACATCTTCATTGAGCTGTCCACCAAAACCCCAAGATCCCTTTCCTGGTTTGTCTCAGAAAGCTTTGATCCCATCAGTTGATAAGTGTATTTGGGGTTCTTTGCCCCGATGTGCATGACTTTACACTTGTTTAGGTTAAAATGCATTTGCCACTTTGTTGCCCATTCACTCAATTTCGAGAGATCTTTCTGGAGCTCTTTACAATCAGTTTCATTTTTAACTACCCTGAACAGTTTAGTGTCATCTGCAAACTTTGCTACCTCACGCTTTACTTCTACATCCAGATCATATATGAATAAATTTAAAAGTAACGGTCCTAAAACTGAACCTTGGGGTACGCCACTTCTCACCTCTTTCCATCCAGAGAAGTGTCCATTTATTACCACCCTTTGTTTCCTACAGTTTAGCCAGGTTCCAATCCAGGACAAGACCTGTCCCCTGATTCCATGGCTGAAGAGCTTATTTAGAGCCTTTGGTGAGGGACTTTGTCAAAAGCCTTTTGAAAGTCAAGGTAAACAATATCGACTGGGTCCCCTTTATCTATGTGTTTATTTACACCCTCAAAGAATTCTATCAAGTTAGTAAGACATGATTTGCCTTTGCAGAAACCATATTGATTTTCCTTCAGCAATGCCTGTTCTTCTATGTGCTTAGTGATTTTTTCTTTAATAATGGTTTCCATCACTTTGCCTGGAACTGAGGTTAGACTAATTGGCCTATAATTTCCTGGGTCACCCCTGGATCCTTTCTTGAAGATCGGAGTTACATTTGCCTCCCTCCAGTCCTCGGGTACAGTGCCTGATCTTAGAGAAAGGTTATATATTTTGGCTAGAATTTCAGCAATTTCACACTTGAGTTCCTTAAGAACTCTGGGGTGGATGCCATCTGGCCCTGGTGATTTGTTGACATTTAGTTTAGTAAGGCATGTGAGAACATCCTCCTTATTTATCTCTATCTGGTTTAATTCATTTAATTCCCTCTGAAAAAAAAAACTGACTCAGCTGCAGGCATATGTTGTCTGTCCTCCTGTGTGAAAACGGAGGCAAAGAAGTCATTTAGCCGCTCAGCAATCTCCTTGTCTTCACTTATTGTCCCTTACCATTTTCGTCAAGTGGCCCAACTGCTTTTCTAGTTGGGTTCCTGCTTCTGATGTACTTAAAGAAGTCTTTGTTATTTTTTTTAATATTCTTTGCTATATGTGCCTCAAAATCTCTCTTGGCTTTCCTGACGGTTGCTTTGCATTTAGTTTGCCAGAGCTTGTGTTCCTTTCTGTTCTCCTCAGTAGGAAGAGCCTTCCATTTCTTAAATGAGTTTTTCTTCTTCCCAATCACATCTTTTACTTCATTTGTAAGCCATACCGATGTCCTCTTGACTTTCCCGGCCTCTTTCTTATTTTAGGAATGCATTTTAGTTCGGCTTGTTTTAAAGATGGGTTGCCTACCTGTAACCGTAGTTCTCTGAGTAGTCACCTGTGGATTCACACATCTGATATTTTATGCTGCCAAGCAGAACAGTTCGGAACCTTCTAGCAAGATAAAACACTAGCCCCACCCCTCCCCGCCCCCGAGTATATAAGCACCCAGCGGTGGGGCTAGCCTCCAATTCTCTTCCGCCGCACAAGGCAACCAGAAGGCGGGGCATGACACTCGAGGGGAAGGAGGGTGGGGATGTGTGAGTCCACAGGTGACTACTCAGAGAACTACGGTTACAGGTAGGCAACCCATAATTCTCTTCGTAGTCACTGTGGATCTCACACATCTGATAGAATAGCGAGCTACAACTAATCGGAAGGTGGGCGTCATGCCAACGCCGAGAACAAGACAGCTCTCCCAAATCCAGCATCTCTCCTGGAGGTCACATCCAGCTTGTAGTGGGAAACGAAGGAGGATGGCGAGGACCAGATGGCAGCTCGACAGATCGCTCCAGAGGTACTCCACGCAGGAAAGCGGCTGAGGTGGACACAGCCCTTGTGGAATGGGCCTTCACTTGCTGGGGCAAAGGTTGACCCTGCGCCACATATGCCAGTCGAATTGCAGCCACTATCCACGATGAGAGTCTTTGGGTTGACACTGGCATCCCTAACTCGTCCCTGCGGTACTTAACGAATAGCTTTTGAGTCTTCCTGACTGCGGCCGTCCTGTCCAGGTAAAGCTACTGCTCTCCTAACGTCTAGGGAATGCAAGTTGCGTTCTAAAGCTGTGGACGGGTCACGAAAGAAAGCCGGAAGCACAATCTCCTGAGACATATGGAAAGTCTTAGCTACCTTTGGGAGAAAGGCGATGTCTGTACGGAGAACCACCTTGTCCCTGTGGAACCTCACATAGGGGGTCCGCTCGGAGAGCTGAGAGCTCACTCGCCCGTCTAGCAGAGGTCACTGCAATGAGGAATGCTACCTTCCAAGAAAGGTGGGAGATGTGGGCAGAGGCCAGGGGTTCAAAGGGGGGCTTCATGAGCGCAGCCAACACAAGATCTAAGCTCCAGGCGGGGACTACTGGTGCGACAGCTGGCCTAAGACTATTTAATCCCCTTAAAAAGACTCGGATAACAGGATCCTCAAATAGAGAGGATATCCCCGCCTTCCTTCCTTCTGTACCACGTAAGCGGCGAGATAGCACTTTATCGACACTGGGGAAAGCCCTGCCTCGGATAACGAAACTAGGAAATCTAAAACAACGGGCACAGGGGCTGTGGTAGGGTCTACTCCACGAAGGGTAGCAAAATTTAGGAATCGATTCCATTTAAAAACATAAGAACGTTTAGTAGATGCCCTGTGGGCGGCCTCCAATATATCCCTAACGGGACGTGATAAATTGTCAAATTTGGTTAGCAAGGGGGGAGGATCCTCCATGCGGTAAGCTTCAGTTTGCGAACCTCTGATAGAAGACCCTCCCCTGGGAGGTGAGAAGATCTACCCTGGGGCGCAGTGGGACGAACGTCCTGTTGACAGGAGCAGCAGGGTGGAGAACCACGCCTGGCGAGGCCACCACGGGGTGACCAATATGCAGGAGGCATTGTCCACCTGCAGCTTCGCCACCACCCTCGCGATGAGGGGGAATGGTGGAAAGGCATAAAAGGAGTGGCCTGTCCATAGGAATAGGAAGGCATCCCCCACCTCGAATGACTGCAGAGCCCTGTGTACCGCTAGTAACTCTAACACGTTTATGTGTAGTGTGGCCTCGGCGGGGGACCAGGTACCCTGTGCGGTGAGATCGCCGGAGTGAGCGCCCCACCCCCGTAGTGAGGAGTCTGTCGTGATCGTGAGAGTGGGTTCCGGTCTCCGGAACGGGAGCCCCGCACAGACCCATTCGGGGTTTGTCCAGAGTTTGAGGGACTGTGCAACCTCTTCTGGGAGGTGCAATTGGACATTGGGATTTCCTGTCAAAGGGTCGAAAACGCTCAAGAACCAAGCCTGGAGAGGCCGAAGGCGTAGGCGGGCATGGGGGGTTACTGAGACTGTGGACGCCATGTGGCCCAACAACACCTGGACATCCCTTGCCGAGATGGTGGCCGAATTGATTGCCATGTAAAGGAGTCCCAGCAGATTGGCGTATCGCTCCGGAGGGAGATAGGCCCTTTCGGAGTCTGAGTCCAGCAGTGCCCCAATAAAAAGAACCCTTCGGGAAGGAGAGAGGTTGGATTTCTCCGTGTTCACCAGCAGGCCGAGGGACTGCAGAAGGGACAAAACAAAAACAACATGGGAACGCAGATGGTCAGCTGACGGGCCACGATGAGCCAATCATCGATATACGGGTAGACAGTAATGCCCTTGGTCCTAAGGAAGGCCGCAACCACGGCCATGCACTTCGTGAAGACACGAGGCGCAGTGGCCAACCCAAATGGTAGGACATTGAAACGAAACGCCGACCTCCCAACCATGAAAGAGAGGAACCTACGGTGATGGGAAGCGATAGAAATATGAAAATAGGCATCCCGCAGGTCAATGGTAACAAACCATACATCTTTATTCAGGAACGGTAGGATGGTGTCAAGGGTAACCATGCGAAAACGCTTGGGTACAATATACTTGTTCAAATTCCTAAGGTCCAGAATGGGCCTGAATCCTCTCCCGCGCTTGTCTACAAGGAAATACTTGGAGAAGAAGCATTCATGGACCAGGGACGGGGGGAACCTCAGCAATGGCGCCCTTCTGGAGCAGGGTGTCCACCTCTGACTGTAAGGCAAAACTAGCGGTGGTGCGGCACACGTTACCTACTGGTGGCAACTTATCAAATTCAATAACGTAACCGTAGTTAACTACAGAGAGGACCCACCGATCAGATGTGATATCTTCCCATGCCCTCGCGAAAGGGCGAGGCCTCTCGATAAACCAAGAGGAGGAGGGCGTTGCAACGGGGCCCTGGGGAGAACTTGGGTGAAACACTGAACCGGTAATAATGCCATAAACGGGGCCATTGGTAGGGCCGGAGCATCAAAGATGCTTCTTGGAGGCGGGCATGTTCTTGGCCTTATTCTGGTACGGCTGGAACCTGGGCTTTGAACCGAAGGAGCTGTTAAAATTTCTTCGGTTCTGTTGGTATCGGCCTGAATTGGCATACCTGTTTCTAAAGGGCCCCCGAAGACGGGGAACCTACGGTAAAACCCTGGCCACGGTGCGCGTGGGCCGCTGCTGGTACGGCTGCCAGTTATAGCCGTAGCCCTTAGCCGCGACCCTGACCTCCTGTTTAGATTTCAGGTTGGTATCTGTGTCCGGGTTAAATAGCCCGTCTACGTGGAAGGGGAGATCCTCCGCGAGGGCTTTAGCCTCGTCCGAGAGAGTAGCTGACCGAAGCCAAGCATGTCTCCGAATTGATGTGGCCGCCCCTATGAGGCCTGAGGCATCTTCCGCTAGATGGCGGGCAAACTCTTTCTGCACTTTTCCCAGGGCTGCTGCTTCTACGGCAAAGGATTTGGGGACCAGTTGGTGCTCTGGGGGCAACAATTCGAAATAGGGAACAACCTTATCCCACAAGTATTTCTGATATCCTGCCATATACGTGGCATAGTGGGCCATTCTGACTAGCATGCCCGCGTTGAGGTGAACCTTTTTCCCTAGGGAATCGAGTTTTTTGCCCTCCTTGTCAGCCGGCGAAGCCGCGGCGGTATTGGGGCGCCTGACCTTGGACATCTCCAACACCACAGTGTTGGCCTTAGGGGGTTTCAATACCCACTGGGCCGAGGGGAGGCTGACCCTATATAGTGACTCAAGCTTTCTTGGCACCGCAGGGATAGCGTTGGGTGCAGCGTTGGGCCCCTTGGCTAGCTTCAGCATGAATGGCAACTCTGGCATGAGACATGAGGATGGGGCCACTTGTTCATGGGACGCCCACATCGGGTCGTCAACAGTGTCAGGTGCCTGTGGCGCTGGTAGAGAGAGGGCTGCCAGCATGCGCGTAACCAGGGCTACAAATGCATTAATGTCTGACTGGGGAGGCATAGTTCCATCGGCAACGCCTGGTTCTTTCTCAGATTCGCCCTCCGACGCTGGGTCGGAATCATTGGCCGCAGCATCCTCCAGGGGCACTAGACCTGACCCAGCGGCCAACAGAGGCTGACCTTGTTGTGCAGTTGGAGGGACAGGTGGCGCAGTACCCCTTGGTTGAAGTAGAGTCAGTTGACAAGGGGGCGCAGGCAGGCAGATCGGGGCAGCCGTCGCGGATATCGGGCCCATCCCAGCCGCAGGCGCAATTTGAGGCTGGGTCGCCTGGCAGACGAGCACAGGCAGGGCAGTCGTCCCGTGATCTCGGAGCTGCAGCCGCGGATACCGGGTCTGCTGGGGGCGCAGGCATGGGCTCTGGCAGGGGAGCAGGCAAGCAGGCTCGTGCTGGAGGTGGCTGGGGAATGGGAGCCATAGGCTCAGCTGAAGCAGGCTGCATCTGCGTCTGAGTGGGCTGTTGGAAGGCTGTCCCACGAGACTAACTTCCCATCGGAGGCGGCGCCAGAAACCAGGCAGGGACGCAAGCGCCTCCGAGGACATCCTGGGAGAGGGGGATCGTGGCCTTCTGATCGGCGACTCCTGCTCCTCCGGGATCGGCGGTGTCGGGAAGGCGAAGAGGATGAGGAGGAGCAAGAGGAAGAAGAGGAGGATCGCTGGTGGCGGCGCTCCGCAGGCTCCGCCTCGAGGGGGAGCGATCGCGCTGCCCTGATCGCTCCCGGCGGTACTGGGGTGGTGGGGAGCGATCCGGGCGGCTGGGCTGCGCTGCCCTGGTCCCTCCCAGGGCTCGATGGCCAGGAGGCTGCCTCCATCCCCACGCTGCCCCCGGGAGCCGGGGTGAGGTTCTCCGGCATTTGGGGAGAGGCGAGGGCGCCTTCCCCGGCTGAAGTGCTTTGCGCCGCCGGGAGGGGGGAAAGGTGGCACTCCACCAGCTGCACTTGCTGGGAGGCGGCCGGCAGGTGGCGCTGCTGCTCTACAATCAAGCCAAAAGGCTGAGGAGGAGCAGTGAAGGCTGTCTGTTGCGCAGAGGCGCGAAAACTTCCCGCCACTCCATTGCTGGGCGAGGAAGAAGATGTTGCTGCCTCCACGGAGCCATCTTTGGCAACAGGGGCCAAGGACAAGCTTCGGCCGCCATCTTGAGTAAGCACCTGAGCGACTATAGCCTTCCCGCCCAATCTCTTGGGCTTCTTTTTAGTCAAAACCTTGGAAGGGGGCTTTCCAGACTCTGCCACCGGGGGGGTGGAGGATGGTCCGGCCACCTGGTCATCAGGCGGAGACAGGGCCTTCACATAGAGAGCGGCTTTGAGTCTAGCATCTCTATTCTTCTTGGTCTGTTGGGTGAAGCCCCTGCAGATGGAACAGTTTTGGGTGCGGTGGCCCTCTCCCAAACATCCCAGACAGAGAGAATGGCCATCAGACTCCGGGATGACATTAGGGCATTGAATGCACCTTTTAAAAGATGTTGATGCCATGGGAGAAATAAAGGGGCAAAGCGGAGATACCTTAGTCTAGTCCAGTCCAAATTCAAAATACACCAGATAATCACGCAGGTCAAAAACAGTCCGAGTCCAACACAGATATCAATAGAATCAGTCAATAGAATCAGTCAATCAATCAATAGATAGGGAGAAGCTCGCTGAGAAGAAGGTTCTCTGACTGCTGCTAAGGCGGCGGATCAAGAGAATTGGAGGCTAGCCCCACCGCTGGGTGCTTATATACTCGGGGGCGGGGAGGGGTGGGGCTATTGTTTTTTATCTTGCTAGAAGGTTCCGAACTGTTCTGCTTGGCAGCATAAAATATCAGATGTGTGAGATCCACAGTGACTACGAAAGAGAACATACATATCATACACATTCATTTAAGTTTTAAAAAAACAGTGTTCCGTCCATAAAAAGCATTGAGCCCTATTCATCAACTTTCCATTAAAATCCAGTCTAAAATGCTGCCTTGTGCTAGTGTGCAAACGCCTGGTCCCATAGCCAGGCTTTTACTTTTTTCCTGAATGTCAGGAGGGATGGAATTGATCGTATGTCGCTAGGAAGTGCATTCCACAGATGGGGAGCCACCACCGAGAAGGCCCTCTCCCTCATTCCCACCAGCCACATTTGAGAAGTTGGCGGGAGCGAGAGCAGGGCCTCCCCGGATGATCTTAAATTACAAAGTGGGACGTAGCGGCAGATGCGTTCAGACAAGTAAGCTGGGCCAGAACCATATAGAGCTTTAAAGGTCAAGACCAGCACTTTGAATTGAGCTCGGAAGTGGATAGGCAGCCAGTGGAGTTGACACAACAGGGGGGTGGTATGCTCCCTGTATGTAGCTCCTGTTAGAGTTCTGTGTGTTAATTTTGAATGTGAGTGAACTATGAATCCCAGCAACTACAACCCCCAAATGTCAAAATTCTAATTTGGGTGTATTGATTAGTTGTGCCAAATTTGGTCCAGTGAATGAAAATACGTCCCACATATCAGATATTTATATGACGATTCATAATAGTAGCAAAATGACAGTTATGAAGTAGCAACAAAAATATTTTTATTGTTGGGGATCAACACAACAATAAACTGAGGAACTGTATTAAGGGGTCGCGGCATTAGGAAGGTTGAGTAACACTGATCTACTGTGAAGAATTAGTATTCTGAGAGAAATGTAAACTCATATATCAGTGGATGTGTTTGATGATTTGTTCCCACTGCTTGTATGTACTGTATGTACTGTATTGTATTGTATGTATAGTACTGTGATCCTGGTGATGAAGGAGTTAAGTGTACAACATCTGCCAGGACTCATGATGCAAGACACTGGTGACCTTGCTTCGAAGGAGGGACTGATAAGTCAGCGTTTTGCTCTCTTCTGTGCTGTGTGCTATTTGTGGTACATTTTTGATGCTGGTCATTGACCATAATAAATCTTGTATGTATGTATCTAACTACAGGTATATTTTTATAAGACATAATACGTTTCTGCTGAAATAATGTACAGCTACTATACACCTAAAGCCATCCTCCTTCAAGGTTCCACATTGTGTGGGTTGCATGAGTAAAAAAAGCTCTCCCACTATAGGGAATTTTCCTTAAAAGCAACTGGGGTGAAGGCAGTACCTAGCACTGGTGGGCTCATTGTCTCTCTCCCTACTACCATGTTAAGGCCACAGTGCTTTGAATACCCGAATAGGGCTTATTTCTTGACTGTGGTCTTACCTTGAATGCCCCATGACTAAATCCCCTTCTTCCACATTCTGTGAACACTACCAAATTCTTAATGATATTGCAGAATATAGTCTGGAAGGATACCAGCAGCTGGATTGGCACAGAACTAGAGCTATAATTCATCCCATAACTGTAACTAAATTGTCCCCTGGGCTTTCATAGTAATATTTTAAAAGAAATCTTTAATTCACATTTGATATAGTTGAAATTGAGCTCCTGGGATTTCATTATTTATATGTGTAGATCATGTTCTTGACCTTATATTCGCATGAAGTAGTTGTCATTAATCTAGCAAGTCATCAGACTATAACTAGATTTCATCAACTGTTAGGAGTGAGATTACTAAAAAGGCAATGAAGTAGGTGTTTTTTAATCAGTGCTTGCAGACAGTATTCTAATGAATTATGGATGTTAACAGAAATATCAGAGATTTCTTACTGAGAAAGTCTACAATGGTGCAAAGTATTCATTGTCAACACCTTCATAACCATTTCACTATGACACTTGGGTCACAGGGTGAGCATTAAGGTTCAAGGCATACTATAAGCTATTACAAAGGAATAAGACTGACCCATGTTATGCATGAATGACACACATGTCCTAAGCAGCAAATCTGTAGCCAAAATAAAAGGGAAATCAACATGGTTTGTTTCTTTGCACTTGAAGAGGAGAATATTACCTTAAGTAGAGCCGAGAGCATTTGCTTGTCTTGTTGACTATTTTGATCTGGGTAACAAACTTGTCTGTTTCAGCTACTGCAGCACCCACATAACAGGCATATTGTGAAACGAAGATTATTTTGAATATGTGTTCTCTTCTCTTTGCTGACTCTGGATCAATTTCACTTTGGCTTCAGGTCAAGGTCTGTGCCAAAACATCTCAGTTTACTCTGACGGACAATCTACTCTGGGTTAAACATGGCAAAGTTCTTTCTTGTAGATTGATAGCAGAGAGAAATTAAACTTGGCAGCTGAGTGAGTGTGAGATGGACATTTAAGGAACAAAGGATATCACTAGTAACAGAACTAAAGTGATATTTATTAAGAGAACTCCACTGCAGATAGAAAAGGTACTGGGCCTATGCTAAACTTATCCTACAGCCTAAAGAGCTGGAGTGGGAAGTGAAAAGGAGGAGGAAAATTGCATTCAAAGCACCCCCAACAACTCCCAAAAATCCTAACAGCTGGTAAACTGGCTGGGATTTCTGGGAGTTGTAGGCCAAAACACTTGGGGACCCACAGGTTGAGAACCACTGTTCTAGAAGCATTATTTCCTGACGTTACACCTTCATCTATGGCAGGCATTCTCTGAGCATGAATGTTGTTGGGTGAGGCCATTAAGCAGTTTGACCTTGAGTGCCAGAGGTATGATCAACTTGTAAGTACGAAACTGGTGCTTGGGTACTGTACTGGACCGAATAGGATCAAACAGAAGTTGAATCCCAAGAGGAGAGACGGTCTGTGGACCGATGGTTCCTGGCTCAATGAACTGGGTTAGCAACCACCAGGGTTGAACAAACATGTTCAAAAACACTTATTGATATTTTCTTTCCTACACAAACATTAAAGGTACAGGAACTGTTTTATTTCACCCAACATTCCTACTATAGCCTGTGTGCTTTGGAGTGCTCAGGGGTAGTTTCTCTACTGGTTCACCAGTTAGTCTTTCCTGGACAGTGATACAAAACATACCCTGATAATATCTGGATTAGACTGCTGTTGTGCATTTTACACATCGCTGCCTTGGAACTAGTGCAAATTGGAACTAGTGCAAAATAGCTACACTGACACACATACGCTCACAGTATGAATGTACTAGTAATGACAGTCAAAACCTTAACTGGCTTGGGATCTCAATAATTGAAGGAATGGCTCTCCATATGTGTGTGAATGTGTAAATCTGCATATGTACATACACACAAAAACATATTCCTGCACAGGGTTTGAGGTCTGCTGGTTTTTTGTGTATCCAAAGCTACACATGCCTTAGTTTAAAATTGTTCTAAACTGAATTCTGTTACGAGGGTGGGTCAATAAGTCTGTGACTTTTTGAATGAAACACAGGTTTTTGGATTAAAAAAATCATTTTATTTTTCAACGTAGTCTCCTTTGAGCTCTATACACTTTGTCTGTTTCTCCAATTTTTTTATCCCTTCCAAAAAATAAGATTTGCCGAGGTCATCAAAATATGCTTTTATTTGTGAGATGATTTCATTGTTGGAGTCAAATCTCTTTCCGCCGATCCATTTCCTCAGGTTTGGAAACAAGAAATAGTCACTCGTGGCTAAATCCGGAGAATAGGGCAGATGAGGGAGCAATTTGTATCCCAATTCATGGATTGTTGCTATGGCAACTGCACATATGTGCACCCTTGCATTGTCCTGGTGCAAAAGAAGTTTTTTCTTGGCCAAATGAGGTCATTTTTTTTTCAAATCCTCATTAAATCGACTCAATAAATTGGCATAATATTTGCCATTGATTGTTTTACCCTTTTATTTATTTATTTATTTATTTAATTATTCATTCTTATATACTGCTCCTTCCAGCAGGCTTGGGGCGGTTTACACAATGCATATAAAACAATCACAGCGCAATTTAATACAACGATACTAAAAGCATAAAAGACATAAAAGCATAAAAAACACAACTGCAGTACAAGAGCAAGCTACTGCAGAGCATCTGCAATTTAAATTCTAGGCTTGTCATCAATGCTTTTGAAGGTAGTCAATGTGGATTATACCGTGTGCATCCCAAAAAATGGTCACCACGACTTTATTGGCTGACAAACTCACCTTGGCCGTCTTTGGTGCCGATTCACCCCAAGAAACCCACTGTTTTGACTGCTGTTTGGTCTATGGTGTGTTGTGGTGGATCCACGTTTCGTCCAGTTACGAAAAGGCAGAAAAACTTGTCCATATTGCGGTTGAACAACACCAAACACTCCTGCGAAATTGTCACACGATTGCATTTGTGGTCGATTGTGAGCAAACACCGCAGCCATCTTGCGGGAAGCTTTCTCAAACCGAAGTGATCATTTAAAATTGAAACCACTGAGCCACGTGAGATGCCTATGGCTTCCACAATCTCTCGCACTTTCAATCTCCGATCGGGCAATACCGTATCGTGAATTTTTTCAATTGTTTCCGGTGTAGAGACCTCAACTGGGCATCCAGAACGTTCGGCATCGTCCGTGCTTGTACGGCCACAAGGAAATTCAGTAAACAACTTTTTTACCATTGAAATTGATGGTGCAGATTCCCCATAGTATTTATCAAGCTTAGCCATGGTATGAGTGATGGTTTTTATCTGCAAAAAATGCTTAATGAGCACACAAAATTCATTTTTTTCCAGTTTCTCCTCAAATCACACGGTAATCTGCTATCAATGGCTGTCAAACACAAACTAAATGACACAACTTGTTCAAATTTTGACAGGAGTCAACTGAAAGATGCCTGTTGACAGGAGCAGTGTTGCTCTTTCAGTTAAGAGGCGGGAAATTCAAAAAGTCACGGACTGATTGACCCGCCCTTGTATCAATGTATTTAGTATGTTCTCAGTCTGTTTATGTTCTACTGTTGTGTATGTTAACCTATTTTTACTGTATGATATCCTGAAATCATATAGTATGGGATAGGTTGCAAATATTTTAATACATAATCTTTACGAAGATTTTAAAAGGCTTTGTATATTATTGAAAAACTACTTTATATTCTCATGAATGGCAGTCTAATATTAAATTTTATATTAAACTAGCTTTGCCCTGCCACTTGTTGCTGTGACCAATAGCAAGAATTTTCGAAGTAGAGGTAGATATCTGGACTATTATGAGGTACCTACCTATTCTCCCCCCCTTTTTCTTACCCTTCCCCTTTCTCTCCTTTCTTCCTTCTCTACCTCTTTCCTTTATTCCTTCTTTCACTCTTTGGTTTCCTTCCCTTTCCTTTCTCCCCCATCTTCTCTACTTTTTCATCTCCTTTCTTCCCTCCATTTCCTTCCTTCTTTCACTTATTTCCTTTTCTCCTCCCTTCCTTCACCTCTTTCCTGCGTTTACTTTCCTTTTCCTTTCTGCTTTCGCTTCTTCCTTCCTTTGGTACCTCTTTCCTTCCTTCCCTCCCTTTCCTTCTTTCTCTCTCATTCTCCCTTTCCTTCCTTCCCCCTTTCCCTCCTTCATTCCTTCCTATTCTCTCCCTTTCTTCTCCTTCCTTCCTTCTGTTCTCCCCTAATACCATGGTGGTATTCTATGAGTGTATTTAATATAGTAATATATAGTAGTAACATTATATTATGTTTGTATATATGTATGTGTGCGGAGGGCGGATACGTGGCAGCTTTCTGATTGTTTCCACTGTGGTATTATTTGCATATGGCTTCTGATTGGCCGTCGTCAAAATTCTAAGACTCTGAAGTGGCTGAGAGGGGAAAGGTAAGGCCCTGAGGCTGTCAGAAATGGTGATTGGTTGCCACTGTGGTATTTTCATATGGGTTCCGATTGGTCCACCTCAACATTCTAACATTCTGAAGTGGCTGAGTGGAAAGGCAAGGACCTTAGTGGCATTTTCTCCTTTTTTTAGGATTTGTAAGTTATTTTTAGTTTTTATTTTTGTTGGTCACACCTTGCGTTGTGTTTTGTTACCAAATTTGATGTGTTTTTGTCCAGTAGTTTTTTGTTTACTTCAGCCTCATTACAGACAGAGCATAGATAGATAGATAGATTGTCCAGATTGGTCCAGATTGGAATTTTAGCACCAAAATTTCATTCCAAATGCCATGGCTGTATCCTATGGAAACAAAGGGTTTACAGTTTCTTGTGGCTCTTTAGCTGTCTAGGAAAGACTTCTAAATATTTCACTGAACTTCAAATCTCAGGATCCCATTGAATGTTGCCACGCATGTTAATGTGGGATTATAGAGCTATAGTTGTGTAGTGTGAAAGGGATGCCAGTTCCTAAGGAGCATACTTATTAGCCTTAACCATCATGACCAATAGCAAGACACTGTGAGAGTTTAGAACCTGGAAGTAACTAATTATAAGCAATTATTCATCACTAGTTTCTTTTTCAGTAAAAGTATATGAAGTGAAACCTTTTGTGGTATAACTAATATTTTAATAACAGAGGAAGTGTGCCTATTATTTCAAAGGCTGGCTTTTCCTGCTCCTTCATGTGCTAATGTGATAACATCAAGATGGATGGCAGTGATGACTTGTAACATCTATTTACGAAGAAAAAAAATGACTGGAGAGGCAACTATTGCAAATATTTTTTGAGGACAGGAAAGAAAAACCCAACTATAATCATTACTTTGAAGATCTGGAACTATAATTACTTTTAATAGTTCCTATTAATAGCACTCTGCAGTTCAACCAAATCTTGAGCACCATCCATCACTTTAATTCTACTCTAATTTCTCCCAGGCTGGGACTCAAGGCTCCTTACAAAGCACAATTATAAATAAAAATGCAAATGGCTAAAGCATATAAATAGTTGTGAGTAAAAATAGCATTCAAGTGTCAACAAAATTAGAAGTAATTAAAAGTCTGGCCTAAAAGCGGACTAACTGCACATTAAAGAGCTCTATTCCAAAAGCCTGCTGGAATTAAAAGGTCGTCTGCTGATGGATGGAAATAATAGTCAGCACACCTTCCCTAGGATAGGTTCTTCAGTCTGAAGTTTCCTGTCCTTGCCCTACAGAGATGTCCACATCTAGCCAATTCAAGGAAGCTCAGATGAGCACTGACGGTAAAGGTTTTCCATATTAGGTCTGGTCGTATCCAACTCTTGAGGTTGGTGCTCAACTCCATTTCTAAGCCAAAGAGCCGACGTTGTCCACAAACACCTCCAAGTTCATGTGGCCCGTGAGACTGCATGAAGGGCTGTTGCCTTCCCGCAGAAGCGGTACCTATTGATCTACTCACATTTGCAAGTTTTTGAACTGCTGGGTTGGTTGAAGCTGGGGCTAACAGTGGGAGGTCACCCCGCTCCCCAGATTCGAACTGCCAACCTTTCGTCATCAAGTTCAGCAGCTCAGTGGTTTAATACTAACATAAAGCCACTGCAGATATGTCAGCTTCTACAAGCCCCTCTCAATAACTGGGTGATAAAAAGTAGAGCTTTGTTAAAATGAATTGACGAGATATAAGCTAGAGTAGACCTACCATCTCAGAACATTTCATTTATGTACATTAGACAGCACCTAAACAACAAAAGCCTTGAAGAACAAACATCAGTATTACTCCACTGACGCCTGCATCAGTTACAGCCGCACAGATTACAATCCTTCTTAGATGATACAACATCTGCAGTCCTTTTTAGATGATACAACATGGCTAGACCCCTTCCAGTCCGGCTTCCGTTCGGGGCATGGGACGGAGACGGTCCTGGTCTCCATCACAGACCAACTCCGCTGCCAGCTCGACCAAGGCGGGTCTGCGCTGCTCGTGTTATTGGACCTCACGGCAGCGTTTGACACGGTCGACCACAATCTTTTGATCCACCGCCTGGCCATGGCTGGAGTGAGGGGGACTGTCCTTAATTGGCTGACCTCCTTCCTCCGCCAGCAGTCTCAGCGTGTGAGGAGGGGCGGGGTGGTCTCCGAGGGCTCCCCATTAGTGTGTGGAGTCCCTCAGGGGGCCATTCTCTCCCCTCTGTTATTTAACATCTACATGCAGCCGCTTGCACAGCTGGTGCGGAGTTATGGGCTGGTCTGCCATCAGTACGCCGATGACACCCAGCTCATTCTGAGGATGGAGGGCAGGCCGGGATCCGTCCCCGATAATTTCCAACATTGCCTCGAAGCCGTTACTGGATGGCTGCGAGCCAGTAGGTTGATGGTGAATCCGGCGAAGACGGAGATCTTGTGGCTGGGTGGCCCGGGCGGGGGTGGGTGCCCGGCTTCCGACCCTGGACGGTGCGGCGCTGCATTCAGCGCTGTCCGTGAAGAGCCTGGGTGTCCAATTGGACTCCCAGCTGACCATGGAGGCCCAGGTCTCCATGGCCAGCAAGGCTGCTTTCTTCCATCTCCGCCAGGCAAGGAGGCTGGCCCCTACTCTCCCGGAGCGACCTAGCCACGGTGATCCAAGCCACGGTCATCTCAAGGCTAGATTACTGTAACGCGCGCTCACGTTGGCCTGCCTATGTTGTCGATCCGAAGCTCAAGCTGGTGCAGAACACTGCCGCCCGGCTCCTGTCTGGGGCCCCAGCGGGCGTTCTCTGTTATAGCTCCCACGCTATGGAACGCCCTCCCGGCCGAAGCCAGAGCCCTGAGAGACCTACTTCCATTTAGACGGGCCTGCAAAACCCATCTGTTTAGGCAGGCCTTCGGCGAGTAGGCCGTGTCTACACTCTCTGGGCTACGATATTTGCTGCTGTTCTATTGGTTATATTGTATTTTATTGTTTTAATTGTGTTTTTAACTGTTTTATGTTTTAACCCTTTGGCGCTGTGCCACTGGCTCTGTGAGCCGCCGCGAGCCCTCGGGAGTCGGCGGCGAAGAAGCCCCAATAAATAAATAAATAAATAAATAAATAAATAAATAAATAAATAGGAACCTTATTGCACTGTCTACATAAACACCTTTCTTCAAGGCAAATTGGTCCATTGGATGCACAGAACTGAACAAAAAAAAGGAATGTATGAGAAACTTGGAGAGAAATGTGCATAAGGTGTGGAATAAATCTTGAAAAAATAACCCAAGGAAGCAAAGGACTGGTTGAAAAATGTAAACACCTTTTTTGTTATATAGCACAATATTTAACATCTAATGGCAATAGAATTACATACACAGCATATCATTATGCAGTTTCTGAGGTTTATAAATGCCATAAAACATCACTGCCAGTAGCTCTCTTGAAGACAAATCGAGTGCTAACATGTGACTCCATTTCATCTGAACACAAACATTTCCATTGATTTCACAAGACCTCTTAACTGTTAATTTTTGATGGCTCTTCTTTCAGTTTCACCTCTTAACCTTTCTCAATTGGCCACTTTCCTCACTTTAAGACAGCTGTTTAGAGTTCAATATTTATTACTTCCTTATACCCATTCCTGTCTGTTCATATTTTCCTCCCAGTCTAGAGGACAAAGTGAACACAACAGCTGAAGGATGGTTTGTGCTGAACAGAACGGAACTGTTCGATCGCTTTGGTTTAAAGCAGAAGTAGGAACTTTGTGGCCCTCCAGATATTGCTGATAATGGTATGGGAAGATGTAAGGCTCAATCTGACAACATCTAGAGGGCTATATATTCTGCAACCTCAAATCAAATTCTAAATGCAGAGTTTTGATGGTTAGGCTTAACCAGCAAATGTCATTTGTGTCAGAGAAATAGTTGGGGAACTTTGTCCAGCAACAAGTCAACCCTTCATCAGTGGAAGCACCCCCTTTCCAATAAAGTAGACAATCACAACATGTACCTTTGTAGAACAGCTTTATATACAGTATTTACAAAAGTCATAGTAGTTTGTTGACTCTCTTCCAGCCCTTCTTTTGTAACACTTTGGACTCCCAGTGAGTTGATACCTTCATCTTAGTGTGTAGCTCTTTGTCTCTGACCTTCATTGATCCTTCAGTCTCTATCTCAAACTCCCACGCTCAACATCCCCAAAGCTCCAACTCACACTCCTACTCTCTAACTACAGAGAAGCTTGTACACCTTTTATTACTCCACCCTGGCTTACAAATTACTCAATAATGACCAGGTGGTTGAGTCCTTAATGCTAGCTACTGGACTGGTCCTGATTCTCATAATTACTTATTATCACTTCAGAAATTATAGTTACAAAACTCTGGCAATTTGAACGCGAGTTCCAGAAGCCTTAGCCAACACAACACAGCCACTACAAGAAATGCTACGAGATGCAGTCCAACAATAGGATTCCCAATGCTGTCCTAACTAGAGTTGTCCCATTGAACTAATGATTGAATAAGCCATCACTTACGTACATTTTGTTGGGTCGTTGACTTAATTCTATAGCTGGGACGACTAGAAGTTTTCAGAAGAGCAATATCTACAAGGCTTGAAGACACATATACAACCCATGAGATTTGCTTGTTTGAACATCTGATGTCCATGTCTAGCAGACTTGGTTGGGAACACCCCTTAACTTGCTCTCTCATTTCAAAAACAGAGCGGGCAGTTTGAGAATCCCAAGCTCCCTCCCAGATGTGTAGAACTATTTTTATCTTGTTGATACTCACCTACATTACTTAGCGAGACGCTGACAGATCTAACAATTGAGAGAACTGTTTTGCTTGCATAGCCACTATTAAATGAAGCATTGAAAGGTAGGGTTTTTTTTTAAAAAGAAAAGGGTTGGAGGGGGCAAGGGGGAGAGAATAGAAGCCACTTAGCAGGATTGTACAGGCAGCAAGCTATTTTTGTTCCCTGAAGTGTCTTTAATCTGTATCCTTTAGGTACTTTGTAACCTTGATGAGAGCTTGAGTACCCTTGAGGCGATGTGTTCCAATTTGAAAATTACTGTTCCAAAGGATTCTTATCTGAAATGATGTCAATCCAGACCTATTGCACACAACAATTTTCTTGTGGCTCGCATCTGTCTTTTCTCTTTCCTCCCCACTAAACAGAAACTATTCTTTCTAGGTGGACCTTTTAGCCATTGAAAGGGGAGGAAGCTGTTGCCTTGTAGACAAATGTTAATAAATTACGGTTGTGAAGAGTCAAGGGAAAAAAGAGTGGTTGGATCAGAGTTGTGAGCACGCATTTTAGGAGAATGCTTTAAACAAGGGCACAGCATACCACCGGTTTTACTCTCCTTGTTTCAACTTTGAAGGCTGCAAGGGGAATGGGCTACCTACTAACCAAATTGCAGAAAGGAGGCAGTCACTGTGTTTCCCTATAATACTGAACCTTTGTTGAGTATTACGTACATAAAGGAAACAACTCCACACAGTGCTACATTTTGGTGGTCTCCTCTTCCCCACCCTCTTCTCTTCCAGTTAACAAGAATCAGACTTCCATCTCACTCTAGTTGATTCCTTTCTTGTGACCGGCTCTCCTCCCATGAACCAGCCCGAGCCCTTCGCTCCTCAGGGGAGGCCCTCCTCTCACCCCTGCCAGTCTCACAGACGCGGCTTGTGAGCACTAGGGAGAAAGCCTTCTCCTCTGTGGCCCCCCGACTTTGGAATTCCCTCCCGGGAGAGATTAGGAGTGCCCCCTCACTGGAATCCTTTAAAAAGCAACTGAAAACCTGGTTTTTCCACCGGGCCTTTGGAGATTAGACTCCCCAAATGCCCCCGTTTCTTTGGACCTCTTCCCCCTATGTGATCCTTTATGTTTTGACATTACTTGTAGCACACCAGTTCTCGTTTGTGCCTGGAGGGCAGGGGGCAGCACCGGGGTCCCACTAGCATTGGAGCCAGTTGATTCTGAAGAGGATTTGGAGGGGCTAGAAGAAGGGGATTTTGAGATAGCTGGGCATTCTTCTCCCACAGAAAGTCTGGCTTAGGATGACGGCTGGCCTGACCCTTACGAACAGCAGGAAGGCCAGTCGGGTCGAAAGCAGTGAGAGCGAAGATTACGAGCGGCCGGGGGGGGGGGGGCAGGCTCGCAAGAAAGGCTGTGGGGAACAACCGAGGGAGAGGCCCGGGAAGCAGCTGGGGAGTTTGACTCTCACGAAGATAGGGAACCAGGTGCTGAGAGGCAAGGTCGAACCTTTGATAGGAGACGGAGCATTGAGACTAGCAGGAGGGGTTGGTTCCACAACCTAGACAGACCGAGGGCTCGCAGCACAGATTGGAGGAGGAGAAGCCTAGGCGTCGGGGGCCTCGTCAAGGGGATTAAGTATAGGATCCGTGGGAACGGATCCTCAGTACTTCGGCCACGTCTCACCTATGCAGATGTGAAGCGAAGCCAAGACCACGTAGCTAAGTTTGGGGCTAGTGGCCTGCCAAGAAGTTTGTATCTTGTAACCTTGTTTTGTTCCTGATCCGCTAGTTAAGCGGAGCCTTGCCAAGTCATTGGATCTTTGTTACCAAGATTGCTTTTGGACTATACCTTTTACCCTTTTGGATTACTTTTGATATTTTTATGGACAATTACCCTTTTCTACTGTTTCCTATTCTTCAATAAAGTAGTTAGCTGATTATCGTCTCTGTGTGTGTGATTAAGGGGCCGGCCTAGGTCTTGCATCGTGACATTACTCCAGTTATCTCCGAGTTTTTAAACATTTTATATGTACATGTGGCTCGCCCTGTCGTTTCTGTTTTAGATTCACCTATGTTGTTGTGTTTTCAAAGATGTATTTATTTTATTGTGTTTATTGCTTTTATTGTGTTTATTGTTTTCTGATGTTTTTGATATTTTTTGTGATTTGTTGTTCAGGCACGGCCCCATGTAAGCCGCTCCAAGTCCCCTTTGGGGAGATGGATGCGAGTTATAAATAAAGTATCATTATTATTGTTATTATTATGTCTGGTTTAAAATAAACCCTAGTTTGTCCAGCATTTGAGATTATTTATAAACTGAATCAAGTTTTTCAGGAACAATGGTCCCAAATTTACATATCAGAGGGAGAGAGATTTTAGGCAAAGCAAAACCGAGTTTGGCAGTCAAAACAAACACCTCTTTCTATTCTCAGAGGAAAGACATTGTGAGCTCCCAGTTTTGTTCCTTCATGCTAAGTGTTAATCCACAATGTAGTGTTGCGAGAACTCTCTAATAAGACTTTAGAAACATACTAAAGCTTTTAAAGAAAGGAATGTCATGTCTTTTAATGGAAGCTACCACTCCCCATCCCCAAGAAAGACAACAGTGTAGGAAAGAAGTGAGAAGGTTGCAGTAGAGACATGGCGTTTCTGGAGAGAAGGCCAGTGCAAACTCAATTCCTTCCAGAGGCAGAACAAATTCAAGGACATTTTACCCTGTTTCTAGAGATTTTTTTCTCCCCGAATCAGATTAGTAACTTGCTTTCCATGCCCTGAAACTGTCACAAGTGACATTTGGGGACCTTCCAGAGGATCCTGCAAAGATTTTGTCTCACTCATATAATTTTACCAAGGTACATAGTAGAGAAAGGCAACTGCCAGACAGGGTGGGACAGTATTGTTCTCTCTGAGGATCTCACACATGATGCCACCATTTGAGAGATATTTTTACACCAAAATGGCCAAGAATCTTGTAGGCTTTAGGGGACCTTTTTGGCAATTTTGCAAAACATTAAGCACCTTGATCCCACTGGATGTGATATAAACCGATCCTGAAGGATGATCACAAACAGATCTTGTTGTCACACTTTTGTGTCTAAACAAGTCCTCGAACTCAACCTTTTTTGTCTGAAATAATCCAGGTTCACTGTACGTGGCAGGCTTCATCCAGCTCATTTTCTTCTGAATTTAGGGAACATGTGGTTGGAATGCTGTGGAGACATTCAGCGGATCGTTCAGCATCTGCTTGTATTGGCTGGTTAAAGGCAGAAAGGGGAGATCTTGGGGTACAGTCCAGTGAGCCAAGGACTTCTACTTCTTGCGGGTGAGAATTGTTTTCCTGGAAAACACATCAAAATTAGATATTATTATTATTGTGAGTTTATTTTATTTAAGTTTATTTTTATTCTATTTATTTATTTAATCTTGGACTTTAGTATTTATTTGTTGTTTATTTTATTTTATCTGCTTAATTGCGTTAACCTTATGTGTATTAAAATTATTTTAAATAAATAATTTTATTTATTTATAATATAATATAGTATAATATAATATGATATAATATAGTATAATGGTATGGTATAATATTGTATATGCATATAATATGGATAACGTTGTAATGTAATACAATATAATACTACTACTAATAATAAGGTATTATAATTGTATATTTACATTACATGTAATATTACTAATAATATTGCGATATAATTTGTTATAATACAATGTGAGATGTAATTGTTGTACTGTGACAATGACATAGTATGTTGAATTTGATATTATAGTATAATATAGTATGGTATAATATATTGTGTATACATATAATATTGATAATGTTGTAATGCAATATATTGCTACTACTACTAATAATAATATACTATAACTATATATTTTATGTTACATGCAATATTACTAATAATATTGCAATATAGTTGTTATAGTTCAATGTGATATTGTTATAGCATAATGTGATATGTAATATTGATATTGTGCTGTGGCAATAATTATGGTTTATTGTATTTGTATACTTCAATGTGATATTGTTATAGTAAAATGTGATATGTAATATTGATGTTGTACTGTGGCAATAATTATAGTTCAGCCTTCGGGGTTGAGAAGGGCGGCATGTAAATATCGTGAAATAAAATAAAGAAATAAATAAATATTAGAGAAACAAGATATTTAATTAGACAAGGATGCATTTCACTTCCAAGTTTAAAGTAGCAAAATACAAGACCCAGTTGTTCAAAACTCCCTTGGACAGATACCATTACTCCTCCCTTGGACAGATAACATGAGCCCCCAGTGGCGCAATGAATTAAACCTTTGTGCCAGCAGGACTGCTGACCGACAGATTGCCAGTTTGAATCCGGGGAGCGGGGTGAGCTCCTGTCTCAACTCTAGCTTCCCATGCAAGGACATGAGAGGACATGCCTCTCTACAAATCTATGGTGAGGCCACATCTGGAGTACTGTGTACAATTCTGGTCACTGCACCTCAAGAAGGATATAACGGAACTGGAAAAGGTACAGAAAAGGGCAACAAGAATGATCCAAGGGATGGAGCAGCTCCCTTATGAAATCAGGTTGCAACGCCTTGGTCTTTTCAGCCTTGAAAGACGCCGTTTAAGAGGTGACTTGATCGAAGTGTATAAAATCATGCATGGGATAGAAAAGGGGAATAAAGAAAAAATATTTTCTCTGTCACACAACACTAGGACTAGAGGGCACTCCCTAAAGCTCCAAGGTAGGAAAGTTAGGACTAATAAAGGGAAATATTTCTTCACCCAGAGGGTCATTGGGTTATGGAACTCACTTCCAGAGGAGGTTGTGACAGCTGTCAGCCTGGACAGCTTCAAGGCAGGATTAGACAGATTCATGGATACCAAGGGAATCAGTAGCTACTGAAATGGACATCCAAGTGCCACCTCTGTGTTGATGGAGGCAGGCAGGATTTTCCCCGGGTACTGGTTGTGGGGGGTCGGGAGCAGGTGAGGGTTTTGCCCTCCTTTCTGCTAGAGATCCCCGTGTACAACTGGTGGGCCACTGTGTGACACAGAATGCTGGACTAGATGGGCTGAGGCCCGATTCAGCATGGCTCTTCTTATGTTCTGAGAGAAGCCTCCCACAGGATAGTAAAAGCATCAAATCATCTGGGTGTTCCTTAACGTCCTTGCAAATGGCCAATTCTCTCACACCAGCGACTTTGTTGGCTAAAAGAATATTTTTAAAAAATTTATTTACTACACTTTTATGCCGCCCCTCTCAGCCCAAAGGCGACTTGAGGTGGTTTACATAGGCAAGTACTGCCCTCCTGATAAAACGTAATTAAAACAGTAAAAATATAAATAACTAACAATTAGCAATTAAAAACATAAAATTACAATTCTCAGTGTCTCGTTAAAATCACTTTCTGTCACATTGTCATCATTCCATAGGTCTAATTAAACAATTATATTTCATCTGCAAATGCCTGCTCAAACAGCCAAAAAATCTGAATAATGGGGTTGCATCTTAACTTTTTCCATCTTCATACAATACAGTTGTACAATAAGTCTAAGACACATGTATTCTTACACCATGACTTTCCTGAGCTTTGAGAAATTCAAGCACATGGTTTGTTGTTCCAACTACCTTTTGTAGTTTGCTGCCCTCTGCTGGTGCTTCAAGGTTCTCAGCCAGATCCCCGAGTTTTTCCGAGTTACTAAAAAATCGTGAGGTTCTCAAATTTTGATGGCAGGGAGTCATCCTTCCAACTTTTGGACAGAGGATGCCATTTTCTGGGAGGGGGGAGATGAGAAAATCCCAAAGAAAATGTCAAATTCGTCACATTTAATTCCATTATTAGAAATCTGTAACAATAACTCTCCCCTGCCATAATTACTAATGCACTTCCCCCTATTTTAAAAAGGTTCTCCATTACACCTGAATTGGTTAATATAATACAATCACTCCCTCCCCTTCCACCACTTTGGTGAATAAAATGCTTACAATTGTGATGTATGTTTCATTTCTCTAATGATGTGAAAACATTTTTAATCTCATAGACGACCACAGCCTATGTGAATAATATTTCCTTCTTTTACTTATAACTTTTGTCATACACAATGCCGTGTTATGCAGGCAAGTGTTAAAAAGCAGTGTCCCAGACCCTCTGACAACCGGAAATCGACCATAGAATTGTGCTGGAAAATAATAATAATCTTTATTTATTTATATATTATTTCGATTTGTATACCGCCCCTTCCGACTGGCTCAGGACGGTTTACAGCATATCGAATTACATCATAAAACATATCAATAATAAGCAATAAAATCAAATTAACAGTATTATGCTATAACCAAGAGTGGTCACAGATTGAAAGCAAGTGCTGTTTTACAAGCTTTCCGGAAAGCCGTTAGTTCATTAACTGCTCAAACTTCCGGTGGCAAACTGTTCCACAATTGAGGTGCTGCCACAGAGAAGGCTCTGTGTCTGGTTGACGACAGGTGGATGGTTCGCAGGGAAGGAATCTGCAGGAGATTGAGGTCTTCTGAACGAAGAGATCTCTGGGGAACATATGGGAGTAGGCGGTCCCTCAAGTACACAGGCACCAGAACATGCAAGGCCTTAAAGGTTAAAACCCAACACTTTGAAGATAATCCGGTGCTCAATTGGCAACCAGCGCAGTCACTGCAGAGTTGGAGTGATATGTGCCCTGGCCGGCACTCTGGCCAGGAGCCTCGCTGCTGCGTTCTGCACCAGTTTGAGCTTCCGGATGACCAATAAAGGAAGACCAATGTAAAGGGCGTTACAGTAGTCCAGCATCGAGATGACCGTCACTTGGATCACCATGGCTAGGTCATTCCCGGTGAGATAGGATGCCAGCCACCTAGCCTGCTGCAGATGGAAGAAGGCGGATCTGCTGACAGCGGAGACCTGAGCCTCCATTGTCAGCAGCGGATCTAACTGGACCCCAGACTCTTTACTAAGTGCGACGGGCGTAGTGCCTCGCTGTCTAGAGTAGGAAGCTTTATTTATACGCTGCCACTATGTCCCGAAAGGGGACTCGGGGCGGCTCAAATGCGGCCAAGCCTGAAAATACAATACAACAAAATAAAATACAAAGCAACGCAAAGTTACATCACAATAAAATACGTAAAGTAACAAAATAAAATAAACAGCGCAAAATACATATAAAAAATAGAACACATATTAAAACCACTCAGAGTCTTTGGGAAGTGGCGGTATACAAGTTGGAATAATAAATAAATAAATAAAATTAGAACACAATGGGCAGGTCAAACACACAAGATAAAATGATAAAACCCTGGATGAGAGAGCAATGGAAAAGGAATATTTGTGAGGGGGGAGCTCGTAACAATGATTCCTAAGAATAGTTCCTGTCCAAACACATCTCCTTTTATGAGCCAGTTAGAGCACCAAGATCAACTGCAGAGGCCCTGCTCTCAGTCCTGCCACCCTTGCAGATGCGTTTGGTGAGGACGAGAGACAGGGCCTTCTCAGTGGTGGCCCCTCGGCTGTGGAACTCCTTCCCTAGCGAAATTAGATCGGTCCCCTCCCTCCTGGCATTTAGAAAACAACTTACAACTTGGCTATTCAAGCAAGCATTCGGCGAGTGATAGCAGTAATGAAGTAGTTAAATAACAACCTCGGGACTGGTGCAATGTCTAAAGTGTTTTATGCCTATGTCTAATGTTTTAAAGTTTTAATGGTTTTAATCCAGTTATATGTTATTTTTAGATATGCATTTTTACACATATGTGAGGCATTGAATTTTGCCATTTATTACATTCTAAACTGCTTTGAGTCTCCCCAGGGGTGGGAAAAGCAGTAGAGAAATGCAATAAATAAATAAATAAATAAATAAATAGTGTTATTTTAGGAAAATAAAATCAGTGAGTTTTTGCTTTGTTTTTTGAGTTTTTTTCCAGTTTTGTGTGAGTCTTTCACCCCTAGAGTTTGACTATACCAAATAAAAGCAAATCATGCTTTTCATGCTGGCCGCATGAAGTTGGAGGTGTCTATGGATAACGCCGACTCTTCGGCTTAGAAATGGAGATGAGCATCAAACCCCGGAGTCAGACACGACTGGACTTAATGCCAGGGGAAAACTTTTACCTTACTTTACCTTACTTTAAAATAGACTCACCCTTTCCCCCCACCTCTGGGGAGGCAACAGACGCGTATTGTGTTCTGTCTTGGAGAACCGCCGGGCTGCAATGTTGAAATGCAGTTTCTTTTTCAGTAACAGCATCTCTTAAAGGCGATGTGGTCTCTTCACCAATGCTTCTATTTTCTTGGGTGATGCATTTCTTTCTAGTCGTCTCAATGACCTCATCAGATGAAGCCTGTTCGATAGGGTTGCCATCATTACTTTGCACTGGATTGTGAGAGTGTTGGCAGGGAGAACCGGGAACGTTGACTTGCTTCAGCCGAGCATTCAATAAAGAGACTTGTGTTCTCAACATCTCATTTTCTTGCTCTAATTTGTGGTGATCAATGAGCAGGGCACAGAACCTGTCCAGATCCTGATCTGTCTCTATGGTGTGATTTTCAAGGGAATCTCTCGATTTTTCCATTTCCTGGGTGTTATCTGCCTCCACCGATCTCTCTTCAAATGGTCCCTGCAGCTCTTCTGTCTCCTCTGTACCAGTATTCTTATGACAACCTACAGAAAACAAGCCGTTACTGTCTCTGGAGGATTGCAAACAAAGCCTTCACAATATTTTCAGGCGAAGTATATTGGATTCAAATGGGAAAATGTCTCAAAAGGTGCTAAACCCATTTGAAAAGTCTGTTTCAAAAAGCCAAAAACACCAGAAATGTTATCTACTTTTTCAGATATAGACTCGTATTACTTGACTCTAATGTGCTATTGAATCTAATGTGAATCTAAATTTTCAAAACCCTAAAACCAAAAAAAGGATTTGCTGCCGAATGTAATGTGCAGCGGTAAAAAGTACACTCTTTGTAATGTGGCCATTACTGTTGCTGTCTGCTTAAAATTATTTCTTTAAAAACAAAAACACC
This sequence comes from Anolis apletophallus, assembly GCA_030556195.1. Classification (NCBI taxonomy): domain Eukaryota; kingdom Metazoa; phylum Chordata; class Lepidosauria; order Squamata; family Anolidae; genus Anolis; species Anolis apletophallus. Next base: position 195,365,492 of record JARBWK010000003.1, read on the forward strand.
AAAGCTTTCAGTAATGGAAAACAAAAACTTGGGGTGCATTTATGCTGTAGAATGAACAACAACAACTTGCAATCCCAGGCGACAGCAGGATTGAAGAGAAGCAACTGGAAAAGCTGACACGATATGAGGAGGTAAAGATCGAACTGCAAAGTCTCTGGCACAAGCCAGTCAAGGTGGTCCCAGTGGTGATCAGCACACTGGGTGCAGTGCCAAAGGCCTTGGCCTGCACTTAAACACAATCGGTGCTGACAACATTACCATCTGTAAACTGCAAAAGGCCACCCTACTGGGATCTGCACGCATTATTCGCCGATACATCACACAGTCCTAGACACTTGGGAAGTGTCCAACGTGTGATCCAATACAACTACCAGCGAGGTGATCTTGTTTGCTGTGTACTACTCTTTGCTGTGTTTCAAAACAACAACAACTCGGGGCAGCTTGCAAGGGGACAAGCCCACAAATTACAGATTAAAAACAACCACATTAAAATCAATCCAATAAAAACATAACACAATCAGAACAAAATCATCATAAAAACAGTATCATGGCTGAAAACAAAATCAGAGTTACTACTCTACAGTGAACTCGCCACAGGTCAGCACAAGAGAGGCACCCCAAAAAAGAGATATAAGGACTCCCTGAAACAACATCTCAGGCTCGGCCAAATTGATCACCAAAAATGGTCCACCCTGGCCTCACATCGGGAGGCATGGAGACGCACTATCCACAATGCTGCAGCCTCTTTCGAGAAGACACACTGAACAGGTCTTGAAGAGAAACGACAACGCAGAACGAACCGCAGCTTGGAAACAACATCACCCAAGGAGACTTTGTGCTGTGCTTTCTGCAACCGAACTTGCCTGTCTCAGATTGGCCATTTTAGTCATTAACGCTGCTTGTAAAAAACATGGGATGAGTCCTTCCTAAAGAATCTTCATTTGCGAAGTAATGCCAAGAGGTATGTATCTATTTCTTGTGCTTATTGCTGACGTTTTGATTTGATTTTATTGTAACTGCTGTCTGGGCTCGGCGTCACGTGAGCCGCCCCGAGTCCCCATTGGGGAGATGGGGGCGGGTTATAAATAAAGTTTATTATTATTATATTACAAATTAAAGAACACCTCTCTAGAAATCTCTAGGTCAGGGGTGCTCATTAGGTAGATCGCAATCTACTGGTAGATCACGTAGGGCATCCTGGTAGATCGCAGGCAGGGGGGCGTCCTTCTCCAGAAGGCTCAGTCCCGCCCGCAGGCTGCCCCGACTTCTCGTGAACTCTTGAGGCGCCCAGGTGCAGAAAGAGGTTGGATTGATGGCCCTTGGAGGTCTCCTCCTATTCTAGGAACTGATTGTTATTATTATTATCAGAGGCTGAATGGCCATCTGTGAGGAATGAATAATAAATATAAATTTGATTGTGTTTTTCCTTCGTTTTTTTTATGGCAGAAGGAGGTTGGACTGGATGGCACTTGGAGGTCTCCTTCTACTCTAGGAACCTATTGTTGTTATTGTTACTATTATTATTATTATTAGCAGAGGCTGAATGAATATTATCATCATTATTATTATGAATAAATTCAGGGGCTTTTGATACTCACATTCAGTTGAATTCAGTCTTAAAATATATTATATGGCTCTCACTGAAATAAATTTCCAAATATTTTGCTTTTATGGCTCTCTGAGTAGTGAGTAGGTAGATCATTTTGACTTGGTTGTTTTATAAGTAGCTCACATGCTGAAAAAGTGTGAGCACCCCTGGTCTAGGTCCTTTGGGGCAACTCCATGGTCGGCTTCACAACAGCTTCTTTTCAAAAAGGATTTATTGGCCTTCAGTACCAATAATGTTCTCGTACAGTCCATATCTAATTCTTACATATTGATAGATTTACTACGTGGAATAATCCAGGTAGTCATCCTCTCAATGTAAAATACGTGTCTACACTACACAGTTCATGCAGTTTGATTCCATGCTAAATGTCATAGCTGTAGTATCCAGAAATGATAGCAGTGAGGAGGAAGAAAGCCAGGAAGGAGAATTCTCACTACTTGCTTAAATATTTGGAACACTCATCTCTAATCTCGAGTGCTATAACTGCCCAGGACAGAATTCTAAGTACTGAAATACAAATCAGAGTGTTCCAGGATAGCAGTTTTTAAGCATCTCATTCGCAGCTAGATTCACCTACAGAAGAGGATTTTGTACTTTGTGTACTTTGTGCTACTTACATGGATCTCCCATCTTCAGCTGCATTTCAAGCTTGTGAACCTTGTTCATTATGAGCTCTTTTTCCTGCTTCAGTTCTCTATAATTTCCTAACCATTGCTGAAATTTATGATGCAAAGCAACATATGCTTTTTTAAGCTGCTCCTCCTGAAAAAAACATTTTGGAAAAAAAAAACATGCAAGTTGTTATTGCCACGTAAACTTCACAGATAATAAGCATACTGCCCTGTTCACCTCTTCGTTTTCAGACCTAGTACAAGGTGTGGGAACTTTTCCTTAACACCTTAAACATCTTCAAACCTAAATGCCCAAAACAGCAGTTTTTCCCATATCAATTTTACTGTAATTTTATGATCTTCCATTGAGGTCTCCCTTGAATTGCCTTCCTAACCGGGCATGCCACCAGGAGATGGCCTCAATCAGCCTGATCTCCATGGACCAGTGCCGCTGCTGGATATTTCAGAGATTGTGTCCTCCGCCCGGGATTTTCCTCCCCGCCGGCGAGGCCTTGCGGTAGGGGCGGGGTGGCTGGGTGAGGGTCGACCAAAGATGGCGGTCAACCTTGAAGACACCAGACAAGACCGGATGTCTTCGCCCTCTGAGAACCGGAACCCCAGTAGAACTCTGCAACGGAAGCCATGTGTGCGTCTCAGGAAGCGGAAGCAGCGCCGTAAAAGGAGGTGTCTCCAAGAGCCGACATCCGGTCCCGCCGAGGAACATGGGCAGAGGAGGTCCTTGAATGGAGAGTGGCGGGGGCCGCAGGGAAAGCCCAGCGGGCCATCGCTCCCAGCTGGTCTCCGTGGCAATGCGGGCTGCTACTCCTCCTCCCCATGCCCTCCCTCACTCCACCCTCCTCCTCCTGCCGCACCACTAAGGGCACTTTCATTTTTTTTCTTTAACTTATTATTTTAATTTATATCCAGCGTACAAGACGACTCCCAACTTTTCATAAGGTTTTCCAGACATAAAAAGTCATCTAGTACGCCAGAATATACAGTACATTCACAGTCCCATATACAGTATAACAATTACTAAACTTCCCTCTGTGTAAAAACTGAAAGCAGTCTTCTACTCCATGCAAGATTTTTTACAGGACAGTTTATGTGCTTGCTGTACATTACCTTTCGAGGGGAGGCACATTTTCCTGATGTTACGGCTTCCAATTCCTCTCCAGGAAGTTTAAAAGATCCTTGTGGATCCTGGGACATAGCTTGCAAACTTTCACTTATTGGCAACTGTTCAAGAAAAGAAGAGTTTTCATCCATTTTTTGCATGATGTCTTCGAATGTCTGGATCAGGGCTTCTATAAATTGCTCTGTTTCAGAATTTTTGAATTTTCCTTCTTCCAATTGGCGAACTAACTGTGTATTCTCTTGCCTGAGGGAAGCCACTATATTAATCTGATCTTGTTCATTCGCCTTGAGAATTTCTTGCTCGCTGAAAGACAGTTTAATTTCCTCAAGGGCCTGGTTCAATTGGGATTGCATTGACAAAAGCTCCTTTTCATATTCACCTCTTATTTTCACCATTTCCTGCTCTTGTTCTTTCAGCTGTTGCAAAAGGATGGCGTGAGAATTTTCTAAACTGGATACTTTGACTTGTTTTTCCTCCAGCATGCTCTCTAAACAATCTTTTTCTGACTTTAAGGCACTTATTTCATGTTCTAACCTTTGCAAGGTCGCACGCATCCTTTCCACCTCAGCGTTCGCTATTTCCGTCTCTTCTTTAGCCTCCTCTGTTTGAAGAATTGCACCCTCCAAGTTCTCTTCTGACATCTGCAATTCCCTTTCAAGGTTCTCAATTTTGTCTCCCAGAGAGTCAGCTTTCCGCTGAGTTTCTTTCCACTTTTCAGCCAGGCGACGCTTGCTCTTTTCGTCGGCTTCTATTTTTATCTTTAGCTTCTCGATGCCCCGTCGCAGCTGATCCACCTCTTCCTGGGCAGAATTCAGTCTCGCTGCAAGCTCACCCTTTTCTATAAGTGACCCTTCCAGAGACTTAGATATTTTGGCATTTTCCATTTCGGAGATGCTTAACTGGCTGTGGAGGGTTTCATATTCCTGGAGGCGTGCTTCTTTTTCTTCTCTCAAACGCTCTGCTTGGCTTTGTGCCGCCTCTTTTTCCAACACCAGATCCCTCACAACCTTATCCAAATTCCGTAATTGCAACGTAAGGCCCTCCTTTTCTGTTGATAACTGACTACTTGCAGCCTTGGCAGCCTGAAGCAATTTTGCCCGGGTCTTAGCTTCAGCTTCCAATATCCTGATAAATTCAGTAGAATCCACTCGCCTGGACTCAAGCTCTTTTATCGTCTCCTGCATTTTCTGGCACTTTTGATCTAATTCCTCTTTATCCTTTGACAAAGCGCTCAGATCTTGGGAAAATTGGTTTCTCTCGGCTGTGATCGTACAAAGCTGATCTTGAAGGCCAATAATGGTTTTCAATTCATTTTCCTTTTCTCTTTCTAACTGCTCATTCTTCGCCTGAAGCTCTTCAATGTCGGCCTCCATGAACAGCACGTGGTTCTCAACATTCGCTTTCTCCGATTTTATTCTTCTCAGTTCGTTCTCAGCTTCAAGAAGTTTCTCAGTCCAGTCGGCTTGGGTTATTTCTAAATCCTCGAGAGCATCAGTTGTGTCACAGAGCCTTACTTTGTGCATCTCCAGATCTGCTTTTGCCTTGTTGAGTTCTATCCCAAGTGTCATAAGGTTGTAAGATAATTGCTGGTTATCAAAAGTAACAGATTTAAGTGCCTCACTTAAGTCTATCTTTTCTTGTTTGAGTCCTGCAACTGTTTTGTCCAGCTCTGCACAAGCATTTATCCTTTCAACCAACTCTTCATCCTTTGCCTCCAAATTCGAATTTAAGTTTTGGATTTCCACGAGCAGAGAATCAATGTTTTTGCTAGTTTCCTTTAAATCACAGGAAAGTGTTGAATTTTTGCTATGCTTTATTTCTGAACAAGGTATGTCCAAGGAATCCATAGGCACAGCACTTATGCTGTGACTTGGAGGAAGTGATAACGTATTGGGACAGTTTGTAGGAACTATATATATATTCGGTGTACTTCGGATTTCCAAATCTATGTCCGAAAGCGGTTTTTCTGAAGAATTTAAACTAATTTTTGCTTCAGAAGCTGATCCCTTGTTTTCTATTCCATTTGCTTCGCAGGTCCTTGCTGTTACTTTGTTATTCACTGATTCAAATTGTGAGATCTCATTACAGAAATTATATACTTCCAGTTGGCACAAGGGATGATTTGCTTGCTCAGCAGGGATCCGGGCTTGCTAAAAATGGGTAGAAAACAAATAATATTGTAAATTCAATGCTAATGAGCAAATGATAGGTTTTTGCTGGATTGTGCACAATAGATATCAATAACTGGATGCTTTAATATTACTTAATATAACTTTTATAATTGGTAAGGAAATAGCTATTTGTATATATGAACGATACTAGAAATATACAGTATTTCCCTCTTTAAATCCAATAGATCAGCAATGTATACAATTGTAGGATTATATTCCCCTTCACCAATCTGCCTGTTTATTGGGATCATCATTTAAGACTTTTTATTGTGTGTGTCCTCCATCAGAAGCACAGAGACATAGCCCTTTCTTCACCTCTCCTCCTTTAAAGCAGGGTCGGAAAACATTTTCTGTAAGGATCACAATTCTCTGGGGATAATCTGGCAGAAAAATCTCTTTCTTTCTGTCTGGCAGACAGAAAGAAAGAAAGAGTAATATATTACCTCTCTTCTTTCTGATCTGTCTGTCTAGTACCTCTTTCTTCCAACTTATCAGTCTAATGAGAGAATAACCATAATAATAACCAATATTATTTATATTTCACCCCTCTCCTGAAAGTCAGCTGCATAAGATCTCCACTGACCAGAAGGTCATGAGTTCGAGGCCTGCCCGGGTCGGGGTGAGCTCTCGACCAATTGTGTAGCTCGTTGTCTGTCTATATCTGTAGTATGTCTATGGCATTGAATGTTTGCCTGTATATGTGCATTGTGATCTGCTCTGAGTCCCCTGCGGGGTAAGAAGGGCGGAATATAAATGATGTAAATAAATAAATAAATAATTTTTAATTACTGTGTTTTTATATTGTATTTTATTCATCTTGACAGCTAACTTGGGAACATGGTTTTATTGAAGGCAGATAATTTAAACTGAATAAATATTTACAGCTTGGATACATGGAACAAATATAACCATAAATGGGTTGTTGTAAGTTTTTCGAGCTGTGTGCCCATGTTCCAGAAGCATTCTCCCCTGGCGTTTCACCTGCATCTGTGGCAGGCATCCTCAGAGGTTGTGAGGTCTGTTGTAAACTAGAAAAATTGGGTTTATATGTCTGTGGAAGGTCCAGGGTGGGAGAAATAACTCTTGTCTGTTTGAGGTAGGTGTGCATTTTTCCATTGGCTACCTTGATTAGCATTTAATGGCCTAAAAAACTTACAACAGCCCAGTGATTCCAGCCATGAAAGCCTTCGATAACCATAAATAAGACTCAACTCGATGATTCAGACTAATGAAACAGACATCAAAATATCATAAGATGAATAGAATCTTTGACATAGTAATGAAATGTTATTTTTATGTTATGCGTAGGCCATACTGTGACTAGAGAACTATTCCATATTCTGTATATTCATGTGTCGTCAGTTGTTATCCTGAGACACTGATGTTTTCACTGAATACATTACAGAATGTTCTTATACATTCCATATATAATTCTTACATATTGGAAGATTTACTAGATGGAAGGATCTAGCTCCTAAACAACAATACAATTATAAAAATATAAAATATAAAAATTTCAATGGAAATAATGAAAATATTGCATTTTACTGTCAAAAACTGTCTCTTATCATACAGCATACACACTACATACTGTGTATTTGTGCTTGTATATAGCAGGACCAGGACTGAATTTAAATGGTCTAAAACAGGGCTGCCCAGGAAGTCGATCGCGATCGACCAGTCGATCCCGGGACCGAAGGAGGTTGATCCCAGCCGGATGGGGCGCTTCTCAGAGGGGGGTGGAGCCAGGCCGTGCCAAGCCCCGCCCCCTCCCCCGGTTTCGGCACTCCCAGCAGCTGCTCCAGGTTTGAGGAGGGCAGGGCCAAGCCAGCCTTGTGCTAGCTATGCCACCACTGGCTTGGCATTGCCATCCTCAAGCCTGGAGAAGCTGCTGGGAGCTCCAAAGCCAGAGGGGAGGGGGGGGGCTTGGTGCGGCCTGGCTCTGCCCTCTCTGGTCAAGGCCCCCCCCCCCCTCCAGCCTTGAGGAGGTAGGTAGATCTTTCTGGCTTGATTTTAATATAAGTAGCTCACATGCTGAAAAAGTCTGGGCACCCCTGGTCTAAAAGGTTTACTTGAAGTGCTATTCTGTCCTAAAGGCACCAGATCCCAAACAATCTTGGATGATAAACAGGACCAGCTCTGATTACTACTTGGATGGGAGACCATCACTGAATACCAATATGTTATAGGCTACATTTTAGAGGGACTAGCAAAACCATCTCGGCATTCTTTCCTTAGGAAACCTATGAAATTAATAAGTCATCAAACAACTTGAACGGACACACAAAAACAACTTTCGAATGCAAATGAGTTCAGTTAGAATTCTAAGTATATTCTAAAATACAAATATTTTTTCAACTCTAATTCTTTTTTTTCCATAAAATATACAAGATTCAGGTGCATAGAATACAAAATTTCAAAATAATTTCAACCTGGTATGACCGTGGAGGAAATACTCTTTAGTAAAATCATCAGATCCCAATATGAAGGGCTATATGATGACTATATTATGTGTTTGTGTGGTGGTGGTTTCTATGAGAAACCTTTTGTGCTTCCATAAAAAAAACAACTTCATTTACCTCAAAAGAAATACACAGAGCTTAATTTTTTTTCTAAGTACAACTGCCACATCCTATTGGGGGAGACTGGGAACTATAGTCCAAAAAAATTTCCCCAAGCTTTAAGCAAACCTAGAGTATAGGAACTATTGTTTGAGTACACCTAAAGAGGGTTTTTTCCCAACAAGAAGTCCAAATATTAAGAAAATTGTCAAACTTACATGTTTGCTGTCAGTGCAAAGTAGTGGCTCACAACTGAAATCAGGGCCTCCCATTTTGGGCTGTGGTCCTTCTTGTTCTTGAGGCAACAGCGCAGGATATTCCTTCTCGGTTGTCAATGAAGAAGTTACCTGCAGGATCACATTATGAAATTTCTGTTGCCACATTTTGTTGTCATACACAGTTTGCTTTTGGAGACCATCTACCTCCCGTCTCACAGACAGAAGCAGCTCTTGGATCTTTTCTATCTCCTTGTCTTCCAGGTTTTTATGCGACTGAAATGATTCTTCAAGCATCTTGAAAGACTTCTCAAGAGGCTCGCACAGCAAGTGTTTTATTTTGTTTTTCAGATTAGGGATGTTGGTAAAGAGAGGCTCTTGCTCATCAAGACAGGCCCGTCTATCATTGTCGCAGAGCTCTGGCAGAGAATGGCAGTGCTGGTCAGCTGCCCCTTCAAGATCAGCTTGTTTTTTATTACGTAGTCCAGCTATTTTGCTTGGTGGGGACAGAACACTATCAAAACTGGACTCCATAGGAGTAACATTTGTAGAATAGGAGATTGCGTCATAGTATGGAAACTCCATGCAAAAATTTTCACCTGACTGACACTCTTCATTTACTGGGCTTGGGGTCATCTCAACTGCAAATGAAACCATATCAACTTGGTAAAGACTTGTTGACAGTGCAACAGTCTTTTCTTTCAGCATTTCAATATAGCATTGTAATTCTGATATTTTGGAAGCCAGATTCCAACTCTGTCCCTGAAAGATTTGATATAAATTGTTCAAAGAGAGCATTTTTTCCTTGACGTTGTCAAAATGTGCTTTAATTTCTTCGTTGGATAGTTTCAAACCTTCGTAGTCATTTCCATCACAACATCGTAGGGAGATTATGTGCTCCATATCAGATTGTGCTACTTTTTCACCTATTAATGCACCAGAGAAAGTAGCTCCCCCTTCAAACTTATTAATTTTTTCCATGAGGTTTTGTGCCATAGTATCTGCGTTCGTGATGCATTCCAATTGTGGGTCTTTCAGCTGTGACTTTTCTATCTGGAGGTGATTACATATTTTCTCCAATTCATTTAGTTTGTTCATTGTCATGTGTAGGCAAGATACTAATCGGATATGATCGCTTTGCCCAGAGATCAAATTGTGAGGATCTGATGAACATCTGGCATCTATCTCTTGGTTAAAGCTGACATTGGCATCAGCATCAAAATGTATTGGTGACTTATTATTCCCATCTACCTCTGATGTTTCTGAAGTCTGATTTTCTAATTTTTTAAAAACTTGCAGTTCTTGTCTCAAGCTTTCTTTTTCTGTTTCATTTTCTTCCAGTTTCATTTCCATAGTTCTTAAAACTGTCTCCAAGTGGTTTACTTGCACAATATAATTTTCTACGGCGACTTCATTATCATCAAAATCCATTTGAAGCATCTCCAGTTTAACTTGACATCTATGCAATTCGTCCTCCTTTTCTTTCACTGATGCTTTGAGTTGTTCCAAAGCCAAGTCACTTGTCGCAGGCTCCTTTCTTATTCTCATGTTTTCAATCTGTTCCTCTTTCTCTTGAAGCAGTATACTGTCAGAATATTGTATTTTATTTAGTGCTGCCCCCTCCTGTCTGAAAATCTCATCTACTTCAGGCACCAACTGATTTTTTTCCAGTTGCCAAAGCAAGGCATTATTTTTCTCGTCCAAAGACATAAGCTTTAACTCCAGTTCCTCACATTTGCTTTTCAGTTGTTTTTCTTGGAGTTCTGATGTGGCTTCCTTCGCTTCAAGAAGGTAAGTTTGTTCCCTTAAAACACATTCTAGGTTCTCATTCTTTGCTTCGAGCGATAAACATTTTCTTTCCAAATTCTCTTTGGCTACTGACAGTAAAGAGCTCTTCTCCCTATTCTTTTCCGACACCTCCAAGAGGTTTTCCTCTCTTTCACTCAAATTATGGGAGACCGACAGTTTTCTTTGCATGACGTCCAGATGTTTTGGTTCTAAACTATTGATATTACTTTCAAAGATGGCATTCTCCTCTGTAGGTTGTTCATTTTCCTTATTATTTAAGGATAATGCCACGGTCAAATCAAGTTGCTTTTGGCTTATTGTTGGATCCTCATACAATATTGCCTTCTTTTTAAAATCCTGAATGACTGTTTGTTGCCTATCTGATTCGTTCATCAACATTTGTAATTTCTCATCTCTTTCCTTAAGAGATGCCAATGCTTTAGTAAGCAAATCTTGTTTGTTAGATAGAGATGTTTGTAACTTATTAATTTCCTCTACAAAATCGGTATGTTTTTGCTCAGCTTCTACCAATTTTCTGTGTACTTCATCTCTGGCTTGTGACAGCTCCTTTGATTGTTTTTGGAAGTTTATGTCTAACTGTGCATACGAAGCGCGCAATGCTTCAAGAGACACAATGTGTTTGTCCTTTTCTAACACTTCCTTTCTGCATGCCTCTAGCTCTTCTTGTAGGGCATCTATGTGCTTAACGAACCCGGCTAATTTCAGTGAACTGTTTTCTCTCTCTTTCATATGTTTTGCTTCAGATGTTGCATTTTTTTCCTGAAGATCAGAGTTGGCTTTTCGTTGTACCTCTAGCTGCCTTGTTCGGTCTTCCACCACGCATTGGAGATTCTTCACCTCCAGGCTGAGGCTCTCCTTTTCATCTTCAAGAACTCTTAGCCTCTCCTGACTTCCAAGCTGTTCAGTCTTTAGAGCACTTTCCAGGCTGGAAATTTTGCACTGCAATCCTCCTTTTTCTACATCAAGCTCATTCAAGAGTTGTTCATTTTCTTTTTTCCGTTGAGAAAGAACCTCAACCTCTTTTTTAAGTACTTCGCACTCTGCATAAACTTTTTGCAACATTTCTAGTTCTGATACCTTCATACTAAGCTCTTCAACTGCATTTTCTTTATGTTTCAAGAGCTGTCGGAGAGAATCTCGTTGATTTTCCAAGTCTGAAATTGCAAGTTTCATATTCTCTAAAGCGACTGAATTACATTGCTTATTCAGTTTATCTTCGAGTAACTTTAACTCATTTTCCAAAGAGCAATTTTTATCTGTGAATAAAAAGGTTAGGGAGAATAGTTATAAAGTATGATATTAATAAAAATAGAACTACATTTATATACCTCTCCGTTGATATATATAATCTGTTATCTCTTCACCGGGAAATGGCACAGCTGGGTAAGTGTCAGCTGCATAAGATCTCTCTGACCTATAGGTCATGAGTTCGAGGCCTGCCCGGGTCGAGGTGGGTGCTCGACCTTAAGTGTAGCCTCCTGTCGACCTTTGCAGCCCGAAAGACAGTTCATTTGTCAAGTAGGAGATAAAGATACCACATTAAGTGGGGAGGCAAATTTTGACTGATTTATGAGGCCATAAGAATTCCAGGAGTCACTGAGGATTGTGGAAGAACAACAAGGGACGCTGGAAAAAACGCTGAGAGATGAGGAGTGCGTCAGCTCCCCCTGGTGGCCAGACGTTTGCCTCTCTGTTCGCCTATGTTTGTCAATATATGTCTAAAATATGTCTATATATGTTGAACTACAGGGATTGTCTGCAAGTATATGTACTGTAATCCGCTCTGAGTCCCCTTCGGGGTGAGAAGAGCTGAATATAAATGAAGTAAATGAATAATAATATTCATTGGTGCCCCCTTGTTGTGGGGGAGAGGCTTGCGTACCCTAATAAAGTTGTGAGCTATGCTGGCGGTGGCATAAGTCACCGGTAGGGCCTCCCATGCCACACAGGTCACAACCAAAGGGTCTGACAAAGAGCATCAACGGGCAGGATGGACTCTCTAGCCTTTTGGCAACCATCCTAAGAGAAGGAAAACTCTAAATTCAAACCCGGACAGATGGTGCTTGTTTAACCCTGTAAGGTCAACCATCTAGAGAAGGAAACTCAAATCAAACCTACGACCTGAGGCCCTCGTTGCCACCGTCCAAGCTTGCTAGGCCCCGGCAGACGAACCTTTGGTTTAAAGAGTGAGGCCAGTACTGTGCACGCTGCGCTCAACCAGAAAAATCAATTGCACAGGCTCGAAGGACACTTCCAACCTCCGAATCATCAACGCGCTTGTAGACAGCGTGGGATGAGTCCTTCCTGAATCTTCATTCGCGAAGAAAAGCCAAGGACATTTAAATAGCTTTGTTCCTCCAAGGAGCTCAATCGAATTACCAAGTGAATTTCATGATTGTGGGGAGGTTTGAACCTGTGCTTCTTTGGTCCAAAACCAGCACTTGACCATAACGTCAAAAATAGAGGACCTCCTCACTAAATCAGATGGTTCAGATCTTGCAGGGAAGGAGAGCCACCAAAAAGAAATGCCCAGGGGTTATAATTGTGGCAAACCCTCGTCACAGCATTCCTCATAATCCAGGTCTTCCACCACTTAATTTATATATCGCCTCTTTGGCATTCGAGATGACTAGGCTTACATGGCATATCCCAATTCTATATCAGAATTGCTGTACCAGTACATAGGACTCCAAAAAAGCAGGGATGTCGACCATGATAAAATCCAAAATGCAAGCTAAGCTGCTATTTTTCTTGAGTCATTTCTCCTGCTCGTAATAATAATATTTTATTTATATTCCGCTCTATCTCCCCGAGGGCAGATAACAGAACACATACAGTATATGGCAAACATTCAATGCTATTATACAATTAATAAGGCCAGACAATACATAAACAAAGGTAAAGGTTTTTTCCATCTTTTTCCATTTCTGGCATCTGGAGACTGTGCTCGACTCCAGCCACTGAGGGGGGGGGGGGGGGTGCTGTCGCTCCACCTTCCATGCTGAGGAGCTTTGTTCCACAGACATCCTCCCGATTGAGTCACCAGCATGTCCTTATGGGTGTCTTTTAATACCTCCCCGCTTAAAGCGGTACCTATTTATCTACTCACATTGCTGTTTTCGATCTGCTAGGTGAGCAGAAGCGGGGGCTGATGGCGGGAATTCACCCCAACCCGGGCTTGAACTGCCAACCTTTCAATAGGCAGGATTTTTGAACTGCCAACCTTTCAATGAGAGGCTGAAGAGGATTTTCTGCAGGGTCGTTAGTGGTTGTACAATCCAGGGTTTGGAAACATCTTCACAAACGCAATTTTTATCAGTGAAGGTAAATTTGAGAGAAAGAGGGCTTGGCTTGTTATCATGTGGCTATTAAACCTCCATAGATAATTCTGTTGCTGCTGCTCCCAATGAAGAAGAGGTTTTGAGAGCCGGGGGGGGGGGGGTGTCATGATACCAACCAGAACGTGCAAAACCTGTTATGCTAACTATCAAATCATTATCACCGGGAATGTAGCGCAGCTGGCTGGGTGTCAGCTGCATAAGATCTCTACTGACCAGAAGGTCATGAGTTTGAGGCCTGCCCGGGTCGGGGTGAGCTCTTGACCAATTGTGTGGCTTGTTGTCGACCTTTGCAACCCGAAAGACAGTTGCATCTGTCAAGTAGGAAATTTAGAGACCACTTTGTGTGGGGAGGCTAAATTTAACTGATTTACGAGGCCATAAAAATCTCCAGGAAATAACCAAAAAAGAATGACGGAATGCGACAGCTCCTCCTGGTGGCCAGAAGCTGGAATGTTAAATTGCCTCTATATGTGTGTGTGTGTGTATAGTATGTCAAATGGCATTGAATGTTTGCCTGTATATGTGCATTGTGATCCGCCCTGAGTTCCCTGCAGGGTGAGAATTTATTTTATTTATTTACTGTATTTCTAACCCGCCCTTCTCAACCCCTGGAGGGGACTCAGGGCGGCTTACAAGGCACAATTAGATGCCGGCAACAATACACAATATAAAACACTAATACAACAAGATTAAAACATCAACATTAAAACATTAGCTATCCAGTTCATTTAAAATTCTATCTATACAATGCACATTCAAATAATCGATCAATGGCGGAAGCCATGTTTCATGTCCGTTGTTAAAACAGTCCATTCCAAATAAAGTGCTGCAATTACTGTGTGAAGGCCTGGTCTCACAACCACAATTTTACTTTCTTCCTGAAAGCTAGGAGGGATAGGGTTGACCGTACTTCGCTTGGAAGCGCATTCCACAGGCAGGGGGCCACAGCTGAGAAGGCCCTGTCTCTCGTCCCTGCCAGCCGTAGTTGAGTTGCTGGTGGAAGCAAGAGCAGGGCCTCCCCGGATGATCTTAAGTTACGAGGTGGGACGTAGCGGCAGATGCGTTCGGACACGTATAGAGCTTTAAAGGTCAAAACCATCACTTTGAATTGAGCCCGGAAATGGACAGGCAGCCAGTGGAGCTGACACAACAGGGGAGTGGTATGCTCCCTGTATGTCGCTCCAGTTAGTAACCTGGCTGCCGCCCGTTGGACTAGTTGGAGTTTCCGAACCATTTTCAAAGGCAGCCCCATGTAGAGTGCATTGCAGTAATCTATTCGAGATGTGACAAGAGCGTGGACCACCATGGCGAGATCAGACTTCCCAAGGTACGGGCGCAGCTGGCACACGAGTCTTAACTGTGTAAAAGCTTCCCTGGCCACCGCTGAGACCTGGGGTTCCAGGCTCAGCGGTGAATCCAGGATCACTCCCAAGCTGCGAACCTGCGTCTTCAGGGGGAGTGCAACCCCATCCAACACAGGCTGTAACCCTGGGCCCTGTTCGGCCTTACGACTTACTAGGAGGACCTCTGTCTTGTCTGGATTAAGTTTCAATTTGCTAGCCCTCATCCAGTCCGACACAGCGGCCAAGCACTGGTTCAAAGTCTGGACAGCCTCCTTAGTGACAGGTGGAAAGGAGTGACAGATCTGGACATCATCTGCGTACAGGTAACACCTTACTCCAAAACTCCAGATGATCTCTCTCCAGAGGGCGGAATATAAATGATGTAAGTAAATAAATGCTAGCAGATCTGTGATTCTAAAAATTCACTTTTCTTTCCTCTCTCGTTATTTTATTAAAACCTCATTACCTGATGAGATGTCAATGAGCTTAGACAGCTAGCATGACTTTTGCCTTCTTTTGTTCTATAACGATTTCAATACAATGTGTACTTTTGAATGGTACTCCAAAGTATATGACACGCAACCCAAACTAGAGTTTGCTCAGCATGCGCTATACATTTTGAACTTTAGAATGGTTTTGAATGGCTATTAAACATGATTACATCAATCAACCGAGGACTCACTTTTCATGACTTCGGAAACATGTTGACTCTCCCGCAGAAGCTGTTTTGCTGTACAAAGCTCATCTTTTAGCTGGCGAATTTCTTGCAGTTGCTGAGCTGCCTGGCAGCTGATAAGGCTGTTTTGCTTCTTTACTTCCTATGACACAAACGTTTGACAACAAACAGTGAGAGGAATGGTTATGGAAGGCACTTCTATGTATTCTGATTCATAGGATCAGTTCATATGTTATGTGTTCAAATTGACTGACATATGGCAACCTCCTGTGTGGTTTTCTCAGTAAGATTCATTCAGAGCTTTATATCTGCATTCCCTCGAGAGCTGAAATAATATGCCTTGTGCAAGGTTATTGAGTAGGTTTCAAAACCCTGAATTTTGAGTCTTAGTCTAGAACTCAAACCCACTTTATCATATGAACAATTGTTTATTCATATACAGTAGGCTCTCCATTTTGTGAGGGTTCACAGTGCAGGACCCCTGCGAAAGTGGAAAAGACACAAACAGAAGAAAACACACATTTTGTTTCAAACACAGAGAAAATTGCTCTAGAAATTCTCCAATATGACTTCGCCAGAGGTATAATATAATTGTGTTGGAGGACCTAGTGGTTCCTAGAGAGAACATATTAATCAAATTCACAGAAGTCTTATCACTGCAACCTTATGCAAGATTTTCTTAGTTTACTTGGCATACGCTTTGCCAGAATGGTCGTTGATGTCTGAAGGAAATCATTTGTTTCCCAATGCTTAGTTTCATTCTTGGTGTGGACCACCTTTGAAGCTGCTCAAGCCACACAGACAACATATCCTAGTTCATCAGTGGTTATATGTGTCAGACCTCTTTCCCTGACGTCAAACTCCAATTCACACTTATTGTTCTGAATTTTTTGTATGTCAGGAGCAACTTGAGAAACTGCAAGTCGCTTCTGGTGTGAGAGAATTGGCCATCTGCAAGGACATTGCCCAGAGGATGCCCAGATGTTTTATCATCCTGTGGGAGGCTTCTCTCATGTCCCCACATGGGAAGCTGGAGCTGACAGACAGGAGCTCACCTTGTTCCCCGGATTCGAACCACTGACCTTTCGGTCAGCAGTCTTTCCAGCACAAGGGTTTAACCCAATGCACCACTGGAGGCTCTTGTTCTCAACTGACAGACCATAAGAATGAATGACACTGTTCCTCTAAGGTAGTACCTAACTGTTGGTAAGGCACTTCCAAACTTTGACTTATATAAGATTATTCTTGTTCTGTGTCCTGAACACTTGGTCCATTGTTGTATCCATTCTTTATTAATCATGTGCTGATTCTCATTTGAGGTTTCTCACATTGAAGCCTTCTGGGGTGACCCTCATCTGTGCCCCATCAGTCAGAGCAATATGTTGTAGAAGGACATTGGAAAAACCTCTCTACTCTAGCATCTTTTGTGGCCTGATGAACATCAAGGCTGTTGCCATAGTAGTGCCAAAGGAAAACATAGTATGTACGAAATCCTTTGGGACCAAACTGGTTTCACACAAACCCTCACTTATCTATGGTTGCACTTTTTTTTCGTGTCAGGAGTGACTTGAGAAACTGCAAATCGCTTCTGGTGTGAGAGAATTTGACTTCTGCAAGGACATTGCCTAGGGGATGCCTGGATGTCCTTGTGGGAGTCTTCTCTCATGTCCCCGGAGCTGACAGAGAGAGCTCATCCGCGCTCTCCCCGGATTCAAACCTCCAACGTGTCGATCTTCAGTCCTGTTGGCACAAGGGTTTATGTAGGGTTTTTACATAATTCTTCACTATTCTAACCAATCTCAATCTGTCTTTCATATTGTTAAATGGTCAAATACATGTTCAGCCTTCAATAATCTCTCTTTTTTTTTAACTTTTACTGTTTTACACCAGGAATGTGGCGCAGCTGGCTGGGTGTCAGCTGCATAAGATCTCTACTGACCAGAAGGTCATGAGTTTGAGGCCTGCCCGGGTCGGAGTGAGCTCTCGACCAATTGTGTAGCTCATTGTCTGTATATGTTGTATGTCTATGGCATTGAATGTTTGCCTGTATATGTGCATTGTGATTCGCTCTGAGTCCCCTGCAGGGTGAGAAGGGCGGAATATAAATACTGCAAATAAATAAATAAATAAATAAGTCCATTTGGCTTTATTGCATCCTGCACTTTAGATCTTTAGATAATGAAAATGTTGTATAGTGGTTTGAGCACTGGGCTATGACTGCAGGCCAGGATTTGAATCTCAGCTTGACGATTCGAATCCACAGGGTGACATTGGGCAAGTCAGCCTTAGAAGAAGGCGACGGCAAACCCACTCTGAAAATGTCTTACCAAGAAAACATGGCTGTCTTTGTAGAGCCTTACACATCAAGAACAGAGCTTGAAAAAGCTTCTTTTCGGTCATGCTCGTTGGGACTTGGTAGGAGATGTAGTTCGAAAATGTAATTTTCCCAACACTCTGACCAAGAGAATGTCAGGAGGACATTATCACAGTGGTTCCTGAACAGCTGCTAGTCGACATATGCTAATTTAGCCTGTTATAAATTATGCTATGACAAGGCTTTTGCAAGGCAAAAATACTAGAAAACCACAATCATGTACAACTCTTTTTGAGCTTAATGGGAAAGAAAAACCGAAAGCACAGCCAAGGGTCCCCAAGTAAAAAGAAAAAAACATCCATTGAGACAGGGTTAGAATTTAGGGAGATATGGGGGCAGGTCTTTCAGACAAATAGCTGGTATCTTGGGGATAAGTAAGCCCAAGATTGGCATCCTCTTTCGCAGCACATACTGGAAGCATGAGTGTCTGGCATCTAATTTTATTTTATTTAAACCAGCAGTGGCTTTGAAAGAGTTCAGGGCTCCCTTCATTGAACTTCAAAGCTTCTTTTTGTTCAAACCTGGCCTCCTCGCCACAATTCTGTGACAGCAACGAAAAATGAAAGAGTTGTTCCTAAAGAAAATGGCACGCAGAGGCCCACACCGCCCACTCTTGAACCACTAAGATAACAGATGGCATTGGCAGGGCTTCGCTGGTCTCGAGCCCTCAATTATCCATCTAGTTACTCCTAGCAGATGGGCACCGGCGCACCAAAGCCAAATTTAAGAGAAGGGACAACCAGGATGGGAAGCATAAGCTGGAAATTTGCTGGCAAAGCTGGTTTGCACTTCCAACTATTCAAGCAGATCAGCCCAAAAGGAAGATTAAACTTGTTGTTGCTTCGGTTCATCGTCACCCTTTCCTCCTCCACTACTACGATGCCATCCTTTAAGCTTCCATGAAAGAGGGAGGAAAAAGAGGTCGGCTACTGCGCCAATATTCCTTGCAAGTGCCCAACCTGGAAAGCTCAAGGTTCTCTGGCAATGTCTGATGTGCGCCCATATAATGAGTATCCTGCAGTTTAAAGACTTCTTAATACAATTTTCAGCTCGAGCATAAGGGCCATTAGCCAACCATTTTAGAAAATCTCTTATGATATGATCAAGGTCAAGTGGTTTCAAGAGGATGGAGTGTGCAGTGGGGTTTGCAGCCTCTGTGATTATAATTACAGACCTCTTGGGTAAAAATTGGATCAATGAGCTCCTGAAACACTTCTGCATCGAAGCCAAGGGGCACTCCTTCACTGCTCGGCTTGTTTGCTGGGAAGCAATGAGGTAATTTTCTTCTCGGCTACTCTCTCATAACACTTGTTTTACCAACAGCTTAGAAAAGTTACTACAAGTCCCAGAATGCTCTAGCCAAGTTTTGGAACAGATATTATATCAAAGTCCTGTTCATAGTTCAGGAATAATGATGATGCTGATGGCCTGATGAACATCTATTCAAAACTAAGTCCCACTGATTTTAGTATTGCTGTCATTTAGAGATTTATAAACACTGAGGAACTTTTACGGTGTGCATGGACTTTCCTAAGCTCTGATTTCATCTAGAGGTGTACATGAAACATAAATGAATTTCCTGTTTAGACTTGGATCCCACTTCTAAGATATCTCATTATGAACATATATACACATACAGATATTCCAAAATACAAAATCTATCTATGTATATAATAAAAGTGAATGTTTGTATGTATGCGTGTGGAGGGCGGAAGGATATGTGGCAGCTTTCTGATTGGCTCCCACTGTGGGATTATTTGCATAACGTCTCTGATTGGCCAGCACCACCAACATTCCGACACTCTAAAGTGGCAGAGGGGGGTAAGGAAAAGGCCTGAGACAGTCAGGCATGGTGGGAGTTTAAGGCCAAAACACTTTGCTGCCCCCAACAATGACAGAACAAGACCAAACTTGGCACACAGAACCCCCAAGACCCACTCTACATCCTGGTGCAGTTTGAGGGAGGATGGACCATGGATGACGGGACTTACTACTTTAACTCACTTCCTTACAGCACTGTGGCCCACACCAATGACGGATCAGGACAAAACTTGGCACACAGAGGCCCAATGGCCCACTTTACAACCTGGGGCAGTTTAGGGCAGGATGGGCCACAAATGATGGGATTTGCAGTACCTTCACCCAATTCACTTCCCACAGAACACTGTAGCCCCTAAAAATCACAGACCAGGCCCAAACTTGCCACATAGAGTACTCATGACCCACTCTACATCCTGCTGCAGTTCTAAGGAGGATGGACCATGGATGAGGGGACTTGCAGTACCTTCATTCACTTACTGAAACCACTGCGAGCCTCATCCAATGACCAATGCAGACCAAACTTGGCACACAGAGCCCCCATGACCCACTCTACATCCTGCTAGTTTGAAGGAGGATGGACCATGGAGGATGGGACTTGCAGTACCTTCACTCACTTCCTGAAAACAATGCGACCCTCATCCAATCACCAACAAAGACCAAACTTGGCACACAGAGCCCCCATGACCCACTCTACATCCTGGTGCAGTTTGGAGGAGGGTGGACCACAGATGATGGGACTTGCAGTACCTTCAGTAATTTCATGATACCACTGCAACTCCCGATAATGATGGATCAAAGCCAAACTTGGCAGACAGAGCCTCCATGACCCATTCTACATCCTGGTGCTGTTTGGAGGAGGGTAGACCATGGACGATGGGACTTGCAATGCCTTCACTAACTTCCTGCGAGCCACATAAGTAACTGCTAAATACCAACTAATATGTTTTTCAAATAACCCGGGCACCGCCGGGTCCCCAAGCTAGTAAATAAATAAAACTGAGGTCCAAAACACTTCTGGTCCAAGCATTTCAGATAAAGGATACTCAATCTGCAATTCTAAAGCAGACTTTTGCAACCTAGCACACTACTTTCAGTACCTGGACTTCAGCTCACAACAATATCCAACAATAGCTATGCTGGCTAGGAAACTATAGTCCAACACATTTGCAGAGAACTAGGTTAGGAAAAGCTGCTTAAGAAAGGGATCTTGGGGGTCTTGGTGGACAGCTCAATGAAGATGTCAACCCAGTGCGCAGCAGCAGTGAAAAAAGCAAATTCTATGCTAGGCATGATCAGAAAGGGAGTCGAAAATAGGTCAGCAAATGTTGTATTACCTCTCTACAAATCGATGGTAAGGCCACATTTGGAGTACTGTGTACAATTCTGGTCTCCGCACCTTAAGAAGGATATAACGGAACTTGAAAAGGTACAGAAAAGGGCAACAAGAATGATCCAAGGGATGGAGCAGCTCCCTTATGAAACCAGGTTGCCACGCCTTGGTCTTTTCAGCCTTGAAAGACGGCGTTTAAGAGGTGACTTGATCGAAGTGTATAAAATCATGCATGGGATAGAAAAGGTGAATAAAGAAAAATTATTTTCTTTGTCACAAAACACTAGGACTAGAGGGCACTCCCTGAAGCTCCAAGGTAGGAAAATTAGGACTAATAAAGGAAATATTTCTTCACCCAGAGGGTCATTGGGTTATGGAACTCACTTCCAGAGGAGGTTGTGACAGCTGTCAGCCTGAACAACTTCAAGGCAGGATTAGACAGATTCATGGATACCAAGTGTATCGGTAGTTACTGAAAAGGACATTCAAGTGCCACCTCGGAGTTGGTTGAGGTAGGCAGGATTTCCCTGGGTACTGGTTGTGGGGGTCGGGAGCAGGTCAGGGTTTTGCCCTCCCTTCTGCTCGAGATCCCCGTGTACAACTGGTGGGCCACTGTGTGATACAGAATGCTGGACTAGATGGGCTGAGGTCCGATTCAGCACGGCTCTTCTTATGTTCTTATGTTCTTATTATACCGTCTGCTGTTGTGTGCCATTCAAGACAGGACCTACAAAGGACCTTTTCTTCTCCAGCTGTGCACTTTGCTTAAATAGACAAAAACTGGCCAAATACCTTCATACCCGGAATTTGGAACACTGCATCGCCTACAACAGGTTGCATGTGCTCCCAATTATATATTTTTTTTTAGCATTTCATTGTCAAAAATGTTGATTGCTATTTCTGAAGGCCGCTAGTACTGCTAGTTTTACTCTAAACACTCCATAACAACTTTCAACACCCTCCTTCTCAAAACAAAAAAAATCCAACAGTAAAAATAGGAATCAAATTCTAGCTGTGATATCTGGGTAATGCCAGTATAAAATAGAGGGGAAATTGTGATCTTTTGTTTATCTCGCTTTTGTTGTAAAATGAAACTGCTCATTCTTTCTACACTTGGAAAAATAGACCCAGCTGCTATCAATTCACATAACATAACCTCTCAGCCCGAAGGCGCCTCGAGTCGGGCTGAGAGGGGCGGTATAAGAATATAGTAAATAAATAAATAAACCATTGTTCCTGACAGCTTTTCAGACTGCTTCCTACATGTTGTTCAAAAAGCATTTGTATGTTGTTGAACAAACTTCTAGGGACGAATTCTGCCCTACCCCAATCTGCTGCAGGAAAAAACCATCCTTCTTTAAATCCTCTGTGGGACTTTTGGAGGCTACAAAATCTGGTTGACAGCCATGTGTTGCCTCATTGTGCTCCATCTATGTTTTAACTAATATACCTGTATAGAATCATCAAGTTGGAAGCAACCACAAGGGCCATTCAGTTCAACCCCATTCTGCGGTGTAAGGAAATACAATCAAAAACAATATAGAGAAGACAACTCCCCCACGCTCTAATACAGCACATTCCAATATTGTAGATCTTGGCTGGAAGCCACTTTGACTGTTTTTGACCAGTGATGCTAGCATTTGAAGAATTGTTTAAAATCAATGCTTTTGGAAGTCCCTGAACAGACTCAGAAGTGGAGTGGGCAGATCAAAAGACAACCTGGCAAAATGGCACTACCTAAAAGAATCCTCCACCTTGTGCGACTGTGGAGCAGAACAAACAATTTCACACCTCTTTGCTTGTCCACAATGTCCTGCCTCATGTATAGAGGAAGAATTGTCTAAAGCTACAGACAATGCGGTCACTGTTGCCTGTTTTTGGTCAAAAAATATTTAGCCGCTTGTGCTCCTACTTTTATCAGTTTTATACTTATTTATGCAGTCCTTTTGATTCAAAATAAATAAAAACTTGAATAATTGTTTGACCATAAAGTATCTTAGTCCCTAAATACACCAATATTACATCAGAGTCGGTGAACATGTCAACTACATCACACTAGTAACTGTTGTGCAACTACATATATAATTTATTTCTGTAATTTTACTTACTTCACACATATTCTTTAGCTCATTTTCCTTCAACTGCATTGTCTGCCTAGTCCGGTCTGCTTGACTCAATTTCTGAGTCAATTCATTGGTCTTGTTTTCAAATTCTTCTTTTGCTGAGAGGATCTATCAAGGAAAAGATAGTTTAATTTTAATACATGGCCTGTACAACATAAAAAGATAGAAAATGGTACTGCTGTAGATAGGAGGTAGGCAGGATTTCCCTGGGTACTGGTTGTGGGGGGTCGGGAGCAGGTCAGGGTTTTGCCCTCCTTTCTGCTCGAGATCCCCGTGTACAACTGGTGGGCCACTGTGTGATACAGAATGCTGGACTAGATGGGCTGAGGCCCGATTCAGCATGGCTCTTCTTATGTTCTTATGTTCTAAGTCATAGAACAGGCCAATGTTATTTTTTTAAAATAGAAAGGGAAAAAATACCAAACACCTAGGAACACATACATCTAGTAGCATTCAGGTTATTTAATACCCCAACTAGTGCTAAGAACAGCCATATATGAAATATACTACTAAAGAAACCTCTAGATCTAAACTGCAACCATCTTAAGTCCCACAGTTGAAAATGACGGGATATTGTATTTATTTATTTACATCATTTATATTCCATCCTTCTCACCCCGCAAGGGACTCAAGGCGGATCACAATGCACATATACAGGCAAACATTCAATGCCCTTTGACATACAAACATGTAAGACAAGGCACTCAGAGGCAATTTAACATTTCAGCTTCTGGCCACCAGGGGGAGCTGTCGCACTCCTTCACTCCTTTTACACACTTCCTGGAGATTTATGGCCTCGTAAATTAGTTAAATTAGCCTCCCCACAACATGATACCTAAATTTCCTACTTGACAGATGCAACTGTCTTTCGGGTTGCAAAGGTCGACAACGAGCTACACAAATGGTCGAGCGCTCACCCCGACCCGGGCAGGCCTTGAACTCATGACCTTCTGGTCAGTAGAGATCTTATGCAGCTGTCTCCCAGCTGCATAAGATTGAGTACACGTGTAGGTATTCCCTTTCCCACTACAAATGTCCAGAAATCAAGAGTCACAAAATAGACACATGATGAGGAATTAAAATGTTAGTACAGGCAGTCCGCAAGTTACAAACAAGATAGGTTCCATAGGTTCGTTCCTAAGTTGAATTCACTTCTAAGTCAGAACAGGTCCAGCAAAAAGTGCACTCTTTGCAATTTGGACAAAAAAGTGCACACTATACAGGTCCTTCTCAAAAAATTAGCATATAGTGCTAAAGTTCATTGTTTTCCATAATGTAATGATAAAAATTAAACTTTCATATATTGCACACCAACTGAAATATTTCAGGTCTTTGTTTGTTTTGTACTGGTGATTTTGGCATACAGCTCTTGAAAACCAAAAATACTGTCTCAAAAAATTAGCATATTTGGTCGGATGGAATATGCTAATTTTTTGAGATATGTACGCCAAAAGCATCAGTATTAAAACAAAAAAAGACCTGAAATATTTCAGTTGGTGTGCAATGAATCGAAAATATATGAAAGTTTAATTATTATCATTACATTATGGAAAATAATGAACTTTAGCACTATATGCTAGTTTTTTGAGAAGGACCTGTAATTCCTGTGTGATTAGAATCCTTTTTTAAAGAAAAAACACCAAGGCTTCCAAGCAATGGAAAGGAAAACCATAGAAATATATAAACCTTCCCTCAAAGAGCCTCTCTTGTTTATCCTGCACCAGCTTCCTTGGGTTGTGCTTATGCTGTGGAATGAATGAAGTTTGACAGCACTTAACTGCCCTGGTTCACAGCTATGGGATTTTGGAAGCTGTAGTTTTACAAGTTATTTAGCCTTCTCTGCTAAAGAACGCTGCTGCTTCACCAAACTACAAATCCCAACATTGCATAGGATTTAGCCAGGACAATTAAAAGTGTAAAACATGAAGGAAAGGAGAGATCAATAGGAAAAGAGGTTTGGAAAGATCGATGGGAAGAAATGGGAAAAGGGGTCTGGAGAGATCCATAGGAAGAAACCGGGAATGTGGGGCAGCTGGCTGGGAGTCAGCAGCATAAGAGCTCTACTGACCAGAAGATCATGAGTTTGAGGCCTGCCCGGGTTGGGGTGAACACTCGACCATTTGTGTAGCTCGTTGTCGACCTTTGCAACCCGAAAGACAGTTGCATCTGTCAAGTAGGAAATTTAGATACCACAATGTGGGAAGGCTAATTTAGCTAAAATACGAGGCCATACTGTAAATGTCCAGGAGTGTGTAAAAGGAGCGAAGGAGTGTGACAGCTCCCCTTGGTGGCCAGAAGCTGAAATGTTAAATTGCCTCTGAGTGCCTTGTCTTACATTGTTTGTATGTTAAGGGCATTGAATGTTTGCCTGTATATGTGCATTGTGATCCGCCCTGAGTCCGCTGCGGGGTGAGAAGGGCGGAATATAAATGATGTAAATAAATAATAGAAAAAAAGTTTGGAGAGATAGTGATAGGAAGAAAAAGGAAAGTGGGTGGAGAGATACAAGCATGCTTTGGCTCAGGGGGGCAGGGAGGGAGGGGAGAGGCCTATAAGTTGCTCGTTATTCAGATGTTCGTAACTCAGGGACTACCTTTGGATACTCTTCTCCTGAATTTATAATTTCATACTTACTTTGAAATTCATGAGATATTACATGTATTGCTTTTACTGTCTAGCATTTTTTCTGTGCAGTCATTCAACAAGGCATCAAAATAAGCTTTTGGTGCTCTATATTGAGCAAAAATCTTGCAAAAGCAACTGCAGTACGATGGAAAATAAAAATAGGCCCATTGCAAATATACCTTTTAACCATTGGTGGCTCCATATCAGTGAGTACATGAATTCTCTCCAGGATTTTGTCTCAAATGAAATCAACTATCCAAAACATTTGAGTATGTTAACTGGGTGGCTTGAACTACTCTGACCAATATCACTCTTGGTTTCTTAAAACTGTACACATCACATTCTAATAGTATATACTGATACCAAGGGAATCAGTAGCTACTGAAATGGACATCCAAGTGCCACCTCTGTGTTGATGGAGGCAGGCAGGATTTTCCCCCTGTGTACAACTAGTGGGCCACTGTGTGTACAACTAGTGGGCCACTGTGTGACACAGAATGCTGGACTAGATGGGCCGAGGCCCGATTCAGCATGGCTCTTCTTATACTCTATGCCAGTGTTTCCCAACCTTTTTTGAGCCGCGGCACACTTTTTACATTTGCAAAATCCTGGGGCACACCACCAACCAAAATGACACAAAATGACACTCTAACACAGTAATACATATAGTTAATATGTTTTTAAATGTATTTATACACTCAGTGTGAAACCTGGGCCTGCTTCG
Source organism: Anolis apletophallus (assembly GCA_030556195.1). Lineage (NCBI taxonomy): Eukaryota > Metazoa > Chordata > Lepidosauria > Squamata > Anolidae > Anolis > Anolis apletophallus. The sequence continues at coordinate 195,391,963 of JARBWK010000003.1, forward strand.
ATGAACTCAACATAGATATCCTGGCAGGAATGGCAGAAAGACACAAACTTCCCACACAAAACTCCCATATCCAAGAGAAAATGCTTAAAGAGTTTGGTGGGCATTGACCTTGAGTTTTGGAGTTGTAGTTCACCTATATCCAGAGAGCACTGTGGACTCAAACAATGTTGGATCAGGACCAAACTTGGCACGAATACTCAATATGTCCAAATATGAATGCAGATGGAGTTCAGGGGAAATAGACCTTGACATTTGAGAGTTGTAGTTGCTGGGATTTATAGTTCACCTACAATCAAAGAGCATTCTGAACCCCACCAATGATAGAACTGGGCCTAACTTCCCACACAGAACCCCCAGGAGGCAAGAGGAGGTCTCTACTTGGGAAAAGGGAGGCGGGCCTTCCCAATGCATGGAGAGGGAGAGACCAAGTAGAGAACGGGTGGGGAGGTGGGTGTTTGTTATTTTGTGCCTTTATCGAGGTAGGTTTCTTAGGGTTTTTATACTTCAACACACTAGACTCCCCCCCCCCCCCCTTTTCCTGGAGGTTCCAATTTCCCACGGCACACCTGATGATTGCTCACGGCACACTCATGTGCCCTGGCACACTGGTTGGGAAACACTGCTCTATGCAACTCTTTGCCCGATGTTTAACATGTGTTTTCTTGTGCAATTCATTTATATCCATGGATTTGTGGCACCACCCTTGATACTGAAATTAAAAAATTGAGCTTGTACATGTTTTATCACTCTCTGCAGCCAGCTGCACAATGCGGCACATTGGAAAACATTCAGTCGCATTATGTTGCATCATGCTCTGAACTTCAGCCTATATGTGTTTGAATGTTCCATGTATGAGATACCTACTTTCTCCAGTTTGGCTTTAAGAACATTGTAGCTGTCTTTGGCTTGATGCAGTTCCCCTCGTAGACTGGCTCTGACCTGATCGAGCTGGAGAGCGAGTTCCTAGAATAGTGATGGAGAAAATAAAATAGTCATAAACAAGAAATGTGATAAATTCTTTAAAAATTCCTAGCCTGATTCCAGGATTGATGTGTGTGTTTATAACTATGAAACTTTTTAGTTACTATGCTTGATGTTGCTAATAAGTGTATATTAGGCTTGTTTGATCAACAACAACAAAAAGTTCAAAACTCGTTTCGGATGTAGGGGGCGCTGGTGGTTCGGATCTAAAGTCAATTCCGATTTTCACAGAAAAAAAGGTTGAAACTTTTCAAAACTTCAGAGACTTCCGAATCCGTTAATGGTTTCAAAGTGTTATTTCCTGTTTTATTGGGTGGTCTTTACTTTGAAAGTAGTTGTTTTACTCCAGAAAGGGGGGGAAGCAAAGCGAGTAAATTCATCCACTGGGTTTTAAGCCACTTCCCAGGCTCACGAAGGGAGGGAGGAGAGCGATCCATTGGGTTTTAAATCACTTCCCAGGCTCATGCGGGGAGACGGGGGGAGGAAAGCGATCCACTGGGTTTTAAATTGCTTCCCAGGCTCATGCAGGAAGACGGGAGGGAGGAAAGCCACCCACTGGGTTTTAAACCGCTTCCCAGGCTTGAGCTGAGGCCAAGGACCAGAAGTGGGGAAACACTGAATCATTTCTGACTCACTCACTGCTTCATAACAGAAATGGTGGAAAAAGCTTAGGAAGGGCAAAGGGACTTTCGGTTTCCTTAAAAACTTCGAAATTGCTTCAAAAAGCAAATCTTTCTGAATTTATTCCGAATTACAAAGATTCTGAACAAAAAGAATGAAGGAATACGACAGCTCCCCCTAGTGGCCAGAAGCTGGAATGTTAAATTTCCTGTGTATGTGTGTGTGTGTGTGTATATATATATATATATATGTACTGTATGTGTGTATGTGTTGTATGTCAAATGGCATTGAATGTTTGCCTCCAGGAAGTACACAAAAAGAATGAAGGAATACGATAGCTCCCCCTAGTGGCAAGAAGCCAGAATGTTAAACTGCCTGTGTATGTGTGTGTATGTGTGTGTTGTATGTCAAATGGCATTGAATGTTTGCCTGTATATGTGCATTGTGATCTGCCCTGAGTCCCCTGCGGGGTGAGAAGGGCGGAATATAAATGATGTAAATAAATAAATAATAAATAAATAAATAATAAATAGAGTGCAGCTGTAACTAATGCTAACCTGCGGCTTTAAAATGACTGAGGATTGACCATTTAAAGTTTCCCATTGTAGCCAATGGGCCAAATCTTTGCCAAATGAAAATGTCAACATTCCTCCCGATTCAAGTAACTTCCCGGTAAACAGAATGAGGGGTTAGCCGAAAATAGACCCCAAAACGGCATGCCTTTTGGCCGAATTGCACAAGCCTAGTACAGATACAATATTAGTAATCGGCTCAATATGTATAGCATTACTACAAAATTCCACACTTAACCTTTGTGAAGTTCCCCTGTCTTCTTAGTTTAGTGTTAGTTACAGTGGGAGTGCCTTTACCTTTTGGCATTCTTTTTCCTTCTCTTTTATTTTCTCTTGTAAAGCACGTTGGGCACTTTCGAAATTTTGTCTCTGACAGTGAAGATCCTCTGAAAGCCTTTTCACCTTTTCCTCTTTGACAGCACACTAAACAAGATAAAGAAATGAAATATTTCTAAGGTTGGAAAGATTTGGCATTTGATTTGGACATGGGCTTAGAATTTATTTATTATTTCTCATTTTCATTTCTATTGGAACTTTCCACTACAAAAAAGGGTGGCTACCACTGGCCTCAGGGTAGCCAAAAAGCTTCATTAAACTCAAATTACTGACAAATTATAAACAAAAAGGCCAAGGTTGTTGGGAGACAAAAACAGGGTGAGATGTTAAGCCAAAATGAGTAAATAGCCATATGAATGGTTGAGGGAGTTACAGGAAAGTAGTGTGATGCCCAAAAGGAGATGTGAAAACTGGCCACATCACCCTCTGGAATCACACTATTCTCCAATAATTCCTTCTGCCATTTGTATGGTTATCTACTCATCTTGCCTTTAGGCAACATCTTCCTTCCTGCCTTTATCTCCCATCATTCAAACTGAACTTGTCAGCTCATCACCATGCCCATAAGTTTTGCATTTTAATGAATATTCACACATGGTCTATCTAAAAAGGTCTGCTCCTAGGCACTTCATTCAATACATTTGAGGAAGCAGACTTCTGTCTATGAACACTTACATTACTAACTTCGTTCTGCCGATTTCTAAGGTGCTACAAGAACTCTTTGCATATTGATATTTATTTATTTATTGTTCACTTTTATATACCGCTCCTTCCAACAGGCTCGGAGCAGTTTACATAAAATCACATAATAAAACAATAACATCTCAATTTAATAACTATAACGTAAAACTGAGCATAAAAACAAGAGCAATCTACTAAACATTCAAGGACTTGGACAACTTTAATCAGGAGCCATTTAGGTTAAAGGCCTGCTTAAAAAGAGAGATCTTGCAGGCTCTCCGAAACGGGGCCAATTCCTTGATGGCACGAACTTCATCAGGCATTGAGTTCCATAGCGGTGGCGCCGCTACGGAAAAGGCTCTCGATCTAGTTGTTGACAAACAGCAGGAATGAATAGATGGAACTACTAAAAGATTTTGCTCTTCCGAGCGCAGTGATCTCGGGGGAACATACGGGGTAAGACGGTCCCTCAGGCACACTGGCCCTAGACCACACAAGGCCTTAAAGGTCAATACCAACACCTTGAAAACAATCCGGTACTCTATTGGTAGCCAGTGCAGTTGCTGCAGAATAGGTGTAATGTGCTCTCGTGCGGATGCTCCCACCAGCAGTCGAGCCACAGCATTCTGCACCAGCTTGAGTTTCCGGATTGCTGACAAAGGAAGGCCAATGTAGAGGGCGTTACAGTAGTCCAGTCTCGAGATGACCGTTGCCTGGATCACCGTAGCCAGGTCGTTTCTGGGCAAGTAGGGAGCCAGCCACCTAGTAACATGGCTATGTCTTTGAATTCTAACCCTTTGCAGGCAAAGACACTCAAAATGAGAAGGTTCATAGTTGTTAGGGCAAAAGGTGAATTAATACCTATGGATGGAGACAGAGGTCAAGAACAACAACAGCAATGCAATATGAACATAAATTGACACCTCAGTGATACAAGAACTGAACTACCTTGGCAGAAATTTAAATTTGTGTTAATCAAAAATGATCTAGGTCAATAAAGCAGCCTTCTTCAGCTTTATATCTTCCAACCAGGCAATTGGGATAATGGAAGTTGCACTCCCAACACAACATAAAGGGCACTATGCTGGGGAATCATAGAGTTGAAAGCGACTTCATGGGCCATCCAGTCCAACTCTCTGCCAAGATGCAGGAAAATCACATTTAAAGCACCCCTGACAGATGGCCATCCAGCCTCTGTTTAAAAGCCTCCAAAGAAGGATCCTTCAGGGCACACAGTTCCACTACTGAACAGCTCTCAGTTAGAAAATTCTTTTTAATGTTCAGGTGGAAACTTCTTTCCTGTAGTTTGAAGACATTATTCCGCGTCCTAGACTCCAGAGCAGCAGAAACCAAGCCTGCTCCCTCCTCCCTATGACTTCCCCTCACATATTTTATATTTATTTATTTATTTATTTCAGGATTTTACCCCGCTCTTCTCAACCCCCGAGGGGGGACTCAGAGCGGCTTACAGTAAGGTGCAATTCGATGCCCACACAGCAACAATACAAGACCCCAGAACCCCTCAACAACCAAAATACAATTAAAATACATCAAAATACAACCATCCAAACATCATACGCATTCATTCCAGATTAAAACAATGTTCTGGCCATAAAAGCATTGGCCCTGATCATCCACTTTCCGTTAAAATCCCATCTAAAGTGCTGCCTTGTGCTGGTGTGCAAACGCCTGGTCCCACAGCCAGGATTTTACTTTTTTCCTGAATGCCAGGAGGGATGAGGTGGATCGTACATCGATAGGGAGCGCATTCCACAGGCGGGGAGCCACCACCGAGAAGGCCCTATCCCTCGTCCCCACCATCCACATTTGAGAAGTAGGCGGGAGCGAGAGCAGGGCCTCCCTGGATGATCTTAGATTACGAGGTGGGATGTAGCGGCTGATGCGTTCGGACAAGTAAGCTGGGCCAGAACCGTATAGAGCTTTAAAGGTCAAAACCAGCACTTTGAATTGAGCTCGGAATTGGACAGGCAGCCAGTGGAGCTGACACAACAGGGGGGTGGTATGCTCCCTGTATGTAGCTCCCGTTAGTAATCTGGCTGCCGCCCGCTGGACTAATTGCAATTTCCGAACTGTCTTCAAAGGCAGCCCCACGTAGAGTGCGTTGCAGTAATCTATTCGGGATGTGACCAGAGCGTGGACGACCGTAGCCAGATCAGACTTCCCAAGGTACGGGCACAGCTGGCGCACGAGTCATAACTGTGCAAAGGCTCCCCTGGCCACCGCCGAGACCTGGGCTTCCAGGCTCAGCGATGAGTCCAGGATCACTCCCAAGCTGCGAACCTGCGTCTTCAGGGGGAGTGTAACCCCATCCAACACAGGCTGTAACCCTATGCCCTGTTCGGCCTTACGACTGACCAGGAGGACCTCTGTCTTGTCTGGATTAAGTTTCAATTTGCTAGCCCTCATCCAGTCCGACACAGCGGCCAAGCACCGGTTCAAAGTCTGGACAGCCTCCTTAGTGACAGGTGGGAAGGAGTGACAGATCTGGACGTCATCTGCGTACAGATAACACCTTACTCCGAAACTCCGAATGATCTCTCCCAGCGGTTTCATGTAGATGTTAAATAACATCGGGGACAGTACTGAACCCTGAGGGACTCCACAAGACAACGGCTGTTGTACATGGCACCCATCATGTTTCCTCTCAGTCTTCTCTTCTGCATGCTAAATGTGCCCAGCTCTTTAACCCACTCCTCACAGGGCTTGCTCTAAAGCAGTGGTTCTCAACCTTCCTAATGCCGCGACCCCTTAATACAGATCCTCATGTTGTGGTGACCCCCAATCATAACATTATTTTTGTTGCTACTTCATAACTCTAATTTTGCTACTGTTATGAATCATAATGGAAGTATCTGATACGCAGGATGTATTTTCATTCACTGGACCAAATTTGGCACAAATACCCAATATGCCCACAAATATCCATACTGATGGGGTTGATTTGGCCATTTGGGAGTTGTCGTGTCTGGGATTTATAGTTCACCTACAATCAAAGAGCATTCTGAACTCCACCAACGATGGGATTGAATCAAACTTGGCACACAGAACTCCCACATCCAACAGAAAATACTGGAAGGGTTTGGTGGGCATTGACCTTGAGTTTTGGAGTTATAGTTCACCTACATCCAGAGAGCACTGTCGACTCAAACAATGAGGGATCTGGACCAAACTTGGCACGAATACTCAATATGCCCAATTGTGAACACTGGTGGAGTTGGGAAAAATAGACCTTGACATTAGGGAGTTGTAGTTGCTGGGATTTATAGTTCACCTACAATCAAAGAGCATTCTGAACCCCACCAATGATAGAATTGGGTCAAACTTCCCACATAGAACCCCCATGACCAACAGAAAATACTGTGTTTTATGATGGTCTTTGGCGACCCATCTGACACCCCCTCACGACCTCCCCCCTTGGGTCCCGACCCCCAGGTTGAGAAACGCTGCTCTAGAGACCCTTGATCATTTTAGTCGCCCACCTCAGGACACATTCCAGCTTGTCAACATCTCCCTTCAATTGCAGTGCCCAGAATTGGAGACAATATTCCAGGTGTGGTCCAAGCATGGCAGAACAGAGGGGTAGCATGACTTCCCTGGATCTAGACACTATAGTCCTATTTAGCTGCCACATGACATTGTTGGCTCATTAACCCTTTTGCAAGGTCTGTTTTCCCCTTAAGAAATTGAAGCAAAGGGGAAAATGTACCTGCTTCCTCTCTAGAGGCAACAGAAAAAGCTGCCAGCAACTTTTGCAACACTGCAAGGGAATCTGGGACACATCCCTAGGACCACCGGTGGTTTTGTTTTTATTTCTAAAACTATTTACTAAACTATCAGCCAGCAGGGAAGAATTTGCTACTGGGTATACATAGGCAGAACTGGCAGCATCAAGGCGGGTGAAAGAATCAGCTTGACAGTCTCCATGCATGAAAAAAAATGATAATGATAGGAGGAAAAAACGAGAAACAGCTTTTCATTATACTCACTGAGAACAAACTGAGAAGCAAACAGATATACAGAAACGTGGCTGAAGAAAAGACATGGGGAGAAAAACACGCTTAAGTCTAACCCAGCCTTAGACCCCCCATAACATTTAAACAAGCTGCTTACAATGGATAAACAACCTTCCAAGTGGGCTCTCCAACACAACGTCGCATTGCGCTTCTGTACAAGATTCTCTATTTTCGCAACCACCTGGCTTTCAATTTTCCACAACTACAAATTAGTCAGCATTCGCTGGACATTGTGTATGCTGAGTTTCAGCAGGCTCTCCTGGGGATCTCCTGTTCCTAAGTTTTCCTCCAAAAGATTCCTTGTACTCCAAGTGCCCTGTGCCTACAGCTACCACCCTCCTATACCGCACTAGGGGGCACTCAGAACTCACTAGTAATATAACACATAGGATTTCATGAATCTGCCCATCCAACCACCATTGCATGTTGATCATACTTGGTTAGTCCTTGGATAAATGGCCATCAGGGAATCATAGAGTTGGAAGAGAGCACACAAACCATCCTGATATAATAGGTTGTTTATATTTTATTCTAATTTGCTAAGTAGTAATTTGTTTTTATATGCTGAGGAGTTTATTTTTTGTTATTATGTGTCTATTACTTGTTTATGTTCAGGCGCTGAGTGTTTGCCTTTTTTGTGACTGGAATCCCCCCTTCAGGGAGATAGAGCGGAATATAAATAAAGTTTTATTATTATTTATTAATATCCAATTCAACCCCCTGCCATGCAGGAAAACACAAGCAAAGCACCCCCGACAGATGGCAATCCAGCCTGTTTAAAAGCCTCCAAAGGAGCCTCCACCACACTCCAAAGCAGTGAGTTCCACAGTTGAACAACTCTAACAGTCAAGAGGTTCTGCCTAACGTTCAGGTAGAATCTCCTTTTCCATAATTTGAACCCACTGCTCCGAGTCCTAGTCTCAGTGGCAGCAGGAATCAAGTCTGCTCCCTCTTCCTTATGGCAAATACTGCACATTGTAGTGGGAAGAGGCTATAGTTCAGTGTCAGGCCAGATGCTTTGCATACATAAGTTCCAAGGTTAAATCCTTAGCACCTCTAGGTAGGGTCTGGAAACCAATGCTGCCTGTAACCTAGAGGAGTTTCCCAACTGCTGTTCAGCGGCACACTACTGTTCCGTGACAGATCATCTGGCGTGCCACGAAAACGTCTCTCCCCTCCCCCCTTTCTTTCCCCTCCTGCCTGCTGCTGCTGCTTGGGGGAGGAGGAGGAGGAAGAGGAGGAAGGGCCGGGCGGCGGCGGCGAAGAAAGGGCTGGGGCTCTGCCTCCTTCGGCTGTTTCCCCTCCACGCGCCAGCCAGCCGGCCCATCCCAGCTGCCAGGGAGGGCCTAGGCACCTCGGGGAGCCTTGGAAAAAAGGCTCCCCGAAGGGCCCAGGCCCTGCTTGGGAGCCAAGTTTGGCCATCTTGTGTCTTCCACCGAGCCCGGCGGGAGACGCGAGCCGGTCAAACCCGCCTCCCAGGCAGGGCCTGTTCCTTGCGAGGAGCCTTTCTTCTGGTTCGTGGCTCCGCCAAGCCCGGGAGAGCCGCAAACCGGGAGAACGGCTCCCCGCAGGGCCCAGGCCCTGCCTGGGAGCCGAGTTTAGCCGGCTCGCGTCTTCCGTCGAGCCCCGCAGAAGACGCGAGCTGGCCAAACCCGGCTCCCAGGCAGGGCCTGTTCCTTTGTGTGGAGCCCTTCTCCCGGTTCGTGGCTCTGCCAAGCCCGCGGAGCCGCAAACCGGGAGAACGGCTCCCCACAGGCCCCCCTAGAGAACTGCTACAAGCCAAAATTCACAATATTGGACTACTTGAAGCTATTGATTGATTAATAATATGTATGCCTGCTTTTCTCTCAAAGTGAGATCAAAGACAGCAATGGTCCCACTCGGCAATATGTCTGCTCTATCTATTCCTGTCTCTAAAAATAAACTATATAGAAGGTATGGGCCATACTTAACAGGAAAGGTTCTGCAGATTTAATCACAGGCTCATTAGATGACAGTTTCTCCATTGATGATAATTCATTAGTGTGAAAATACTGTCTGAACAGATATCAAATTATATGAACATTTCTTTTCCCTGTAAGTCCAGCAGACATGTGGAAAGCATTGCCATCTAATGCGCCAATGAATGTTGGACATGAGTGCGTGGAAGAGATGTTAGAATTGTAAAGGTATTCACAAGGGATCTGAGAAAGCACTCCACCTGATCAGTAGCTTGATCAAATTGCGCTACAATTCTGCTCATCTCATTTCTGGTCTTGTTCAGAGCTTTATCTTTTTCTGTCAATTCCATTTTTAGATTTTCCAGTTGCAGCTGAGCTTCCTGAAGTTTAGTGAGACTCAGTTTCATATCTTGCGTTTGACTTTGCAGTTTATGCTCCAGTTCTTGAATTCTGGATCTTAACTCTGTATGTGAAAAACATAAAAATATAGCATTACCTCATATATTTCAGACACATCAAAAGTAAGGGTTTTTCCCGTCTTTTTATGTTCCCAAGCCATATTTTTCCTTTTTGTCCTCTGTCTATTAGGAGTGGGTTATTTTTAAAGAAGCATTAGCATTGGGAGCATGGAGAAGGAACAACGAAGTAGGCAAAGCTTGAGCCAAAGAAGAACAGAATTTCACTCTAGGCCAGTGCTTCCCAAAATGGGCAATATTGCTCCTTTTGGGGGGCAGGGAGAGGGGCTTGCATGATCTGGGGTGGAGAGCATTAGTAGTCTGGAATGCAATTGGGAAGCGATCTCTCAGATCATCTGGAGAGGCCCTACTCTCACTCACACCGCCTTCGCAGGCGAGCTTGGTGGGAACGAGGGAGAGGGCCTTCTCTGTGGTGGCCCCCCAACTCTGGAACTCACTCCCCAGGGATATTAGTATTATTAATATTATTGTACCGGGAATGTGGCGCAGCTGGCTGGGTGTCAGCTGCAGAAGATCTCTACTGACCAGAAGGTCGAGTTCGAGGCCTGCCCGGTTCAAGGTGGGTTCTAGACCTATTGTGTAGCCTGTTGTCGACCTTTGCAACCCGAAAGACAGTTGCATCTGTCAAGTAGGAAATTAAGGTACCACTTAGTGGGGAGGCTAAATTTAACTGATTTACAAGGCAATAAAAAAAGATCTCCAGAAAACATGCTGAGGAATGAAGGAGTGCAACAGCTCCCCCTGGTGGCCACATGTTAAATTGCCTCTGTCTGTCTTGTGTGTTTGTGTGCCTAAATGTAATGTGTACATTGTAATCCACCCTGAGTCTCCTGCGGGGTGAGAAGGGCGGAATATAAATGAAGTAAATAAATAAAGTACACAAGCCCCCATATTGGTGGTTTTTAGGAGGAGCCTGCAAACGTGGCTGTTCCAATGTACCTTCCCTGAATAAAGCAAGAACGCTCTGCTGTGATCAATTCCTTGCAAAATGTCCTCGTAAGCACTTTAATTACCTGTTGGGTGGTCTGCTCCAATTTATCCTGTAAAACCTCCCTGTTACATACATTCTACCTCTGTTCGCACCCAGTATTATTTAAAAATTTTAATATGTTACATTTGGCCCGCCCAGAATGGTTTTAAATTGTCTTTTATTGCTGGTGTATAAGTATATTGATTGTATTGTTTTATTATTTGCTGTTATGTTGTTATTATGTGTTATTGGGCTTGGCCTCATGTAAGCCGCCCTGAGTCCCCTTGGGGAGATGGTGGCAGGGTATAAAGTTAATAAATAATAATAAGTGTAGAATAAAAATACGGGGGAAGTGGAAACATAAAGAAATAGGGCAGGAAAATTTTGTAAAATTGTTCATACATGTTTCATCTGGAGTTAAATTTATAGTGATTATTTTATTTTCCAGATGAACACCCACAATGTTTCAACTGATCAGTAGTCAAGCCCGCCAACATGGCTTAAGAAACAAGTGTTAGAAGATGAACATATTGTGCATTGTCCGGAAGCCCAACATGCATCAAAGGACTATGTGTGTGCAATGACTTGTTTACAATAGTAAAGGTAAAGGTTTCCCCCTGACATGAAGTCTAGTCGTATCCAACTCTGGGGGTAAGGGGGTGCTCATGTTAATTTCTAAACTGAAGAGCTGGCACTGTCCATAGACACCTCATGTGGCCAGCATGACTGCATGCAGTGCAGTTACCTTCCTGCCAGAGTAGTACCTATTGACCTACTCATATTTGTATGTTTTCAAACTGCTAGGTTGGCAGGAGCTGGGGCTAACAGTGGGAGCTCACCCCACTCCCCAGATTCAAACTGTTAACCTTTCAGTCAGCAAGTTCAGCATCTCAGTGGTTTAACCCGCTGCACCACCAGGGGCTCCTATATATGATACTACAAATAGGCCATATATATGTAATATAATTTAGATTGTTTCTGAATGGTGTGACAAGCAGTTAACAATATTACAAGTCCAATAAGTATTTAAAATTGTGATTCATGCTGCCGACAAAAATAGAGCCGGATATTAATAGAAGCACAACAGGTATTTGCAAGCTACCTTGGTTCTGAGCTTTCATCTTAAGTAATGGAGAGTTCTTTGAACTGAAGATGCCGGAATTACTCATTTCTTTCTTTGCTGATTTCAGATATCTGTGACTTGGAGTTGCTCCAAATTCCTGAGAGCGATGTGATGTCACTGACCCACTACTTATAGGAGTTTCCTGGGGGCTGGTTGAGAAGCGGCTTGGAGTTTTCTCTTGTTGCCATGAGAATACAGATGAAGACGCTTGCTGCCGAGCAATTTGTCTACGACTTATCATACTTTCAGGACACGTGGTATTTGTTTTCTTTTCGGAACAAAAGAAGAGAGAAAATAAACATTTTCTTAATTGGACTGAACCCATTTTGGGAAAGGCTTCAGAGAATAAGAACTTGCTAGTTTAGATCAAACAAACAACAAAGCTCACTATCCATTCATCTATCAACATGTCAAAACTCATATGTGATTTCATACGTGCTTTTCAACTTAATGTCAGCGGAGAACTGCTTCCTATGTTATTTTATTTATTTATTTACCACATTTATATCCCGTCCTTCTCGGAGCAGCTTATGCGCAGCAATTTGATGCCACGTGAACAAACATCCAACAAAATAAACATATACAGTGAAACCAACCACTAAAACATGTCAAACATTAAATATTTATTTATTTACATCATCTATGTAAATAAATATAAATAAATGTAAATAAATATAAATATAAATGATGTAAATAAAATATTTATTTATTTACATCACTTATGTAAATAAATATATGTAAATAAATAAATAAATAAATGTAAATAAATAAATAAATAATGTAAATACATAAATACTGTGAAACCAACCACTAAAAACATGTCAAACATTAAAAAAAATACTTGTTTAAAATCACGTATTCCAATATCACAGTCTGAGGCAGTTCCAGTTGTCATTGCACTATTCCGTTCACTTATTGCACTGATAAATCACTGACCGAAAGCTTGGCCCCACATGCAGATTTTTAGGGTTTTTTTCTGAATGTCAGGACAAAGGGGGCTGATCTAATTTCACTAGGGAGGGAGTTCCACAGATAAGGGGCCAGCACTGAGAAGGCCCTGTCTCTTGTCCCCACCAACCTCACCTGTGAAGGAGGTAGGACCAAGAGAAGGCCTCCCAAAAAATCTTAACCTCCTAGCTGGCTCACAGAAGGTAAGCTAGGCCAGAACCGTTCTGTCATAGGACAAACTATGCTGTCACCTTTTATCATCCTGAATCAATATTATACAGGTAAATATTCTACACAATGCGAGCCAGCGTGGTATTGTGTTTTCAGTATTGGACTACAACTCCGGAGGTGGCTTAACTAGAGAAATTCACTGGATGGCCTTGGTTAAGTTACCTAGGGTTCATCTATACCAGTGGTTCTCAACCTGTGGGTCTCCAGATGTTTTGGCCTTCAACTCCCAGAAAGCCTAACAGCTGGTAAACTGGCAGGGATTTGTGGGAGCTGTAGGCCAAAACACCTGGGCAACCACAGGTTGAGAACCACAGGTCTACGCTGTATAATTAATGCAGTTTGACATCACTTTAACTAGCATGGCTCAATGCTATGCAATTCTGGGAATTGCAGTTTCACGAGCTGCTTGCACTTTTTGGCAGAGACGGCTGAAGACCTTATAAAACTACAACTCACCAGATTCCATGCCATTTAAAGGGATGTTATATGCATTAATTCTATAACATAGCTGCATCCATGCTCTCAGCCCCAGAAAACCCCATCATAAAGTTTGTTGTACGTCAGATACGACTTGGAAGCACACGACAATTACTTGAGATTTCAAACTCTTCAGTTCTGCTTCCAGTCTTCTCCTTTCTTCAACTTCCTTCCTGTATTTTGCTTGCAGTTCTTCATATTTTGACTCTGCCAATGCAGAATAAAAGTCCACCGTGATCTTATTTCTTTTAATAATCTTATTTTCATTTATGATCTTATAAAACATAACGCTGTACATTGAACAATGAAGATATTTAAAGCACATTTTTACAGTATCAAGGATTGTGAAATGGTATTGTTCGTAAATAAGGAGCTTCCTTTACAGAACACAATGTCTGGGAGATGTGCCCTCAGGATGAATGCAAGACATAATAAACACACCAGAAGACATAACTGTGGTCATTTTCAGTAAAAGCAGAGATTTTTTTTAAAGGTTAGGAATTACATTCATACTGTTTTTAGAAAAGAACAAAATGTACCATTGTGACTTGGTGTTGAAGGAGTAATGAGGTTCTTCTGTGGTGTGCTGTTGAAAGATACATCTCCAGCAGCATGGATCTTCTGGGTTTTTTCCAAATCAGATTTGTATCTGTTTTTGTGTGTTTTAACAAAAGGAAGAAAACTTAGATGAGCATCAATAAAAATAATATTGCATCCTTACTGAGTTACCTGAAACAAATGTGACAATTTAATGAATAAATTAGGTCTTGCTGAATTCAGTGGGAACTCAACTAATTTACAGAATGGCTTCATTTGTTTACTCCTTAGTCCCACTGCTTCATAGGAAGTAAGCAAATGCAGTTTGGTTCCTAATAAATCATATGAATCATATAGAATCATAACCCTCCCGGAACAGGGTTAAACCCCTGTGCCAACCAAACACTGGGAAACTACCGAACTGGTCTAGAAACAACTCAAAATGAAGGCAGCAGAATCATATACATCAAAGTAAATCAAGGGGTCAGCCCACACAATAACAGTAAAGAGAATAGTCTGGACCCTAGATATACAAACCAGGGCTATTGAGGCAGTGAAAGAATGCAATATGCAATGTATCAAGGTCCCAAGTCTAAATCGTCCGTAGGTAGCGAGGAGGCGGTGCGGCTAAGGAGCCCCACTACAGCTAGAACAGGGCTGTCCAACTTCTACCGGCCCAAGGGCCGGAATTCCAGTCACTGATCACCTGGGGGGCCGCAATGTGAAAATAAATAAAATAAAAGAATAAAAGAAAGGAAGAGAGGAAGGAAGGAAGATGGATAGAGGGAAGAAATGAGGGAGGAATAAATGCAAGAATAAAAGGAAATAAATAAAATGAAAATAAAAATAAAAATAAAATAAAAGCAAGAATAAAAACAAGGAGGGAAGGAAGGATTGAAAGGAAGGAAGGAGCCCACCCCAGCAAAACAGCCCTCTGCTTCAGCCTACCTTAGTTCGGTATCCTTCCCAAACGACCGCTGCCCAAACGGAGCTCCACACAGCCTTGCTCCGGTCCAGCTTCTCTCTTCCAACGAGGATCCAGGAGCCGGAGCACGAGAGAGGCGAAGACACAGAAGCAGGAGCCGAAGACACAGCAGAAGAGTACTTCCTGTACTCTTCTAGTCTCAAAGGAAATGGCGCCGCGGAGGGGGAAGCTGGGACTTGTAGTCCTTTGGCTCCGCGGCGTCATTTCCTGTCCTGGCTCATTTCCTGTCTGCTGAAGAGCCAGGACAGGTTATGGCGGACAGCTGTGCCGCCGCTACAATTTTTTTCAGCTGATTTTTTGCAAAAAACAGCTGATTTCTTGCAGGAGGGCCGGATCCAAGGGGCTTGTCTTGTTTACTGCGCCATTGAGCCTGCCGGATTTCACGTCTTTACGTTGCCATGCGTCCTTGCTTACACTGCTACACGTTACGTGACATCTTTACGTCGAGGCGTAGCTCCACTCACGACGCAGCGGACTCCATCTACATGTTGACGTCAGGACAAAGCAGCGTAGCCCCACCTTCTGGGCTCACCAACAACGCTGCAGGAACTATTTACCGTGATGTTGCTACAGGACTACTCATGAGGAGGGACATGTTCTAGCCGTAGTGGGGCTCCTTAGCCGCACCGCCTCCCCGCTACCTACGGATGATTTAGACTTGGGACCTTGATACTTTGCATATTGCATTCTTTCACTGCCTCAATATCCCTGGTTTGTATATCTAGGGTCCAGACTATTCTCTTTACTCTTATTGTGTGGGATGACCCCTTGATTTACTTTGATGTATATGATTCTGCTGCCTTCTTTTTGAGTTGTTTTTAAACCCCTGTGCCGGGTTTAAAAACCGACAGGTCGCAGGTTCGAATATGGGGGGAGCTCCCTCTATCAGCTCCAGCTCCCCGTGCGGGGACATGAGAGAAGCCTCCCACAAGAATAAAACATCAAAAACATCTGGGGTCCCCTGGGCAACATCCTTGCAGATGGCCAATTCTCTCACACCAGAAGCGACTTGGCAGTTTCTCAACTCACTCCTGACACAACCAAAAAAAAAAATCATAGAGTTGGAAGGGACCTTTTGGGCCATTCAGTCCACCCCCCTGCTAAGAGGCATGAAAATCACATTCAAAGCACTCCCAACAGATGGCCATCCAGCCTCTGCTTAAATCAATATATTTTTGCTGCCCTAATCCGTATCTCTTAGTCTGAAAACCACAATCCACACTGAATAATGTGGTTTGTATAATAATCAAGACACAGCAATGTTTCACTAACTTCTGCTGTTTCCACAAATCCAAATGAGAAATTCATGTCAATGGGCAAGGTTTTGGGAAGAAAATGGCTAAATAAGAACAGAATACAAACACAACCAGAAACCCTTTATAACCTTCAAATGGTCAAAACGTTAGTCTAGATGTGTCTAATGGAGCCATTAAAATATAGGAATTATTTTCTTTCACACATAATTTCTTACACATTTGATTCGGGGTGGGGGAACTGAGTTTGATTTGGGGGCTGAGTCTGAGTGAGAGAGGGTCTACCCTAGCAAATCTTTTGTATCATTATCCCACTACCCCCATGCATTTGGGATATATTGAGCATAGTGATCAGATCATGATATGAATAACATAACAGTTTAAATAATATACCAGTAAGACCTTCTCGCAGACCACTCTGAGAATTTCGGGGGGGGGGTGAAGCCCCTCACCCTCCCCCCACCCGACTACATGCCTGCATTTGGAACATGGCCATACAGCTCAGAAAACGCACAGCAACTCAGTGATTCCAGCCATGAAAGCCTTTGACAACAAATATTTTAAAATTGCATTGTCTCAGACTTTGAAGGAATGGAGCAAACTGAAGACTACCTGTTCTAGAAACATGCTCCTACCATGGCAACATTGTACCCAAAGTAAAACCACGAGCAGAATGAAACTGCAATATTGGAGACTAGGGTTCAAATCTCTGCTCAGTAATTAAAAACCCACTGGGTGTCCTTTGAGAAGTCATATTCTCAGCTTTAGAGAAAGGCAAAGCTGCACTGAACAAGTCCTACCAAGAAAACCCCAACAGGCCCACCTTTAGGTTGCTGGAGGTTGGAAATAACCTGAACGCACACAACAATTGCCAGTCAAACTGGATGGCTTCAGTGACATGGGACTGGATGATTCTTCTCCTAGGTGGCCCTTTGGTGATAGCTAGCACAACCTTGTAGCCTCCTTATGTGTCGGGTTTCTCCTCAAATAAGTCATTCTCACCTTTTAAGTTCCTGTTCTAGGTTTTCAATTTGTTTCTTGCTTGAAATGAGTTGTCCTTCTTGAAAGTTAACTTGCGATTCTTTCACTTGGAGGTCATGAGCAAGTTTCTGCCTTGTGTTTTCTAAGTTATCGCACAGTTCCATCAAGTTCTGGTTCTCTCTCTTCAGAGTTGATCCTTCATTTTTTTCTTGATCAACCTTTTCAAAAGAGCCCATGATTACTAATCACATTTGACTTGATTCCACGTTTCTACTTCATAAAAATACCCCCACTTGGTTCTGGAAAAGAATAAACTCTTTTCAATGCCTTTGTCTAACATTCAAAGGGTGTATGGAAGCATAATGTAAACCAGAGTGTGTTTGACTACAACTTCCACCCATCTTTGCCAGCATCGCTAATGATGAGGAATCATCTCAGATGTAGCCCCAAATCATCAGAAGCAGCCCCATTCAATGTATGACTTAAGAATATTAACACAGTCCTACGTATCGACTTATTAGTTAATATCCAAATATCATTGACCAAATGTGCAACATTATTTTAGTCAAATATTTCATCTTATACAGTTGAAGAACAGTTGTATAAATTCAATACAATGGTTGCTCTACTGATCTTGACCAAAAGTGGCTAGATACTTCAATAAAGTTTGATAGAGCAGGAGACTAATGGTATACTTAGTTTCAGTCTCTCTTAGGAACCTGGTTTCTCAACCTGTGAGTCATCAGATGTTTTGGCCTTCAACTCCAAGAAATCCTAACAGCTGGTAAACTGGCTGGGATTTGTGGGAGTTGTAGGCCAAAACACCTGGGGACCCACAGGTTGAGAACCACTGGGTTAAACCCTTGTGCTGGCTGAACTGCTGACCTGGAGGTCGGTGGTTCGAATCCACGAGATGGAGTGACCTCCCATCTGTCAGCTCCAGCTTCCCATGTGGGGACATGAGAGAACTGAAGAAACAATGGATACGTTACCGTTAGTAAACTACAACACAAAATTGGGGTCTATATATAATGAGGTCTAAAGATAATGACATATCATAATCCAATAATAGGGGCAATCCCAGTACATAGACCATTCCACCAGGTAAGTAAAGTGACATGATTATGATTACGATATGTGATTACCTATTGGATGCCACACACTGCTCTGATTCGCCCTGAGGAAGTTCCTACGGGAACGAAACAGCTGATTTTGCCAGCTTCGTCATTTGCTTCGCCGTTGACTGCATACTATAGGGTTTACTCTACACTCAGGTGGGCTACTAGCAGCTTGGCTTCTGTTTACAGAAGTCTCCGCATGACTTTGGATTCTCTATCGCTGCCAACCTCGGCAACAGCTTTCTATTTGGTTGTCCTATTTGGCTTTTAGGACCACATCAGCCAACTTTCTGACTTGAGTCATTTGTTTTGCAATGTTTGGACACGCTCCGCAAATCTGTTATCTAATATTTCCCCTGCGCAATGTCACTGCAGACGGCCAATTATCTCACAACAGAAGCAACTTGCGGTTTCTCAAGTTGCTTCTGACATGAAAAAAAAAGTGGCCCCAAAACTGTATTAGAAGCGGTGTGCAGTCTCTAAAGAAGAGTTCATATACTTTGAAAAACTGTGACATGTCATCTTAAATACAGGCAGTCCCCAAGTTACAATCAACATAGGTTCTGTAGATTTGTTCTTAAGTTGAATTTGTATGTTAGTCAGAACAGGGACATTTTTAAGTGTATCTTCACCCATATATATATACGCTTTGGATAGCGTATGGAAAGGTTTACTCCTGTTTTCATTTAACTGTCTGTGTCCCTCTTCAGAAGATTTCACCACACTTTCTATTCTTGTGATAATTGAATTTTGAAAAATTTGGCTTGTTGTAGGAACAAGGATTGGTGAGAAAGCTTCAGTTGAGGCACCTTTTCCCCATGATAACTCTTTCAGGCGTGATTTTCCCTTCCTAGGGGTAGTTATCTCTCACATCCTGTTGTCTCGCCCCTGTTCTTAACTATGTGTTGTTTGCAAGTCAGATGTTTGTATATTTGCAAAATCTATCGGATATTTTATACACTAATTTGCTCTTTTCAAGTAACCCCAAAACAACATGTATTAATGGCAGACTTGGCTACTGGGGGCTTCCATTCTCAGATTATACACATTAGAGCAGGGGTGGGCAATTATTTTTTCCAAGGGGCCACACGAGAGCCAAAAAATATTATGGAGGGCCGCACCAAAAAAGGCGGAACTACATTCTAATCTACATTATTTATTTATTTACTATATTTACTATATATTACACATCATTAATATTAACATATTAATATATCAAGAAATATTCATATATTGTTTGTCGTGGTTGAGCAACCTGAGTCTGTAGTTGCTACAAGTAGTAATTCGGCAGAGGAGAGTTTGGAGGACATGACCTTGGAAGAGGGAGGTTTGGGCAGTCCTCCTGCAGCTGGGAGAAAGAGGGCTGCAAGTGATGAGCATTTGGAAGAGGCAGAGCATAGGAGGAAGGTCCGACAAATACTTAGGGAGCCTACCAGTGATGAGACTTTTGAGGGGTTTGATGTGGAGTTAACTTCAGAAGACAGTGATACTGAGCTGGACTCAGCGCTGGTACAGGAGGTCAGGGTTTGGTAAACGCTGAGTCCAGCGAAAGCTCATTTTTGGTTTTTCCAGCGACCTTGATTGGCCTAGTGGGGATGTGGAACGGACTGGGGTTCTTTAACTGAACAGCAAAGGTGGAACACACCCAGGACTGCAGCTGAGAGCACTAGGCGGAGTTGGGTGGGGAGTCTGATGACTCTGATTTGTAAGGGTATAACAGTAAGGCCTGGGGATTTGGGAATTTGCGGTTGGCCAAGGTGTTGACATTGTTAGTATTAATATCATAATTATTATATTATAGTATATATATAGACATTATAATATATTGAAATATAATATAATATATTATAATTATTTTATAACTATTTTATTATAATAATAATATAATAAATAATATAATGTAACATATTATATTATTTATTATATTATTATTATAAAATTATTATAAAATAATAAAAACCACTAAAATTAAATTAAATTCAAGAAGACAAGGTGCGAACCAAGATGGAATGGCCCAATGGATCCAGCCCAGAGGATGGCAAAGCGGACCCAGCTGCCGCCGCAGCAGAGGAAAGCATAGCAGCAGACAATCGGAGGCTGCAGGCCTTCCGCCCGCTCTCGCCCCCAGCCGTTCCTCAGCTGATCGCCCTGCTATGGAGTGGCTGCCATCCCCAGGCCCGCAGGCGGAGCAGTCGGTGATCTGAGGTGGCTTATTCGACTTGGTGACCCGGAAGACGATCAAGTCCGTGATGGGATGGCGGCAGCGGCACCCTTCTTCTTGGCCCCGCCCTTGACACCCTTCTCCCCGGGCCGGACAGAATCGGCTGCCGGGCCGAATCCGGGCCGCGGGCCATGGGTTGGCCGCCCCTGGATTAGAATCTCTTAAATGGGTCTTAAAAGCAAAAAGACTGCTAGAAATAACTAAGCAGATATTTCTAGTATGCTCATTCTTTTATAATTAAAGCTATTAAAATTATGAGAGTGTGTTCTAAATTATTGATTAAAATGAAAAGAATATCGTAATCCCGCCTAAATTGGTATAACATTTTATACATTCTTAGATTACCTTCTGCTTTTGTTTTTGTAAAGCCGCCTCTAGAGATTCCAGCTGGAACTGCTTTTGTTGTCGCTCTTTTTTCAACTTCTCCAGTTGACTTTCAAGTTCTTGAATCTTGTGAAGGACTTTTGTGGAAAGGCCTTCTTTCCATTCTTCCACAACCCAGCTCATTTTCTCTGCCTTCACTTCCTTAAATACATTTTTAAAAAACATCACAAAGTGAACAAAATAGAAGAATTATACAGAAAGGCACTGCCCTTAAAATATGTAAAATTATTCTTCTTTTTCATTGCATTAAAGAAATATGGCTGTGCTTCAGGCTGGGATATTAGATGTGTACACCTCAGTGTGAGTCTCACTAGTTTTAAGAAAACTTACTTCTGAGCAAAATGTGTACGGATTGCTCAGCAAGTCTTATTCTTCAATTGCACATGTGGCATTATTATTATTATTAACTTCATTTATACCCCGCAACCATCTCCCCAAGGCCAAGCCCAACAACACAACAACAATTATAAAACAATACAATCAATAAAACCCAAACATAAGCAATAACATACAGTTTAAAACCATTTCGGGAGGGCCAAATGTGAATATTAAAATTATAAAATAAATAAACACGGGATGCAGGCAGAGGTTGGTTGTATATAACAGGAAGGTTTAAATGACAATATGGGGCAGACACCCAACAGGTAATTAAAAGTGCTTCTAAGGACATTTGCAGAGATTGAACACAGCAGGGCATTATTTACTTTATTCAGGGAAAGCACATTGGAACAGCCACGTCTTCAGGCTCCTCCTAAAAACTGCCAAAGTGGGGGCTTGTCTAATATTCTTGGGGAGTGCATTCCAGAATCGGGGGGCCACTACAGAGAAGGCCCTCTCCCTCGTTCCCACCAAATGCGCCTGCGAAGGCGGTAGGAGCGAGTGTAGGGCCTCTCCAGATGATCGGAGAGATCACTTAGGTTCATAGACAGAAATGCGGTCACGTAGGTAGGCGGGTCCCAAACCGTTGATCTTCTATTGTACGGTGTGTTTATTTTTTGCATTGTTTTGGGCACATTGTGCCATATATAAGCCACCCCAGTCCCTTTGGGGAGATGGAAGCAGGGTCCAAAAATAAAGTTGCTGTTGTTTGTTTGTTTGTCTACAGACAAGATATTTCAGTGCAAAAGGATGTCCCCGAAGTCTTCCAATAGATAAACTAAAGGCTGTCCCCAAATTACAAACACCTTTTGGCACAACTGCCAGTTTAATCAATGTTTAGAAAACTCATTGAGCAAGGATGATGTACATCTACACCATGGATGGGCAAACTTAGGCCAACTCCGGTAGGCTGTTAGGAATTGTGGGAGTTGAAGTCCAAAACATCTGGAGGGGCTGAAGTTTGCCCATGCCTGATCTACACTATAGAGTTAATGCAGTTTGACTCCAACTTGAATTGCCATTGCTCATCCCTCTTCTGCCAAAGACGGCTGGTTCCTCAGCAAACTACAAATCCCAGGATCCCGTATCATTGAGCCATGGGCAATTAAAAGTGGTATCAAACAGCATTCATTCTGCAGTGTAAATGCACCTGCGGTTGTTTACAAAAGTCAAAGCATTATTAAGTCATTGCACATCAATTGTGCTCAATAGGCACAAACATTTTGACAGTCACTGTGTATATGTATGTGTGTGTATATATACAGATACATATAGATTATATATATATATACACACACACACAG